>OX451736.1:1550742116-1551957075 GCA_948472305.1 Vicia faba
AGTGTGGTAAATTGTGTTGCAATGTTATTGTTGTTATGTGAAAGGTTAGTTATGATGGTATTGGAGTTAAATTCAAATAAAGTTTTGTTTGTATCATGGTATGTGTGATATAGTGGGAGAAATGACTTGGGTGTTTTGTGTTTTATCGCAAATGTTGTGGATAGCAAGAGTCGCCACCGACTTTTCTTTAATCCATTAAAGGAAAGGGTGAAAAGAACAAGAAAGACCTTTTGAGAATTTTCTTGAGTTCGGGGGGTAGTTTATGAAAAAGGAAGGTGTTAGAACCCTTTTCATTCGTAGTTATCTACCGGCTCTTAATTGCTTGGTCACTTTGAAAGGCTTTGTGTTTGTGTAAGTTTGAAAATATTTTGAAAATTCCTAAGTTTGCCAAACTTTGCAATGATTCTCGTATTATTGAGAATGTATACAAAGTGTTTGCTTCGAAAGTATTTGTTGAAAATGAAGTGTTTAGGAAAGATGTTTGAAAATACCAATGTAAGGCCGTTTTGTAATGATTCTCGTATCGTTGAGAATGTATACAAAATGTTTGTTTGAAAAGTGTTTTTGAAAGTGTGAGATGTAAATGGTTTTGTTTGTGAACAAGCAATCATGAGTAATCTACCTACTCAAAAAGTCTTTGTTCTTTTCCTCCTCCTTTAGATAGTGACTGTCTACCATTAGTGGGTAGAGAGCCATGTCATTGGATGTGTGGGACGGACGTGGGTCATCGTACAGTCATAAAAGGAAACTTGTAAGATGTTTTAGCAATTATTGTAAGGGACTAAGATCATTTACCGAAGGCAACATTGAAGGGTCATTGAGGGACTATGATCTTTTAATCGAGGGTCTTTGCTAAAACACCTCACGTTTGAGGGACATGACTGTTTATATCTGAGGCAACAAGTGTGGGTTACTCTAGAGATGCAAGTGTGGGAAGTGTTTTGATTTTAAGTATATTATCTTTGAATTAGGGTTGTCTAATGTTTATTTTAAGGTCTTGCCAAAAAAACCCTAATTACTAGTAATAATATGGAAAGCGATAAGTTGTAGAATTTAAATGTCCTAGGCTATTACAATACTTTTAGGGATGGGGGATACAAATTTATAAATGGGGAATATAAAGGAATAAAGCCCTAATTACTATTACAAACCATGTACATGAATAATAATGCAAAATAATAAAATGCGCGAGAAAAATGTAAAGAGAAAATAATTTGTTTTTTGTGGTTTTTTGATGGAAAAAGTTTTAATTAACCTAATTAACTAATTAATTTACAAGAGAAGTTAATTAATTATTGAACAAAACCTAAAGTCTAATTATTTTTAATTCTAAAAGATTAATTAGTTAAGAAAATATTTTTAGTGTTCTATTTATAAAAATAAATGAAGTAAAAATAAAATAAAATTAGAAATTTTTAGTCTAGTTATTTAAGAAAAATATATTTTTTATTTTTATTAAATAAAATAAAATAAATAAATAAAAAATATAAAAATATAAAGGAAATAAAAATTGGGCCTGAGTGTTCAAAAAGTGAAATGGGGGTATGGAGAAATGTTTTTGGTTCTAGGCCGAAAAGAGTTTTTGTTTGGTTTTAAATTAGAAAAAAAAGGATAATGAGCCAGGTAGTATGAAGCAATCGGGGAGGTGAGGGGAAAGAAAAAGGTTAAGGCCCAAATACTGGAGGCCCAACGTGCTTAGAAACAAAAACAAACCAAAAAAATGTGTCAAAAATAATAAAATGGGGACGCCGGGGCTTGAACCCAGGTACCTCCATACTAATGCCTTATACGCTCGTGCTCTGCCACTAGGGTGGCTGTTTCATCCGATATTAGAACAAGTTGCACTAGATATATTATAAACTCGTTTCTGAATGTGTTATCTTCTTCTTCCTCGCGTCAACTTCTTCATTACCGTTTTTGAAATCTGTAACTTGCTCATTTCTCAACCAAATTGGAAAATGTAAACATGAAAGTTGCTTGAAATTTCATCACGATTTCCAATGTGTAACTAACTTAAGCTAACACTTAAATATGAACACGAATTTTTGTTGGTAACAAATTCCGACCTAATTTTTCGAAAAGTTCATCTTAAAAATTTGCATCACTCAGGCAACATAAATGAAATCTAAGGGAATGGTTAGCTTCAGGGCTATGATATCTACATTTTTTATTCAGAAAGTATCCATTAATGATACTTGTAGAGAGAGTTCAAAGTTTGAAAAACTTACCTCAAAACTGGAAATCGTGTTTGATGATTGAGCATTCCTTGAGATGTTGTGATAATCTGGATAGCTTCACTGAACCTCCAGGAAGCTAATGCAATGCTTACTTAGGATTGAGAGTGGCTGTATTGTTCTGGAGAAGTCAATGTACAGAGCTCTATTTTTTGTTATGGAAGATGAGGAAGATGATGTTAAAATTTTGTTTCAGGTGTTTGGATAGCTTCTATATGAGTTATAGAATCTTGGTGATTGATTAAAATAGAAAACACACGAGTGGATTATGAGATGGGTATTTAAAGTCAGAAATGGCACAAAAATGGAGTTTGTGTGCAAATTCTGATTTCAGGGAGTTTGAGAGAGTTTCTAGGCTTGTGAATTTGTGTGTTAGCTTGAAAACACATCCTTTATTTATAGTCAAGAGGTTTGAGGGCTTGAAGTGATCAGATTCACAAGATCACATGTTATGGTTTTTTGACTTGTTTTTGAAGCAAGCATGATAAACATGGTTTCAATGCATAGTACACGGGCTTGTAGTATGGCTAGAGGCTTTAAAAATGTTTCTTCTGAGCATACATGTTGAGTGTGATAAGAACAAACAAGTTAGAGACTCAAGACAAGTTGACTTTGTGATTAAAGTCACTTTTCTAAAATAGAAGTGTGAGCTTTCTTCCCTAAATGGCATGATCACTTGGACAATGGCTCAAGCTCTTGGATCATAGCTCAATTAGTTGTGTAATCATCTTATTATCAATATATTTGCAAGTTAAGAGCCTTCAAATCAAGATTATGCAGCATAGTTGTGAGATTGGATCACGTGTTCATCAAGAAAATGACTTGTAATTCGAGAATGGATGCCCAACTTCTTCTCTTCGATTATATTAGATCAAGAATTATATCTTAAATTTCTTTGACATTTTGGAAATCTTGAAGCATTGTATACAACCTTCATGTTGACCACTTTGGCTAAATCAAATTGGAGCTAGGTGAAAATTTGTCAAGAAGTTAGGTCAAAAATCTGCCTAAACTAGTTGAAAATTTCACTAAGTGTTTTATGAAAAATGTCACGACTTCATGAGCTTATATCTTCAAAATTAAACATGTTTTGGATATCAACCCTCTAATATAAAGTTTTATAATTCATCAATATCTACAACTTTCATATTGAAAGTTTTCCTTGAATCATCTTGCATCTTGGTGAAAAAATGTCATGAAGTAATGAAATTATCAAGTATAAAAACACTTATAAAATTTCTTAGTATTGAAAACTTTGACTTTTTGTTGACTTTCTTGAATTTATTGTTTCTTGATGATCAAGTTTGATATTTTTGAGTATCTTGATAAATCTTAATATTTAAAACTCAATGTTGATCAAAAAGTAAAAGTTTGACTTTTTGTGCATCAGTTGACTTTTCATCAGTTGATCAAATTTCAACTATCAATCCATTAATCTTGAGAAATGATTTGAGCCATGAAATTAGGTCAAGATATTATGTTTGAGTCCTTGAGAGTATGCTTCAAACTATTAGGTTATGTACTAGGTCAAAAGTCAATGATCAGTCATTCTCAGTCAAAACCCTAATTTTGACAATTTTGCCCCTTTGATGATTTGAATGTTTTTATTGAGGAATTGTGATCAACACTTGATTAGTTGATGAATATGACTTCAAAATGTTGATGTAGGCCCAAAATTATGATTTTTGACTGTATATTGACCACAATTGACCTTTTATCCAATATAGTGTATTTTCATTCATCTGAGCAATTGACTGAGCAAATTTGTGATACAAGACTTGAAACTTGGTATTAGTAATCTTGGAGACCTATAATGAACCATGAAAGTAATTTGAGGCATCAAAAGTCCAATTGTCCTTGAGAAAACCAAAACCCTAATTTGTGGGCTCAGTGCTTAGGAGGTGAACTTGTCTGATCAAACTTTTGAAAATCCTTGAGCATTTGAGATCTTTGGTGAGAAATGTCTTGAGAAAAGAGAGGGAAAAGTTTGGGGTACAACAGCTGCCCCTATTCAATTTTCTTAAACCTAAAGAGTTAGATTGGCTTGTTCGCCATTCGTGACTCGAAGGTAGAAGATGATTGAACACTTAAGTGCCCAGAAATTTGCACTTATTTATGCATGAAGTAAATTGTTTGTTGATTATCAGGAATGAGCTTAAAGATTCCATTTGGAGATATGATAGAGAGTGGTCGAATATGGGCTTATAGATGCCATCCAAAGGTGATTGTTGATAGAATTTAGACTAAGTCTAAGCTTGACTTCAACTGGAAGAAGTATCAGAAGAAATCTTGAGTTGATTTAAAGTGAACCATGAGACATATGTGTTTGTCTTTGACTGGAGAAGAATCAGAATAAATCTGAACTAGAAAAAGTGTCTACTGGAAAAGAATCAGAATAAATCTGAACAAGAAAAGTGTATATCGGAAAAGAATCAGAATAAATCTTTAGGCGATTTAAGCTGAACCATCAGATGCCTGTCTTTGTCTTTAACTGGATAAGAATCATAATAAATCTGAACCTGAAAAAGTAACTACCAAAAAAGAATCAGAATAAATCTTTAGGCGATTTAAGCTTAACCAGTAGATGTATGTCTTTGTATTTAACTGGATAAGAAACATAATAAATCTGAACCATTTAACTACCTAAAAAGAATCAGAATAAATCTTTAGGCAATTTAAGCTGAACCAGCAAATGTCTGTCTTTGTCTTTAACTAGATAAGAATCAGAATAAATCTGAACTAGAAAAAGTAACTACTGGAAAAGAATCAGAATAAATATTTAGGATATTTAAGTTGAACCAGCAGATGTCTGTCTTTTTATTTAACTATATAAGAATCAGGATAAATCTGAACCAGAAAAAGTGTCTACTGGAAAAGAAGCAGAATAAATCTTTAGGAGATTTAAGCTGAACCAACAAATGTCTATTTTGGAATGACCCTCTGAGGAAGTTTCTTAAATAGCCCTTTGTCAGATGTAGCCTTTGAGAAGACTGTTGGGTCATATGAGTAGTTGGCTACGTTTGTATATTGATTGATTTTTTGATGAAAAGGTAAAAAGTTAGATGTATGCAATGTCATGATGTATGAAATGCATTGCGTGACGATGTTCTCCAAATAAATGACATTATGTATATGCGTTTCATATGCATATGCCATGATAAATGATGTGAGATGTATTGAAGTGTATCTGTCTTGGGAAATAAATCCCAAACTTTTGCTGGGGATGAAGAGTATGTGTATCTTTAATCTTGTCTAGGATGCTTCTGCTGGGGATTATTGGTTACTTGTTTAAGGAAAATCAGCAGGGGATGTTTTGATTTCTGTTTGGAGAGCAGAGTTTAGGAACACTGGTCGTCCGTTGTTCTACTGGGGAATTTATTTCTTAAGTACCCTAGCTTGGGATAAAAGAAATGGTTAAACTTCCAACTCGTTTGGGGAAGATAATTCTTATATACCCTGTCCGGGGATAAAAGAGATGGACAATCTTCCGAATTTTTTAGGGAAGATAAAGTTGATTGGTATCTGGTTGGATTCCAAGCTTCGTAGAAACTTTCTAGGGATAGTGGTAACTTTACTGGGGAGAAGAATTTTGTTAGTGATTTATAGTAGCCTGAGGAATAGACTCGAGCTGGGGAAATTGTAGACTTGTTGGGGAAATAAACCCTGTTGGGGAAATAAACCCTGTTGGGGAAATAAACCCTTGTTGATGGAGAAGTGCTTTACTGAGGAAACTAACTCTCTTGGGGAAATTGAATTTTCTAAAGAGAAGAAACTCTGCAGGGTTTCTTTCTTCAGTTTTGGAGGAACAAACTCAGTTGGGAAAGAAATTTCCATAAATTGTACTGATTAAGACGCCGTGGGGAGATTTAACGGGGAAGAGATAATGCTCCTTTATTTGTTAAAGTGATCTTCCGGGTAGATTATGGGGAATGTGCTCTTATTTGTGAAAATTATTCTATGGGGATAACCTCATAGAAGTGGCTCTGGCGACTTCATTGGGGATAATCTTATGAAAAGGACTCTGTGGGGATTTACAGACAACTTGATTATCGTCCCAACTCCTAGAGTTTTGAGTAAATGTTTATTCCCGTTCTTATGCATTTATTTGCTAACAGTTAATCATGTTCATTTGCATATACTCATCCAATTTTAGTCATTGGACGTTTTTGTAAACAAAACAGAAAGAACAAAAAGTTTGGACTTCAAATTATATTTGTATTGATCATTTGCCTATAAGCAGGCGATTTTATACAAAGAGACAGAAATCCTAGTAAGAGGAAGTCGTCGTGAAATGAAAAAGTACAAAGTGAAAACAAATATATATATATATATATATATATATATATATATATATATATATATATATATATATATATATATATATATATATATATATATATATATATATATATATATATATATATATATATATATATATATATATATAAAACCATGTGGAACTGATCTTATTGGGTCCCCAATTCCGCTATTTCTCCTATGTCTTCGAGCATCTCGTCCCTTGCCATTGGAAGAAGTTGATTGAATCATTTGAACTTTTGACTTTGGTAATAAAGCTTGCATGTAAGTGATCCAACGAGACATATTCGTACGCTTTAATCCCTGACTTTTGCCTAGACCGCCCTTTCGGGTTTTCAGTCCACCGAGATACCCTTTTTTTCCCAAGCTACCTTTTCAGGTTTTCGACTTGCCGGGTGTACAATCTTTATATTTTTATCCCTAATTTTTTCCCGAACCCTTTTGGCTCGCCGGAATACCCTTATTTTTACCTAGTTATGTCAACCTAGCGGGTCATTCTTATGTGTAGTATTTTTTGACTATGTCCGCATTAACAGGGTGTAGGAAATCCTCGCCATCCATAATGGTTAGCATCATATCGCCGTCCGAGAATAATTTCTTAACCACAAATGGCCCTTCATAAGTGGGAGTCCATTTTCCCCTGGGATCTCCTTGTGGTAGAATGATGCGCCTTATTACCAAGTCACCAACCTGGTATACCCGATGCTTGATCTTTTTGTTGAAAGCTTTGATCATGCGCTTCTGGTACATGTGACCATGATAGACAACAACCAGCCTCTTCTCGTCAATCAAACTCACCTGATCCAACCTTGTCTGGATCCATTCGTCTTTGTCTGGGTTTACTTATTTCATAATCCTTAGAGAAGGAATATGAACTTCGACAGGTAGGACAGGTTCCATGCCATAGACCAAAGAGAAAGAGGGTGCCCCAGTTGATGTACATGCCAAAGTACGGTAGCCATGAAGAGAAAATGGTAGCATCTCATGCCAGTCTTTATAGGTCACCACCATATTTTTCATAATCTTCGTTATATTCTTATTAGCAGCTTCCACTGTGCCATTCATCTTAGGTCTGTATGGAGAAGAGTTGTGATGCTTGATCTTGAACTGCGTGTAGAGCTCAGTGATCATGGAATTGTTAAGGTTAGTGCCATTGTTAGTGATAATCATCTTAGGGATACCATACCAGCAAATGAGGTTGTTCTTGATGAACCGGGCTACGATGTTCTTGGTAACTGAGGCAAATGAAGCTTCTTCAAACCACTTGGTAAAGTAGTCAATGGCGACAAGAATGAAACGATATCCATTAGAGGCAGTAGGCTTGATCTCTCCAATCATGTCAATGCCCCACATTGCAAATGTCCAAGGAGTAGTCATGAAATTCAAGGGATCTGGAGGCACGTGGACCTTATCAGCATAAATTTGGCACTTATGGCAAGTCTTTGAGTGGTGATGACAATCAGTTTCCATGGTCGACCAATAATAGCCAGCTCTCGGGAATCTTCTAGGCCATAGTGTGTCCGCTAGAGTGAGCACTAAAAATACCTCCGTGTATATACTCCATGATCTTATCTGCTTCCTTCTTGTCCATACAACGAAGAAGAATTGAATCATGGTTGTGCTTGTATAAGACCTCGTTGCTTAGGAAGAACTTGGCTGAGAACCTCCGCAGGAACTTCTTGTTATTGATTGACGCCCCTTCAGGATACTCTTGGGCTTTGAGATATATTTTCATCTTATAAAACCAAGGCTTCTCCTCTACACCATCATTGTCAATCTCATAATAGTGCGCTGGTTCGTCAAACCTTTAGACAGTAATTCAGGGAGCTTCGTTGTCCCATCTGACCTTGAACATAAAAGACATGGTAGCTAAAGCATCTCCTAACTGATTTTCTTCCCTCAGAATGTGTTCAAAGGTAACCTCTTCAAAGTACGGGGTCAAGGTCAGCACAATATTTTTGTAAGGGATAAGATTTGGATGTTTTGTATCCCACTTTCCTTTAACTTGACTGATGACCAAAGCTAAATCTCCATATACACTTAAGAATTTGATTTTTTAGGTCAATAGCAGCTTTAAGACCCAAGATGCATGCTTCGTATTCAACCATGTTATTAGTATAGTCAAAGAAGAGTCTAGCAGTGTGTTGTACCCCAAAATTTGCCCTCCCATATTTCTCAAAACATTTCAAGAAAGATCCTCAAGTTGCTTAAGGAAGCCCAAAGGTTGACCAGACAAGCTCCCTCCTAAGGCAGTCTACCTCAAATTCGGGTTTCATGTTGCATCAAGATACTTGAGTCCAAGGGGTCCCAAATTCTCACCAATGTCCTAATATGTTCTTAAGATCATCCATGTCAAGTTTCAAGCCCTACAGAGAAAGTTTGCTCAGTATCGCTCAAAGGCCTGAAAATCGACTGTGCTAGGGCAAAGGTCAACTGTGGCCTACATACAGTCAAACTTCAAGATTTTAGGTCAACATCCTTATTTTGAAGTATATTTCATCATTTGATCAAGGGTTGATCATGATTCATCAAGGATTGCTCATAATTCATCAAGGCTCAAAAGTTGCTAAATTAGGGATTTGTAGGAAAAGTCAACTCAACTTTGACCAAGCATAACTTTCTCATAATTTATGATAAATGACCCATCCAAAGCTCATTTTGAATAGGATTCAATGATATATAATCCATATTCATCTGCCAAGTTCAAAATATGCACTCACAAGAAGTTATGAATTTGGACATTATAGGTCATTTTGAAAAGTCAACAAAAACACCTTTTTTGTCAAAGCTTCCCACATGAGCATGGAATATCAAATTGAGATGGGACCAAAAGGGTTGCTTAGAGGACATATAAAGATTTATAAAAAGTCCAAGAACACCTCCAAAGAGTCAAAATTGAGGAAGTCTCAAATCCAGTTGGCAAGTATTTGAAATCGTGCAAGGCATTGGTGTGGACAAAAAGATTGGTTTTAGACTATTTTTGAAATGGTTTTTCAAAGAAATCAAATAAAAATCAAATGAATTGCTGGAAGAAGATTGTGATCATTATTTCAACCCTAATTCATTCCTAAATACATAAGGATGATGTGCAGACCAAAAGAGGCTAGAGAGAGAGGCGCAACAAGGAGAACCAAACTTGAAAAAACACCAAAAAAGTGCAAACTCGAATTCATTGTTCTAGGAAATTTCAAAGCTTCCTGATTATTCCAATCGTTTCCTGGGATCATAAGCAACATATACCAATCAAGAACAAGCGTTTCCAGGCCCTGAATACCACTGTAAGTCAACCACGACATCCATGTATTTTTGAAATCGGTTTGCATGATTTAGACAAGGATAGCATGAATTAATGATATATTCTTGATCCTTAAGACATATGCAAGATTTCTGTAATATTTGATTTCATTTTTATGGCCTGTATATGATTTCACCATTGTTAGGGTTTTATGGCTTGATTTAGGATTTCTTCATATGAGTGAAATTGGGCCATGAAAGGGCCACCATTGAACTCAGCAGGTCTAGACGGATCCATCCATGGCCTTGGTTTTTATTTATCATGTTTGTATTTGATTTTAAGAATGACCGGGGCTATAGCTACGGACAAACGTCCGTAGGTAAAAGTTTGGAACTTTTACCAACAGATCCAAGGAGGGAGACGACTAGCTGGAAATTAACCATTGGCTTGTTCAAATTTCCGCACACTGAATTGATATATGTGGCCTTTTTAATATTTGATTATTATTTTGTGTTATCATAACACCTAACACAATTGGCCCAGTGGTAGCCAGGCAAGCGTTAAGGCGTTGAGGAGCTTGAGGTCAGGGGTTCGACCCCTGCCTCCAACGTTTGCATTTTTCTTGATTTCTTTCTACAGATATCATGCGTACACAAGCAAGGGGACTACCATAGACTTCACCATCCAATCTGCCAAGTGGCCAAATGGCCAAATCTGATGGCCATCAATGAAGGAGCACCGAACGCCTAGTCAAACGCATTACATGGGATCTCAGAAAGTCAAAATGGACCTCCTTGTTTTGGGCCCAGACTTGGCTATCTACACCCCCCATATTGCTCAGGCCCAAACTTCTTTCTCTATTCTTTTTATATTCATTTAATTTAATTTAATTTATTTACTTTATTAACAAATCAATTATTTTCTTTTATTAAAAAAAATCACAAAAATAATATTTTTCACCAAATTAGGTTTAGATTTATTTTTTATACAAAAATTAAATTAATTTAATTAGGTTTTTAATTTTAGATAACTTTAATTCTTTTTTTGTAAATAATTAAAATAATTAGAACAATTAGGGTTTTATTTTTAATTTAATTGTATTTTCTTTTCTTAAAAAATAACAAAAACATAAAATAGGCCATTTAATAATTTTCCATTAATTAATTTAATTAACTAATTATTTTGTATTTAATTTGAAAACTTAATTCTTTTCTTTAAAAATATTAAAAACAACAAAAAACTTTTTTTCTTTAAATTAGGTTAAAAAAGGTCAAAACCCTATTTTTCTTATCGTTCTAATTTCATCGCGCACACTTTATTGTTTTTATTATTTACCATATTGATGTAACTGCCTACAAGTTGTAATAGTTTAAATTAGGGCTTTTCATTTTCATTTATCGCTTTATTTCATAAGGGTTTGTTTTTGGCCATGTAAATACCCGAAGCCTTTTAATAACGTAGTTTAATTTCCGCATTTTAAAATTCCGCAAAATATTAACTGTTAGATGTATGATATAGGGATGCATGACAAGAATGTATGAGTAATTTTAAAACGATTAGATAACCTTAAAATGTGCAAAGATAAATAATCTGAAATTAAATCACTCGCACATGCGCACTCCTAGGGTACTCTCCCATTTGGTTGCCTTCGGTAAACGATCATTGAGTATAGGATGCTTTAGTGGTCTTCCTTTTGTCTAAAGATCAAAGTTGCCTCGGAATGGTTGCCTCAGATATTGTTGCCTCGGATGATTGATTTAAGACATTAGGGTTATTACTAAGACGTCCTAACATTGCTTTAGTGACCGTACGTCCCTTTCGAATTGACCCTCAAAACTCCAACGACGGTGCTACCTACTCACTAATAGTAGGATAACACTGTCTAAAGGAAACGAACATAGAACGATTCTTTTTTCGAGTAGGTAGATTAGTTCTTAAGTACATGCTCAATCCAAACAAATTTTCTGCACTTACACTCCTTTACAAACAAAGTTTTCAAAAACACTTCATTACACTCTTGAAGACAGAAGCAAGAGTTAAATTGAAGTCAAAACAAAAGATTTTCAAATCACACAAACACACAAAGAAGCAATTTTGAAAATGATTAGCAAGTACCTAAGAGCCCGTAGATATCTCGAAAAAAGGAATTTTTCTGTGGTTTTTTCCTTTCCTTGTTGGATAAAATAAAAGTCAGTGGCGACTCTTGCTTACCGCGACATTTTGCAAACACAAACGCAAAATGCAAACCAGCAATTCCTAAAAAAGGAAACAGTCCCGATTCTGGCCACCGTATCACAGAACTGGAGACTTTGTTGGTGAATTAATAAGTGGGGTGTACCTTAGGATTAGTTCATCATATTGTTTGATTTGATTACTTTATCTTTGTGGGCTTTGTATCGGAGTTACTATAGATCCTAACCCGGATCTAGGGGACACCTTTTAGGTAAGTAGCAATAGACTGTGAGGGAAATGTACGGCGTATACCGATACGGTTGAAGCAGTAGCTATGTTGATGTGGCACATTAGTTAGTACCGATATCCCTCGTAGATCAACAAGGAGAGTATGGGGCTACTAATGGGTCATTAAGCATCAATTGACCTTAGAACCTATAATTGACCAACTTGGCCATAGGAAGTAGTGATATGCTACACTCATTGAGACCATACTCTCGAGATGGTTCCAGCCGCGAGAAAAGATTGCGTGACTGGAATTATGACCGATGGAGGATGGTCAATGGTATTGAGAACCTCTAGAACCCGGTTACTATTATTAGGACAAGTTTAACCAACTAAACTGCAAGAGGGTAATACCTAAACTCCATGCTAGCCTGAAATTTAAGGGTTCTTGTGTAACTTGTTTGCCTTTACCATGTTTGCTATCTGTGATACCTGTTGTGTGTTCCTATCATGACATCATGCATCATGACATCGCATGCATGTTTAATTAGACTAACCATTTCAAAGTCCGAGGGGATTCATCTTTGTTCTGTTTTACAGATCATGGCTTCTATGCGCAGAAATACCATTCGAATCAACTTCGTGCAAATCCCTGCTCAGCTCAGAGAGTTAGCCTCAAAGGTTCCTGATACTTCTTCATTTGTTAGAAGACATGGTCACCTCCTTAGCTTGGTCACTTCAAAGTTGGATGAGCAAATGATGAGTGTGTTGTTCCAGTTCTTTGACCCGTTGCATCATTGTTTCACCTTCCCGGACTATCAGCTAGTCCCTACTTTGGAGGAGTTCTCTGATTTACTGGGTATATCCATCCTCAAGAAGACACCCTTTACAGGTTTGGAGATAGATCCTAGGCCAGAGGATATTGCTTCAGCCCTACATCTAAAAAAGGCTGATATAATGTCAAACTGGGAGACTCTGAGTGGGGTTAAAGGTTTCTTGGCTAAGTTTTTGATCGATCAAGCTCAACTGTTCTGGGATAACTTGGATTTTCAAGCATTTGAAGACATCTTGGCTCTCCTCATCTACGACTTGGTTCTTTTCCCAAATCCAGGTTCCTTCATAGACGTGAACACGGTCAAGATCTTCATGTCTCGTAACCCAGTGCCTACTCTTCTAGGTGATATTCTACATGCTCTCTAAACTCATACCGTGTGAAGAAGGGGGACCCTCTTGTGTTGTACGCCACTGCTGGCGAGGTGGTTTATTTTGCACCTCCCCAAATCTGTATTCAAGAATGAGGAAGGTGTAGGTTGGGCTTATAGAATCATGTCCCTTGCTCATATGGACATCCTTTGGAGTTCTAAAGACATGGAAAGAGTAGCTGTCATTGATCGATGTGGGGAGTACCCTAATGTTCCGTTGCTTGGAATTCGAGGGGCTATAACCTACAATCCTTGTTTGACTTTACGACAATTTGGACGCGCTCGGAGAGATGGTCCCTATGAGCTGCTGCTTACAAGCATTGTCTTTGACTACAAGGGGGATGTTGAGGGACATCGCCGCAGGTTTATAAGAGCTTGGGGCATGGTGAACAGGTCTGACCCACATGAGCTAGGAATGAAGACTTCTCTCCCGATGCAACCATATCTCCAGTGGGTTCGAGCTCGTGCTCAAAAGCTGGGGATGTCTTATGAAGCTGTTTTGCCAGTGATCATAGAGCATACTGATGAAGAAGGTGTTCCTTATACGGTCCTCCATCCATACATGCCTACTGATCTTGGGGCATTAAAGAGATCTTGGATCCAGCTAAAGGAAGAAAGGGATACCTACAGAGAGAAGTATCACGAGCAGGAGAGGAAGATCTTGAAGCTTACAAGGCAGCTTGAGAACGAAAGGACAATCAACGATTATTTCAGCACGAAGGGAAAGAGACCATGGGATTTCTGATGTCTTTTATTGTTTCTAGTTTAGATTTGCTTTTCAGTATTTCTTTTGTAACGCCTTGAAGGCATTGCTAAACACTATTACAAGTTTTAATCTAATAAAGTGTGTTTATTTTGGTTTACAAATTTGAATCTCCCAAAGTTTTTGAAATCATTTCATACGCATTTTATTCCCATGCACCTCATTACAGGTACCATTACAGGTTGCTTATCTTCTTCCCTGTTTATTTCAGCAATCATGTCTTATGAAACACCTACTGATCAAGCAATTAAGGCTCTTCAAGCTCAGAATGCACAATTCCAAGAGCTGTTCTTGAATTTGGCTAAAGGGCAGCAAGATTTGAAGTCTCTCATCTTGAAGGAAAAGAAGAAGAAGAAGAAGAAGGTGGTCCTCCTGAATATGGGTCACAGATTTGGGAACAATTTGCGACAGGAAACTGATTTGTCCCATTCATCTAGAGGGGGAGAGAATCAAGAGGAAAGAAAAGGGCCTAGTCCTGTGGTCTCTGATAATGACACTGACTTTGATGAAGACCAGTATCCTCCTCCTGAGGATAGATATAAGCAACTCGAAGACCGGTTAAGTGCAATGGAGATCCAGAAGATACCTGGGTTGGACTTCAGAGATTTGGGTTTGGCATCTGGGGTGGTGATCCCCCACAAGTTTAAAGCTCCTGCTTTTTCCAAGTACGATGGGGTATCCTGCCCGAAGCTACACCTCCGCTCGTATGTCAGAAAGATTCAACCATATACTGCTGATAGGAACCTGTGGGTTCATTTCTTTCAAGATAGTCTGTCAGGGACTCAACTTGAATGGTTCTATCAACTGGAAGGAGCTAATGTCCGCCACTGGGAGGACCTTGTTGTTGCTTTTTATAAGCAATACCAGTATAATGCCAACCTTGCTCCCACGCGTACTCAACTTCAGGGTATGTCTATGGGTACAGGCGAAGTCTTTAAGGACTACGCTCAGAAGTGGAGAGATCTTGCTGGAAGAGTCCAACCCCCTCTGTCTGATAGGGAGTTGGTGGATATGTCTCTTGGGACTTTGTTTGGTCCATATTTAAATCATTTGATCGGTAGTTCATCGTCTGGGTTCACTGAACTGATTTTGACCGGGGAGAGAGTTGAAGCCGGTATCAAAAGTGGCAAGATACAGAAAGGTGCTTCATCAAGTATAGAGAAGAAGCCCTTCAGGAAAGAAGCTAGTGCAGTTTACAACTCGAGGAGCCAAAACCGACCTGAACGCCGCCAAGCAGTTAATGCGATGGTAATATCAAGACCAACTGTTGCCCCACAACGCAACAATCAACAAAGAGTAGAGAGACTGCAAAGGCAGTATACTCGGCTCAATATGACTTTATCTCAAATTCTGCCGCAGTTATTGAAAACCAACTTGGTGACTCTAAGGGAGGCTCCGAAGAATCCCAGTACTACATCACCGTTGTATAATCCGAACGCTCGATGTGCTTATCACTCCAATAGCCCAGGGCATGATACGAACAATTGTTGGGCCTTGAGGAATAAGGTACAAGATTTAATTGAAGCTAAAGAGATTGAATTTGACGCGCCGAAAAAGCCTTATGTCATGACTGCTCCTATGCCCAAGCATGGAGTAAATGTTGTGGATGATGATTCATTTGTAACCTCTGTGGAAGACGTTTCTACTCCTTTGATGACAGTAAAGAAGAACTTATTATCGGCCGGTTTATTTCCGGGCTGTGGCGAAGGTTGCCACCTATGCTCCATCCTACCTACTGGTTGCCATTTATTGAAGTCAGGTGTTCATCGCCTGATGGATAACAAAGAGATCCTGTTCAAGAAAACTTTGGTTCCATTGATTCATGATGAAGATGTTTCCATAATAACCATTTCCGCCAATCCTTCCAAGGCTTCTTCGAGAAATCCGGTTAGGATTACACCCGTTACAAGAGTGGCTCCATTGATTATTACTATCCCTGGCCCTATCCCGTACACTTCGGATAAGGCTGTCCCGTGGCACTATGTGGCCGATGTGTATTATCATGGGATCAAGCAAGACTTGAAGGTTGAAGAGGCTGATACTGATATCAACAATATTGTTGGGTCTAGCAAAGTCACCTAAAGCGGAAAACTTTTCTCTCCTGAGAATTCCCCACCAACTGTTCGGAAGCCTGTTGCTATTTCACCTTCCAGTACATCTGCTACTGTCCCTGTTCATGTTCCAATCATTACCCCTGTCGTCGAGTCATCTGACGCTCGGGGCAAAAAGATCACTGGTGAGCCTGTCAGGATGGAGGCACTGAATAAGATTATTGTTGAAACCTCTAGACAGAAGATAGAGGAGATTTTGAAGATCATCAAGAAAAGCGACTACAACATAGTCGAACAGCTGGGGTAAACCCCGTCGAAGATCTCTATGTTATCTTTATTGTTGTGATCAGAAGCCCATGCTAAGGCTTTAATTGCTTTCCTGAAAACTGCGCATGTGCCGCAAGAAACATCTGCTGATCAATTCAAAGGCTGTGTGGCTAGTTTGACCATTGACAACGGGTTGGGCTTCTCCGACGCAGATCTGACTGCCAAAGGAAAGAATCACAATGACGCTTTGCATGTTTTGATCGAGTGCAGGGGCACTACTCTGGCTCACGTGCTGGTGGATACTAGGTCCTCGTTAAATGTTTTACCCTAGAAAGTGTTAGACCGGTTGGACTGTGAAGGGTTGGCGCTGAAGCCAAGTAATATTGTGGTTAGGGCCTTTGACGGGTCCAAAAGAATGGTACACGGGGAGGTGGATGTCCCTGTTAAAGTTGGTTCCTATACTTTCGCATCTACATTCTATGTGATGGACATCTGACCATCTTATTCTTGCTTGTTGGGTCGCCCGTGGACTCATAAAGCTGGAGCAGTGACTTCCACGCTCCATCAGATGTTGAAATACCTAGCGAAAGGGAAAATTGTTACAGTACTAGGAGAAGAGGAATACATGGTGAGCCACCTTAACTCTTTTCGGTATGTGGAGATGGATGGGGAGTTCATTAAAACTTTGTGTTAAAATTTTGAAGAAGTCCCCCAGACTCTGGTGTCGAGTGAAACTGTTGCTAAAGATCCTCCGATGAAGATGGCTTCCCTCAAGGATGCCCGGCCTGTTATTGAAAAAGGCGGGTGTGCGAATTGGGGACAACTCCCTGACTTTGCACACAAGACTGACAAGTTTGGATTGGGTTTTACTGCAGAAGCTCAAAGGGCTGTTCGGCGTGCGTGGATTAGAAGACCTCCCTGCGTATCAGTAATCCAGAAGTGAATACAATTGAAGATGATGATGAAGAGTCTGATTTCGACAGCTGGATTTACCCGACTACCGACGGCGGATTAAGCAATTGGACGGCAAAGGACTTCGTGCTCGTTTCTATTATTACACAGTAATAGACTTTTGTTTTGAGATTTGTAACAAACAATTTTAAACTTTACGGCCCGGTGCCTTGGCCGAGACACCGTGGCTTTGTTTGTGAGGGCTTAATGTTTGTCATTTCCATATATCATCAATAAAGCATTGGACGTTCTCTTGCATTACAAATTTTGCGCTCCTTGTTTTTTCTATCTTGCACTTTATTAAAACAACTATAGTCTTACACACACTCACATATCATACTACAGGTCCACATCCACTCTGGATCCCACTGATAACGACTATGCTACTGCCAGTTATGACTTCGAAAATCCGATCAACCAAGCCGAGGACGAAGGTGAGGATGATTGTGAAGTGCCTGGGGAACTTGCTAGATTGTTACTTCAGGAAGAGAGGGCCATACAGCTGCATGAAGAGCCAGTGGAAACAGTAAATCTGGGTACCGAAGAGGACAAGAAAGAGGTTAAGATCGGTGCAAATCTGGAGTCTAGTGTCAAGCAACGATTGATTCAAATGCTACATGACTATGTTGAGATCTTTGCTTGGTATTACAAAGATATGCATGGGTTGGATACCGATATTGTGGTTCACCGCTTGCAAACTAGAGAAGACTGTACTCTAGTGAAACAGAAAGTTCGTCGAATGCGCCCAAAGATGTCTGAGAAAATCAAGGCTGAGGTTATGAAACAGTTTGATACCGATTTTCTAGCAGTTAGTTCTTACCCGCAGTGGGTTGCCAACGTGGTTCCGATGCCGAAGAAAGATGGTAAAGTTCGAATGTGTGTTGACTATAGGGATCTGAACAGGGCAAGCCCCAAAGATGATTTCCCTCTGCCTCATATCGATGTTCTGGTCGACAACACTGCACAACATAAGATCTTCTCCTTTATGGATGGTTTCTCCGGTTACAATCAGATTAAGATGGCTCCCGAGGATATGTAAAAGATAACTTTTATTATGCAGTGGGGTACCTTTTGCTACAAAGTCATGCCTATCGGATGGAAGAATACCGGGGCAACATATCAGCGCGCCATGGTCGCTTTGTTCCACGACATGATTCATCATGAGATTGAGGTATACGTTGACGACATGATCGCAAGATTCCAGACTGAAGAAGAACATCTTGACCACCTCCAGCAGCTATTTGACAGGTTGAAGATGTACAAGCTGAGGTTAAACCTGAGCAAGTGCACCTTCGGGCTAAGGTCTGGTAAGCTACTGGGTTTCTTTATTAGCGATAAAGGTATTCAAGTGGATCCTGAAAAGGTGAAGGCTATACAGGAAATGCCAGCTCCCCGAACAGAAAAAGAAGTCAGAGGCTTTTTGGGACGTCTGAACTATATTTCCCGATTCATTTCACATTTGACCGCTACTTGTGAGCCAATCTTCAATCTGCTGAAGAAAGATCAAGTGGTAAAATGGAATGATGAGTGTCAGGCCGCTTTCGAAAGGATCAAGGAATATCTCCAAGAGCCACCTATTCTGATGCCTCCAGTTGAAGGGAGACCTCTGATCCTATACTTGATAGTACTCGACAATTCGATGGGGTGTGTGCTGGGGCATCATGACGAGTCTGGCCGAAAAGAGCATGTTATTTACTACCTTTGCAAAAAGTTTATCGATTGTGAGACTTGATACTCACTGCTTGAGAAAACTTGCTGCGCTTTGGCATGGGCTACTCGCCGGCTGAGACAGTATATGCTGACTCACACTACTCTATTGATATCAAAGATGGATCCAATCAAGTATATCTTCGAAAAGCCTGCCTTGTCCAGGAGAATAGTAAGATGGTAGATGATCTTGACTGAGTATGACATCCAATACATAACCCAAAAAGCAATCAAGGGGAGTGTGTTGGCAGATCATTTTGCGCATCAGGCCGTGGATGATTACCAGTCTATGAACTTCGAGTTTCCGGATGAGAGCATCATGTTGGTGACTGACTGTGAAACACCTAGACCGGATGAAGGACCTGAGGAAGGATCCCGATGGTCTATGTATTTTGACGGAGCTTCAAACGCATTGGGTAATGGCATTGGCGCCATAATCATATCTCCTGAAGGCTGTCATACTCCATTCACCGCCCGATTATGTTTTAACTGCACCAACAATATGGCGGAGTATGAAGCGTGCATCATGGGTCTTCGAGCAGCTATTGACCTAAGGATTAAGTTCTTAAGTGTATTCGGAGATTCCGCTCTCATGATCAGTCAGATCAAAGGCGAGTGGGATACGGAGAACCCAAATCTTATTCCTTACAAAGAGTATGTATTGACGTTGCTTCCGCACTTTGAGGAGATAACCTTTGAACATTTCCCAAGAGAGGAGAATCAGTTGGCGGACGCGCTAGCTACCATGTCTTCTATGTTCAAGGTCAGATGGGACAATGAGGCTCCCCAGATTACCATTGAGAGGTTGGACGAACCTGCACATTACTGTGATATTGAGACTGAAGAGGTAACAGATAAACCCTGGTTTCACGAGGTAAAGAGGTATCTTGAGGCTCAGGAATACCCCGAGGGTGCATCTGTTAATGATAAGAAGTTTCTGAGGAGGTTCGCGGCGAAGTTCTTCATCAGCAATGGTATTCTTTACAAGCGTAACCATGATTCAACCTTATTGCGATGTGTGGATAAAAATGAGGCAGAAAGGATCATGGTAGAGTTACATGAAGGTACTTTTGGAACTCATTCCAGTGGACACACCATGGCAAAGAAGATTCTACGGGCAGGATATTATTGGTCTACCATGGAAGCCGACTGTTATCAGCATTCTAGAACCTGTCATAAGTGCCAAGTCTATGCTGATAAGGTGCACATACCTCCAGTTCCTCTGAAGGTCTTGACGACACTTGTCCCTTTGCAATGTGGGGCATCGACATGATCGGCGTGATCAGACCTACTGCGTCTAACGGGCATTGTTTCATCCTAGTAGCAATTGATTACTTTACCAAATGGGTTGAAGTAGCTTCATTGCTACAGTGACCAAAAACGTCGTGGCACGATTTATTCAGCACAATTTGATCTGTCGGTATGGTGTACCCGAGAGGATCATTATGGACAATGGTACAAATCTCAACAATACTATGATCACCGAGCTCTACAAGAAGTTCAAGATACAACATCACAACTCTTCTCCCTACCGGCCGAAGATGAATGGAGCTGTAGAAGCAGCTAATAAGAGCATTAAGAAGATTGTGCAGAAGATGACGGTGACATACAAAGATTGGCACGAGATGTTACCATTTGCTCTTCATGGGTACCGTACTTCGACGCAGACTTCAACAGGGGCAACACCCTACTCCTTTGTGTATGGAATGGAAGCAGTCTTACCCATCGAGGTTCATATACCCTCTCTTCGGATTATGAAGGATGCAGGTTTGAGTGAGGACGACTGGATCCAGACACGGCTTGATCAGCTGAATTTTATCGACGAAAAGAGACTTACTGCTATTTGTCATGGTCAGACGTATCAAAAGCGGATGATCAAGGCGTTTAACAAGAAAGTCAGACGACAAGAGTATCAAGTTGGAGATCTGGTAATCAAACGCATCATATTACCTCAAGGTGATCCCAGGGGAAAATGGACCCCTACGTACGAAGGGCCATTTGTGGTTAAGAACAGTTTCTCAGGAGGAGCTATGATTCTAACCACCATGGATGGTGACGACCTTCCTCACCCTGTCAATGCAGACATAGTGAAAAAATACTACGCATAATCAAAGACCCGCTAGGTCGACTGGCCTAGGCCAAAATAAGGGCTTCCCGGCGAACCAAAAGGGTTTGGGCAAAAATAAGGGATGAAAATGAAAAAATCTGTACACCCGGCAAGTCGAAAACTTGAAAAGGCGGCTTGGGCAAAAAAGGGTATCCCGGTGGACCGAAAACCCGGAAGGGCGGTCCAGGAAAAAATTAGGGATTAAAGCGTAACATTATGTCTCGTTGGATCACTTTGCAACCAGATTTCGGTATTAACTGTCAAGCTTAGACGACACTAATCAATCTGATCTACCTTCAACTAAGTAGCAAAGTGATGAGATGCTCGAAGACATAAAGGCAATAGCAGAGTTGGAACCCAGTGGGATTATTCACATAGCTGTTTTTATTTGTTTTTCACAAATTTTATAAATTCTATTTGTTCGGCGGCATTCTCTTACTAGGACGTCAGCCTCTTGTACAAAAATGCCTATTTACAGGCCAACT
Organism: Vicia faba; assembly: GCA_948472305.1. NCBI lineage: Eukaryota > Viridiplantae > Streptophyta > Magnoliopsida > Fabales > Fabaceae > Vicia > Vicia faba. The sequence goes on from OX451736.1 coordinate 1,550,763,833, forward strand.
TCAAAATCAATACAATTCATTTTCACAAAGAAATTTCAAATTGTTTTCTTTTTCTGTTTTGTTTTGCAAGTACGTCCAGTGTTTCATTTTGATATATGCATTTGACAATAATTGCTGCTCATAAATATTCACATGCGAAACAAAAGACGATTACTCGTAATATCAGGAACAGGGGCAAAATGTCCAAACCGTACAGTTGCTATATCCACCAGGTATAAGGATAAACCTAGTTGGAGAAAACGATTGAAAGTACATTCACTCCCTGCAGAGTAACAAAAAGACAATGATATTAGCGGTCCCGAACAGGACACCACTCTCCCCAGCCGAGGCTCGCAACCGCGAATGAGTCGGCAAGATTCTCCCCAAACAGAGTTTATCTATTACCAGCACTAGAAGATTATCCCCAGTGGAGTTTGGAGAATTATCCCCATTAGAGTCTGGAAGACTGCCCCAGTAGAGTCTAAAAGATTATCCCCAGTGAAGTCGCCACTGGAAAATCATCCCCAGCGGAGTTCATTCCTTTCATAAATAGAAACTCAATTCCAAACAGAGTTCATCATCGCCAACAACAATAATTCATCCCCAACCGAGGTTATTTCTTCCAAAATCAACAAATATTCTAGCAGAGTATCTCTCCTCCCCACAGAGTCATTTCCTCGTCAGTTTATTCCCCAGTGGAGTTATTCTCTCCCACAAGATTATGCTCACAATCATCTTCATTCACTATCCCCAGCAGAAACAAAGAATTCGACTCTTTTCTCCAACAACAATCCGGGATTTATTTTCCCCAGCTAGAGGATATCATAAAAACATTGCATGTCCATACATCATGACATACACATAGACATCATACAACATAATTTGATTTATTTTGAGAACATCATTGCTTGATACATATCATGCATTACATACAATTAACCTTTACCTTTCAGGAAAGATACAATCAAATTCTCACAAAGTCCAAGTTATGAAGCCCGGGTACGACCAGATAGTATCTTGATTCCTGCAGCATATTGTGAAGCCCGGAGAACGACCAGATAAAAGTATCAGACTACCACAAAGCCTGGGTTACGACCAGATAGTGGTATCTCTTAAAAGCAAGCTATGAAGCCCAGATTCAACCGGATAATAGTTTAATCCCCAACAAGCCGTGAAGCCCAGATGCGACTGGATAACAACTTAGTTCCTTCTGAAACCTGGATTGCGACCAGATAAGAATCGAGAAATTACAAAGACCGGATTACGACCGGATAATCTCATCTCCCCAGTAAGTCAATGTAAAGCATGGATTACAACCAGATAGCAGTCGATCTTACCACTATGAAACCTAGATTACGACTAGATAATAGTTCACTTTCCTCTTCAAACAGAGATGATCCCTCAGTAGAATAACGGACGACCAAAGTTCCTAAAATTCAACAGAGATGATTCCTCAGTAGAATAACGGATGACCGAAGCTCCTAAAATTCAACTTTCCTCTTCAATAGAGATGATTCCTCAGTAGAATAACGGACGACCGAAGCTTCTAAAATTCAACTTTCCTCTTCAATAGAGATGATTCCTCAGTAGAATAACGGACGACCGAAGTTCCTAAAATTCAACAGAGACGATTCCTCAGTAGAATAACGGACAACCGAAGTTCCTAAAATTCAATAGAGATGATTCCTCAGTAGAATAACGGACGACCGAAGTTCCTAAAATTCAACAGAGATGGTTCCTTAGTAGAATAACGGACGACCGAAGTTCCTAAAATTCAAAAGAGATGATTCCTCAGTAGAATAACGGATGACCGAAGTTCCTAAAATTCAACCTTTCTCAAAACAGAGATGATTTCCTAGTAGAATAACGGACGACTGAAGCTCCTAGAATTCTATTTCTCTCAAGACAAAGATCAGCACTCCCCAGCGGAATCTTCCTCAACAACAGGTATACAAGCTCTCACTAAGGAATCTCTTATGTGATCGACGCTCCTTCGGGTGGCATCTTTAAGCCCATCCCCCATTAGCAATCTCCAAATGGCATCTATAAGCCCATTCCCGACATCACAAGATGGACACCACATCACGCGAGTGCAAATTTCTGGGCACTCTAGTGTTCAATCCTCTTCCACCTTCGGATCACGAAAGGCCAGCAAGCCAATCTACATCCTCAGGTTTAAGAAGATTGAATAGGGGAAGCTGTTGTACCCCAAAATTTCCCCTCCTATATTTCTCAAAACATTTCAAGAAAGATCCTCAAGTTGCTTAAGGAAGCCCAAGGGTTGACCAGACAAGCTCCCTCCTAAGGCAGTCTACCTCAAATTAGGGTTTCATGTTGCATCAAGATACTTGAGTCCAAGGGATCCCAAATGCTCACCAATGTACTAATATTTTCTCAATATCATCCATGTCAAGTTTCAAGCCCTACAGAGAAAGTTTACTCAGTCAATCACTCAAAGGCCTGAAAATCGACTATGCTAGGGCAAAAGTCAACTGTGGCCTACATACAGTCAAACTTCAAGATTTTTGGTCAACATCATCATTGTGAAGTATATTTCATAATTTTATGAAGGGTTGATCATGATTCATCAATGATTGCTCATAATTCATCAAGGCTCAAAAGTTGCTAAATTAGGGATTTGCAGGAAAAGTCAACTAAACTTTAACCAAGCATAACTTTCTAATACTTTATGAGAAATGACCCATCCAAAGCTCATTTTTAAGAGGATGTAATTCTCTATAATCCATATTCAGCTCCCAAGTTCAAAATATGCACTCACAAGAAGTTATGAATTTGGACATTATAGGTCATTTTGAAAAGTCAACAAAAACACCTTTTTTGTCAAAGCTTCCCACATGAGCATGGAATATCAAATTGAGATGGGAACAAAAGGTTGCTTAGAGGACATATCAAGATTTCTAAGAAGTCCAATAACACCTTCAAAGAGTCAAAATTGAGGAAGTCTCAAATCCAGTTGGCAAGTATTTGAAATCGTGCAAGGCATTGGTGTGGACAAAAAGATTGGTTTTAGACTATTTTTGGAATGGTTTTCAAAGGAATCAAATAAAAAAATGCATTGATGGAAGAAGATTGTGATCATTATTTCAACCCTAATTCATTCCTTAATACATAAGGATGATGTGCAGACCAAAAGAGGCTAGAGAGAGAGAGGCGCAACAAGGAGAACCAAACTTGAAAAAACACCAAAAAACTGCAAACTCGAATTCATTGTTCTAGGAAATTTCAAAGCTTCCTGATCATTCCAATCATTTCCTGGGATCATAAGAAACATATACCAATCAAGAACAAGCGTTTCCAGGCCCTGAATACCACTGTAAGTCAACCACGACATCCATGTATTTTTGAAATCGGTTTGCATGATTTAGACATTGATAGCATGAATTAATGATATATTCTTGATACTTAAGACATATGCAAGCTTTCTGTAATATTTGATTTTATTTTTATGGCCTGTATATGATTTCACCATTGTTAGGGTTTTATGGCTTGATTTAGGATTTCTTCATATGAGTGAAGTTGGGCCATGAAAGGGCCACCATTGAACTCAGCAGGTCTAGACGGATCCATCCATGGCAATCAACCATTGGCTTGTTCAAATTTCCGCGTGCTGAATTGATATATTTGGCCTTTTTAATATTTGATTATTATTTTGTATTATCATAACAACTAACACAATTGGCCCAGTGGTAGCCAGGCAATCGTTAAGGCGTTGGGGAGCTTGAGGTCAGGGGTTCGACCCCTGCCTCCAACGTTTGCATTTTTCTTGATTTCTTTCTACATATCTCATGCGTACACAAGCAAGGGGACTACCATAAACCTCACCATCCAATCTGCCAAGTGGCCAGATGGACAAATCTGATGGCCATCAATGAAGGAGCACCAAACGCCTAGTCAAACACATTGCATGGGATCTCAGAAAGTCAAAATGGACCTCCTTGTTTTGGGCCCAGACTTGGCTATCTACACCCCCCATATTGCTCAGGCCCAAACTTCTTTCTCTATTCTTTTTATATTCATTTTATTTAATTTAATTTATTTACTTTATTAACAAATCAATTATTTTCTTTTATTAAAAAAATCACAAAAATAATATTTTTCACCAAATTAGGTTTAGATTTATTTTTTATACAAAATTAAATTAATTTAATTAGGTTGTTAATTTTAGATAACTTTAATTCTTTTTTTGTAAATAATTAAAATAATTAGAACAATTAGGGTTTTATTTCTAATTTAATTGTATTTTCTTTTCTTAAAAAATAACAAAAACACAAAATAGGCCATTTATTTATTTTTCATTAATTAATTTGATTAACTAATTATTTTGTATTTAATTTGAAAACTTAATTCTTTTCTTTAAAAATATTAAAAACAACAAATAACTTTTTTTCTTTAAATTAGGTTAAAAAGGGTCAAAACCCTATTTTTCTTATCGTTCTAATTTCACCGCACACACTTTATTGTTTTTATTATTTACCATATTGATGTAACTGCCTACAAGTTGTAATATTTTAAATTAGGGATTTTCATTTTCATTTATCGCTTTATTTCATAAGGGTTTGTTTTTGGCTATGTAAATACCCGAAGCCTTGTAATAGCGTAGTTTAATTTCCGCATTTTAAAATTCCGCAAAATATTAACTGTTAGATGTATGATATAGAGATGCATGACAAGAATGTATGAGTAATTTTAAAATGATTAGATAACCTTAAAATGTGCAAATATAAATAATCTGAAATTAAATCACTCGCATATGCGCACTCCTAGGGTACACTCCCACTTGGTTGCCTTCGGTAAACTGTCATTGAGTATAGGATGATTTAGTGGTCTTCCTTTTGTCCAAAGATCAAAGTTGCATCGGAATGGTTGCCTCAGATATTGTTGCCTCGGATAATTGATCTAAGACATTAGGGTTATTACTAAGACGTCCTAACATTGCTTTAGTGACCGTACGTACCTTTCGAATTGACCCTCAAAACTCCAATGGCGGTGCTACCTACTCACTAATAGTAGGATAGCGCTGTCTAAAGGAAACAAACATAGAACGATTCTTTTTTCGAGTAGGTAGATTAGTTCTTAAGTACTTGCTCAATCCAAACAATTTTTTTGCACTTACACTCCTTTACAAACAAAGTTTTCAAAAACACTTCATTACACTCTTGAAGACAGAAGCAAGAGTTAAATTGAAGTCAAAACAAATGCTTTTCAAATCACACAAACACACAAAGAAGAAATTTTGAAAATGATGAGAAAGTACCTAAGAGCCCGTAGATAACTACGGATAGAAAGGGTGCTAATACCTTCCCTTTCTATAATCTACCCTCCGTACTCAGAAATATCTCGAAAAAAGGAATTTTTCTGTGCTTTTTTCCTTTCCTTGTTGGATAAACTAAAAGTCAGTGGCGACTCTTGCTTACCGCGACATTTTGCAAACACAAACACAAAACGCAAACCAACAATTCCTAAAAAAGGAAACAGTCCTGGTTCTGGCCACCGTATCACACAGTGAAAGGAATATGGCAACCTTCGGGAGAAATGATCACAACCCTAATTCCGTTACCCAGTATGTTGAAGCTCCATTAAAAACCATAGTACAATGGGATCCTTGTTCAGGTCTTTCATACGATCCAGGATTTTCACAATCCGTAATCAGCATGATATTCTCGTCCGGGAATTCAAAGTTCATAGATTGATAATCATCCATAGCTTGATGTGCCAAATGATCTGCCAGCACACTTCCTTTGATTGCTTTTTATGTAGTCTACTGGATGTCATATTCAGTCAAGATCATTTTCCATCAAGCTATTCTTCCAGAGAGGGTTGGCTTCTTAAAGATGTATTTGATGGGATCCATCTTTGACATCAATAGAGTGGTATAGGTCAGCATATACTATCTTAGTCGACGAGCAGCCCATGCCAAAGCGCAACAAGTTTTCTCGAGCAGTGAATATCTGGTTTCACAGTCGGTAGCTTTTTTGCTAAGGTAGTATATTGCATTCTTTTTTCGACCAGACTCGTCATGTTGCCCCAACACACACCCTATTGAATTCTCTAAAATAGTTAAGTACATGAGTAGAGGTCTTCCTTCAATTGGTGGCATCAGAATTGGTGGTTCTTGTAATTATTACTTGATCTTGTCAAAATCTATTTGGCAGTCGTTATTCCATCTTACCACCTGATCTTTCTTCAGCAACTTGAAAAGTGGTTCACAAGTAGAATTTAGGTGAGAGATGAATCGGAAATATAGTTTAGTCGTCCTAGAAAACCTCTGACCTCCTTCTTAGTACGAGGAGTTGGAATTTACTGGATAACTTTGACCTTGGCGAGATCAAACTCAATACCTTTACCACTGACGACAAATCCTAAGAGCTTACCAGAACTTACCCCAAAGACGCATTTGTTGGGGTTTAACCTCAGCTGGTATTTATTCAACCTTTCAAACAACTTGTGTATATGATCTAGGTGCTCTTCCTTAGTTTGGGACCTTCCTATCATGTCATCAACATAGACTTCTATCTCATGATGAATCATATCATGAAATAAAGCCACTATAGCTCATTGATAAGTTGCGTCTGCGTTCTTCATCCTAAAAGGCACGTCTTTATAACAGAAGGTGCCCCACTGTGTGACAAAAGTAGTCTTTTCCATGTCTTCGGGCGCCATTTTGATTTGGTTGTAACCCTAGAAACCATCCATGAAGGAAAACACCTTGTGTTGGGCAGTGTTGTCAACTAAGAAATCAATATGCAGTAGTGGGAAGTCGTCTTTGGGGCTTGCCCTATTTAAATCCATGTATTCTACGCACATATGGACCTTACCGTCTTTCTTCGATACTGGAATAACATTTGCAACCCATTGGGGATACGACGTCACTTCCAAGAAACCCGCATTGAACTATTTCATTACCTCAACCTTGATCTTTTCAGACACGTCAAGACGTATGCGATGAACATTTTGTTTGATCAACGAACAACCCTCTTTTATTGGTAGATGATGAACCATGATATCAGTATCGAGCCCTGCCATGTCTTCGTATGACCAAGCGAATACTTCAACATAGTCATGTAACACCTAAACCAATCTGATCTTGATACTATCTTCCAAGTTGGAGCCGATCTTGACATCTTTCTTATCTGCCTCAGTACCTAAGTTTATCACTTCGACTGGTTCTTCATGCGGTTGGATAGCCTTTTCCTCTTGTATCAGGAGACTGGAGAGTTATCCAGGTATCTCACAATCTTCTTCATCTTTGTCTTCGGCTTGATAGATTGGATTCTCGAAGTCATAAATGGAAATAGAAGAAGTGTTGTCAATGAGATCCATAATTGATGTGGATCTACAAATGTGTGTGTGTGCATGTAAGGTTACATGGCTATTTGAAAATGCAGGAAAGTAAAAGAAAGACAAGGAGCATAAAATTTTAATGCAAAATCGTCCAATGTTTTCATTAAATGAGCATATGATACATGAAATGACAAACCCTTAACAAATGGATCATTGTGCCTCGTGCAAGGCATGTAGTTTAAAGTCATTGTTTTGAAGGAAATTATAAAGACAAACTTCCTAAATCAATAAAAACAGGAAATAACAATTACTCTGGGTTGAAGGAGATTGAGATGAAGTCTTTGGCCTTCCATTTATTGAGTCCACCATCAGTAGTTGGGAATATCCAGTCATCCAAGTCACCGTCACTATTAGTATCTTCTAGAGTGTTGAATTCATTGTTGCTAATACGGAGAGGTGGTCCACCAGCACGAGCACGTCAAACCTTTTTCTGATCCCTTGAAGTAAAACCCAACCCAAATTTGTCAGATTTGTAGGGGATGTGAAGAAGTTGTCCCTAAATAGTGCGGCCTCCATCTTCTACAACAGCCCTAACATCCTTTAGAGAGGCCATTCTTGGTGTTCCTTTAGAGATTTCAGGAGTAGTAGGAGTTGCAACAACAACCATTGGAGGGATTACCTTAAATGCTTGACAGGGGGTTTCAATGAATTCTCTATTCGTTTCAACGTATTTGAAAGAATTCAAATGACTGAACATATATTATTCCTCTCCACAGACTATGACAACCTTCCCTTTCACTGGGTATTTCAGCATTTGATGTAATGTAGAGGTAACTGCACCCGCCCCATGGATCTATGGGCGTCCGAGCAAGCAAGAATAGGTCGGGTGGATATCCATTACATAAAATTTCGAATTGAAGAATTGAGACCCCACCTTGATTGGGAGATCAACCTCTCCGTGGACCATTCTTTTTGAACCATCGAAAGCTCTTACCACAATATCGTTGGGTTTCAGCACCAGCCCTTCTTAGTCCAATATGTCCAAAGCACATTTGGGTAAAACAATGAGGGAGGACCCAATATCTACCAATAAATATGCCAGAGTGGTTCCTTTGCATTCAATAGAAATATGGAGAGCTTTGTTGTGATTCTTCCCCGCTGGAGTTAAATCTGCATAAGAAAATCCCAAGCCATTATCAGAGGTTAGGCTTACAACACAGTTCTCAAATTGACCAGCAATGGTTTCTTGAGGTCCATGAGCATTCTTCAAGAATTTCAGCAAAGCTTAGGCATGTGCGTCAGAGCATAACAACAAGGACAACATGGATACCTTTGAGGGTGTCTTCCTTAGTTGTTCCACTATTTTGTAGTCACTTTTTCAAATGATCTTTATAATTTCTTCCATCTCTTGTCTAGATGGATCTTCTACTGTAACTTCTTTTGGTGGTGCCTCCGTCAGGGCAGGCTCAATAACTTTCTCTTTACCTCGGGTATCAATAGTTGGTCTAGAAGCAGGAATACAAACATGTGTTGTAGTGATTGTTGTAGGAGAGATTTCTGGAGAGAAGACCCTTCCTTTCCTAGTGACCTTACTAGTTCCGACAATTTTTCTCATTTCCATTAATCCATGGCTCTTGCTTGACACCATGATAATAAACTTCTTCCCCATAGTTCTAAGGCACATCTTTTTAAGAGGAATAGGCGACTGGCCCCGGTGTAGTGATAATCAGGGGATCCACTCTTGGCTAAGCAGGAATCCTTATAGGGCCTTTAGAGGTGATCCTAATAGGAGTATTGGAAATTGTGATTACATAAACATCTTGAGGTATACTTTCAGGTAAACTCTTCATGGATGGAGTTTTCTCGAACATGATTTTATGGCTATCAATCAGGAGTTTGATACCTTTCTTCAGCTACATACATCCATTAATTTGGGAAGCACAATAGTAACAATTTTCAGGGCAACCAGGAAATAAACTAGCTCTCAGCAAATTCTTCTTAACGGTCAATAATGGATTAGTCAAATGATCGATTTTGGAGACAAATGAGACATCGTCAATGGAATTGTCACCTTTACCATGACTGGGAATGAGAGCAGTAATGGCATTAGGGGTTTATGGAGGGTCAAACTCGATCACCTTATTATCAATTAAATCTTGTATCTTGTTCTTCAACGCCCAACAGTTATTGGTGTCATGGCCAAGACTATTTTAATGATAGGCGTATTTCACATTCGTGTTATATTTGGGAGAGGAAGTATTGGGATTTGGAGGAGGATCTCGCGGTGTTACCAAATCTGCTTTCAATAGATGTTGTAAATCTTGAGACAATGGCTTGTTGATTCTAGTGAGTTGCCTCCTTGGGACATCAGGCCTTTTTTGATTGTTTGATTGTTGTGGCTGTTGAACTGGGGTCGGGTTTAAAAATAATACAACTCCTACAGACTGATGACGATCGCTCTTGACATGACTCCTTTGTCCATAACAACATTAGTCTCTTTCTTACCAACAAATGATTTCTTTACAGCAATAGAGGTTGATGCCATGGGTATCTTTCCGCTTTTGATTCCACTTTCAACTCGCTCACCAGTCAAGATTAATTCAGTAAACCTTGACGAAGAACTCCCAATGAGCAAATTAAAGAATGGACCAGTCAAGGTGCCCATAAAAATGTCCACTAATTCTCTGTCAGTCAATGGGGGTTGCACCCTTCCAGCTAGATCCCTCCATTTTTGAGCATACTCCTTAAAGCCTTTATTTGAACCCATTGTCATATTTTGTAATTGCATGTGAGTTAGTGCAAGATCAGCATTATATTGGTATTTCTTGTAGAAGGCAATAACTAGATCCTCTAAGGTGTGGCTATTAGTCTCCTAAAGTTGATAGAACCATTCCAACTGTGTTCCAGATAAGATCTCTTGGAAGAAATGAACCCACAACTTCCTATCGACGGTGTGTGGTTGAATCTTGCGGAAATAATACCTTAGATGCATCTTTGGACAAGAGACCCCATCATACTTGGAGAAGATAGGAACCTTAAATTTGTGGGGAATGACCACCCCAGGGACTAGACCTAAATCTCCAAAGTCCAAACCAGGCAATGTTTGGATCTCTACAACCTTAAGTTGGTCTTCTAGCTGTTTGTACTTCTCATCTACCAGTGGATACTGCTCTTCATAATAGACTTTGCTCTCAATGTTGTATCCCAATTTTCGCCCCTAAGATCCCCTCATCATACCATGTTGATTCCATCACAACAAGACCACATTAGGATTCTTGGTTCCCCTCCCTATCTTTAGCTTTTCTCTTTGAGGAATCACCGAGCACCTTGACTTGTTTTATTTTGTGATCATGAATATTTTTGTCTTGATTTCTTATTTTAATTAATAAAATACAATGTTGGTTTGTATTGCTTGTTACTAATGTAGGTAAAGGCAATGAGAATTATAAAGTTGCTCCATGGGTTCATGAGTTTATTTCCATGCCATAGTCAATAAAGCTTGAGAAGTTCAAGCCTCACCGTTGGATTTTTTTTGGAAGAAATGACTTGACAAGGTTATTTTGGTTCACCACATTTCAAGGTTATCAAATTTGATTCAAAAAGTACAAGAGGTTGATTGAAGAAGTTGTCATGATTGGACAAGGCCTTGTTCCCATTGATCACAAGTGCATATTTCTATAAATTCTCAATATATGGAAGTGGTTTTGGTGACTATGAATTCTCATTTTCATCCTTAATAACTTCTATTTACAAATCAAGAGTGTTGGTACAAGAAGGTGGTTCAAATTGTCAAACTTTCTCAAATTATTTTCTTGATCTAGGAGCTAGGGTTTTGAACTTCAAAGAAGCATATCTTGCTCATATTTTGGTATTTTTGAGTGATTCCAAAACATCCTTCTCTTCAAAGGGTGATCAACAAATCACTTCAAAAGTTTCAAGGACTTTTCACGTGGAAGAAGCTTGATGATGAAGAAAGATTACAAGTCCTCCAAATGAACCCTCAATTTCTCATGTGTGACTTAAAATGATCATAACTTGGTCATCTTTTATCATCTTAATCCCATTCATTTTCCACAATGATCTTAAGGATGTGAATTTTATGCCTTCTTTTATGTGCAAAGTGAGAAAATGGATGGAAGATGCCCTAAGGATACAAAAGATTATAGGTCATTTCATGATTTTTTGCCAACTTCAACAATTCATAACTCTCTCAATTTTTGGAGATTTTGAATGGTTCAAGTTTCAAAATGTCATTTAAGATATCTACTTTATTCCATCTTTTTTGGTCAAGAAAAAATTACAAGTGGAAGGACATGTTTGGATGCAAAACATTATAGGTCACTTTTGAAGAAAATTTTGAAATATTTCTAAGTATTGAAAGTCAACATTCCCCCCCCCCCCCCCCCCCAACTTTGACTCCATGCAACTTTCAGCTCAAGCATCCATTTGATTCCATTCTTTTTCCATTGCAAAGCTTGTAACCTTATCTTTCTAAAGCATCAAGAGTCACACTCTAAGACCCCTTGAGCTGAGAATGCCATTGATTTGAACTTGGTAACTTGGAATTGAAGTTTCTTCAAAAGTCAGAATTTGAAATCATTGGTTTAGCTTCTAAACACTTTGATTTTGTGCGTTTTTGCTTCTAAACATGTTTAGTGAACTTCCAGAAGTGATTAGCATAGCAAAACGCACGTTTGGATGAGTTTTGATCAAAGTAGAGGTCACACTTTTCTTGTTTGCAACTTCACACGATTTCCCTCCAAACTTCATCATTTCACACGCTTGAACATTCCATCCGATTCCCTATAAATAGAGGGTCATTCCCCATTCACTTCCTCAAGCTTGGATAGCCAGAATCACCCTGCCAAACTTGTTCCATAACTCAAAATTCTGCTACTTAAAAATCTGCTTTCAAGCCTTTTTCATTCCAATTTTCCATCAATTCACCTTCCTTGATCTTCCCTGAAGCTAACCATATAATTTCATTCAAGAATCATGCCCTATATCGCTCCATAGAAGTCCAGTTTCAGAGCTCTGCAACTTAACTTCAATAGGTAGATTCCTTCAATTCTTCAAAACTTTGATACCATTGTGATGCTCTCATTGCCATGGTTCTAGTTGCAACACTTATTTTCATCTGGAAACTTGTTTTGACCATAAAATTTCAAATCCATTTTCAAAACTTTCCTTCCAATTTGCTTGAGCTACAATTTATATAAATTTGTCGCGAATGTGTGGTTGTCTCCGTCTTGAAGAGATGAAGCGAATGGCATAGGTATGAGCTTCTGATTTTACAGTATGAGAGACCTGCAATTCACGTTGGCTGGAGGTTGAAGATGACCAACGTGTCATCTTCCAACCAATGATGGCACGCCACTTGTTTTTTTTTTGAAATCTGATTTAATTAATGATTCAATGCATTATTCACTAAAGTCCATAACAAGCACAACGCGCCAGGTCCACTTGATCTGTTTACTAATGCGTTTTGACATTGATTAGATGGCCCATATTTTTTTGGTTTTTATTTTCTTTTCTGATTTTTATATTTAATTGTTTTAAATTTTAAAAAATCATAGAAAATTCATTTTTAGTCCAAAAAATATGAAAAAAATCATGAATTTTTTTTTTTTGATTTTTCTCTTTCTTATTTGTATTTTTTTCACAATTTTATTTTGTGTTTTGGTATTTTTTATAAATTTCCACTTTATTTGATTTGTTTTAAATGTTTAAAAATACTTTTATGCATTTTTAAATTCTGAAAAAAATATGGAATGATCCAATGATATTGTGACAAATATTGGTGACGTCACTTATTTTTTATTTCCGACTTTGGTATTTTTTTATCATTTTTTGTTTATTTTACTCATTTCTTTTAATTTTAAAAATAGTTTCTGACTTTAAAAAATTAAGAAATTTTTTATAAAAATACTTGAGTTCATTTCTGATTTTTCTATGGTCTTAATTAATATTTCTTGATTAGTTTGAACATAGTTGATACTTTTATCTTTTATTTCTATTTTAAAACATTTTAAAACTTTTTTTTATGTATATATTAAATGCAATATTATTTTGTGATTATTTTCTGGCTGATCTTGGGTTGAATTTTTGATCATGAACTTTATTAACATCATTGGATCCATGGCGTTGAGTCTAACTCCACAAAAAATGGATGAATGATTTTAACAATAGTTTGATTTAAATTTAATTCAAATGTGGTTTGTATATTCTCTCCCACCCCTCTTCATCTTGTCCCTCTCTCATTGCACTAAGTGTTATTTGAGCAGGATCTCTATATCATGTCTCAAAACAAATGGTGCATAGATTGCTATTGACCGACCTCAAAATAGGTGCGACTTCTACATAAGTCCACTTACGATTGCTTAATATAATGCTAAAGTTTGTCCCGATTCGAATAAATGATCATTCGTGGCCCAAACCTATGTTTGCAAGCCCAAGTATGTTAATTTGATCTCGTTGATCCAATAACCTTGAGATTCATTGTGTGGAGGCTTTGGTTCTACCAATCCTCTAACGGATCTACAACACTTTTGGTCAACGCGGATCACTTAAACATCATTGATCATTAAATGGTTCTTTTGAGGATTCCAAATGGATGCTATACGTGACAAAAAGCAAATGCAACTTATTGTGTAGAGGCTTTGGTTCTACCAATCCTCTAATGAGTTCCAAATGCAAGTTTCAAGATGGTCATCCAACTAACCACTAATTGTTAAATTGTTTTTTACTTTATGCCCCTTTTTATTGTTTATGCTTTATGTACCATTTACTTTAAGCATTACATTTTATGTCATTTTTATTTTGCTCACTTAAGCCATTTCTTTTCTCTTCTAAGACACCTAATAATCAACATGAACCATAAAAAAACTTTAATGATACTTGGGCTATTTGGTTACTATCCTTGGCATTATGGAGTATTGGACTTCTTGGACTTAGGATTAGAAACCTTGGCCTATATTGGAGACCTTGTGACCTTAATTGATATTTTGTCTGGAGTTCTTGAGGTTTACCTAGAGCCATTGGGTTGTTTGTTTGTTTTGTGTGCAGGTTATTGTGATTACATTCTTTGTTTATAATCTGGAATTCACCCGTATACAACCGTTACTCTGCCCAATTTTTATGAAGACTTAATACACTTGAAGTTTGGTTCTCACAAGAGGTTTAGTATCTTTGCTTACTTGGTTTCAATCCAAAGAATGGGAATTCTATCTTGGCTCATAATGTCAAGTATTGGCTTCTTGTTGGTTAGATGATTCTTATCCCTAACTTTTACCTTATCCTTTAGGATAGCCTCTTCTTCTCCTCTCATCTTCTTAAATTTCAAAAAAAATCTTCTCCCTCCTTTTGAAAACTCTTCTTATTTTTAAAATTGAACTACTTTCATAATAAACCTGGACTTAGGTCCATACATTTTCAAAACATCTTTCACAAATAAACTTCAATAAACATTAATAAAACCTTGAATTTTTTTTGTGAGAATACTAAAAATCAATCAATCTCATTCAAACCATTTTTCCATCTTGGCTTTCATCTTAAACTTTTCTCAAAAGATTCGACTCTTGTCAATCCTTGTAGTGATGCAAACAAATATACTTCTATGATATGTAGTGAAGTGAGATATTTTCGACTTGGGTGTTGAGTGAGGCATTGTTGATTTTAAAATCCAAGCCATATCCACTTTGAGATGATGTATATTCTCCTTTCTCATGATTGTGGGTAGTAAGTATATTTTTCCACACGGACAATGACGATGATGTCTTATCTCATAAAATTAACTAACACACTCGTGTTTTAAATTTTTTAAAGGTGACCTACGTGTACCCTGATCCCCTATTGCACGAAAGGTGGTACGAAGGCACTAAAGGTTTGCAACCGCGGCGGGTGCAAA
The DNA here is from genome assembly GCA_948472305.1 of Vicia faba. Taxonomy (NCBI): domain Eukaryota; kingdom Viridiplantae; phylum Streptophyta; class Magnoliopsida; order Fabales; family Fabaceae; genus Vicia; species Vicia faba. The sequence goes on from OX451736.1 coordinate 1,550,779,020, forward strand.
AATCATAAAAAAATATATTTCTTTTCTCACCCACCATCTATTTTACATACAACATTTTATAGCCAAAATATACAAATTTTGCAAAGAGGTTTCTACGGAGTACCGTAGATGTTTAGGGTTCTAATACCTTCCCTTTACATAACCAACCCCCTTACCTAGAATCTTTCCCCCTCTTTTTGGGTTATTCGCTCTTTTCCCATTCCTTTGGAAACAATAAAGCGCGGTGGCGATTTTTATTTTGATTTGTACAAGTCTATTCAATCCTATGGCTTAGTCTTAAAGATTTCTACCGCTACACTCAATAACCTGGTTATTTCCACCCCCAGCTCTTGTGCTTCTAACTTCCTCTTTTTGATTTTCTTCTTCCTCAGGAGAAGCCTCTTCAATTTGAGCCAGTCTGGCAGGCCCCTTAAACCTTCTTCCCATGTTGAAATAACAGCTCGTTTCTTGGTCTTCTTCTTGGTGACAAGGAGTTCCATCACTTCTTGCTACCACTTAGCTAAGTTGAGGAGGGTCTCTTGGAATTGTGCGTGTTGAGTTTGCAGATATTTGACGGTTTTCTCTAGAGCCATTTTATACCGAAATAAATAGTAAAGAGATAAGGAAACCTGTATCGGAAAATCTGCTTATGATATGATGCATGCTTATGTGGATGCAATGTTTTCAAGGACCTCAAGAGATTTAAAGAAATATTCATCGTGAGGACCGTAGAATACCTAACCCATTTTGGCCTTTTAGGTGTAGTGCGGAAGCTATGACGGAGTAATCCGGAAATAGTTGTCACGCGATACTACGCTCAGACGAGTTTTTCTTGAGAATATTACTAACTACCGAGTTAATCGAGAAGTTGGTAATATACGAAGGAAGGATATAGACTATGGGAACCTCTAGAACCTTGTTTGGCAGGTGATAACTTTTAGACCAACACCTTATGGGTAGTACCTTTGACCTCATGCTCGTGACATTGAACCTATGAACCTTATATGTCTGATCTTGTATGTGATTGTTGCATCATGCATCCATGCACTCATAAGCATATTTTGAAGAAATATTATTTCAAGGGACTTAAAAGTCCACCATTTGTGAATATCTCAGGTACTTTTTAACCATGAATTCTGCAAAAAGAAATACCAGGAAGTACAATTTCAAGGATCCCAAGATAGATGAGTTGATCAGTCTAATTCCCGAGATCGAGTGTTCTGCAAATTTTTGGAAGAAGTATGGATCCATCATTCCTCTCATGAAGCTTAGGATGAAGGAGGGTATTCTCTAGACCTTGGACCAGTTCTATGATCCGATGTATCATTGCTTTACTTTTCCCGACTCTCAGTTGATTCCTACACTGGAGGAGTATTCTTATATATTGGATTTACCTGTTACCGATCGTGTTCCTTTTACTGGTTTGAAGGGTGATCCAAAATCACATGAGATTGCTGCTTTGATTCATCTGGGGAAGTCTGAGGTTGAAGCCCATATGACTACTAAAGGAGGGATTAAAGGATTACCGGCCTAGTTCTTATTAGAGAAAGCTCGTTACTTTTCCATGATGAAAAGTATCATCGCTTTTGAGGCCATATTTTCTCTACTTGCTTACGGGTTGTTCTTATTTCTTAATGTGGACAAGTTTGTTGACGTTAATGCTATCAAGATCTTCATGATTGGAAACCCGATTCCTACATTGTTGGGTGATGCTTATTACTCTATTCATCTTTGTAATTATTATCATGGAGGGATGATTATCTGTTCCACACCTTTGTTGTACCGATGGTTTATCTCTCATATGCCTCAATCTGATGCTTTTTGGGATGTCAAGAAGGATCCTCGTTGGGCTCCTAAGATCATGACACTTACTCACTCAGATATTGATTGGTATCATCGAGCTTACCAGGATATAGAGATTGTTGACAGTTGTGGTAGTTTCCCAAATGTACCTCTTCTCGGTACAAAGGGAGGAATTAACTATAACCCTATTCTTGCACGACGACAAATTGGTTATCCGATGAGGGATAAAACAAATAGTATTCATTTGAGTAGTTTCTTTATGAAGGAGAGAGAAGACCATAAGGAGGCTAGGGAGCAGATTGCGAAGGCCTGGCGTCACATCCACAAGAAGAGTAGGAAAGACTTAGGACCTAGGGGTGCTGTTTCTTTGGAGCCATATCTTCAGTGGGTTCAAGCGAGAGCTATTCAGTTAAAGATGCCGTGTTCCCAGAAAACACCTATGCCTGATTTTTTTGTGAAAACCACTCCTCCATTATTGGATGATCTAGAAGAGCTGCATCTTGCTTTGGTCAGGATGCAATAGGAAAAGGATGCTTGGAAGAATAAGTGCCAAACTTTAGAGATTTCTTATAGAGCAGATTTGAAGGAGAAAGATGAATTGATTGAGATTCTTGAGAGACGGGTTGTAGAGACCATGGAGAGGCAAGGGGATTTATTTTATCCTAAGCCTCAGTCAGATTCCATTTGCTCAATCCCTGATTCAGGTGATTGGAAGGAGGTTGCCACCAGATATGCGAAAGAAAACTAGAGGTTGAAGGCTCAGATTTCCAGGCTCACAGGGAAGCGCCAGCGTATAGAGTGATCTCCATCAACTTTACTTCTCAGGGTTTTAGATTTTATTTTCATCTTGTACTTGGGATTATTGAAATCTCTAAAGTTTGGAACTTGTTCTTCCAAGCATCCTTTTCCTGTTGGTTCTCGACTAAAGCAAGTTGTAGCTCTTCTAGATCATCCAATAAGGGAGGAGTGGTCTTCACAAACAAATCAGGCATATATGTTTCCTGGTAATAAGGCATCTTCAACTGAATATCTCTTGTTTGGACCCACTGCAGATATGGCTCCAAAGAAACAACACCCCTAGGTCTCAAATCCTTCATACTCTTCTTATGAATGTGATGCCAGGCCTTCGCAATCTGCTCCCTAGCTTCCCTGTGGTCTTCTTGCTCCTTCAGAAAGAAACTACTCAAATGAATACTATTTGGTTTATCCCTCATCGAATAACCGAGCTGTCATCGTGCAAGAATATGGTTATAGTTAATTCCTCCCTTTGTACCAAGAAGAGGTACATTGGGGAAACTACCACAACTGTCAATAATCTCTATATCCTGGTAAGCTCGATGATACCAATCAATATTCGAGTGAGTAAGTGCCATGATCTTAGGAGCCCAATGGGGTTCCTTCTTGACATCCCAAAAAGCATCGGACTGAGGCATATGAGAGATAAATCACCGGTTTAACAGAGGCGTGCAAAATATAATCATCCCCCCATGGTAAGAATTTCGAAGATGAATAAAGTAATAAGCATCACCCAACAAGGTAGGAACTGGGTTTCCAATCATAAAGATCCTGATAGCATTAATGTCAACAAACTTGTCCACATTAGGAAATAAGAACAACCCGTAAGCAAGTAGAGCAAAGATGGCCTCAAAAGCGACCGTACTCTTCTTCCTGGAAATGTAGCGAGCTTTCTCCAATAAGAACTGAGCTGGTAATCGTCTAATCCCTCCTTTAGTAGTCATATGGGCTTCAACCTAAGACTTCCCCAGATGAATCAAAGCAGCAATCTCATGTGGCTTTGGCTCACCCTCCAAACCAGTAAAAGGAACACGATCGGTAACAGGTAAATCCAATAGATAAGAGTACTCCTCTAGTGTAGGCATCAACTGATAGTCGGGAAAAGTAAAGCAATGATACATCAGATCATAGAACTGGACCAAGGTTGAGAGAATACCCTCCTTCATCTTCAGCTTCATGAGAGGAATGATGGATGCATACTTCTTCTGAAAATCTGCAGAACACTTAATCTTGGGAATTAGACTGATCAACTCATCTATCTTGGGATCCTTGAAATTGTACTTCCTGGTCTTTCTTTTCCCAGAGTCCATGGTTAAAAAGTACCTGAGATATTTACAAATGGTGGACTTTTAAATCCCTTGAAATAATATTTCTTCAAAAGATGCTTATGAGTGTATTGATTCATGATGCAACAATCACACACAAGATCATACATATAGGGTTCATAGGTTTAACGTCACGAGCATAAGGTCGAAGGTACTACCTATAAGGTATTGGTCTAAAAGTTATCACCTGCCGAACAAGGTTCTAGAGGTTCCCAGAGTCCACATCCTTCCTTCGGATATCACCAACTTCCCGATTAACTCGATAATTAATAATATTATGGTTTTTTTGCACCCACCGCGGTTGCGAACCTTTAGTGCGTACATACCACCTTTTCGTGCAATAGGGGATCAGGGTACACGTAGTTCATCTTTAAAAATTTTAAAATGTAAGTGTGTTGGTTAATTTTTATGAGATAAAACATCATTGTCATTGTCCGTGTGGAAAACATACCTACTACCCACAATCATGAGAAAGGATAATTTGCATCATCTCAAAGTGGAGGATATGGCTTGGATTTTAAAATCAACAATGCCTCACTCAACACCCAAGTGGATAATATCTCTCTTCACTATATATTGTAGAAGTATAGTTGTTTGCATCACTACAAGGATTGACAAGAGTCTAATCTTTTGAGAAAGGTTTTAAAATAAGAGAGCCAAAGTGGCAAAAATGATTTGAAATGAGATTGATTGACTTTTAGTCTTCTCACAAAAAAATGATGTCAAAATATTATTAAGTTGATTGAAGTTTATTCATGAAATTGTTTTTTTGAAAATGCATGGACCTAAGTCCAAGTTTATTATGAAAGTGGTTCAAGTTTCAAAACAAGAGGATTTTTCAAAAGGAGGAAGAAGTTTTTGAAATTAAAGAAGATGGGAGGAGAAGAAGAGACTATCCTAAAGCATAAGGTAAAAGCTAGGGATGGGAACCATATAACCAACAAGAAACCAACAATTTACATTATGAGTCAAGATAGAATTCCCATTCTTTGGATTGAAACCAAGAAAGCAAAGATACTAGACCTCTTGAGAGAACCAAACTTCAAGTGTATTAAGTCTTCACAAAAATTGGGCAGAGTAACGGTTGTATACAGGTGAATTCCAGATTACAAACAAAGAGTGTAATCATAATAACCTGCACAAAAAACAAACAAACAACCCAATGTCTTGAGGTAAACCTCAAGAGCTCCAGACAAAATAATCAGATAAGGTCACAAGGTCTCCAATCATAGGCCAAGGTTTCTAATCCTAAGTCCAAGAAGTCCAATTTTCTATAATGCCAAGGATGGTAACCAAATAGTCCAAGTATCATTAAGGATTTTATGGTTCATATTGATTATTAAGTATCTTAAGAAAAGCTCAAGTGAGCAAAGATGAAAATGACATGAAATGTAAATGCTAAAAGTAAATAGTGCATAAAAATAAAAGCGGCATATAATAAAAATACAAGATAAAGTTAGTTATTAGTGATTAGTGGTTAGTTGGATGATCATCTTGAAAGTTGCATTTGGAACTCGTTAGAGGATTGGTAGAACCAAAGCCTCCACACAATAAGTTGCATTTGCTTTTTGTCAAGTATATCATCCATTTGGAATCCTCATAAGTACCATTTAATGATCAACGATGTTTAAGTGATCCGAGTTGACCAAAGGTGTTGTAGATCCATTAGAGGATTGGTAGAACCAAAGCCTCTACACAATTAATCTCAAGGTTATTGAATCAAAGAGATCAAATTAACATACTTGGGCTTGCAAATATAATTTTGGGCCACAAATGATCATTTATTCGAACCGGGACAAAATTTAGCGCTATGTTAAGCAATCGTAAGTGGACTTATATAGAAGTCACACCTATTTTGAGGCCGGTCAATAGCAATCTATGCACCATTTGTTTTGAGACATGATATAGAGATCATGCTCCAATAACACTTAGTGCAATAAGAAAGGGATGAGATGAAGAGGGGTGGGAGAGAATATACAAACCACTTTTGAATTAAATTTAATCAAACTATTATTAAAATCATTCATCCATTTTTGTGGAGTTAGACTCAACACCATGGATCCAATGATGTTAATAAAGTTCATGATAAAAAATTTAACCCAAGATCAGCTAGAAAATAGTCACAAAATAATATTGCATTTAATATATACAAAAAAGGTCTTAAAAATGTTTAAAAATAGAAATAAAAGATAAAAATATCAACTATGTTCAAATTAATCAAGAAATAAAAAGCAAGACCATAGAAAAATCAGAAAAGGACTCAAATGATTTTATAAATTTTTTGGTAATTTTTTAAAGTAAGAAACTATTTTTTGAAATTAAAAGAAATGAGTAAAATAAACCAAAAATTATAAAAAATAACAAACTCAGAAACAAAAATAGAATAAGGTCACCAATATTTGTCACAATATCATTTGATCATTCCATAATTTTTTCAGAATTTAAAAATGCATAAAAGTATTTTTAAAAATTTAAAACAATTAAAATAAAGTGAAAATTTATAAAAAATACCAAAACACAAAATTAAATTATGAAAAAATAAAAATCAGAAAGAGAATAATCAAAAATATTTTTCATAATTTTTTCAGTTTTTTGGACTAAAAATGAATTTCCTATGATTTCTTGAAGTTTATAACAATTAAATATAAAAATCATAAAAGAAAATAAAAACCAAAAAATACGGGCCATCTGATCAATGTCAAAATGCGTTAGTAAACAGATCAAGTGGACCTGGCGCGTTGTGCATGTTATGGACTTTAGTGAATAATGCATAGGATCATTAATTAAATCAGATTTTTGAAAAACACAGATGGTGCGCCTTCATTGGTTGGAAGATGACACATTGGTCATCTTCAACCTCCAGCCAATCCCAAAACCAGGTTGCTCAATCTGTAAAATTAGAGCACGAGACCTATGCCATTCGCTTCTTCTCTTTAAGACGAAGACAACCACACCTTCGCGACAAATTTATATAAACTGTAGCTCAAGCAATTTGGAAGGAAAGTTTTGAAAAGGGATTTGAAATTTCATGGTCAAAACATGTTTCTAGTAAAAAGCAAGTGTTCTGACTAGAACCAGGACAATGGGAGCATCACAATGATATTAAAGTTTTGAAGAATTGATGAAGGAATCTACCTATTGAAGTTGAGTTGCAGAGCTCTGAAACTGGACTTCTATGAAGCAATATAGGGCACGATTCTTGAATGTAATTATGTGGTTAGCCTCAGGGAAGATCAAGGAAGGTGAATTGATGGAAATATTGGATTAAAAAAAGGCTTGAGAATAGATTTCGAAGTTGTTGAATTTTGAGTTATGGAACAAGTTTGACGGGGTGATTCTGGATATCCAAGCTTGAGGAAATGAATGGGGGATGACCCTCTATTTATAGGGAATCAAATGGAATGTCCAAGCGTGTGAAACATTGAAGTTTAGAGGGAAATCGTGTGAAGTGGCAAACAAGAAAAGTGTGACTTCTAATTTGATCAAAACGCATCCAAAACACGCGTTTTGTTGTGCTAATCAATTCTGGAAGTTCACTAAACATGTTTAGAGGCAAAAACGCGTGGAAAACTTGCGATTAGAAGCCAAAAAAAAGATTTCAAAATCAGACTTGTGATGAAACTTCAGCTCTAAGTTACCAAGTTCAATCCAATGGCATTCTCAGCTCAAGGGGTCTTAGGGCATGATTCTTGATGCTTTAGAAATATGAGGTTACAAGATTTGCAATGGAAAAATAATGTAATCAAATGGATGCTTGAGCTGAAAGTTGTGTTGAGTCAAAGTTGGAGAAAAAGGGTTGACTTTCCATACTTAGAAATATTTCAAAATTTTCTTCAAAAGTGACCTATAATGTCTTGCATCCAAACATGGCCTTCCACTTGGATTTTTGTCTTGACCAAAAAAGATGGCATGAAATAGACCTCTTGAATGACATTTTGGGACTTGAACCATTAAAATTATCCAAAAATTGAGAGAGTTATGAATTGTTAAAGTTGGCAAAAAAAATCATGAAATGACCTATAATCTTTTGTATCCTTAAGGCAACTTCCATCCATTTTATCACTTTGCACATAAAAGAAAGCATAAATTTAACATCCTAAAGGTCATTTTTGAAAAATAATGGGCTCAAGGTGATAATAATTGACCAAGTTATGATCATTTGAAGTCACACATGGAAAAATTGGGGATTCATCTGGAGGACTTGTAATCTTTCTTCTTCATCAAGTTTCTTCCACATGAAAACTCCTTGGAACTTTTGAAGTGATTTGTTGATAACCCTTTAAATAGAAGGATGTCTTTGGAATCACTCCAAAATACCAAAAGATGAGCAAGATATACTTCTTTGAAGTTCAAAACCCTAGCTCCTAGATCAAGAAAAATGCCTTGAGGAACTTTGATAATTTTGAACAAACTTCTTGTACAAACACAAATGCTTTGTAAATATAAGTTGTTGAGGATGATAATGAGAACTCATAGCAACCACAACCACTTCCATATCTTAAGAATTGAGAGAAATATGCATTTGTAACCAATGGGAACAAAGCCTTGTCCAAGCGTGACAACTTCTCCAATCAATCCCTTGTGCTTTTGAACCAAATTTGATAATCTTGAAATGTGGTGAACCAAAATAACCTTGCCATGCCATTTCCTCCAAAACAAATCCAATGGTGAGGTTTTAACTTGTCAAGCTTTATTGACTAGGGCATGGAAATAAACTCATGAACCCATGGAGCAACTTGCTGAATCTTATTGCCTTTACCTAGATGAGTAACAAGCAAGACAAACCAACATTGCATTTTATTAATTAAGGGAAGAAATCAAGAAAAAATATTCATGATCACAAAAGAACACAAGTCAAGGTGCTTGAGGATTCCTCAAAGAGCAAAGCTAAATATTGGGAGGAGAACCAAGAATCCTAATGTGATCTTGTTGTGATGGAATCAACATGGTATGATGAAGGGATCTTAGGGGAAAAAATTGGGATACAACAATAGGTCGCACAATTGATTTTGTAATAGCTTAGTTTATTTTCTCACATTTTTCCCTATTATATAACTGACCATGTGATGTAATAGCCTAGGTTTATTTTCCTGTACTTTACTTCCGCACCTATGTATGTATGTATGTATGTATGTATATATGTATGTATGTATGTATGTATGTATGTATGTATGTATGTATGCATGGATGTATGTATGCATGTATGTATATATGTATGTATGTATGTATGTATGTATGTATGTATATATGTATGTATGTATGTATGTATGTATGTATGTATGTATATATGTATGTATGTATGTATGTATGTATGTATGTATGTATGTATGTATGTATGTATGTATGTATGTATGTATGTATGTATGTATGTATGTATGCATGTATGTATGTATGCATGTATGTATGTATGTATGTATGTATGTATGTATGTATGTGTGTATGTATGTATGTATGTATGTGTGTATGTATGTATGTATGTATGTATGTATGTATGTATGTATGTATGTATGTATGTATGTATGTATGTATGTATGTATGTATGTATGTATGTATGTATGTATGTATGTATGTATGTATGTATGTATAGTAACTAGGCATGTATGGCAATATCTAAAACGAAACGCTAGATAACCCTAAATAAACAAGATAAATAAACTGAACTGAATCATTTACACACATACACCAATAGGGTAACCTCCCTTGTTGCCTTAAAAAACAATGGTCATGTCCCTCGAACGTAGAGATACCATTAGCAAAGACCTTCTGTTAAAGTCATCACAAAGATCATAGTCCCGTGATGTCGCTCGAAGTTGCCTATGAGAAATGATGTTGTCCTTTGATGTTGCCTACGAATATATGATGACAGTCCCTTTGAATTGCTAAGGTATCCCTATATGTTGTCTTCAATGACCATAACAATGACCCCACGCCTGTTCCTTCATATCCAATGGATGGGGCTACCTACCAACTAATGGTATGTATAGAACCACCCCTAACAGAGAAGGAAAGGATAATGAAAGACCTTTCAGTGGGTAATATACACTTAATTACTTGCCCACAAACTAAAATAATTTTCACACCTCACACTTTCAAAAAAACTACTTTCAAATGATTTATAAACACTCTTGAGGACTGATACAAGGGTTATTATAAAGCAGACCTCCTTACGTAGGCATTTCCAAAACATTTTCAAAGCACACACATAGCAAATTAAAGTGAGCTAAGCAATTAAGAGCCCGTAGATAACTACGGATGAAAAGGATACTAACACCTTCCTTTTTCATAAATTACCCCATGAACTCAAAATCAAAAAAGGTCTTTCCTATTCTTTTCACCCTTTCCTTATTGGATAAAAGAAAAGTCAGCGGCGACTCTTGCTAACCGCAACATTTGCGATAAAACGCAAAACCAAAAGTCAATTCTCCCACCATATTACAGAATTGGCGACTCTGTTGAGGAGAATACCTAAAAAAGATGGGTTACCTTAGGGATAAATCACTTTTACTTGCTTTGTTTGTTTGTTTGCTTTATATTTGGGGTTTTACTCGGGTTTAATTTCTTGCAAAGATCCTATACCCGGATCTGGGGACATTTTAGGTAAGTAGTAATAAATCATGGAAACTGTACAACATAGACCGATATGGTTAAAGTCATGGCTACGTTAGTGCGAGACATTGGTTTGTACTGGTGTTCCTTTAATTAGTCGAGGATAACACTAGGCTTCCATGTGGTTTCATAAGCACTAACTGACCTTTAGAACCTTAATTGACCTAACTTAGCCATTAGAAAGTAGTGAGATGGCCGGCTTTGGTGCAGTTTGAAGTTGGTTGATACTCGATGCTACACTCATTGAGATTCGACTCTCGAGATATTTCGGTGGCAATTCAGTTGCTCTGCTGAAATAATGCCAGAGAGAAAGATTGGTGATATGAGACTCCTAGAACTCGGTTACTATTATTAGGATAAGTTAAGCCAACTAAACTTCAAGAGGGTACTTACCTATGCACCTCATGCAAGCCTTTAAACCTAAGGCCTTTTTTGTGATTTTCTTGTGCTTGCTATCTTGTTTAAACATAACATCATAACATCATAACATAACATCTTCACTGACCGTTTCAAGGACCAACAGATTTATCTTTGTTCTATTTTGCAGGCTATGGCCTCCGATCACAAAAATACTATCTGGATTAACTTTATGGGAATACCTTCCAAACTCAAAGAATTGGTCTCAAAGGTTCCTAAAAGCTCTCAGTTCAAAAAAAGACATGGTCATTTTCTCAGCTTGGTTATCTCCTATTTTGAAGAGGGCACGATGAGCGTTTTATTATAGTTCTTTGATCCTAAACACCATTGTTTACTTTCCCTAATTATCAGTTTGTGCCCACAATGGAAGAGTTCTCTAAGTTACTCGGGGTCCCTATACTGGATCAGATACCCTTCATTGGTTTAGAGAAAGATCCAAGACCTGAAGATATTACCGCAACCTTGCACCTGAAACCGTCCGATATTGCATTTAATTGGGAAACCAAGAGTGGGGTTAAAGGTCTCCTTGAAAAATTTCTGATGGAGAAAGCTCAGTTGTTTCTAGATTCCATGAGTTTTCATGCTTTCGAAGATGTTTTAGATTTACTAATCTACGGTTTGGTAATATTCCCCAATACAGACCAACTTATAGATGTAAACACCATCAAGATATTCCTTACTCATAATCCTGTGCCTACTTTGCTCAGAGATATTCTGCATTATCTTCACACTCGTACCATGAGGAAGCGAGGAACTCTCATGTGTTGTATACCTTATCTATCCAGGTAGTCTATTTCGCACCTTCCCCGCTCGATAATAAAGAATGAACAAGGTTTGGGGTGGTCTCAAAAGATAATGTCACTCTCTCATTCAAACATTTATTGGTGTTCCTGATCCCAGGAAGACATCATTATTATTGACCGTTGTGGAGAGTTCCCTAATGTACCACTGCTGGGCATAAGGGGGGGATTACTTACAACCCTTCTCTAGATTTACGTCAGCTTGGTTATGCTCGAAGAGACAGTCCTCATGATATGCTTATCTGGGGTGTTTTATTCGACTATGACAATGATCTTCAAGGTTACCGGCAAAGGTTTATCCGTGCTTGGGGTATGGTCAATAAGATTGATAACAGGATTCCAGGGCATAAGAACTCCATCCCTTTGGAGCCCTATCTCAAATGGGTACGAACTCGTGCTCAAAACCTTATGATGCCATAAGTTGTTGTCCTACCAATAATTATGGAGCCTGTTGTGGAAAGATACGTTTCTCACACCGTCCTTCATCCAGACATGCCTACTGACCTTGAAGAATTGCAGAAGTCTGTGATTTAACTCAAGGAAGAATGAGAGACTTTGAGACTCAATTCTATGCAAGTGAGAAGAAAGTGTTGGAGCTGACTAAGTAACTTCATGAGGAGCAAAGTCTTAACACATATGTAACCACAAAGAGAAGGCATCTATTAGAAACTTAAAGCTTTAGGAGTTTTTAAATTAATTCCTTTATAATCTTTTGTATTCACATGAACTTACTAATAAAAATCTTGTTTTTGTTTCCTTTTGGTTAATGAATTTAAATATCATAAGGTCCTTAAAAACATTGCATTTACATATCATGCATGTCATACATAATAGGTTTTCCTCACGGACAAGTTTTCTCATCTTCTTACTGTTTATTTCAGTAAAAGATGGCTCTCGAACAAACTGTGAAAGAACTTCAAGCTCAGAATGCTCAATTTTAGCAAATGTTCTTGAATCTAGCCAAGGGGAAGGATGAGCTGAAGGCCCTCACACTAAAGAGAGGAAGGGGAAAATCAAGAAACCAACTGGCATCCTCAACATGGGTAGGAGGCTCAAAGGTCTAGTCAAGCGAGCTTCGGAGTTTGAAGAAGAAAATGTTGACCAAGAGGAAGATGATAAAAGTATGAAGGCTGAGAAGAATATCAACCAGGGTTCTGATGAAGAAAAAGTGGACTATTCAAATGAACAATATCCCCCGGCTAACGACAAATACAAAGAGCTGGAAGATCGTCTCAATGCCATGGAGATCCAGAGAGTTACTGGGTTGGATTTCAAAGAGTCGCGTCTTATCTTGGGGGTTGTTATCCCTCACAAGTTCAAGGTCCCCGTCTTTGCCAAATATGACGGTGTGTCTTGTCCTAAGCTTCATCTGCGGTCTTATGTTTGAAAAATCCAACCCCATACTGCTGATAGAAAATTATGAGTGCATTTCTTTCAAGAAATTTGTCAAGGACGCAATTAGAATGGTTCTATTAACTGGAAGGAACCAACATTCGAACTTGGGAAAACCTGGATGTTGGCTTCTACAAAAAATACCAATACAATGCTGACCGTGCACCAATTCACATGCAATTATAGAGTATGACTATAGGCTCGAACGAAGGCTTTAAGGAGTATGCCCAAAAGTGGAGAGATTTGGAGGGAAGAATGCAACCTCCTTTGTCTGATAGGGAAGTGGTTGATATGTTCATGGGAACTCTGACATGGCCTTCCTTTAATCATCTGATCAGAAGCTCTTCAGTCGGATTCACTGAGCTAATATTAACTGGAGAACGAGTTGAAAGTGGAATCAGAAGTGGGAAAATTTAGATGGGTGCGTCTTCAAATGCTGTGAAGAAGCCTTTCAATGGGAAGGAAGAGGCTAATGCTATGTACGGCCAGAAGGGTCATGGTAAAGGAGATCGTCATCGAACGGTGTCAGTAGTAATGATTTCCAACCATACACCAACGCAACAAAAAAATTATCAGCGCAGGCAGGACACACCCAAGAGACAGTTTACTAAGATTAATATGCCTTTGTCTCAAGCATTGCAGCATCTGTTGAAGGCAGAACTGATTACACTAAGGGATCCTCCTCAGATTCCCAACACTTCCTCTCCCAAGTATAATCCCAATGTTGGATGTGCTTATCATTCCAACAGTCCTGGGCATGAAATGAATAATTGTTGGACTCTGAATAACAAAAGGATATGATTGACACGAAAGAGATTGAATTTGATCCTCCCGAGATCCCTAATGCAATCGCTGCACCTATGCCCAGTCATAGTAAAAGTGTTAACGCTATTGATGATGTTTATTATGTCTCCACCATAAGTGACTTTACCACTCCCTGGTAATCATTAAGAAGAATCTGTTGCAAGTCGGTTTATTTCGGGTTGCCTTGAAAGTTGTTACCATTGTGCGTCCTAATCTAATGGCTGTATGTGGCTGAATAATGGTACTCACCGTTTGATTGATAGCCGTGAAATTATGTTTTAAATGACTCCGCCCGTGAAGAGTTTGCATGAAAGTATGTCTCAAGAGCTGAGACTTGAAGATGTTTCTATAATCACAATTTCAAATACTCCTGTAAGGATCACCTCTAAAGGTCCTGCAAAGATTACTGTCGAGCCTAGGATGGCTCCCCTGATTATTACTGCACTGGGGCCGGTACCGTATTCCTCTGACAAGGTTGTTCCATGGATTATGGAGTCAAAGATTATTACCATGGTGTTAAGCAAGAACCTTGGATTTGCAAAGATGAAGATACTGAAGTTACTAACCTCAATGTAGCAAATATTGTTGGGACTAGTAAAGTTACCTGAACGGGAAGGGTCTTCTCTCCAGAGATCTCTCCTCCAAATACTATCACTACACCAGTTTGTATCCCTGCTAGTGAGTCGACTACTGACACTCGGGGCAAAGAAAAGATGATTGAGACTTCCCAGAAGGAGGCACAACCAAAAGATGTTACTGTTAAAGATACCTCCAAACAAGAGATGGAGGAAATACTGAAAATCATCAGCAAAAGTGACTACAATACTGTTGAACAGTTGGGGAAGACGCCTTCCAAGATATCCATGTCATCTCTATTATTGTGCTCCGAAGCCCATGCTCGAGCTTTGGTAAAATTTCTGAAGACTGCTCATGCACCACAAGAGACCTCTGTTGATCAGTTTGAGAATTGTGTCGCAAGATTAACAATTGATAATGGATCAGGATTTTCTGATGCTGACTTAACTCCTGCAGGTAAGAATTATAACAAGGCCCTGCATGTCTCTATTGAGTGTAGGGGCACTACCTTGGTGCAGGTGTTGGTTGATGCATGTTCCTCATTAAATGTATTACCAAAATGTGCTCTAGATAGACTAGACTGTGAAGGGGTTGTGCTGAAACCCAATGATATTGTGGTAAGAGCCTTTGATGGGTCAAGTAGAATGGTAAATGGAGAGGTTGATCTTCCGATCAAAGTGGGATCCTAGGTATTTGAATCCACCTTCTATGTGATGGATATTGGTCCGACCTATTCCTGTTTGTTTGGACGCCCTTGGATTCATGGGGCAGGCGCTGTTATCTCTACCTTGCATAAAAAATTAAAGTATCTTGTGAAAGGGAAAATTGTTACAATTTATGGAGAAGAAGAGTATATGGTGAGCCATTTGAATTCATTCAAATATGTTGAGATGGATGGTGAATTCATTGAGACTCCCTGCCAGACCTTTGAAATAATTTCTCCGACAATTGCCGTTGTTAAAGCTACTCCTGCTACTCCTAAGATTACCAAGGATCCACCAAGAATGGGTTCTTTAAAAGATGCTAGGACTGTGTTAGAAAAAGGTGGTTGCACTATTTAGGGTCAGCTTCCTGAAATTCCTTACAAGTCCAACAAATTCGGTCTGGGTTTCACCTTAGAAGCTCATAAGGCGGTTAGTCGTGCTCATGCTGGGAGACAACCTTTTTGCATCAACAATAATGAAGTCAATTCTATAGAAGACACTGATAGTGACTATGATTTAGACAACTAGATCTTCCTTACTACTGGCGGTGGACTCAATAACTGGAAAGCTAAAGACTTTATACCAATCTCCTTTAGTCAGGAGTAATTGCAATTTCATGTTTTATTGCTCTCAAGTTTTTGGGATATATAATTTTAAACAATAAGTTTAAGCCTCGTGCCTTACCCGGAGCATAATGGTCCACTTGTTAGGGTTGTTATCCTTCATCCTCATATGCTCATTTTATAAATCATTGGATGTTTTGCATTCAAATTTTGCGCTCTCTGTCTTTCTTTTATTTTCATCACTTTCAAGCTATGTGTTCTTACACACAACCACACAACACATTGCAGATACACATCCACTTTGGCTCCCGTTGATAGTTGTTATACCCTAAAATTTTCCCTCCCTTTTCTTCAAGATATTCCTCATAAAAATTCTCAAATGCTAAAGGATTCTCAAGAGCTGATCAGACAAGCTCACCTCCTAAGCACTGGGCCCGCAACCATGGTTTTGGTTTTCTCAAGGAAAATTGGACTTATAATGCCTCAAGTGACTTCAATGGTTCATCATAAGTCTCCAAGAATGCTCATACCAAGTTTCAAGTCTTGCATCACAAATTTGCTCAATCAATTGCTCAAATGACTGAAAATCAACTATATTGGGTAAAAAGTCAACTATTATCAACATATAGTCAAACTTCAAGTTATTTTGCCAACATAATTTTTTTATGTGATATTCATCATTTGATCAAGGGTTGATCATAATTCCTCAAGGAAAGCACTCAAACCATCAAAGGGGCAAAATGGTCAAAATTAGGGTTTTGACTGAGAATGACTGATCATTGATTTTTGACCCAGTAACATGACCTAATGACTTGAAGCATAATCTTAAGGACTCAAACATAACATTTTGACCTAATTACATGGTTTAATATATTTCCAAAGGTGCAAGAGATTGATAGTTGAAGAATTGAGATCAACTGATAAAAAGTCATCTGTCACACAAAAGTCAAACTTTGAACTTCAAAAATCAAGAGTCATCAAACCATTCAAAATTATCAAGCTTGATTATTAATAATAAACAAAGTCAACAAAAGTCAAAGATAGAAAAGTTTCTAACACTTAGAAAATTTTCTAAGTGTTAATGCTTTATTCTTAACTCACTACTTCATGACCAATTTTCACCAAGATGCAAGATGATTCAAGGAAAAATTTCAACATGAAAGTTGTAGAGCATGATGAATTCTACAACTTTTTCCTTGAGGAATTATGTCGTAAAATTCCTTGGATTAGGAGATATGGGCCCATGAAGTATGGCATTTTTGTCTAACACTTAGAGAAATTTTCAACAAGTTTGGTCAGTTTTTTATCCCAACTTTATGGCAAACTTTCACCAAGTTCCAAGTTTATTTCGCCAAAGTGGTCAACATGAAAGTTGTAGGAAATGTTTCAAGCTTTCCAAAATGTCCAAGAACACATTTTTATCATGCTTTATCTAATATATTCGAAGAGATGAAGTTGGGCATCCATTCTTGCAACACAAGTCATTTTGTGATGAACATGAGATCAAATCTCCAAGCCATGCTGCATAATCTTGCTTTGCAGGCCTCTAAACTTGTGAATCTATCCATAACCATAAGATTACACATACTTTTAAGCCATGACCCAAGTGATTAAAGCATTATCCAATCCCTTATTCAATTTTTGGCACAAAGTTAACATTGTCATTCTTGTCAAGCAAGCTTTTTGCAAAGTCAACTCTCCTTGAGCCTCTAACTTGCTCCCTCTGCACACACTTAACATAAAAGTTGATTTATTATAATCACCTTAGTTTTTAGTTTTTTTAATTAATTAATTTAATTGTTGACAAAAATTGATTTATTTTAATCACCTTAACTTTTTTAGAATTATGCTATATTTCAAATATCTTATTCTAAATAAAACTCAAAAAATATTTCTTAAATACTTATAATTATTTAGATTTTAATTAATTTAATTTTGATAATAAAAGATTACTTAATCACATCTTATTTTCTTGTAAATACTTAATTTGTAAATAGAATTAGGTCCAATTCTTTATCTCACATCTCAAATACTTTCTAAACAGAGAAACAACAAAACATTTTTTAATACTTAGAAATTTTTTAGGGTTTTAAACATTTTCCCTTTTTATCATCTCCGCGCGTTTGTTTATTTTTCACATCATTACTTTTATAGTTATGTAATTGCTTATGGTCTGTAATAGATAATTAGGGTTTATTGCTTTCCTCCCCATTCACAAATCTGTATCCCCCATTCCCAAAGCATTGTAATAGCGTAGGACATTTAATTTCCATAATTTATCGCTTTCCATATTTTTGTTAGTAATTATAGTTTGTATGACAAGATTAAAAACAATAATAGCAAAACCAAAATTCAAGATAAGATACTTGAAATCAAAACACTTCACACACACACACACACACACACACACACACACACACACACACACACACACACACACACACACACACACACACACACACACACACACACACACACACACACCTCTATGGTAAACCTCACTTGTTGCCTCAGATATAAACAATTATGTCGCTCGAACGTGGGATGATTTAGAAAACACCCTCGATTAAAAGACCGTAGTCCCTCGATGACCCTTTGATGTTGCCTTCGGTAAACGATCTTAGTCCCTTGCAACAATTGCTAAAGCGTCTTACAAGTTTCCTTCTATGACTATACGATGACCCACGCCTTTCCCTTACATCCAATGATAGGGTTTCATACTAACTAATGGTAGGATAACACTATCTAAAGGAGAAGGAAAAGAATAAAGACCTTTTGAGTAGGTAGATCGCTCGTAATCGCTTTCTCACAAACTAAAACAATTTTCACACTTCACACTTTCAAAACCACTATTTCCAAAACAATTCTTAAAATAAACATTTTGTATACATTCTCAACGATACGAGAATCATTACAAAGTTGCCGCACTTAGGCATTTTTTAAATAAAAATATTTGCAAATGTAAACACAAAGAGTTTTCAAAGTGAGCTAGCAATTAAGAGCCAATAGATAACTACGGATGAAAAGGGTGTTAACACCGTCCCTTTTCATAACCTACCCCCCGAACTCAAGAAAATTCTCAAAAGGTCTTTCCTGTTCTTTTCACCCTTTCCTTTATTGGATAAAAGAAAATTCAGTGGCGACTCTGTTGGGGAGGATGAAATCTAAAAGTGGGGTTACCTTAGAGATAGTTCACATTTAAATGCTTTCATTGTTTGACTTGCATGCTTTACTGTTAAAGGGTTGGTTGGGTTTATTTCTTGTACATATCATATACTTGGATCTGGGGCATTTTAGTTAAGTAGCAATAGATCGTGAAAACTATCCGGCATAGACCGATAGGGTTGAAGTGGTGACTATGTTAGTGTGACACATTTGTTGGTACCCGTGTCCCTTGAGTTGAACCAAGGAGAATACGGGGCCGCTGTATGGTGTCATAAAGCACTAGCTGACTGTAGAACCTTGGTTGAACAACTTAGCTATTAGAAAGTAGTGAGATAACTTGCTTTGGTGCAAATTGAAGTTGGTTAATACTCGATACTACACTCATTAAGAATGGACTATCGGGATATTTCAGTCACAATTCCGATGCTTGTGTTGACACAATGCCCAAGAAGAAATATCAGTGATATTGAGGCTCCTAGAACCATCTTACTTCTTTTAGGACATGTTGAGCCAACTAAAACTTCAAGAGGGTACTTACCTATAAACACCATGCAAGCCTAAACCTAAGACCTTGTGTGCTTTGTTTGTGTATGATTAATTGTTTAAGCATGACATCATAACATCATGACATCATGTCATATAATTTTCACTAACCATTTCAAAGACCTAGGGGTTTATCTTTGTTCTGTTTTATAGGTTATGTCTTTTACTCACAGAAACACTATCTGAATCAATTTTGTGAGGATACCTTCTCAACTAAAGGAGTTAGTCTCAAGGGTTCCCGAAAGTTCTCCATTCATCAAAAGGCATGGTCGACTATTCAGTTTGGTTACCTTGGGTTTTAAAGAATATATGATAAGTGTTCTATTCTAGTTCTTTCACCCTGTATATCACTACTTCACCTTTCCCGATTATCAGTTGGTACCCACAATGGAGAAGTTTTCTCAATTACTAGAAACACCTGTTCTCAATCAAATACCTTTCACTGGTTTAGAGAAAGATCCACAACATGAAGAAATTGCAACAGTCTTACATCTAAAATGGTCAGACATTATAGCTAATTGGGAAATAAGGAGTGGAGTCAAGAGTTTTCTAGCTAAATTTTTGTTAGAGAAGGCTTAACTATTTTTGGAGGCTATGAATTTTCAAGCTTTCGAAGAAATCTTGGCTTTATAGATCTACGGTTTGATGCAATTCCCTAATCCAGACCAACTCATAGATGTGAATGCTATCAAAATTTTCCTTTCTCGTAATCCTGTGCCTACTTTGCTTGGACATATTCTGCATTCTCTTCACACTCGTACTATGAGGAAGAGAGGGGCTCTTATGTGTTACATACTGTTTCTATCTAGGTGGTTTATTTCACACCTTCCCCGATCAGTATTGAATAATAAAAAAGGTTTGAGGTGGTCTCAAAGGATGATGTCGCTCTCTCATTTGAATATCTATTGGTGTTCCCGATCTCTAGAAGATGTTACTATCATTAATCGTTATGGGGAGTTCCCTAATGTTCCGCTCCTTGGCATTAGGGGAGGTATTACTTATAACCCTTCTCTGGCTCTACGATAATTTGGTTACGCTCGAAGAGTAGGTCCTCATGACGCACTTATCCAGGATATTGTGTTCGACTATGAGAACGATTTTCAAAGTTATCGTCAAAGGTTTGTACGAGCTTGTGGCATGGTGTGATGCGGTGGGAGAACTAACTTGGGTGTTTTGCGTTTGATCGCAATTGTTGTGGTTAGCAAGAGTCGCCACCAACTTTTCTTTTATCCAAAAGGAAAGGTGAAAAAGCACAGGAAAGACCTTTGAGATTGTTTCTTGAGTTCGGGGGGGTAGATTATGAAAAGGGAAGGTATTAGCACCCTTTTCATCCATGGTTTTCCATGGGCTCTTTGTTACTTGCTAGATCACTTGCTTTTGTTTGAAATTGTGCTTTGTGTGGTTTTGAAAAGTATTTTTTAAAAGAGGCCATTGTTTAGGGAAATTTTGTAATGATTCTCGTTCTTAAGAATGTATACAAAGGTGTTGATCTTTTTGAAAATGTTTTCAAGTTTTGAAAGATGTTTTGGAAGTGTAAGTGTTTGTTTTGAAAATAGCAAGGATGTTTTTGTTTTGAAATTGAGCAAGTAACTAGGAACATTCTACTTACTCAAAAGTCTTTCATGTTCATTTCCTTTTTCCTTTGACATTGTTATCTTACCATTGATTTGGTAAGTAACCCTATCTTTGGATGTAAAAAGGACGGGTGTGGGTCATCGTATAAACATGATTAGCAATGTTGCAAGGTATCTTAGCACTTTTCTTTAGGAACTTAGATCATTTTTAAAGGTAACTATTTATAGCGTCATCGAGGGACTATGATCTTGTATTTTGCTTGTCCTTGCTAAGATACCTCACACGCGTAATATGGTAATTTTTGTAAGGAAATCAAGTGGATTTGCCCTAGCGGTGCTTGTGTGCAAGTGTGTTGATTTCATGCTTTGTTTTTGTCTTGATTATGGTTTGCTATTTGGTTGGTTTTAGTCTTTCCATACAAAACCCTAATTACTAGCATTTATATAAAGCGATAAATTGCGGAATTTAAAATTACTACGCTATTACAATAATCATGGGTGTACAAATTTTCAAATGGGGATTGCAATAAAATTAATCCTAATCACCTATTACAACCATATTGAATATTGTACAAAATTGAAAATAAAATGCAAGAATATAAATGGAAAAAGAAAAGATATTTTGTTGTTTTTATGAAAGGGGTTTTATCCTAATTAAATGAGATGATTAATGAGAAATAAACAAAATTTAAACCTAAATTAATTAAGAAGGAAATTAAGTTAAGAAATGTATTTTAGGTTTTTTTTTTTTGAAAAGGTTTTAACTTAATAAAAATAATATGAAAATTAATTAATTAAAATAAACCTAAGTTCTAAATTAATTTTGAATAAAAAAAAGAAAAGAAAATAATAATTAAGCCTAAGTTTAAATATTAATTATTTAAGAAAAAAAGAAATTAATTTGTTCAAGAAAATGTTTTTAGTATTTTTGTTTTATAGAGAAAATAAAATATATAAGTGTAAATAATAAAAATATATTTTTTTAGATTTTTATTAATAATAATAAAAATAATGATAATATTAATAATAATAAATAATAAAAATATTAAAGAAAATAAAATATAATGAAATAAAAAAAAGAAAATGAAATAATTAAAGAAAAAAAAATGGGCCAGGGGGTGTTAAAGTAAATCAAGGTTAGTGAAAAGAAAAAAAAACAAGAGGCCCAAATAGAAGCCCAGGCGCTGAAAAAAAACTCAAAAATGTCAAAAATAGTGAGAAAACTGCAAAAGGTCATGCTGGGGCTTGAATCCAGGACCTAAGGGTGACAGACGCGCACTTTAACCACTGGGATGGTGATACATCCGTTAACTTGTGTGAATGGATAAATACATAACACAAAACGCGCCCTGATTACACTTCATCTTCAACCTCCAACCAAAGGATCTGTAACTTCTTCATCTCTCAACAAAAATGAAAAGTTCAAACATGAAAGTTGTGGCATTTCTTCCCACGAATCCAACCATGTAAATAACTTAAGCTAACATTCAAAGATGAATGAAAATTTTCTGGCCCTAATTTAAAACCCAAAAAATTCAGAAAAACTTCAACTCAAAAATTCTCTAAGCTCAGGCCATATAAATGCAAACTATGGACATGTACAACTTCGTGGCAATGGTATCTACATTTTATCTTCACAAATCAGAATCAAATGATGCTTGTATGAAGAGATAGAAGTTTGAAAACTTACCTCTTGCAGCTGGAGTCGTGTATGATGTTTGAGAAACCTTCGTGATGGCCTGATGATTTCTGTAGCTTGCCTGGACCTCCTTGAGTGTGTTCCAACTCCTACTTTGCTTTGAGGATGGCTGAAACTTCTAACTCAAGTCAAGTGCAAGCTTCAAATTTGGAAATGGTGGATATTGATGGAGGAGTTACAGTCAGGAAACAGGGGTCTGGATCACTTTGATATGATGTATAAGAAGTGTTTGGATGGTTAAAACTCAATACGCATGAGTGAATTTGGAGATGGCTATGTGAGGTTTAAAACTGTCAAGTTGTGGCAGATTCTGAGTTGCAGAGTGCTTGGGAGTGTTTTGGGGTCTTAACATTCCTGTATTATGTTGCAATAGACTTATGTATATGTATGGAATAGGTTATAGATCAAATGCACTATAGGTTTCTAAGTTCTAGCCTTTTGGCTCTATAACTTGCTTTTGACGAAAAGTGAGAAGACAAATCTCAAAGTGTTGTACAAGCATGTTCTGAGTTCAAAGAGGCTTTAGTCACATTGCTTTTGTTTTATAGGGGTTTTGTGTGCAGAAAGAACAAGTGAAAAGCTTAAGAAGTTGACAATTGCAAAAGTAGTGCTTTATCAAAATGGAAATGACAACTTTGAGCCATAAATGGAAATGTAACTTGGATAAAGGCTCAAGTGCTTGGATTAAAGCTCTATCAGCTGTGTAAACATTTAATTATGGAGTGACAAACAAGTTTGAGGCCTGCAAAGCAAAGATTATGCAGCCTAGGTTTGGATTTGAATTTTTGTTCATCATGAAATGGCTTGTAATTAATGTTTGAAAACCCTAACTTCATCTCTTCGATTCTCCTTGATCACAAATGATCTCAAGGAGTTCTTTGAAACTTTGGAAATCTTTTAATGTGATCTACAACCCCTCTTTGAATGACTTTTGAAAATTCCCCTTGGAACTATATGAAAAATTGCCATGAAGTTAGGTCAAAATCCTGACTAAAACTAGGGCAAAATTTCACTAAGTGTTCAATTTCAAGACCATGACTTTATGAATTAATAACTTGAGAGATAAAAGCATATTTAGAAGAAGTTGTGTAAAGAAATTTTGTAGATATCATGGAGATCTACAACTTTCATGTTGAAAGTTTCTTCTGAATCATCTTGTATCATGGTGAAAAATTGGCTCAAAGTTGTGAAAAAACACTGAGTTTTAAACACTTAGAAAAATTTCTAAGTTAGAAAACTTTGACTTCAAAATGAAATCTTGACTTTTTAATTTCTTGATGAATAAGTTTCATATTTTGACATGTTTTGATGAATTGTGATCTTTGACATTGGATTTTGACCAAAAAGTCAAAGTTTGACTTTTTAGTGTACAATTGACTTTTGATTAGTTGACTGAAATTTCATTATCAATCCAATTGATCTTGAGCAATGTTTTAGGTCATGCCATTAGGTCAAAATGATGCAAATGAACTCTTGAGATCGTGCTTCAAACCAATTGACCACTTGCTAGGTCAAAAATCAGAAATTGCCTTTCCTCAGTCAAAACCCTAATTTTGACCAATTTGCCCTTTTGATGATTTGATCAAAATTCTTGAGGAATTATGGTCCAAACTTGATCAAATGATGAATATGGGTTTATAATGTTGACGTGGATAAAAAATTATGAAGTTTGCTGTAAATTGGCCAAAGTTGACTTTTTCCCCAATACAGGTGATTTTTAGGTCAACTGCTCTATTGACTGGGCAAAAGTGTGATCCAAGGCTTGAAATTTGACATAAATAATATTGGGGTCCATAATGATCCATGAAATTCATATGAGGCATTGAAATTTCAATTATCCTTGTGCAATCTCGAACCCTAAGTTTGGCCATCAGTGCTTATAAGAGGTGTCTTGAGTTTGATCAACCCTAGCACAGTCTTGAACCAGGAGAGATCTTTGTGAGAAAATATTTGATAAATGAGAGGGAAAATTTTGGGGTACAACACATGGTAAACAATATTGATAGCAAGACTTTGGGACATAATAAATCCATTCCTCTAGATCCTTATCTCAAATGGGTACAAGCTCACGCTCAAAACCTCATGATGCCATATCCATCTATCCTACCAGTGATTATGGAGCCCATTACCGAAGGGGATATTCCTTATACCATTCTCCATCCAGACATGCCTACTGAACTCAAAGAATTTCAGAAGTCCTAGATTCAACTCAAGGGAGAACGAGACACCTTTGAAGCTCAATTCTATGCAAGCAAGAAGAAAGTGTTGGAGCTCACAAAGAGACTTCACGAGGAGCAAAGGCTTAATGCATACATCGACACGAAGAGGAAGCATATCTAGGAGACTTGAGTCTTAGGTTTTAGAAGTTCATATTGTCGTCTCTTTAATACTCTCTTTTGATTTTCATTGAAATCCCAAGAGGCAGTTGTAATCTTGAACTTATTAATGCAATCCTTGTTTCCATTTCCTTTTTGGCTAGAAAATTTAAATCTATTAAGGTCCTTGAAAGAATTGCATCCATATATCATGCATCATTTTATAAGAAGGTTTTACGATATAGGTTTCCTCATCTATTTACTATTTATATCAGTATAAGATGGCTCTCGAGCAAACTGTCAAAGATCTGAAAACTCAACACACACAGTTTCCAGAGACTCTCCTGAACCTAGCCAAAGGGAAACAAGAGATGATGGCGCTCCTCGTCACGAAAAAAAGACTAAGAAGCAGGGTGTTATCCTTAACATGGGGAGAAGGTTCAAAGGTCCTTCCCGATTGGCTCAAGTAGAGGATGTTTCCTTTGAAGAAGAATACAATCAAGAAGAGGATATTAGAAGAACCAGGGATGGGGGTGGAAATAACCATATTTCTGAGGATGAAGACTACTATGACGAGAAATACCCTCCCGCGGATGACAAATACAAGCAGTTGGAAGACCGACTCAAAGCCGTGGAAATTTAAAAAGTGTCTGGATTGGACTTTGGAGACTTAGGTTTAATCCCAAGCGGACTCATCCCTCACACATTCAAGGTCCCTGTCTTTGCAAAATATGATGGGGTCTCTTGTCCCAAACTCCATTTAAGGTCATACGTTCGAAAGATTCAACCCCGTACTACTGATCAGAAACTGTGAGTCCATTTATTTCAAGAATGTTTAACCGGTAATCTGTTGGAATGGTTCTACCAGTTGGAAGGAGCCAATATTCTCACTTGGGAGGACTTGGCTAGTGAATTCTATAAACAATACCAATACAATGCTGACCTTGCACCAACTCGCGTGAAATTACAGAGTATGACTATAGGATCGAACGAAGGCTTTAAGGAGTATGCTCAAAAATGGAGGGATCTAGATGGGAGGGTGCAACCCACTTTGACTGACCGAGAATTTGTGGACATGTTCATGGGAACTTTGACGGGTCCATTCTTTAACTTGCTGATTGGGAGTTCTTCATCAGGGTTTATTGAGCTAATTTTAAATGGCGAACGAGTTGAAAGTGGTATCAAGAGAGGGAAGATTCAGATGGCTGCATCCTATAGTACTATGAAGAAACTATTCATTAGAAAGAAAGAAACCAATGTTGTCTATGGCCAGAGGATCCGTAGTAAGAATGATCGTCATCCATCTATAGGGGCCATGTTAATCTATAACCCAACATCTGTTCGACCACAACAACCAGGTAACCAACGTAGGTCAGGCGCTCCGAGGATGCATTTCACAAGGATTAATATTCCATTGGCTCAAGCATTACAACATCTGTTGAAAGCACAATTGATAACACTGCGAGATCCTCCTCAGAATCCCAACACATCATCTCTGAAGTATAGCCCAAATGTAAGGTGTGCATACCATTCCAATAGTCCTGGGCACGACACCAATGATTGTTGGGACCTAAAAAGCAAAATCCAAGACATGATCGATTCAAAGGAAATTGAATTTGATCCTCCCAAGACCCCTAATGTGATTATTGTACCCATGCCCAGTCACAGTAAAGGTGTTAATGCTATTTTCGATGTTTCCTATGTCTCCACTATAAGTGACTTGACCACTCCCTTGATGACCGTTAAGAAGAATCTATTACGAGCTGGTTTATTTCTGGGTTGTCCTGAATTCTTTTTACCATTGTGCTTCCCAAACTAATGGTTGTATGTGGAAGAAGAAGGGTATTCAATGCTTGATTGATAGCCATGAAATTCTGTTCAAGAAAACTTCGTCCATGAAGGGTTTGCATGAAAGTATATCTCAAGAGATGAGACTTGAAGATGTTTCTATACTAACAATTTCCAATACTCCTATAAGTATCACCTCTAGAGGCCCTATAAGGATTCCTACTGAGCCAAGAGTGGCTCCCCTGATCATCACCGCATCGGGGCCAATCCCCTATTCCTCTGACAAGGCTGTTCCCTGGAACTATGGGGCAGAAGTTTATTATCATGGTGTCAAGCAAGAGCCATGGATTACCAAAGATGAATATTATAAAGCCATCAATCTCAATGTTGAAAATATTGTCGGAACTAGTAAAGTTACCTGAACAGGAAAGATCTTATCCCCGGAGATCTCTCCTCCAAAAATTAACACAACACCTATTCATATTCCTGCTGCTGGGTCAACTGCTGACGCCCAGGGCAAAGAGAAAGTGACTGAGCCTTCCCAGGCGGAGGCACCCTCAAAAGATGTTACAATTGAAGACTCCTCTAAACAAGAGATGGAAGAGATACTGAAGATCATTCATAAAAGTGACTACAAAATAGTTGAACAACTGGGGCAGACACCCTCCAAGATATCCATGATGTCCTTGTTATTATGCTCCGAAGCCCATGCCTAGGCTTTGTTGAAATTTATGAAGAATGATCATGTACCATAAGAGACCTCTGCTGATCAGTTTGAGAATTGTGTTACAAACCTAACAACTGATAATGGTTTAGGATTTTCTAATGTCGACATAACTCTGGCAGGAAAGAATCATAACAAGGCCTTGCACATCTCTATTGAGTGTAAAACACTACTTTGGCGCATGTGTTAGTCGATACAGGTTCTTCCCTGAATGTATTACCAAAAGGTGCTTTGGATAGATTGGACTACGAAGGGCTGGTGCTGAAACCAAGTGATATTGTGGTAAGGGCCTTTGATGGGTAAAAAAGAATGGTGCACAGAGAGGTTAATCTTCCGATCAAGGTGGGGCCTCAGGCTTTCAACTCCACCTTTTATGTAATGGATATTTGTCCGGCCTATTCTTGTTTTCCCGGATGCCCCTGGATTCATGGGGCGGGCGCTGTTACCTCTACCATACATAAAAAATTGAAGTATCCAGTGAAAGGGAAGACCACTATAGTCTATGGAGAAGAAGAATATATGGTCAGCCATTTGAATCCTTTCAAATATGTTGAAATGGATGGTGAGTTCATTGAAACTCTCTTCCAGACATTTGAAGTAATCCCTCTGACGATTGTCGTTGCTAAAGCTACTCTTGCTACTCCTAAGATCATCAAGGATTCACCAAGAATGGCTTCTCTGAATGATGCTAGAGCAGTGGTAGAAGCGGGCGGTTGCACTATCTGGGGACAACTTCTTGATATCCCCTACAAGTCCAACAAATTTAGTTTGGATTTCTCCTCAAAGGCTTAGAAGGAGGTTCGCGTGTCCGTGTTGGAGAACCACCTTTTCGTATTAGCAATAATGAAGTCAATGCTCTAGAAGACACTAATAGTGATTGTGGCTTGGACAACTGGATATTCCCTACCGTTGGTGGTGGACTCAACAACTGGCAGCCTAAAGACTTTGTATCAATCTCCTTCAGTCAGGAGTAATAGCTATTTCTGTTTTTATCGCTTTAAGATATTTGGTTATGTAATTTCTCTTTAAACAATGAATTTTAAACCTTGTGTCTAGCCCGAGGCACAATGGTCCATTTGTTAAGGGTTGTGATTTCATATGTAATATTTTCATTTAATGAAAACATTGGACGTTTTGCATTCAAATTTTGCGCTCTCTATCTATTTCTTTTTTCTTTATTGCATTTTCAAATGGATATGTGTTCTTACACACACCCACACACCATATTGCAGATCCCCATCCACTCTGGATCTCGTTGAAAACAATTCTTATATTGCCACTCATGACTTTGTAAATCCAATCTACTAAGTCGAGGACGAAGGTGAGGAAGATTCTGAAATACCTGGAGAACTCTCCTGACTCTTAATTCAGGAAGAAAAGTCTATCCAACCACATGAAGAGCCGATCGAAGTGGTAAACTTGGGTTCTGAGACAAATAGGAAAATAGTCAAGATTAGCGCAAACCTAGAAGACAATGTCAAGAGAAAATTGATTTAGATGTTGCATGAATATGTTGAGGTCTTTGCTTGGTCATACGAAGACATGCTAGGGCTCGATAAAGGTATTGTGTTTCATCGTCTACCAATGAAAGAGGGTAGTGCTCCAATTAAACAGAAAGTTCGTCGCATGCGTCCCGAGATGTCTGAGAAGGTCAAAGCCGAGGTCATGAAAATGTTTAATGCAGGGTTCTTAGTAGTGACACCGTATCCTCAATGGGTTGCCAATGTTGTTCCAGTGCCAAAGAAGGACGGTAAGGTACATATGTGTGTAGAGTACATGGATCTAAACATGGCAAGCCCCAAAGATGACTTGCCACTTCCATATATTAACGTCTTGGTCGACAACACTGCTCAGCATAAGGTATTCTCCTTCATGGATGGTTTCTCGGGCTATAATCAGATAAAGATGGCGCCTAAAGACACGGATAAAACTACTTTTGTCACACACTGAGGCACATTCGGTTACAAGGTCATGCCTTTTGGGTTGAAAAATGCAGGGGCAACTTATCAACGTGTTATGGTAGCTTTATTTCATGACATGATTCACCATGAGATAGAAGTCTACGTGGATGATATGATAGCCAGGTCACAAACTAAGGAAGAACATCTTGAACATCTACACAAGTTATTTGAAAGGCTGAAGAAGTACAAGCTAAGGCTGAATCCAAACAAATGCACCTTTGGGGTGAGGTCTAGAAAACTCCTAGGTTTCGTCATCAGTGGTAAAGGTATTGAAGTTGACCCTGCAAAAGTCAAAGCTATTCAAGAAATTTCGGCTCCTAGTACTGAGAAGGAGGTCAGAGGTTTCTTAGGACGACTAAACTACATTGCTCGATTGATCTTTCATTTGACTGCTACTTGTTAGCCAATCTTCAAGCTGCTGAAGAAAGATCAAGTAGTGAAGTGGAATGACAAATGTCAAATTTATTTTGATAAAATCAAGGAGTACTTACAAGAACCTCCGATTATGATGCCACCAGTTGAAGGGAGATCTCTAATCATGTACCTAACTATGTTAGAGAATTCAATGGGGTGTGTGCTGGGGCAACATGACGAGTCTGGTCGAAAATAGCATGCAATATACTACCTTAGCAAAAAATTTACCGACTGTGAAACAAGATATTCAATGCTCGAGAAAACTTGCTGCACTTTGGCATGGTCTGCTCACTGACTAAGACAATATATGTTGACTCATACTACTCTATTAATCTCTAAAATGGATCCCATCAAGTATATATTTGAGAAGCCAACTCTGTCTGGAAGAATAAAATGATGGTAAATGATCTTAATGGAGTACGACATTCAGTACACCACTCAAAAAGAAATCAAAGGAAGTATACTGGCAGATCATTTGGCTCATCAAGCTATAGACGACTATCAGTCCATGAACTTTGAATTCCCGGATGAGAACATCACACTGATTACATATTATGAAGAACCTGGACTATACGAAGGACCTGAGCTAGGATCCCGATGGAGAATGGTTTTTGATGGTTCTTCGAATGCACTCAGAAATGAAATTGGTGTAGTAATCATCTCCTCCGTAGGTTTCCATATACCTTTCACTGCCAGACTTTCCTTTGACTGCACCAACAATATGGCTGAGTACAAAGCGTGCATCTTGGGTCTTAAAGCTACTATTGACTTGAGAATCAAATTCCTGAGCGTATATGGGGATTCAACCTTGGTAATTAGTCAAGTCAAGGGAGAATGGGATACAAAGCACCCGAATCATATCCCTTACCGAGATCATGTGTTAACCTTGATTCCATACTTCAGAGAGATTATTTTTGAGCATATCCCGAGGGAAGAAAATCAGTTGGAATGCGCCTTAGCTACCATGTCATCCATGTTCAAGCTTAGACGGGGAAACGAGGCTCCTAGAATTACCATTGAAAGATTTGACGAACCGACACACTGCTACAAAAGCGATACTGATGGAGTAGAAGAGAAGCCCTGGTTTCATGAAGTGAAAAGGTACCTTGAAGCCCAAGAATACCCTGAAGGAGAATCTATGAATGACAAGGAATTCCTACGGAGATTATCATCTAAGTTCTTCCTGAGAAATGGAATTTTGTACAGGCACAACCATGATTTAACTCTGCTTTGTTTGTGGACAAGAAGAAATAAGAGAAATTTATGGAGGATATGCATGAAGGCATCTTTGGTACTCACTCCAGTGGGCATACTATGGCTAAGAAAATCTTGAGAGCAGGTTACTATTGGTCGACCATGGAAACTGATTGTCGCCACCACTCGAGAACTTGTCATAAATGTCAGATCTATGCTGATAAAGTTCATGTGCTTCTAATACCTTTGAACGTCATCTTCTCCTTGGCCATTTGCAATGTGGGGAATTGACATGATTGGAGAAATCAAGCCTACTTCATCTAATTCACATCTCTTCATTGTCGTCACCATTGAATACTTCATAAAATGGGTTGAAGCAACTTCGTTCGCCTCTGTTACCAAGAGTGTTATGGCTCGTTTCATCAAATATAACCTTATTTGTAAGTATGACATCCATGAGAGAATCATCATAGACAATGGCACCAACCTTAACATCACTAGGATCACTAAACTCTGCATGCAGTTCAAGATAAAACACCACAACTCTTCTCCATACAGACCAAAGATGAATGGCGCAGTGGAAGCCGCCAATAAGAACATAAAGAAGATTATGAAAAAGATGGTTGTGACCTACAAAGACTGGCACGAGATGTTACCATTTTCTCTTCATGGATATTGTACTTCAGGAGGAACATCAACTGAGGCAACCCCATTCTCTTTGGTATATGCCATGGAAACTGTCCTGCCTGTCGAAGTTCAGATTCATTCTCTAAGGATATGAAAGATGAAAACTTAGACGAAGACGAGTGGATTCAGACTAGTTTGGATCAGTTGATCTTGATTGAAGAGAAAAGGCTTGTGGTTGTCTGTCATAGTCAAATGTATCATAAACGTATGATCAAGGCATTCAACAAGAAGATCAAGCATCGGGTATATCAGGCTGGTGATTTGGTAGTAAAGCACATCATTCTACCACAAGCTGACCCCAGGGGAAAATGGACTCCCACTTATGAAGGACCATTTGTTGTCAAGAAAATATTCTCGGGCGTTGCTATGATACTAACCACCATGGACTGTGAAGATTTCCCACACCCTGTGAATGCGGACATAGTAAAAAGATACTACGCCTGAAAACAACGAACTAGGTTGACTGGCCTAGGAAAAAATAAGGGCATCCCGGCGAACCAAAAAGGTTTGGGAAAAAATTAGGGATATATACAAAAGATTGTACACCCGGCAAGACGAAAACCTGAAAAGGCGGCTTGGTCAAAAAAGGGTATCCCGGTGGACTGAAAACCCGAAAGAGCGGTCCAAGAAAAAGTTAGGGATTAAAGCGTACGACTATGTCCCGTTGGATCACTTATTGCAAGCTTTATTTCCAAAGTCAAAAGTCCAAATGGTACATATCAGTTCAATAAACTTCTTCCGATAGCAAGGGATGAGACGTTCGAAGACATAGGGGCAATAACAGAGTTGGAACTCAATGAGATCATTTCCACATAGCTATATATTCGGCTTTCACTTTGTACTCTTTCATTTCACGACAAATTCCTCTTACTAGGTTTTCCGTCTCTTTGTACAAAATCGCCTATTTATGGGAAAATTATTAATACAAATACACTCTAAAAATTCAAACCTTTTGTTTACAAAAACGTCCAATGACTAAAATTGAATGAACATATGCATATAAACATGATTGTCTGTTTACAAATATATGCATAAGAACAGGAATAAGCATTTACTCAAGATTCTAGGGGCGGGGATAACGTTCAAGCTGTCCATGAATCCCCACAGATAAAATGCAACACGAGCCTACAAATACACTTCATAATATTTCACATTCATACGTCATATCACATGCACATGAAACGCATGTAGCACAGTCTCATTTATTTTGAGAACATAATTATGCAATGCATTTCATACATCATGACATTACATATAACTAACTCTTTACCTTTTCAGGAAGGATCAATTAACAAACAAATATCATCAACAATTCCCAAAACAAATTATAGATTAATTCCCAAAATAAGAGGGGGCGACTATCTACATGATGAATACTTTCTTCAGACATCTTCTGGCTCAGATTAAATCGACCAAATATTTATTTTGATACTTCTTCTAGTAAACATGTTCTGGCTCAGATTAAATCGACCAAATATTTATTTTGATACTTCTTCTAGTAAACATGTTCTGGCTCAGATTAAATCGACCAAAGATTTATTCAGATACTTCTTCCAATAGAAATTTTCTGGCTCAGATTAAATCAATCAAAGATTTATTATGATACTTCTCCCAGTTAAAGACGGACAAAAACATCTTCTGGCTCAGTTTAAATCGACCAAAGATTTATTCTGATACTTCTTCCAGTAGACATTTCCTGGCTTAGATTAAATGGACCATATATTTATTTTGAGACTTCTTCCAGTATACATTTTCTGGCTCAGATTAAATCGACCATAAATTTATTTTAATACTTATTCCAGTTGACATTTGCTGGCTCAGATAAAATCAACCAAAGATTTATTCTGATACTTCTTCCAGTAGACCTTTTCTGGCTCAGATTAAATCGACCAAAGATTTATTTTGATAGTTCTTCCAGTTAAATACAGACGTAGACATTTCCTGGCTCAGATTAAATCGACCAAAGTTTTATTCTGATACTTCTTACAGTAGACCTTTTCTGGCTCAAATTAAATCGACCAAAGATTTATTCTGATACTTCTTCCAATTAAAGAAAGACGTGGACATTTCCTGACCCAGATTAAATCGACCAAAGATTCAATCCAATACTTTTCCCAGTAGACCTTTTTCTGGCTCAAATTAATTCGACCAAAGATTTATTCTGATACTTCTCCCAGTTAAAGCCGAGCATAGACTTAGTCTAATTTCTTTACCAACAATTACTTTGGATGGCATCTGTAAGCCCATCTCTGACAACTCTTCATTACCTCTCCAAATGGCATCTTTAAGCTCATTCTCAGCATAGTCAACCAACAACATTACTTCGTGCACAAAAGAGTGCAAATTTTTGGGCACTTACGTGTTCAATCATCTTCCACCTTCAAGTCACGAATGGCGGACCTGCCAATCTAACTCTTCAGGTTTAAGAAGATTGAATAGGGGAAGATATTGTCCCTCTAAATTTTCCCTCCCTTTTCTTCAAGACATTCCACACAAAAATTCTCAAATGGTCAAGGATTCTCAAGAGTTGATCAGACAAGCTCACCTCCTAAGCACTGGGCCCCCAACTAGGGTTTTGGTTTTCTCAAGAAAAATTGGACTTCTAATGCCTCAAGTGACTTTCGTAGTTCATCATAAGTCTCCAAGAATGATCATACTAAGTTTTAAGTCTTGCATCACAAATTTGCTCAGTCAATTGCTCAGATGACTGAAAATAAGCTATATTGGGTAAAAAGTCAATTATGGTCAACATACAGTCAAACTTCAAGATTTTTTGCCAACATCAATATTTTTATGTGATATACATCATTTGATCAATGGTTGATCATAATTCCTCAAGGGAAGAACTCAAACCATCAAAGGGGCAAAATTGTCAAAATTAGGGTTTTGACTAAGAATGATTGATCATTGATTTTTGACCCAGTAACATGACCTAATGACTTGAAGCATAATCTTAAGGACTCAAACACAACATCTTGACCTGATTACATGGTTCAGGACATTTCCAAAGGTGCAAGAGATTGATAGTTGAAGAATTGAGATCAACTGATGAAAAGTCAATTGTCACACAAAAGTCAAACTTTGACTTTTTTGGTCAACTCTGAACTTCAAAAATCAAGAATTATCAAACCATTCAAAATTATCAAGCTTGATCATCAAGAATCAACCAAGTCAACAAAATTCAAAGATAGAAAAATTTTCTAACACTTAGAAAACTTTCTAAGTGTTAATGCTTTATTCTTAACAAATTCACTACTTCATGACCAATTTTCACCAAGATGCAAGATGATTCAAGGAAAACTTTCAACATGAAATTTGTAGAGCATGATGAATTCTACAACTTTGTCCTTAAGGAGTGATGTCCAAAAAATGCTTGGATTAAGAGATATAGGCCAATGAGGTTATGGCACTTTTATCTAACACTTACAGAAATTTTCAACAAGTTTGGTCAGATTTTTGTCCCAACTTCTTGGCAATTTCTCACCAAGTTCCAAGTTGATTTAGCCAAAGTTGTCAACATGAAAGTTGTAGAAAAAGTTTCAAGATTTCCAAAATGTCCAAGAACACATTTTTATCATACTTGAGCTAAGAGATTCGAAGAGATGAAGTTGGGCATCCATTCTTGAAATACAAGTCATTTTGTGATGAACATGAGATCAAATCTCCAAGCCATGCTACATAATTTTGCTTTGCAGACCTCTAAACTTGTGAATCTATCTATAATCAGAAGATTACACATACTTTTGAGCCATGATCCAAGTTATTAAAGCATTATCCAATCCGTTATTCCATTTTGGCACAAAGTTAACATTGCCATTCTTGTAAAGCAAGATTTTTGCAAAGTCAACTCTCCTTGAGCCTCTAACTTGCTCGCTCTGCATACACTCAACTCAAAATCCATAAGCAACATGTTTAAAGTGCCCAACCACTTTAGTTTTCCCTGTAATTCACATTGAAACCATGTATTTCAAAGATTGCTTCATTTACAATCCAACAAAACCACAACATGTGATCTTGCAAATCTGATTAGCTCCTTCCCTCCAACCTTTCTCTGTAAATAAGAGGTCCATTTTCAAGCTAGGCACGAGTTCATAAGCCCTCTAACCTTCTGAAGCTGTCCAAAATCAGAATTTGCATCCAAAACTCCATTGCTTGCAACTTCTAACCTTGAACTCCAAACGCCTAATCCACTCGCGCGTTTTCATTCTAAATCATTCACAAAGCTTCTAAAACTCACATAGAACTTATCCAAGACCCTATTTCATCACTGTAACATCATTTTCATCATCCTCCATTTTCAAAAACAGAGCCCTACAACATGACTTGTCCAGAAGAATCCAGGCACTCTCAATCCAAAGTAAGCACTGCAATAGCTTTCTAGGAGTTCAGTGAAGCTATCCAGATCATCACAACATATCCAGGAGTGCTCCAACTTCAAACATGATTCTCACTTTTGAGGTAAGTTTTCTAAACTTTGAGCTTTCTGTACAAGCATCATTAATGTTTACTTTCTGAATAAAAAATGTAGACATCATTGCCCTGAAGCTAACCATGTGCTTACATTTCATTTATCTTGCCTGAGTGATGAGAATTTTGAAACTGAAGTTTCTGAAATTATAGGGTTTAATTTGGTACCAATTAAAATTCTCACTCATCTTTGATATATAACTTTTGAAATTTAAATTGTTGGATTCATGGTTAAATTTCAAGCAAGTTTCATGTTTACCTTTTTCAATTTAGTTGAGAAATGAGCATTTTCAAAAATTCAAAAATGTTATTGTTATTAATGGCGTGAGGAAGAAGATGAAGTTACATTAAGAAAGGTGTTTGTAATATATTTCATATTTGTTGATTTAACTACTGGATGTATCACCACCCCAGTGGCTAAAACGTGTACCTCTGACTATAGGGACCTGGGTTCGAGCCCCAATGGTACCTTTTTATTTGTTTCACATTTATTGCTTGCATATTCAATACAAAAAAGCCTAGAGCGCATGCTATACACCCTCTCATCATCACCATTTGATCTCCCCGTGGCCAGATCACACGCCCCATAAGGCAAGCACATGATACACTTCCAAGAGGCAGCCAGACTAAATCCCCAACCACCTGGACTCTTATGTTGGGCCTAATCTGAATTTCT
Organism: Vicia faba; assembly: GCA_948472305.1. Taxonomy (NCBI): domain Eukaryota; kingdom Viridiplantae; phylum Streptophyta; class Magnoliopsida; order Fabales; family Fabaceae; genus Vicia; species Vicia faba. The sequence continues at coordinate 1,550,815,991 of OX451736.1, forward strand.
TTCCATACACCTCCCTTTTACTTCACATCATAGGTCCATTTTTATCTTATTCTATTTTTTTTTTATTAAACAAAAATTTATTTTGGGCCTAGTATTCCTTTTCACACCCTACAATTTCATTTTACTAACGCCAGACCATTGTTTTTATATTTTCTTTTCTTTACTTTATTTATTTATTTCATTTAATCAAAATACAAAAAATATAATTTTTATTTATATAAAGAATATATTTAGGTTTTTTTTAATTAATTAATTTAATTGTTGACAAAAATTGATTTATTTTAATCATCTTAATATTGTTAGAATTAGGTTATATTTCAAATATCCTTTTCTAAATAAAACTCAAAAAATATTTTCTAAATACTTAGAATTATTTAGATTTTAATTAATTTAATTTTGATAATAAAATATCACTTAATCACATCTTATTTTCTTGTAAATAATTAATTTGTAAATAGAATTAGGTCTAATTCTTTATCTCACATCTCAAATACTTTCTAAGCAAAGAAACAACAAAACATTTTTTAATACATAGAAATTTATCACGGTTTTGAACATTTTCCCTTTTTATCATCTTCGCGCGTATGTTTTATTTTTCACATCATTATTTTCATAGTTACTTAATTGCTTATGGTCTGTAATAGATAATTAAGGTTTATTGCCTTCCTCCCCATTCACAAATTTTTATCCCCCATTCCCAAAGTATTATAATAGCGTAGGACATTTAATTTCCATAATTTATCGCTTTCCAATTTCTGTTAGTAATTAGGGTTTGTATGACAAGATTAAAAACAATCATAGCAAAACCCTAATTCAAGATAAGATACTTGAAATTAAAACACTTCGCACAGACACACCTCTAGGGTAAACCTCACCTGTTACCTCAGATATAAACAGTCATGTCCCTCTAACGTGGGAGGCTTTAGCAAAGACCCTCGATTAAAAGATCGAAGTCCCTCGATGACCCTTTGATGTTGCCTTGGGTAAACGATCTTAGTCCCTTACGACAATTCCTAAAGCGTCGTACAAGTTTCCTTCTATGACTATACGATGACCCACGCCTGTCCCTTACATCCAATGATAGGGTTTCCTACTAACTAATGGTAGGATATCACTATCTAAAGGAGGAGCAAAAGAACAAAGACTTTATGAGTAGGTAGATCACTCGTAATCGCTTGCTCACAAACCAAAACAATTTTCACACTTCACACTTTCAAAACCACTATTTCTAAAACACTTCTCAAAATAAACATTTTTTATACATTCTCAATGATACGAGAATCATTACAAAGTTGCCGCACTTAGGCATTTTTTTTTCAAAATATGTGCAAACATACACAAACACAAAGCGTTTTCGAAGTGAGCTTGCAATTAAGAGCCTGTAGATAACTACGGATGAAAAGGGTGCTAACACCTTCCCTTTTCATAACCTACCCCCCGAACTCAAGAAAATTCTCAAATGGTCTTTCCTGTTCTTTTCACCCTTTCCTTTATTATATAAAAGAAAAGTCGGTGGCGACTCTTGCTATCCGCAACATTTACGATAAAACACAAAACCTCAAGTCAGTTCTCCCACCGTATTACAATAATAATTTTGCTATTTCCACTTATGACTTTGAAAATCCAATTTACCAAGACGAGGACGAAGGTGAGGAAGATTGTGAAATACCCAAAGAATTAGCCAACTGTTAATACAAGAAGAAAAGGCTATACAACCTATAATATTGTGGGAGAACTGACTTGGGAAGTTTTGTGTTTGATCGCAATAGTTGCGGATAACTAGAGTCACCACTGACTTTTCTTTTATCCAAATAAAGGAAAGGGTGAAAAGAACAGGAAAGACCTTAGAGATTATTTTCTTGAGTTCGGGGGGTAGATTATGAAAAGGGAAGGCGTTAGCACCCTTTTCATCCATAGTTATCTATGGGCTCTTAGTTGCTTGCTAGATCACTTACTTTGTTTGAAAGTGTGCTTTGTGGTGGTTTTTGAAAGTACTTTTGAAAAGTGCCTTTGTTTAGGATAACTTTGTAATGGTTCTCGTTTTATAAGAACGTATACAAAGTGTTGGACTTTGGAAAATATTTCATGTTTTGAAAGTGTTTGGTGTGTGTCTGAAAGGATATTTGTTTTGAAAGTGAGCAAGCAAATAGGAATGTTTCTACCTACTCAAAAGTCTTTCATTCATTTCCTCCTTTCCTTTAATATTTCTATCTTACCATTGATTGGTAAGAAGCCTTATCTTTGGATGTAAAAGGGACGGGCGTGGGTTATCGTATAGTCATGATAGCAATGTTGTGAGATGTCTTAGCATTTCTCTTGAGGGACTAAGATCATTTGTAAGGAAATATTCGAAGCCTCATCGAGGGGCTATGATCTTGTATTTTGATTTTTTTTGCTAAGACGTCTCACATGCGTAACATGACCATTTTTAGGAAACAAGTGGAGTTAACACTAGGGGTGCATGTGTGGATAGTGTGTTTGATTTGCATGCATTTAGTCTTTGATTATGGGTTGTCTACTTATTATTTTTATCTTCCCATACAAATCCTACTTTACTAGCATTTATATGAAAGCGATAAATTGCGGGATGTAAATATTCTACGCTATTACAATCATTAGGGGGATGGGATTTACAAATTTGCAAAATGGGATTGAAAGAAATTAAAGTCCTAATTATCTATTATAACCATATTGAAATAATATACAAAGAATGTAAAATGGATTTGTTTTGTTTTTGTTAAGAGAAGAAATGAATTTGCTTAAGAAAATATTTTATTCTTTTCTGTTATAAAAGAAATAAAGCCAAGTGCATGAATATAAGGTATTTTTGGTGTTTTTGATTATTGAAGATAGAATGATAATAAAAATAATAATAGGAGAGGGGGTCAGAATCAGCGCGTTGCTGAAATAAGAGAGAACATAGGTTCTGACTCCGGTGCACTACAAGTCAGAAAGAAAATGTTTGCAGACAAGGGAAAAGGTCAGAAGTTCTGGGTCAGGATACACTAAAGTTCTGGGGTTGCTAAGAACAAGGGAAATCCTAGAAGTTCTGATGCAATTGGAAGCCTAGAAGTTCTAATGTTACTGGAGGGTCATAAGTTTTGGTTGTTGAGAGAGTCTGGAATTTTTGATGTAGTTGGAAACCTAGAAGTCCTAGTGTTACTAGCAAGCTAGATGTTATGATAATGGGTATGTGAGGTGTCAATACTGTTGGGTAAGAATATCTAGAAGTTCTCGTCCAGGATCACTATTTTGACAAGCAAATAAAGGGGATTGATCTAGAAGCTCTGGTCCAACTAATGGGGTAAAAATGTCAGGAGACAAACATAAAAAGGGTGTTTCTGGGGCTACAACTCAGGATCCTTAACACTAATGTCTTATGCGCATGCTCTCTACCACTGGGGTGGCTATACATCCGCTATTAGAAGCAAAAACATAAACATATATTACAAAGTAAGCTCTGATGATGAGTTTCATCTCCTTCTCCATGCCAGTCAGAGCATCTGCAGCTTAGCCATTTCTCAACAAAAATAGAAAATGCAAACATAGTAGTTATGGCAGTTTTCATCATGGTTTTAGAAATATAAAATATCAGAACTATAAATCAGAAGTAAGCATGAATCTTGCTAATCCTAATTCTGAATCCTAATTTCCTCAAGAAATTCTGAACTGAAATTCTCTCTCTACTTAGGCAAAAAAAACATGAAATCTAGAAGTATAAACAGATTCAGAGCCATGATATCTACATTGTACCTTTGAAAATGCAAGCCTAGCAATGCCTAAGCAATGAGGTAAAAGTCAGAAGAAACTTACCTTGCAGCTGGAGATTGTTCCATGAACTAGAGCCTAGTTCTGACTGCTGTGATGCTCTGATCAACTTCCTCAGGTTCTCTGAAAGCTAAGACAACTCTTAACTTGCGCTGTGAATGGTGAGAAAATTCTGGAGCAATCAAAGCACAAAGTTTTCTATTTTTTGAGACGCAGGGTGGTAAAGGCTGTTTTACAGTTTGGAAATAGAATTTGGGAAGCTTCTATGTGTATTCTATAAACTGTATGGATGATTTAATAAAGAAACACGCGAGAAAAATTAGAGTTTGGATGCAAAAAAACAGAAACTGGTAGGTTTTGTGTTTATGTTTGTAGTTTCAAGTTCTTGGAAATTTCAGCAAAGTTTCAAGGATTTTTCTCAAATTTCCCCCGTTTAACAGTTGCAAATGAAGTTCAATTTATAGGCAAGGATTTAGGAGCTTGGAGAAGCCAAGAGTACAACCATCATATGCTTGGGCGCTGACTTGTTCTTGAAGAAAGTTTAAAAAAGTATGGTTCAAGGCACAAAGTAGGGTGGTTAGTAGCTTTTAGTCGTGCCTAAGCTGGATTTGTAAGCATGATTTATGGAAAAGTACCCTCAGAAGAAAAAGTAACGCATGGACCCAACATAAACTTTGTACAAAAGATTGCTTTTCAAGGACAACAATGCTACTTCTACGCCACACGTGGGGAAATCCTTTGGATAAAGACTCAAAAGTGGGTGTGAGCATTATATAAATATGAGATTTATCAAAATAGAAAACCTGCAATATAAGATTATGTATCATAGATTAATCTGGATCAGAAGTTTAGCATCAGCGTAACTTAGAACAAATATCCAACTTTTGATCTTTGAATCTCCCTGCTCCAGCATGTTCTGAAGGAGTTCTCAGACTTTTCAGAAAGCTTGTAACATGCTTTGCAGACGCTCTTTGAATTACTCTTGCAAACTCTGATTGAACCTTATTATAAACTGGTCCAGAAGTTCTTACCAAATTTTGTCTTGGAAAGGCCCAGAATTTACTGAGTACTTTAGTTTCATGGACGTGTCTTCAAGGATTTATAACTTAAAATCCAAACATTTCTAGAAGAAGTTCTGTTCTGCAATGTTTTAGATCTCATTGAGATCTACAACTCTTGTGTTAGAAGTTCTTCCTGAATCAACTTGCATCATGATGAAAATCTGGCCAGAAGTTCTAAACTTCTCATATTTCTTAATACTTAGAAAACTTTCTAAGTGTTTAGAATTTTGACTTTTCCAAAGCAAATTTGACTTTTGAGTTTCTTATTGAAAAAAACTTCATATTCTGACATGCCTTGATGAAATATTATTCTTGAAACTTGATTTTGATTCAAAAGTCAAAGTTTGACTTTTTAGTGTGCAATTGACCATTTTGCCCTTGTGCCAATACCAAAACTTAATTGATGTATCAGCGCTGCAAACTTGATGTCATAGAAGATCATGTGAGAAAATCCTTGAGAAATGAGAGGGAAAATTTTGGTTTACAACAACTTCCCCTGTTCAATCTTCTTAAACCTAAAGAGTTAGATTGGCACACCTTCCATTCGTGAGTTGAAGGTGGAAGATGATTGAACACTAAAGTGCCCATAAATTTGCACTCGATGATGTGTTAGTTCACTGTGTATGGAATGGGCCTAGAGATGCCATTCAGAGTGACTGGGGAAGGTATCCGGATAAATCTTTTGGTTGACTTAAACTGGAGTGGTAGATGTCTTTGTCTGTAGATTTTTCTGCAAGGAAAATATTAGTTACATGTAGATGTATGCATGATGTAATGATGTTCTCAAAATAAATGAGCTTATGCCGTATGCATTTGTCATGTATGCGTTATGCTTTATGAATGTGATGTGTTTATTTCCGCGTGTCTTAGTCTAGGAAAATAAATCCTTGACAGCATGTTGGGGAGCCTTGGGAGGCTGAGACTTGAACTGTTGTTGGAGAGTAGGCGTATCTTAAACATTGTTTAGACTATTTCTGCTGGGAATTCTTGTTCTGTTGTTTGAGGAGAAACTCCGCTGGGGAATACTGGCTTGTTTATGAAGACTCTACGGAGAGTGTTAATCTCTGCTTGGGAAAAGAGTTTAGGAGTTTTGTTTCTTCAATGCTCTACTGGGAATTACTCCTGACTGGAGAGCATCAAAAGTTGGCTGTTATCTGGTCGAAATTCAGGCTTGGCAGCAAATTTTTTGGGGATAATGAAGTTGACTGCTATCTGGTCGTATTCAAGGCTTCGTAGTGACTTGCAGGGGAAGATCTGAATTAATTGTTATCTGGTCGAAATCCAGGCTTCGTAGAAAATTTCTTAAAGTTGAACTGTTATCGGGTCAGGTTCCAGGCTTCACAGTGACTTACTGGGGAAGAAAGTTAATTGCTATCTGGTCGGATTCCAGGCTTCACAATAACTCGTTTGAAAAGATAAAGTTGAACTGATATCTGGTCGGGTCCAGGCGTCATAGTAACTTGCATAAAAAGATAATGTTGAACTGATATCTGGTCGGGTCCAGGCTTCACTATAACTTTCTTAGAAAGATAATGTTGAACTGATATCTTGTCGGGTCCAGGCTTCACAGTAACTTGCTTGAAACTAGTTGTTATCTGGTCGGATTCCAGGCTTTACAACAAATTTCTGAGGGAATAAAGTTAATTATTATTTGGTAGAATTCCAGGCTTCACAATAACTCGTCTGAAAAGATAAAATTGAACTGATATCTGGTCGGGTCTAGGCTTCACAGTAACTTGCTGGGGTAGAGGCAAACTCTAACGGGGAAAGGAAGTTAAACCCTTGTCTGGTTGAGTCCAGGTTTTTTAAAATCTCGAAGAATTAAACTATTATCTGGTCGGTTCCAGGCTTCATAGTGTCTTGAGAAGTTAACTATTATCTGGTCGGGTCCAGGCTTCACAGTATTTTGAGAAGTTACACTACTATCTGGTCGGGTCCAGGCTTCATAGTGACTGAAAGTTGTACTATTATCTGGTCGGGGCCAGGCTTCATAGTATTTGAGAAGTTACACTACTATTTGGTCGGGTCCAGGCTTCATAGTGACTGAAAGTTGTACTATTATTTGGTAGGGTCCAGGCTTCATAGTAACTTGTTTGAAAGAATGAGGTTGACTATTATTCGATCAGATCCAGGCTTCTCAACAACTTTCAGAGATAGCAATGACTTTGTTGGTGACTTCACTGGGGAAAAGAGGTTGTGGTCCTCTGATTTATAATAGTCTGAGAGGCAAACTCAAGCTGGAGAGGATAGACTCAGCCGGGGAAGACATACTCAGTTGGGGAAATAAACCCTGTTGGGGAATATTTGACGAACTGCTGATAAGGAGAGTTCTTTTAGGAAGAGATCCACAAGGCTGCTTCTTTTAGGACCAACTCAGCTAGGGAGAGGGTTGTCAAGAGATTGGGACTTTGGCTGGGGACTAACCTACGAAAAGGACTTTGTGAGGATAACAATAATGAGATAAATTTGTGGGGATATCCCATATACATTAAAGAGATGCTTGCTGCAGCCTGGCAGGACACATATGCTAAATAGTTTTAATTATGTTCACATGCATATGTTCATTCAATTTTAGTCATTGGACATCTTTGCATTCAAAACAAAAAAAAAAACAGAAAGTTTTCACTTCAAAGTATATTTGTATTGATATTTTGCCCATGAACAGACATTTTTGTACAAAAAGACGGAGATCCTAGTAAGAGGAAATCATCGAAAGGAAAACAAAATTTAAAACAAAAATAATAGCCATGTGGAAATGATCTCAATGCGTTCCAACTCTACTATTTCCCCAATGTCTTCAAATGTCCCTTGTCGTTGACAGAAGTTGATTGGACTGATCTTGGACCGTTTAAACTTGGACCTTGGTAATAAAGTCGACTGTGGTGATTCCACATGAAATAGTCATATGCTTTCAATCTTTAACTTTTGCGTGGACCGCCCTTTCGGTTTTTCATCCCACCAGGATACCTATTTTTGCCCAAGTCGCCCTTTCGGGTTTTCAACTTGCCGGGTGTATAATCTTTTGCATATAACTCTAATTTTTGCCCAAACCTTTGGTTTGCCGGAATGCCCTTATCTTGCCTAGATGTGTCAACCTAGCGGGTCTCTTATGCATAGTATTTTTTAACTATGTCCATGTTCACAAGATGTGGGAAGTCTTCACCGTCCATGGTAGTCAGTATCATGGCACCACCAGAGAAAACTTTCTTGACAACAAATGGCCCTTCGTAAGTGGGGGTCCATTTTCCCCAGGGGCCGCCCTGTGGAAGAATGATGCGCTTTATCACCAAGTCACCATCTTGATATACTCGAGGCCTGATCTTTATGTTGAAAGCCTTGATCAAACATTTTTGGTACATCTGACCATGACAAACAGCAGCCAGTCGTTTTTCTTCGATCAAGTTCAACTGATCCAATCTTGTCTGAATCCATTTGTCTTTGCCTAGGCCTGCTTCATTCATAATCCTTAGTGAGGGAATCTGAACTTCTATTGGCAGAACAACTTCCATGCCATAGACCAAAGAAAATGGAGTTCCCTAGTTGATGTCCGAGCTGAAGTACGGTAGCCATGAAGAGCAAACAGTAACATCTCATGCCAGTCTTTGTAGGTCACTACCATCTTCTGCATAATCTTCTTAATGTTTTTGTTGGCTGCTTCCACTACGCCATTCATTTTAGGTCTATAAGGAGAAGAATTATGATGCTTGATTTTGAACTAAGTGCAAATTTTTGTAATCATAGCATTGTTGAGGTTAGTCCCATTGTCGGGGATGATCCTTTCGGGGATACCATAGCGGTATATGAGGTTATGTTTGATGAATCTGGCTACCGCGTTCTTGGTGACTGAGGCAAATGAGGTGGCTTCGACCCATTTGGTGAAATAATTGATAGCGACCAGAATGAAGCAATGTCAATTGGAAGTAGTAGGTTTGATCTCTCCAATCATGTCAATGCCCCATCATGCATGCCTTTCATAATTTCCTCTGCCTCCTTCTTGTCCACACATCGGAGTAGAGTAGAATCATGGTTGCGTTTGTACAAGGTTCCATTACTTAGGAAGATTTTGGATGAGAATCTTCGTAAGAACATTCTGTCATTGATGGAAGCTCCTTCAGGATACTCTTGTGCTTCAAAGTATCTCTTCACCTCATGGTACCATGGATTTTCTGTGTTAGTTTCAAGCTCAAAGCAGTGCACAGGTTCGTCAAATCTCTCAATTGTAATCATAGGAGCTTCATTATCCCATTTGACCTTGAACATAGAAGACATTGTGGCCAAAGCATCGGCTAACTGATTTTATTCCCTAGGGAAGTGTTCAAAGGTGATTTCTTTGAATTAAGGAATAAAAAATAGCATAAGCTCCTTGTAAGGAATGAGATTAGGGTGCATAGTGTCCTAATCTCCTTTTACTTGGCTAATCACTAGAGCAGAATCCTCGAACACATTCAAATGCTTGATCCTCAAATCATTGGCAGCCTTCAGACCTAAAATGCATGCTTCGTACTCAGCCATGTTGTTCATACAATCGAAGCACAGTCTGGCAGTGAAAGGAGTGTGGCAACCTTCAGAGGAGATTATCACAGTACCAATTCCGTTACCCAAAGCGTTGGAAGCCCCATCGAAGACCATAGTCCATCGGGATCCTTGTTCAGGTCTGTCATGTGATCCAGGTTTCACACAGTTGTTTACTAACATGATATTCTCATCCGGGAAGTCAAAGTTTATAGACTGATAATCATCAACAGCTTGGTGGGCCAAATGATCTTCTAATACACTTCCTTTGATGGCCTTTTGCATTGTGTATTAAATATCGTACTCAGTCAAGATCATTTTCCATCTAGCTATCCGTTCAGAAAGGGAAGGCTTCTGAAAGATGTACTTGATAGGGTCCATCTTAGAAGTCAACAGAGTGGTATGAGTCAACATATATTGTCTTAGCCGGTGAGCAGCCCATGCCATAGTGCAACAAGTTTTCTCGAGTAGTGAATATCTGGTTTCACAGTCGGTAAACTTTTTGCTCAGGTAGTATATAACATGCTCTTTTCGGCCAGACTCGTAATGTTGGCCCAACACACACCCTATAGAATTCTCTAGCATAGTCAAGTACATGATCAAGAGTCTTCCTTCAATTGGAGGCATGAGGATAGGAGGTTCTTGCAGATATTCCTTGATTTTGTCGAAGGCAGCTTGGCATTCATCATTCCATTTGACTACTTGATCTTTCTTCAAGAGTTTGAAAATTGGCTCACAAGTAGCAGTTAAGTGAGATATGAAGCAGGAAATGTAGTTAAGACGATCTAAGAATACTCTAACTTCCTTTTTATAGTGGGGGACTGGCATTTCTTGGATGGCTTTTACCTTTGCAGGATCGACTTTGATGCCTTTACCACTAACAACAAAACCTAGAAGCTTTCCAGACCGTACTCCAAATGTGCACTTATTAGGGTTCAACCTCAACTTGTATTTTTTTCAGCCTCTCGAATAGCTTGTATAGGTGATTGAGATACTCCTCTTCAGTTTGTGACCTTGCAATCATATCATCCATATATACCTCTATTTCATGATGGATCATATCAGGAAACAAAGCTACCATATCCCTTTGATATGTTGCCCCTGCATTCTTCAACCCGAATGGCATGTCCTTATAACAAAAGATGCCCCATTGCGTAACAAAGGTGGTCTTCTCCGTGTCTTCAAGAGCCATCTTAATTTTATTATAGCTGGAGAAACCATCCATGAAAGATAAGACTTTGTGTTGAGCGGTGTTATCGACCAAGACATCAATATGAGGTAGAGGAAAATCATCCTTGGGGCTTTCCCTATTCATATCCCTGTAATCTATGCACATACGAACCTTTTCATCTTTCTTCGGCACCGGCACCATGTTTTCAACCCATTGGGGATAAGATGTCACAACTAGGAATCGTGCATCAAATTGTTTCATCACTTCAAATTTTATCTTTTCAGACGTGTCAGGCCTCATGCGACGAACTTTTTGTTTAACAGGAGGACAATCTTCCTTTGTCGGTAGACAATGAAATACAATTTTGGTATCCAACCCTAGAATATCTTCATACGACCAAGAAAACACTTCCACATAGTCATGCAACATCTGAACCAATCTGCTTTTGACACTGCTTCCTAGGTTAGCGCCGAGCTTGACCTCTTTCTTGTCTATCTCGGTACCTAGATTGATCACTTCAACTGACTCTTCATGTGGTTGAATATCTTTTTCCTCTTGCAATATAAGTCTGGCTAGTTCCCCAGTATCTCACAATCTTCTTCGCCTTTGTCTTCAGCTTGGTTAATTGGACGTTCGAAATCATAGTTGTTAATAGTAGAGTCATTGGAAACGAGATCTGAAGTGGACGAGGACCTGCAAGAGTGTGTATGTGTGTGTGAATGTAAGATGCATGGCTATTTTGAAAATACATTTGAAGAAAAAGAAAGACAATAAGCACAAAGATTTGAATGCAAAAGTCCAATGGTTTATATTTAATGATCATATGATAAAATGAACATAAATAAACCCTTAACAAATGGACCATAGTGCCCCAGGTCAGGAATATGGCTTAAAAGTAATTGTTTAATATTAAAGACAAAATGTTCTTGAATTAATAGAAAGCAATAAAAAAGTAACTACTCCTCAATGAAGGATATGTGAACGAAGTCCTTTGCGTGCCAGTTGTTGAGCTCTATTGTAGTAGGGTATACCCATTCTTCAAATGCACATTCATCATCAGAATCACCCACAATGTTTACTTCGTGACTTCCAATATGGAGAAGGGGCTTCCCTGCACGTGCGTGTCTCACTTCTTTCTGAGTCTTGATAGTGAAACCCAACCCACATTTGTCTGCTTTGAACGGGATCTCGGGGAGTTGCCCCCAAGTATCACAGCTTCCTTCTTCGATTGCGGCACGAGCATCTTTAAATGAAGGCGTCCTTGGCACCAATCTATCAGGTTTGGGCAGGTCGGAGGAGACTTTGACAGTAGTAATCATAGACGGAACAACTTCAAAAGCCTGACACAGGGTTTCTATAAATTCTCCATCCATCTCCATATATTTGAAAGAATTGAGGTGGCTTACCATGAATTCCTCCTCCCTATAAACAGTGACAATCCTTTCCTTGACCGGACATTTGAGCTTTTGATGAAGAGTTGACGTTACTTCCCCTGCTCCATGGATACAAGGGCGACCTAGAAAACAGGAATAAGCAGGACAGGTATCCATGATGTAGTAAGTAGAGTTGAAAATATGTGTGCCCATCTTGATCGGGAGATCCACCTCTCCATGAACCGTCCTTATGGACCCATCGAAAGCCCTCACAATAATATCACTCGGCTTCAACACCAGTCCTTCGCATTCTAACCGGTCTAAAGCGCCTTTGGGTAGTACGTTTAAGGAAGATCCAGTGTCAACCAGAACATGTGCTAGGGTAGTCCCTTTACATTCAACAAAAACATGCAGAGCTTTGTTATGGTTATTTCCAAGTGGTGTCAGATCGGCATCCGAGAACCCAAACCATTATCAACTGTCAAGCTTGCCACACAATTATCGAACTGGTCAGTTGTGGTCTCATGAGGGATATAAGCCTTCTTCAAGAATTTGATTAACGCCCGAGGATGAGCATCGAAACAAAGTAGAAAAGATAACATGGAAATCTTAGAAGGGATTTTCCCCAGCTGCTCCACTATCTTGAAATCACTCCTCTTTATAATTTTCAAGATCTCATACATTTCTCGAGCGGAAGGTTCCTCGGCAGCAATGTCTTTTGCGGGAATTTCTGTCTCAGCAGGCTCAACTACCTTCTCTTTCCCCCTTGTGTCAGCACTAGGCTTAGCAGTGGTGATGCGGACAGCCGCCTTTGTAGCGGTTGGTGGTGAGATGTTGGGTGAAAAGATTCTCCCAGTTCTGGTCACCTTACTAGAGCCATTAATGTTACCAACGTAATAAACTTTTCTTTCTTCAATCCAAGCATCTTGCTTTATTCCGTGGTAAAACACCTCAGCACCATAGTTCCATGGCACTGCTTTGTTGGAAGAGTACGGAATTGGCCCGGGGGCGATAATTATCAGAGGAGAAACAGGTGGTTCATTTGAAATCCTGATAAGACCCTTGGAGGAGATCCTAAGAGGCTTGATTGAAATTGTTATGATGGAGAGGTCTTCAATATTATTGGTCAAACTTTTGGCGGACGGAGTCTTCTCAAATAGGATATCATGGCTATTAATCAGGCGTTCATTGCCTTCCTTCAGCCCTTTTTCATCCATTGATTTGTGTGGCGCAACAATCACAGTCCTTCAAACAGCCAGGGAAAATCCTGGCTTTCAGCAAGTTCTTTTTGATAATGGTTACGGAGTATTCAAGTCTTCGACGGAGGAAACAAAAATGGCGTCTTCAACAACATTGTCACCCTTGCCATGGTTTGGCATTGGTGTCGTTATCACATTGGGAATTGGAGGCATATCAAATTCGATGGTCTTGTTGTCTATTAAGTCTTGAATTTTATTCTTCAGTGCCCATCATTGGTCAGTCTCATGCCCGAGACTATTCGAGTGATATGTATACTTGGTATTCAGATTGTATTTATGTGAGAAGGTATCTGGATTGGCCGGAGGATCACGCAGTGTCACCAAATTAACCTTTAACAAATGTTGTAAGGCTTGGGATAATGATATTCCTATCGTTGTGTATTGTCTTCGAGGAGCCTCAAACCATCGATGATTGGAAGATTGTCTTTGAACAGGAGTTGGATTGGAAATCCGGACAGTATTAACGGACAGGCGGTCATCCTTCTTGGTATGGGCCCTTGCCCCATACAAAACATTTGTTTCTTTCTTCCCAGTGAAGGGTTTCTTTACAGAACTGGAGGTGGAAGAAGATGCTATGGGATCTTCCCACTCTTGATACCACTTTCAACTCTTTCACCCGTTAAGATCAGCTCGGTGAAACCGTATGAAGAACAACCAACCAATAAGTTGAAAAATTGACCAATTAAGGTGCCCATAAACATATCAATGTGTTCCCTATCGGTTAACGGTGGTTGGACCCTACTGGAAAGATCCCTCCACTTTTGGGCGTACTCTTTGAATCCTTCATTTTCCCCATCATCATGTCTTGTAGTTGAACTCTTGCCGGCGCCAGGTCGGTATTGTACTGGTATTAGTGATAAAAAGCGGCGGCCAAGTCTTCCCATGTATGGATATGGGAATTCTCCAACTGGTAAAACCACTGTAGTTGAGTCCCAACCAAGCTTTCTTGAAAGAAGTGCACCCAGAGTTTCTTGTCAGCGGTGTGCCGTTGTATTTTGTGCACATAAGACTTTAGCGAAGACTGGTATCTTGAATTTATGGGGAATGACAACCCCAGATATTAAACCCAAATCGTCAAAATCCAAACCACAAATGGCTTAAATCTCCACGGCCTTCAACCTATCCTCTAGCTGCTTGTACTTAACATTGGTAGGAGGATATTGATCGTCAAAATAGTACTCATCATCGGACACTTGATCATTGATACACCCAGCCTGGGTACTCTTAGCTTCTCCAATTTGATTTTCGTCTTCCTCAGACGAGTCCTCCACTACCAGTATCTGACGGGTCGACTCTTTGAATCTTTTACCCATGTTGACTAGGGCTTTCCTCTTTGGTTTCTCTTTGGATTCCAGCAACGTCATCAACTCTTGTTGTCCCTTGGCCAAGGTCAATAGAGTCTCTTGAAACTGGGAGTTTTGTGCTTGTAGGTCTTTCACTGTTTTCTCGATATCCATCTTGCTGAAATAAACAGCAGAAAGATAAGGAAACTTGTCGTGGAAAACCTGTTATGTTATGATTCATGGAAGATGTGCATGCAAATAATTTCAAGGATTTATGAAATTTAAATTTGTCTAGACAAAGAATGAACAAACGTCAATTTGCATTAATTAATTCAAAAAGGTTACAACGTGCCTCTTGGGCTTACAAAGTAAATTTCTAAGATAAAAAGGTCGAATGCATCCTCTTTGGAGCAAGGTAGGCGTTCAAGCTCTGTTCTTCATGTAGTTGCTTTGTAAGCTCCAAAACCCTTTTCTCACTTGCATATAATTGAGCTTCGAAGGTGTCTCGTTCTTTATTTAGCTGAATCCAACCCTTTTGCAAGTCTTCAAGAGAAGTAGGCATGTTGGGATGGAGGACAGTATACGGGACTTCTTCTTCAACCACAGGCTCCATGATAACTGGTAGGATAAAGGGGTAAGGAATCATGAGCTTTTAAGCACGAGCTCGTAGTCGAACACCATTACTTGGATGAGCATATCATGAGGACCATCTCTTCGGGCGTAACAAAACTGTCGCAAGGCTAAGCAAGGGTTGTAAGTGATACCTCCCCTAATGCCAAATAGAGGGACATTAGGGAATTACCCACAACGGTCAATGATAGAGGTATCCACCAAGGATCTCGAACACCAATGAATATCAAAGTAGGTGAGGGACATCATCCTTTGAGACCATGTCAATCTTTGTTCGTTCTTTAATGTTGATCGAGGTAAGTGCGAAGTAAACAATTTGGAAATTAGGGGAAAACAGCACAAGAGAGTACCTATTTCCTAATGGTGCGGGTATGGAAACAATGTAAGATGTCTCCCAGCAAAGTAGGTATAGGATTACGAGAGAGAAAGACTTTGATGGAATTCACATCTATGAATTGGTCCGAGTTGGGAAATAGAACCAAACTATAGATGAAGAGGTCCAAGACGTCTTCAAATGCTTGAAAATCCATATCTTCCCAGAATGAACGAGCCTTCTCCAATAAGAACTTGGATAGGAAACTTTTAATTACACTTCTTGTTTCCTAATTTGCTATAATGTCGTCTCTCTTCAAATGCAGGGCTTCAGCAATGACTTCAGGTTTCGAAATCCCTTCTAAACCGGTGAACGGTGCTTGATCAAGCACATGTAATCCTAATAGTAGAGAGAATTCTTCTAGTGTTACACCAACTAATAGTCAAGGAAAGTGAAGCAATGATGCATGGGATCGAATAATTGGAAGAGCATGCACATCATCTCTTCTTAGTAATTGGAGGTAGTCAAACTGAGGAGTCAACCATATTTCTTGGTGAAAGGAGAGTTTTTAGGTACCCTTGACGCTAACTCTTGGAGTTGAGGGTGTGCTTTCACAAAGTTGATTCTAATGGTATTTCTTCTGACGAAATTCATGGCCTACAAAACAAAAACAAAGATAAATTCCTAAATCCTTGAAATGGTTAGTGAGAGTGCTTATGATGTTATGATGTTTACGATGTTATGTACAAGTAAGCAAGTTGTTATGTACATACAAATCAAACAAATCCTTAGGTTTAGGCTTGCATGGAGTTGGTAGGTAAATACTCTCTTGAAGTTTAGTTGGCTCAACTTGTCCTAGAAAGTAACCGGGTTCTAAGAGATCTCAATATCACATACCTTTCTTTCAGGAATTGTCTCAGCATAATCAATCTTTTCTTGCGGCCGAGATATCCCAAAAGTCCAATCTCAATGAGTGTAGTATCGAGTATCAACCAATTATCAGCTTTCCACTGAAACCGGTTATCTCACTATGTCCTAATGGCCAAGTTGTTCGATTAAGGTTCAAAGGTCAGTTAGTACTTCATGATGCTGCTCAGCGGCCCCGTATTCTCCTTGATTCAACACAAGGGATACTGGTACCAACAAATGCGTCACACTAACGTAGCCATTTTTTCAACCATATCGGTCTATGCCGTACAGTTTCCACAATATATTGCTACTTACCTAAAAAAGTGTCCCAGATCCAGGTAGAGGATCAAAGCGAGCCTAAACAAGGAACCATAATGTAAAGCAAGCAAGTCATATAATGAAAGCAAGTAAAGGTGATCTAGCCCTAAGGTAACCCCACTTTTAATATGTTTCTAGCAGAGTCGCCAGTTCTGTAATACGGTGGGAGAACTGACTTGGGATGTTTTGCATTTGATTGTAATTTTTGCGGATAGCTAGATTCACCACCGAGTTTTCTTTTATCCAAATAAAGGAAAGGGTGAAAAGAACAGGAAAGACCTTTGAGATTATTTTCTTGAGTTCGGGGGGTAGATTATGAAAAGGTAAGGTTTTAGCACCATTTTCATCCATAGTTATCTATGGGCTCTTAGTTGCTTTCTAGATCACTTGCTTTGCTTGAAAGTGTGCTTTATGGTGGTTTTTGAAAGTACTTTTGAAAATGACTTTGTTTAGGCAAACTTTGTAATGGTTCTCGTTTTATAAGAACGTATGAAAATTGTCGGACTTTTGAAAATATTTCATGTTTTGAAAGTGTTTGGTGTGTGTTTTCAAGGATATTTGTTTTGAAAGTGAGCAAGCAACTAGGAACATTTCTACCTACACAAAAGTATTTCATTAATTTCCTCCTTTCCTTTGATATTGCTATCTTACCATTGATTGGTAAGAAGCCTTATCTTTGGATGTAAAAGGGACATGCGTGGGTCACCGTATAGTCATGATATCAATGTTGTGAGATGTCTTAGCATTTCTCTTGAGGGACTAATATCATTTGTAAGGAAACATTCGAAGCGTCATCGAGGGGCTATGATATTTTATTTTGATTGTTTTTGCTAAGACGTCTCACATGCGTAACATGACCATTTTTAGGAAACAAGTGAAGTTAACCCTAGGGGTGGATGTGTGAATAGTGCGTTTAATTTGCATGCATTTAGTCTTTGATTATGGGTTGTCTACTTATTGTTTTTATCTTCCCATACAAATCCTACTTTACTAGCATTTATATGAAAGCGATAAATTACGGAAAGTAAATATTCCACGCTATTACAATAATTAGGGGGATGGGGTGCAAAAATTTACAAATGGGGATTACAAGAAATTAAAGTACTAATTATCTATTACAACCATATTAAAATAATGTACAAAGAATGTAAAATGGATTTGTTTTGTTTTTGTTAAGAGAAGAAATGAATTTTCTTAAGAAAACATTTTAGTCTTTTTTGTTTTAAAAGAAATAAAGCCAAGTGCAAGAATATAAGGTATTTTTGGTGTTTTTGATTATTGAAGATAGAATGATGATAAAAATAATAAGAGGAGAGGGGGTCAGAATCAACACGTTACTGAAATAAGAGAGAACAGAGGTTCTGACTCTGGTGCACTGCAAGTCAGAAAGAAAATGTTAGCAGACAAGGGGAAAGGTTAGAAGTTCTGGGTTCAGATAAACTAAAGTTCTGGGGTTGCTGGGAACAAGGGAAGTCCTAGAAGTTCTGATGCAATTGGCAGCCTAGAAGTTCCTAATGTTACTGGGAGGTCAGAAGTTCTGGTTGTTGAGAAAGTATGGAAGTTTTGATATAGCTGGAAACCTAGAAGTTCTAGTGTTATTGGCAAGCTAGAAGTTCTGATAATGGGTATGTGAGGTGTCAATTTTGTTGGGTGAGAATATCTAGAAGTTCTGGTCCAGGATCACTATTTTCACAAGCAAATAAAGGGGATTGATCTAGAAGCTCTAGTCCAACTAATGGGGTAAAAATGTCAGGAGATAAACATAAAAAGGGTGTTTATGGGGCTAGAACTCAGGGCCCTTAACACTAACATCTTATGTGCACGCTCTCTACCACTGGGGTGGCTATACATCTAGTATTTGAAGCAAAAACATAAACATATATTACAAAGTAAGCTCTGATGATGAATTTCATCTCCTTCTCCATGTCAGTCAGAGCATCTGCAGCTTAGCCATTTCTCAACAAAAATAGAAAATTCAAACATAGCAGTTATGGAAGTTTTCATCATGGTTTCAAAAATATAAAATATCAAAACTATAAATCAGAAGTAAGCATGAATTTTGCTAATCCTAATTTCCTCAAGAAGTTCTGAACTGAAATTCTCTCTCTACTTAGGCAAAAAATACATGAAATCTATAAGTATATACACACTCAGAGCCATGATATCTACATTGTACCTTTGAAAATGCAAGCCTAGAAACGCCTAAGCAATGAGGTAAAAGTCGGAAGAAACTTACCTTGCAGCTAGAGATTGTTCTGTGAACTAGATCCTGGTTTTGACTGCTGTGATGCTCTAATAAACTTCCTCAGGTTCTCAGAAAGCTAAGACAACTCTTAACTTGAGCTGTGAATGGGGAGAAAATTCTTGAGCAGTCAAAGCATAAAGTTCTCTTTTTTTTTAAACAAAGGGTGGTGAAGGCTGTTTTACAGTTTGGAAACAGAATTTTGGAAAGCTTCTATGTTTATTTTTGAAACTGTATGGATGATTTGATCAAGAAACACGCGAGAAAAATTAGAGTTTGGATGCAAAAAATAGAAACTGGAAGGTTTTGTGTTTATGTTTGCAGATTCAAGTTCTTGGAAATTTCAGCAAAGTTTCAAGGCTTTTTCTCAAATTTCCCCCCCTTTAACAGTTGCAAATGAAGTACAATCTATAGGAAAGGATTTAGAAGCTTGGAGAAGCCAAGAGTACAACCATCATATGCTAGGCCGCTGACTTGTTCTTGAAGCAAGTTTAAACAAGTATGGTTCAAGGCACAAAGTAGGGTGGTTAGAAGATTTTAGTCGTGCCTAAGCTGGATTTGTAAGCATGATTTATGGAAAAGTACCCTCAAAAGCAAAAGTAAAGCATGGGCCTAACATAAACTTTGTACAAAAGTTTGCTTTTCAAGGACAACAATGGTACTTCTATGCCACACGTGGGGAAATTCTTTAGATAAAGACTCAAAAGTGGGTGTGAGCATTAAATGATGATGAGATTTATCAAAAAAGAAAAGCTGCAATATGAGATTATGTATCATAGCTTAATCTGGATCAGAAGTTCAACATCAGCATAACTTAGAACAAATATCCAACTTTTGATCTTTGAATCTCCCTGCTTCAGCATATTCTGAAGGAGTTCACAGACTTTTCAGAAAGCTTGTAACATGCTTTGCAGACCCTCTTTGAATTACTCTTGCAAAGTATGATTGAACCTTCATGAAAACAAGTCCATAAGTTCTAACTAAATTCTGTCTTGAAAAGGCCCAGAATTTACTGAGTACTTTAGTTTCATGGATGTGTCTTCAAGGATTTATAACTTGAAATCCCAACATTTTTAGAAGAAGTTATGTTCTGCAATGTTTTAGATCTCATTGAGATCTATAACTCTTGTGTTAGAAGTTCTTCCTGAATCAACTTGCATCATGATGAAAATCTGGCCAAAAGTTCTGAACTTGTCATATTTCTTAATACTTAGGAAAGTTTCTATGTGTTTAGAATTTTGACTTTTCCAAAGCAAATTTGACTTTTGGCTTTCTTAATGAAACAAAATTATATTCTAACATGCCTTGATGAAATATGATTCTTGAAACTTGATTTTGATCCAAAAGTCAATGTTTGACTTTTCAGTGTGCAATTGACCATTTTGCCCTTGTGCCAATTCCAAACCTAAATTGATGTATCAGCGCTGCAAACTTGATGTCATAGAAGATCATGTGAGAAAATCCTTGAGAAATGAGAGGGAAAATTTTGGGGTACAACACTTGTTGTTCGCTGAAGGAATTGATTTTTGCATATCCTAGCTGGGACCAAGAGAGATGGATGCTATCTAACCAAGTTTTAGTCATTTAAGCAAATTCTCTGGGGATAGCAACTTTGGTTAGACCTTGCTGGAGGGAAGGATGGGATTCCATGGCATTGGAGAAATAGACTCCACTGGGGAATGAAATTCCTATAAACCGTGTTAAGGAAATAATTTAAGTCAGAGATTAGTATATCATAGGCTGTGTTGAGGAATTTTTCATTACATACTGGGGGAAATGATCGGATCTTCCTATCTGCTGGGGAACCTCTTGGGGAAGATGGTTATGTCAAGCTGTCCATCAGAGATATGGAAGTGAACTGTTGGAAGATGTCCCAGTTTTGGTCTGTCTTACATATTTAGGCTTGCTAGGAGTATATCTCTAATGAAGATGAGCTCGTGAAGGTAGCTCTGTGGGGATTTGTGGATGACTTGAACCTTTCCCCAACTCATAGAGTATTTAGTAAATTCTTATTCCTGTTTTTATGCATATATTTGTTAATGGTAATCATATTCATATACATATGTTCATTCAGTTTAGTCTTTGGACGTTTTTGAAAACAAAACAGAAAAAGTAAAAATAAATTTGAATTTTGAATTATATTTGTATTGAAAGTTTGCCTATAAACAGGAAGTTTTGTATGAAGAGACAAAAATCCTAGTAAGAGGAAGTCGTCGAAAACTGAAAAGAGTACAAAGTAAAACGACAAACAACATCAATGTGGAAATAGTCCTATCAAGTTTCAACTCTGCTATTCCCCCTATGTCTTCGAGCATCTCATCCCTCGCTGTCGGAAGAAGTTGACTGAATTGATCTGTACCATTTGAACTTTGATGTTTGGTAACAAAGCTTGTTGTAGGTAGATGACCCAACGGGACATAGTCACACGTCTTAATCCCTAACTCTTAACTGGACTGCCCTTTCGGGTTTTCAGTCCACTGGGATACCCTTTTTTTGCCCAAGCCTCCTTTTTAGGTTCTCGACTTGCCGGGTGTACAATCTTTACATATATATATATATATATATACACATATATATCCCTAATTTCTGCTCGAACCCTTTTGGTTTGTTGGGATGCCCTTATTTTTTCCTAGGCCAGCAAACCTAGCGGGTCGCTTTCATGAATAGTATTTTTTAACTATACCCGCATTCACAGGGTGTGGAAAATCTTCAACGACCATGGTGGTAAATATCATTGCACTACCAAAAAATATCCTCTTAATTTTGAATGGCCCTTCGTATGTGGGATTCCACTTTCCCCTGGGACCACCTTGTGGAAGAATGGCACGCTTTATTACCAAGTCACCAACCTGATAAACCCGATGTTTGACTTTCTTAGTGAATGCTTTAATCATACGCTTCTGATACATCTGCCCAAGACAAATAGTCGCAAGTCTTTTCTCGTTAATTAGATTTATCTGGTCCAGCCTAGTCTGAATCCACTAGTCTTCGTCCAAATTTGCATCATTCATAATCCTTAGATAAGGGATCTGGACTTCAACAGGTAAGGTAACTTCCATACTATAGACTAGAGAGAATGAGTTTTCCCTAGTTGACATGCATACTGAAGTGTGATAGCCATGAAGAGCAAATGGTAACATCTCATGCCAGTCTTTATAGGTCACAACCATTTTCTGCATAATATTCTTAATGTTCTTATTGGCGGCTTCCATTGTGCGATTCATCTTTGGTCAATACGGAGAAGAATTGTAGTGCTTGATCTTGAATTGCATGCAGAGTCATGTGATCATAGTGTTGTTGAGATTAGTATAGTTATCTGTGATAATCCTTTCGGATGTGCCATACCGACAGATAAGATTATGCTTAATGAACTGGGAAACCACATTCCTAGTAACAGAGGCAAACAAAGCTGCTTCAACCCACTTCGTGAAATAATCAATGGAAACTAGGATGAAACAATGCCCATTGGAAGCATTAGGCTTTATTTATCAAATCATATTAACGCCCCATATTACAAACGGCCAAGAAGCAGTCAAAACATTTAATGGAACTGGAGGAACATGCACCTTATTAGCATAGATATGTAATTTGTGACAAGTTCTTGAGTGATGATGGAAGTCAGTTTCCATGGTTGACCAATAGTAACCCGCTATCAAAAACTTTTTGGACATTGTATGTCCACTAGAGTGAGTACCAAATACTCCTTCGTTCATATCTTCCATGATTTCCTTAGCTTCTTTATTGTCCATACAAAGAAGTAAAAATGAATCATGGTCGCGCTTGTACAGGATTTCGTTACTTGGGAAGAACTTGGCAGAGAATCTCCTTAGAAACTTCTTGTCATTGATTGATGTCCCCTCAGGATACTCTTGAGGCTCGAGGTACTTTTTCACTTCACGAAACCAAGGCTTTTCTTCTGTTTCATCAGTATTAACCTTGTAGCAGTGTTCCAGTTCGTCTACTCTTTCAATAGTAATCTGAGGAGCCTCGTTGTCCCATCTGACTTTGAACATAGATGTCATGGTAGTTAACGCATCCTCCAGCTGATTCTCTTCTCGTGGAATATGTTCAAAGGTAATTTCTTTGAAATACATGATCAGTGTCAATACATGATCTTTATAAGGAATGAGGTTTGGGTGCTTAGTGTCCCAATCTCCTTTGATTTGACTGATCACTAAAGTTGAATCCTCGAATATATTCAAAAATTTGATTTTCATATCAATTGCAGCTTTAATAACGATGATGCATGCTTCGTATTCAGCCATATTGTTGGTACAATCAAAGCATAATCTGGTGGTGAAAGGTGTATGACAACCCTGAGGAGAGATAATTACATCACCAATCCCGTTACCAAGTGCGTTAGAAGCTCCATCGAAAACCACAGTCCATCGGGATCTTGGCTCAGGTCCTTCATACGGTCCAGGTTCTTCATAATTAGTAACCAACATAATATTCTCGTTCGGGAACTCAAAATTCATAGACTGATAGTCGTCTACGGATTGATGAGCCAAATGGTCTTCCAATACACTTCCTTTGATTTCTTTCTGAGTGGTGTACTGAATTTCCTATTCTATTAAGACCATTTGCCATCGGTCTATTCTTCCGAAGAGAGCGGGCTTCTCAAATATGTATTTAATTGGATCCATTTTAGAGATCAACAAAGTGGTATGACTCAACATATACTGACTTAGTCGATGAGCAGCCCAAGCCAAAACGCATCAAGTTTTCTCGAGCAATGAGTATCTTGTTTCAAATTAGGTAAAATTTTCTCTAAGGTAGTATATTGCGTGATCTTTTCGACCAGACTCGTCATGTTGCCCGAGTACACACCCCATTAAGTTCTCTAACATTATTAAGTACATGAGTAGAGGTCTTCCTTCAACTGGTGGCATCAGAATCAGAGGTTCTTGAAGTTAATCCTTAATTTTGTCAAAAGCTATCTGACAATCGTCATTCCATTTCACTACTTGATATTTCTTTAGTAACTTGAAGATTGGCTCACAAGTAGCAGTCAGATGGGAAATAAATCGGGCAATGTAGTCTAATCGTCCCAACAAACCTCTAACTTCCTTCTCAGTATAGGGAGCAAGAATTTCCTTAAATGAGTTTGACCTTAGCGAGATCAACTTTAATGCCTTTACTATTGACGACGAAACGCAAGATCTTACCGGATTTCACCCCAAAGGTGCACTTGTTCGGATTTACTCTCAACTTTTATTTCTTCAACCTCTCAAATAGTTTATGTAGATGGTAGAGATGTTCTTCTTCATTCTGAGACCTGGCTATCATGTCGTCAACATAGATCTCTATCTCGTGATGAATCATGTTATGGAACAAAGCTAACATAGCCCGCTGATATGTTGTGCCGGTGTTCTTTAAACCAAAAGGCATAACCTTGTTCTTATTATATCCTGAGAAACCGTCTATGAAGGAGAATACCTTGTGTTGAGCGATGTTGTCGAACAGAACATCAATATGTGGAAGCGGAAAATCATCTTTAGGGCTTGCTCTGTTTAGATCCCTGTAGTCTAAACACATATGTACCTTGCCATCTTTCTTCGGTATAGGAACAACATTTGCAACCCATTGAGGATATTATGTTGCTGCTAAGAAACCCGCATTGAACGGTTTCATTACCTCAACTTTAATCTTCTCTGACATCTCGGGACGCATGCAACAAACCTTCTATTTCATCGGAGCAAATGGTGAATCACAATATCAGTATCAAGCCCTGGCATGTCTTCGTATGACCAAGAAAAGATCTCAACATATTCATGCAACATCTGTAATAACTTGTTCTTGACACTGTCCTCTAAGTTGGCGTCTATCTTGACTTCTTTTCTGTCTGTTTCGGAACCCAAGTTTACCACTTCAACTGGATCTTCATGCGGTTGTGTTATACCCCAAAATTTCCCCTCTCATTTCTCAAGGATTTTCTCACATGATCTTATATGACATCAAGTTTGCAGCGCTGATACATCAATTTAGGTTTGGAATTGGCACAAGGGCAAGATGGTCAATTGCATACTGAAAAGTCAAACTTTGACTTTTGGATCAAAATCAAGTTTCAAGAATCATATTTCATCAAGGCATCTTAGAATATGAAGTTTGTTTCATTAAGAAAGTCAAAAGTCAAATTTGCTTTGGAAAAGTCAAAATTCTAAAACTTAGAATTTTTTTTGTATTAAGAAATATGACAAGTTCAAAACTTCTGGCCAGATTTTCATCATGATGCAAGTTGATTCATGAAGAACTTATAACACAAGATTTGTATATCTCAATGAGATCTAAAAAATTGCAGAACATAACTTCTTCTAGAATTGTTGGGATTTCAAGTTATAAATCCTTGAAGACACGTCCATGAAAATAAAGTACTCAGTAAATTCTGGGCCTTTCCAAGGCAGAATTTGGTTAGAATTTCTGGACCAGTTTTCACGAAGGTTCAATCAGAGTTTGAAATAGTAAATTAAAGAGCGTCTGCAAAGCATGTTACAAGCTTTATGAAAAGTCTGAGAACTCCTTCAAAACATGCTAGATTAGGGATATTCAAAGATCAAAAGTTGGATAACGAAGCTCCTATGATTACAATTGAGAGATTCGACAAACTTGTGCACTTCTATGAGCTTGACACAGACACAGAAAAGCCATGGTACCATGAGGTGAAGAGATACCTTAAAGCACAAGAGTATCCCGAAGGAGCTTCCATCAATGGTAGAAAGTACTTACGAAGATTCTCAGCCAAATTCTTCCTAATTAATGGAATCTTGTACAAACGCAACCATGATTCTACTCTACTCTGAGATGTGGACAAGAAGGAGGCAGGGGAAATTATGGAAGACATACATGATGGTCTCTCTGGGGCTCACTCTAGCGGATATACTATGGCCAAGAAAATCCTCATAGCTGGTTACTATTGGTCAACGATGGAGACCGATTGCCATCAACACTCAAGAACTTGCCACAAGTGCCAAATCTATGCTGACAAGGTCCATGTACCTCCCATTCCTCTAAATGCCGTGACCGCTTTGTGGCCATTTGCAATATGGGGCATTGACATGATTGGAGT
This sequence comes from Vicia faba, assembly GCA_948472305.1. NCBI lineage: Eukaryota > Viridiplantae > Streptophyta > Magnoliopsida > Fabales > Fabaceae > Vicia > Vicia faba. Next base: position 1,550,841,896 of record OX451736.1, read on the forward strand.
GATCAAACCTACTACTTCTAATGGACATCTCTTCATTCTGGTCGATATCGATTATTTCACCAAATGGGTCGAAGCCGCCTCATTTGCTTCAGTCACCAAGAACGTGGTAACCAGATTCATCAAACATAACCTCATCTACCGCTATGGTATCCCCGAAAGGATAATCACCGACAATGGGATTAACCTCAACAATACTATGATTACAGAACTTTGCACTCAGTTCAAAATCAAGCATCACAATTCTTCTCCTAATAGACCTAAAATGAATGGCGCAGTGGAAGCAACCAACAAAAACATTAAGAAGATTGTGCAGAAGATGGTAGAGACCTACAAAGACTGGTATGAGATGTTACCGTTTGATCTTCATGGCTACCGTACTTCATCTCGGACATCAACTAGGGAAACTCCATTTTCTTTGGTCTATGGCAGGGAAGTTGTTCTGCCAGTAGAAGTTCAGATTCCCTCACGAAGGATTATGAATGAAGCAGGCCTAGGCGAAGACGGATGGATTCAGACAACATTGGATCAATTGAACCTGAACGATGAAAAACGTCTGGCTGCTGTTTTTCATGGTCAGATGTACCAAAAACGTATGATCAAGGCTTTCAACAAAAATATCAGGCCTCGAGTATATCAAGCTGGTGAATTAGTGATAAAGTGCATCATTCTTCCACAGGGCGACCCCTGGGGAAAATGGACCCCCACTTACAAAGGGCCATTTGTTGTCAAGAATGTTTTCTCTGGTGGTGCCATGATGCTGAATACCATGGACGGTGAAGACTTCCCACATCCTGTGAACGCGGACATAGTTAAAAATACTACATATAAGAGACCCACTAGGTTGACACACCTAGACAAGATAAGGGCATCCCGACAAACAAAAGGTTTGGGAAAAAATTAGGGATATATGCAAAACACCCGGCAAGTTGAAAACCTGAAAGGGCGACTTGGGAAAAAATGGGTATCCCGGTGGGCTGAAAACCCGAAAGGGCGCTCCAGGAAAAAGTTAAGGATTGAAAGCGTATGACTATGTCCCATGGAATCACCACAATCAACTTTATTACCAAGGTCCAAGTTCAAACGGTCTAAGATCAGTCCAATCAACTTATGTCAACGACAAGGGACATTTGAACATATTGGGGCAATAGTAGAGTTGGAACGCAATGAGATCATTTCCACATGGCTATTATTTTTCTTCAATTTTGTTTTCCTTTCGAATATTTCCTCTTACTAGGATCTCCGTCTCTTTGTACAAAAACCCATATTCATGGGAAAAATATCAATACAAATATACTTTGAAGTGCAAACTTTATGTTTTTTTTTGTTTTGAATGCAAAGATGTCCAATGACTAAAATTGAACGAACATATGCATGTGAACATGATTAAAACTATTTAGAAAATGTGTCCTTCCTGGATGCAACAAGCATCTCTTTAATGTATATGGGATATCCCCACAGAGTTATCTCATTATCATTATCCCCAGAAAGTCCTTTTCGCAGGTTAGTCCCCAGCCAGAGTCTCAATCTCTCGACAACCCTCTCCCCAACTGAGTTGGTCCTAAAAGAAGCAGCCTTGTGGATCTCTTCCTAAAAGAACTCACCTTGTCAGCAGTTCGTTAAATATTCCTCAACAAGGTTTATTTCCTCAGCTGAGTCTATCTTCCCCGGCTGAGTCTATCCTCTCCAGCTTGAGTTTTCCTCTTAGACTATTACAAATCAGAGGACCACAACCTCTTTTCCCCAGTGAAGTCACCAACAAAGTCATTGCTATCTCCGAAAGTTGCTGAGAAGCCTAGATCGAACCAAATAACAGTCAACCTCATTCTTTCAAACAAGTTACTATGAAGCCTAGACCCGACCAGATAATAGTACAACTTTTAGTCACTATGAAGCATGGACCCGACCAGATAGTAGTGTAACTTCTCAAATACTATGAAGCCTGGCCCCGACAAGATAATAGTAAAACTTTCAGTCACTATGAAGCCTCGACCCGACCAGATAATAGTGTAACTTCTCAAAATACTATGAAGCTTGGACTTGACCAGATGATAGTTAACTTCTTAAGACATTATTAAGCCTGGACCCGACCAGATAATAGTTTAATTCTTTGAGATTTCAAAAAACCTGGACTCAACCAGAGAAGGGTTTAACTTCCTTTCCATAGTAGAGTTTGGCTCTACCCCAGCAAGTTATTGTGAAGCCTGGACCCGACCAGATATCAGTTCAACTTTATCTTTTCAAACGAGTTATTGTGAAGACTGGAATCCGACCAAATAACGATTAACTTTATTCCCTCAAAAATTTGTTGTGAAGCCTGGAATCTGACCAGATAACAACTAGTTTCAAACAAGTTACTGTGAAGCCTAGACCCAACCAGATATCAGTTCAATGTTATCTTTTTAAGCAAGTTACTGTGAAGCCTGGAACCGACCAGATATCAGTTCAACATTATCTTTTTAAGCAAGTTATTGTGAAGCCTGGACCCGTCCAGATATCAGTTCAACTTTATCTTTTCAAGTGAGTTATTGTGAAGCCTGGAATCCGAACAGATAACAATTAACTTTCTTCCCCAGTAAGTCATTGTGAATCTTGGATTCCGACCAGATAACAGTTAATTCAGATCTTCCCCTGCAAGTCATTGCGAAGCCTGGAATATGACCAGATAGCAGTCAACTTCATTATCCCCAATAATTTTGCTGCCAAGCCTGGATTTCGACCAGATAACAGCCAACTTTTGATGCTCTCCATTCAGGAATAATTCCCCAGTAGAGCTTTGAACAAACAAAACTCCTAGATTCTTTTCCCAAGAAGAGATCAACAGTCTCCGCAGAGTCTTCTTAAACAAGCCAGTATTCCCCAACAAAGTTTCTCCTCAAACAACGGAACAAGAATTCCCAGCGGAAATAGTCTAAACAATGTTGAAGATACGCCTACTCTCCAACAACAATTCAAGTCTCAGCCTCCCAAGGCTCCCCAACATGTTGTCAAGGATTTATTTTCCTAGACAAAGACACACCGCAATAAATGCATCACATTCGTAAACCATAACGCATACATGACAAATGCATATGGCATAAGCTCATTTATTTTGAGAACATCATTACATCATGCATACATCTTGATGCAACTAATCTTTTCCTTCAGAAAAATCTACAGAAAAATACATCTACCACTCCAGTTTAAGTCAACCAAAAGATTTATCCTGATACCTTCCCCAATCACTCTGAATGGCATCTCTGAGCTCATTCCCTATGCAGTCAACTAACACATCGTCGAGTACAAATATTTGGGCATTTTAGTGTTCAATCATTTTCCACCATCAAGTCACGAATGGCAGGCGTGCCAATCTAACTCTTCAGGTTTAAGAAGATTGAACAGGGGCAACTGTTGTACTCCAAAATTTCCCCTCTCATTTCTCTAGGATTTTCTCACATGATCTTCTATGACATCAAGTTTTCAGTGTTGATACATCAATTTAGATTTGGAATTGGCACAAGGGAAAAATGGTCAATTGCATACTGAAAAGTCAAACTTTGACTTTTGGATCAAAACCAAGTTTCAAGAATCATATTTCACCAAGGCATGTTAGAATATGAAGTTTGTTTCATTAAGAAAGTCAAAAGTCAAATTTGCTTTGGAAAAGTCAAAATTCTAAACACTTAGAGATATTTCTAAGTATTAAGAAATATGACAAGTTCAGAACTTCTGGCCATATTTTCATCATGATGCAAGTTGATTCAGGAAGAACTTCTAACACAAGAGTTGTAGATCTCAATGAGATTTAAAATATTGCAGAACAAAACTTCTTCTAGAAATGTTGGGATTTCAAGTTATAAATCCTTGAAGACACGTCCATGAAACTAAAGTACTCAGTAAATTCTGGGCCTTTCCAAGACAAAATTTGGTTAGAACTTTTGGACCAGTTTTCACAAAGGTTCAATCAGAGTTTGCAAGAGTAATTCAAAGAGGGTCTGCAAAGCATGTTACAAGCTTTCTGAATATTCTGAGAACTCCTTCAAAACATGCTGGAGCAGGGAGATTGAAAGATCAGAAGTTGGATATTTGTTCTAAGTTACGCTGATGCTGAACTTCTGATCCAGATTAAGCTATGATACATAATCTCATATTGCAGGTTTTCTATTTTGACAATTCTCATCATTTTTTAATGCTCACGCCCACTTTCGAGTCTTTATCCAAAGGATTTCCCCACGTGTGGCATAGAAGTACCATTGTTGTCCTTGAAAAGAAAACTTTTGTACAAAGTTTACGTTGGGCTCATGCTTTACTTTTGCTTCTGAGGGTACTTTTCTATAAATCATGCTTACAAATCCAGCTTAGGCACGGCTAAAAGCTAGTAACCACCCTACTTTGTGCCTTGAACCATACTTGTTTAAACTCCCTTCAAGAACAAGTCAGCGCCTTAGCATATGATGGTTGTACTCTTGGATTCTCCAAGCATATAATTCCTTGCCTATAAATTGAACTTCATTTCCAACTGTTAAAGGGGGGAAATTTGAGAAAAAGCCTTGAAACTTTGTTGAAATTTCCAAGAACTTGAAACTGCAAACATAAACACAAAACCTGCCAGTTTCTGTTTTTTTGCATCTAAACTCTAATTTTTCTTGTGTGTTTCTTGATCAAATCATCCATACAGTTTCCAGAATACACATAGAAGCTTTCCCAAATTTTGTTCCCAAACTGTAAAACAGCCTTCACCACCCTCCTTTTAAAAAAAAAAGAGAATTTTGTGCTTTGACTGCCATAGAATTTTTTTACCATTCACAGCTCAAGTTAAGAGTTGTCTTAGCTTTCTGAGAACCTGAGGAAGTTGATCAGAGCATCACAGCAGTCAGAACCAGGCTCTAGTTCATAGAAAAATCTCCAGCTCCAAGATAAGTTTCTTCTGACTTTTACCTCATTGCTTAGGCATTGCTAGGCTTGCATTTTCAAAGGTACAATGTAGATATCATGGCTCTGAGTCTGTATATACTTATAGATTTCGTGTATTTTTTTCCTAAGTAGAGAAATAATTTAAGTTCAGAACTTCTTGAGGAAATTAGGATTAGCAAAATTCATGCTTACTTCTGATTTATAGTTTTGATGTTTTATATTTTTGAAACCATGATGAAAACTGCCATAACAACTATGTTTACATTTTCTGTTTTTGTTGAGAAATGGCTAAGCTACAGATGCTCTGACTGACCTGGAGAAGGAGATGAAATTCATCATCAGAACTTACTTTGTAATATATGTTTAGCCACCCCAGTGGCAGAGAGCGTGCACATAGGACGTTAGTGTTAAGGGTCCTGAGTTCTATCCCCATAAACACCCTTTTTATGTTTGTCTCATAACATTTTTACCCTGTTAGTTGGACCAGAGCTTCTAGATCAATCCCCTTTGTTTGCTTGTCAAAATAGTGATCCTAGACCAGAACTTCTAGATATTCTCACGCAACCGCATTGACACCTCACATACCCATTATCAGAACTTCTAACTTTCTTGTGACACTAGAACTTCTAGGTTTCCAGCTACATCAAAACTTCCAGACTCTCTCAACAACTAGAACTTCTGACCTTCCAGTAACATTAGAACTTCTAGGCTTCCAATTGCATCAGAACTTCTAGTATTTCCCTTATTCCCAGCAACCCCAGAACTTTAGTGTATCCGGACCCATAACTTCTAACCTTTCCCCTTGTCTTCTAACATTTTCTTTCTGACTTGCATGCATCGGAGTCAGAACCTCTGTTCTCTCTTATTTCAGCAACGTGCTGATTCTGACCTCGTCTCCTCTTGTTAATTTTATCATCATTCTATCTTCAATAATTAAAAACACCAGAAATACCTTATATTCATGCACTTGACTTTATTTCTTTTAAAACAAAAATGACTAAAATATTTTCTTAAGCAAATTCATTTCTTCTCTTAACAAAAATAAAACAAATCCATTTTACATTCTTTGTACATTATTTCAATATGGTTGTAACTGATAATTAGGACTTTAATTTCTTGTAATCCCCATTTGTAAATTTGTACACCCCATCCCCTTAATGATTGTAATAGTGTAGAATATTTACTGCCTGCAATTTATTGCTTTCATAGAAATACTAGTAAAGTAGGATTTGTATGGGAAGATAAAATAAATAAGTAGACAACCCATAATCAAATATTAAATGCATGCAAATAAAATGTACTATTCACACATTCACCCCTAGGGTTAACTCCACTTGTTGCCTAAAAATGGTCATGTTATGCATGTGAGACGTCTTAGCAAAAACAATTAAAATACAAGATCATAGCCCCTCAATGACGCTTCAAATGTTGCCTTACAAATGATCTTAGTCCCTCAAGAGAAATTCTAAGACATCTCACAACATTGCTATCATGACTATACGATGACCCACACCCGTCCCTTTTACATCCAAAGATAAGGCTTCTTACCAATCAATGGTAAGATATCAATATCAAAGGAAAGGAGGTAATGAATGAAATACTTTTGAGTAGGTAGAAATGTTCCTAGTTGCTTGCTCACTTTTAAAACAAATATCCTTGGAAATACACACCAAACACTTTTAAAACATGGAATATTTTAAAAAGTCCAACACTTTGTATATGTTCTTATAAAGTGAGAACCATTACAACGTTTTCCTAAACAAAGGCGCTTTTCAAAAGTACTTTCAAAAACCACCCTAAAGCACACTTTGAAACAAAGCAAGTGATCTAGCAAGCAACTAAGAGCCCATAGATAACTATGGATGAAAAGGGTGCTAACACCTTCCCTTTTCATAATATACCCCCCTAACTCAAGAAAATAATCTTAAAGGTCATTCCTATTCTTTTCACCCTTTCCTTTATTTGGATAAAAGAAAAGTCGATAGCGACTCTAGTTATCCGTAACAATTGCGATCAAACGTAAAACATGCCAAGTAAGTTCTCCCACCGTATTACAGAACTGGAGACTCTGCTGGGGACATATTAAAAGTGGGGTTACCTTAGGCCTAGATCACCTTTACTTGCTTTCATTGTTTGACTTGCTTGCTTTACATTATGGTTCCTTATTTAGGCTCGCTTTGATCCTCTACCCGGATCTGGGACACCTTTTTAGGTAAGTAGCAATAGATTGTGGAAACTGTACGACATATACCGATATGGTTGAAACAATGGCTACGTTAGTGTGACGCATTTGTTGGTACCGGTATCCCTTGTGTTGAATCGAGGAGAATATGGGGACACTGAGCGACGTCATGAAGCACTAACTGACCTTAGAACCTTAATCGAACAACTTGGACAATAGGACGTAGTGAGATAACTGATTTTGGTGGAAAGCTAAAAACTGGTTGATACTCAATACTACACTCATTGAGATTGGACTTCTGGGATATCTCGGCCGCAAGAAAAGATTGATTGTGCTGAGATAATGCCTGAAAGAAAGGTCAGTGATATTGAGATCCCTTAGAACCTGGTTACTTTCTAGGAAAGGATGAGCCAACTAAAATTCAAGAGGGTACTTACCTACCAACTCCATACAAGCTTAAACCTAAGGATTTATTTTCTTTGTATGTACATAACAACTTGCTTACTTGTACATAACATCATAAACATCATAACATCATAAGCACTCTCACTAACCATTTCAAGGATTTAGGAATTTATCTTTGTTTTTGTTTTCTAGGCCATGAATTCCGTCCAAACAAATACCATTAGAATCAACTTTGTGAAAGCACACCCTCAACTCCAAGAGTTAGCGTCAAGGGTGCCTGAAAACTCTCCTTTCACCAAAAAATATGGTCGACTCCTCAGTTTGACTACCTCTAATTTCCAAGAAGAGATGATGTATGTGCTCTTCCAATTCTTCAATCCCATGCATCATTGCTTCACTTTCCCTGACTATCAGTTGGTGCCAACACTAGAAGAATTCTCTCTACTATTAGGAGTACCCGTGCTTGATCAAGCACCGTTCACCAATTTAGAAGGGATTTCGAAACCTGAAGTCATTTCCGAAGCCCTGCATCTGAAGAGAACCGAAATTATAGCAAATTGGGAAACAAGAAGCAGAGTTAAAGGGTTCCTAGCCAAGTTCTTATTGGAGAAGGCTCGTTCATTCTGGGAAAATATAGATTTTCAAGCCTTTGAAAACGTCCTGGCCCTCCTCATCTATGGTTTAAATCTATTTCCCAACTCGGACTAATTCATAGATGTGAATGCCATCAAAGTCTTTCTCTCTCGTAATCCTATACCTACCTTGCTGGGAGATATCTTACATTGTTTCCATACCCGCACCATGAAGAAAAGAGGTACTCTCTTGTGTTGTATTCCCCTACTTGCCAATTGGTTTACTTTGCACTTACCTCGATCAACATTGAAGAACGAGCAAAGATTGACATGGTCTCAAAGGATGATGTCCCTCACCTACTCTTACATTCATTGGTGTTCGAGATCCTTGGTGGATACCTCTATCATTGACCGTTGTGGGGAATTCCCTAATGTCCCTCATCTTGGCATTAGGGGAGGTATCACTTACAACCCTTGCTTAGCCTTGCGACATTTTTGTTATGCCCGAAGAGATGGTCCTTATTATATGCTCATCCAAGGAGTGGTGTTCGACTACGAGAGCGATGATCAAGGCTACCATCAGAGGTTTGCGAGAGCTTGGATGATGGTAAATAAAGCAGATAGTGGGACACTGGGATGCAAGAATTATATTCCCTTTAAACCTTACCTTAGGTGGGTACGAGCTCGTGCTCAGAAGCTCATGATGCCTTACCCCTCCATCCTACCAGTTATCGTGGAGCCTGTGGTTGAAGAGGAAGTCCCGTATACTGTCCTCCATCCCAACATTCATACTTCTCTTGAAGACTTGCAAAAGGGTTGGATTCATCTAAAGGAAGAACGAGACACCTTCGAAGCTCAATTCTACGCAAGCGAGTAAAGGGTTTTGGAGCTTACAAAGAAACTACATGAAGAACGGATCTTGAAAGCCTACCTTGCTCCAAAGAGGATGCGTTCGACCTTTTCATCTTAGAAATTTACTTTGTAAGCCCAAGAGGCATGTTGTAACCATTTTGAATTAATTAATGAAAATTGACGTTTGTGCATTCTTTGTCTAGACAAATTTAAATTTCATAAATCCTTGAAATCATTTGCATGCACATATTTCATGCATCATAACATAACAGGTTTTCCACGACAGGTTTCCTTATCTTTCTGCTGTTTATTTCAGCAAGATGGATATCGGGAAAACAATGAAAGACCTACAAGCACAAAACTCCCAGTTTCAAGAGACTCTGCTGACCTTGGCCAAGGGACAACAAGAGTTGATGACATTGCTGGCATCCAAAAAGAAACCAAAGAGGAAAGCCCTAGTCAACATGGGTAAAAGATTTAAAGAGTCGATTTGTCAGATACCGGTAGTGGAAGACTCGTCTGAGGAAGACGAAAATCAAATTGGAAAAGCTAAGAGTACCCAAGCTGGGTGTATCAATGATCAAGTGTCCGATGATGATGACTACTTTGACGAGCAGTATCCTCCTGCTGATGTTAAGTACAGGAAGCTAGAGGATAGGTTGAAGGCCGTGGAGATTCAAGCCATCCCTGGTTTGACGATTTGGATATAATATTTGGGGTTGTCATTCCCCACAAATTCAAGATACCAGTCTTTGCTAAATATGACGGGGTTTCCTGTCTGAAGCTTCACCTGAAGTCTTATGTGCGCAAAATACAACCGTATACCGCTGACAAGAAACTCTGGGTGCACTTCTTTCAAGAAAGCTTGGTTGGGACTCAACTAGAGTGGTTTTACCAATTGGAGGTGTTAGAACATAGTTTGATTCTACAACCCTTAATTAGAGTTTTGATGATAACAAACACAAAGAACAAATATGAACTCTAAATTTGTGTTATTTTGTATGCAGAAATTATGACCGAAACAGCATCAGAAATTAAGCTAAAAAAGCTTTCAAGCTGAGGTAATCAGAATCTACACTGAAGAATGATAATCAGAACCTGCGCTGAAGTGAAGAATACTCTGATTCTGAACAGAAGGTTCATATACCATCAGATCTTCACATCTCTGAGTCATCAATATTCTGAAGCAATTGCAGCATGCAAGATTCTAAGTTCTGAAGCGTTACTATTCAATCAAGACAACATCATATGCAACGGCTTCATTCAGACAAGAATCTTCTCAATATGGAAACAACATTGAATGTCCATTATCACGCTTTATGTTGGACAGGATTTTCATGCCTATATAAACAAGCTTAGAGGACAAATCATTTACGATTTTGATACTACTGCAACCTACCTCTAAAATGCTGCAATCTTACATATTCATATATACGCTCAAAATTATGTAAAATATCAAAGTTGTGATACAATTTTTGTTACTAAAAACAACAATATACAATATAGTCTTTTATCTTAATTAAGCTAGTTTTCCTTGAGATTAACCGGGTTGTGGTTGTACTCAAGAAGACTTTGGTAGTTGTAAAATTAGTGTTGTAATCAGTTTTTGATTAGTGAATTAAGTCCTCGTTGGAGAGAGGAGAAATCACCTTGGCGGGTGGACTGAAGTAGTTTGAGATCAAACGAACCAGGATAGAAATGTCGTGTCTACTACGCTTTTGATTTTAAGTTTCAATTCAACCCCCCCTTCTTGTGTTTTTCACTTCTTCAATTGGCATCAGAGCGTCTGGTTTTGAGTTCATACACTTAACCGTGTCAGTACAAGATCCAAGCTTTAGAAAAGCACTATGGTGGGACCAAGCCAAAACATCAGCAATGACTATCATGAGGACAAGGACAGAATCAACGGCAAACCTCCAGTCTTTGATGGAGAAAACTTTGACTACTGGAAAGACAGAATTGAGAGCTTCTTTCTGGATCATGATGCTGATCTATGGGATATGGTAATTGATGGATACACACATCCAGTGGATGAAAGTGGTCAGAAGATAGACAGAAAAAGGATGTCGACCAGCAAAAACGTGATTTCAGAAACCATCATAAAGCCAGAACAATACTTCTCAGTGCTATCTCATACTCAGAATATGAGAAAATATCAAACAGAGAGACAACCAAAAACATGTTTAACTCTCTGAGAATGATGCATGAAGGCAACATACAAGTCAAAGAAACCACGACCCTTACGCTCATTCAGAAATATGAAGCATTCAATATGGAAGCCAGTGAATCCATAGAAGCAATGTTCTCAAGATTCTAGATTCTTGTTGTTGGGCTGAAGGTTCTTGACAAAGGATATTCTACTACTGATCACGTAAAGAAGATCATCATAAGTCTACCCAAGCAATGGAGGCCAATGGTCAATGCACTTAAGCTAGCTAATAATCTCAACAAGATATCTCTGGAGGAACTTGTCAGCTCCCTCAGAAGTCACGAGTTAGAGCTAGAAGAAGATGAGCCTCAAAAGCAAGTTAAGCCTCTAACATTAAAATTTAACAAAAAATCTGATTCTAAGGTTTTACAGGCTATGGAAGAAACCTCTGATGGATCCTCATCAGAAGAAGATGAATTGTCTCTTCTCTCCATAAGGGTCAATCAACTGTGGAAGCAGAGACAAAGGAAATTTAGAAACCCGAGAAGATTAGAGAATAAAAATGAATCCTCCTCTAGATACAAAAAGTCAGAGTCCTCCTCTGGACACAGGAGATCTGAAGGTTCCTCAGGACACAAAGTCAAATAACAAGGACATCATCTGCTATGAGTGCAATGAACAAGGGAACTACAAAAGTGACTGTCCAAGGCTTCAGAAGGAGAAGCCCAAAAAGAAGTTCTTCAAGGAGAAGAAGAAAAGCCTCATGGAAACATGGGACGATTCAAAAACCTCTGATGCTGACTCAGAGTCAGATGATGAAAGAGCCAACATAGCTCTCATGGCAAATGTGGTAGAAGACAATGAAGCTTCTGGTTCAGACTCAGAATCAGACACAGAAGAGGTATTCCCTGATTTCACTGTTAATTTTACTAAGGTTGAACTTATAGAAAGTGAATGAAATTATGCAAAGGTATCAGCAAATCAGAGTCAAATTCAAGAACCTGAAAAGGGATCTTGTCTCTGAATCTGAAAAGACTGAGAGTTTTAGATTAGAGAATTCTGAGTTAAAAGATAAGATTTCAAAATTAGAAAACGATTTACAAAACTTGCAAAAAGAAATAATCTCAGAGACTCCCAGTAATGCTGATAAGATCATTAAAGAGTATGATCACAACTTTCAGAAGTTTCTGGCTAAAAACATAGATAGAAGCAAGATGGCTTCAATGATATATAGAGTTAGCAGCAATGGTAGAAAAGGAATAGGATACCATGGTAAGGTATCCCCACCTAAGAAAGTCATGGACCTTGTCATAAAACGCACACCACTAAAATCACACTTCACACATGGGCACACACACGACCTAAAATACGCTAGTAATGATTACTCTATCAAACCAAAATTCAACCAGAATTTTGGTAAAACTAACAAACCAGGACCCAAAAAGATATGGGTACCTAAGGACAAAATTATATATGTAGCAGATATCTTTAGTAGCAAGGCTAAAACACCAGTCATAGTACCTGGACTCTGGATGCTCTCGACACATGACAGGAAGAAGGCATATGTTCCAAAGCCTGGAACTTAAACCTGGAGGCTATGCGGGCTTTGGAGGAAACCAAAGAGGGAAGATCATTAGCTATAGAACTGTAGGTAATGGTAATATTCCTTCTATAAATAATGTGCTTTTAGTTGATGGATTCATGCAAAGCTGTTAGTCAGAAAGATGGAACTATCCTTTTTAATGGAAAGAGGAAAAATAACATTTATAAGATAAAACTTTCTGAACTAAAGAGTCAGAATGTAAAATGTCTTCTCTCTGTTAACAACGAGCAATGGGTTTGGCACAGAAGATTGGGGCATGTTAGTATGAGAAGAATATCTCAGATTAACAAACTCAATCTGGTCAGAGGACTTCCTAATCTGAAGTTTAGCTCAGATGATCTGTTTGAAGCATGTCAAAAACGCAAATTTGCAAAACCTGCTTTTAAATCTAAAAATGTTGTTTCCACCTCTAAGCCATTATAACTTCTTCACATAGACTTATTTGGACTTGAAAAAACTGCGTCTGTTAGTGGCAAGAAGTATGGGTTAGTGATCATAGATGACTATAACAGATGGTTATGGGTAAAGTTATTAAGACACAAGGACGAGTCACATTCTGTGTTCGTTGCATTCTGTAACCAAGTTCAGAATGAAAAGAATCTTAGAATTGTCAAAGTCAAAAGTGATCATGGTGGAGATTTTGAAAATAAAAAATTTGAAACATTTTTTAATGAAAAAGGCATCTTGCATGACATCTCTTGTCCTAGAACTCCCTAACAAAATGGAGTTGTAGAACGAAAGAACAGAACACTGCAAGAAATGGCCAGAACCATTATTAATGAGACTAACATTGCTAAGATCTTCTGGGTAGAAGAAAATAACACAGCGTGTTACATTCAGAATAGAATCTCTATAAGACCTATTCTGGAAAAGACTCCATATGAATTATGGAAGAACAGAAAGCCCAACATTTCTTATTTCCATCCTTTTGGATGCACCTGTTTTATTTTGAGTACTAAAGATCATCTGAACAAGTATGACTCTAAAGCACAAAAGTGTATTTTGTTAGGATACTCTGAACGCTCAGGAGGGTACAGAGTATACAATAAAGAAACACATATTGTTGAAGAGTCAATCAGTGTTATATTTGATGATAAGCTTAACCCTCAAAAGTCAAAGCGGAATTAATCTTTTGCAGATATAGAAGTTGAATTCACAGGTACTGAAGATAACCCATCAAAAGTTCCCAACATAGACGCTCCGACAACTTCAGCAAGAAATATTACAAGTAATCATGTACCTTCTGTTGATCAACTCCAGAAAAGGTTATCCAGAAGCAACATAGCTCACCCAGAAGATAAGATCCTGGGAAAGAAGGATGATCCAATCAGAACAAGATCAACATTTAGAAACTTTGAAGAATCCCTCATGGGACTGGTCTCTCTGATTGAACCAACAACAATTGATGAAGCTCTTCTGGACAATGACTGGATTCTAGCAATGCAGGAAGATTAAATCAGTTCACCAGAAATGACGTATGGGATCTGGTTCCCAAACCAAAAGGATTCAACGTCTTTGGAACAAAGTGGGTGTTCAGAAACAAACTGAACGAGCAAGGAGAAGTCATAAGAAACAAAGCACGACCGGTGGCACAAGGTTATAGTCAGCAAGAGGGGATAGACTATACAGAAACCTTTGCTCTAGTCGCCAGGTTAGAATCTATCAGACTCTTAATCTCATTTGTTGTAAACAATGGCATCACTCTATATCAGATGAATGTCAAAAGTGCATTCCTAAATGGCTACATAGATGAAGAGGTATATGTGCACCAACCCCCATGGGTTTGAAAATTCCAAACACCCAGAACATGTTTTCAAACTAAAGAAGTCACTATATGGTCTGAAACAAGCTCCCAGAGCTTGGTATGAAAGACTAAGTAACTTCCTGTTAGAAAAGGAATTCACCAGAGGGAAAGTGGACACAACCTTGTTCTGTAAGACATTTAAGAATGACATTTTAGTTTGTCAGATTTATGTAGATGATATCATTTTTGGATCCACTAAACCTTCTATGGGAAGAGAATTTGCTTACTGCATGCAGGCAGAGTTTGAGATGAGCTTAATGGGGGAACTCAAATTCTTTCTGGGAATTTAGATAAACCAAACCCCAGAAGGAACTTACATTCATCAGAGCAATTATGTCAGAGAACTTCTGAAGAAATTTGACCTCTCAGAATGTAAACCCTCAAAGACTCCAATGCATCCCACGTGCGTTCTGGAAAAGGAAGATGTAAGTAAAAAGGTAGAGTAGAAAATCTACAGAGGTATGATTGGCTCTCTCCTTTATCTGACGGCTTCAAGGCCTGATATTTTATTCAGTGTTTGCTTATGTGCTATATTCCAATAAGATCCTAGAGAATCTCACTTAACAACAGTTAAGCAAATTTTCAAGTATCTGAAAGGTACTACTAATCTGGGTTTGTTTTATAGAAAATCCAATGAATACAGCTTAGTAGGATACTGTGATGCTGACTTTGCTGGAGACAGAGTAGAGCGTAAAAGCACTTCTGGAAGCTTCCAGTTTCTGGGAGACAATCTGATCTCATGGACCAGCAAGAGACAGTCCATAATAACATTGTCATTAGCAGAAGCTGAATACATAGCAGCTGCTGGATGTGGCACTCAAATGCTCTGGATGAAAAGTCAACTTGAAGACTTCAACATATTTGAGAGTAACATTCCTATCTTTTGTGATAACACTTCTGCCATATGTCTCTCTAGAAATGCCATTTTGCATTCTAGCGCTAAGCATATAGAAATAAAACAACACTTTATTAGGGACTATATACAGAAAGGAATTCTTACGTTAAAATTTATTGACACAGACTATCAATGGGATGATGTATTTACAAAACCCCTTTCTGAAGATAGATTCAATTTCATTCTGAAACATCTCAGCATGAAATTATGTCCAGAATAAAATGTTTTATTTGCATATCCTAAACCTCAGAACTTTATTGTTTTCTGTGAACATCTTATCAACTTGTATTCAGAAGTTAGAAGTACAGTTGTCTCAGAATCTATCTATGAAGATCTGAACGTTTCATTTCAAGGATAGAGGCGTGCAGTTCACATCATCAAACATCTGTCTCCCTCTCACAAGCTAACTTCTGAGGCTGAACACGCATTCAAATTCTGAAGGGTCCAAGGCTCTGATTGGATGCATTGAGACACTTGTTAGTGGTAACTGTTCAATATCTCTCTAAATCCCCTAATTCCAGGTTTCATTAATGCATATAATCATTACTTATTTTCTTTCTTACTGATTACGTTTTCAAAAAACCTATATAAACTCAATTTACTATTTCATTCATTCACGTTTTACCCTCTTCTATATTCTCTCTTGTTCTAGTTTCTTTTTCAAAAAACCTTTCCATTAATTTTCTTCAAAGAATCCGTGTGAACAATGGCATCATCATCAAGTCTCAAGAATCTCAGTGCTCCTGAATCTTCATCAACGGAATAATATGAAGAGCCCATTAGAATTCTACTCACTCCGGTTGACAACCTTGAAGTTCTCTGAGAATTTATCGTTGATTTTGAAAGCTTACAAGAAAATGGGTTTAATCTGTATGAAGATGTAACTGCACAGGGATGGAACAAATACTTTGATCGTCTGTTGGGTCCAACTTTTCCCATTCTTGTTAAAGAGTTCTGGATTCATGCTACCTCATCCAACCACCAGGTCACATCATATGTTATGGGGAAGAAGATAGTGATAACAGAAGATTTGAATTGGAAACTCATTGGATACAATGGCGATGGAGTCAGGTGCATTGATATGGCTGATAGGTGCTCTGACCTAAAATCTATTTCTAGGGAAATCTTCACTTCTGGACATCCATCCAGCAAGATCAGAGACTTGAAGGATCATCACAGAATCTAGGCTAGAATAATTCTGGGATGTATCAATATTGATCAATAGTTTCTGATTTACTTCATTGTAAAGAAGACCAAGATAAACCTTCCACACTTGCTCTTCAACCATCTCAGAACAGGTGTGAAAGAGACAAGAGAAGAAGAAAGAACTAAGAGGGATTGGATTCCTCTAGGAAAATTGATTTCAGATATTCTAACAGAAAACAGGCTAATAGAACATCTGATAGAGGCTCAAGAAATCAGCACTCTAGAAGCAACTGTTGGGAAACCTTTGAATGCCAAGAATATGAAGAAAATGAAGATTATTGAGAACATTAAGAAGGAACCAACAAGTGCTTCTCATGAGACCATCACTTCTAGGAGAATCCCTTTAAAGGATTTTCCACTGTTTTCTGAGATAGATGCCTCTCCAGAAATCATAGTCAGATATCTTGAAGCTTGCAAGGCTGATGAGACTATTCCAGAAATCAACATCCAAGATCTGCACAAGCCAGCTCCAGAGGTTGTGCTAAAGAAATCCAAAAAGAGGAAGGAAGAAGGAGAAGGATCCTCTTAGAGGACACCTAAAGCTGCGAAAAAGAAAGGTAACCCATCTTCTGTTTCTATTGTAGAATCAATAGGTATTCCAACATCTGAAACCATTCCCCCTCAACCAACAGAAAATCCTTCACCTCAAACATTTGAAGATTTTGACATAGAATTTGACCCATCTATAACTCTTGGAAACTTCTTGAATGAACCTCACTCCCCCAATCCAAATCCAAATCCAGAACAACATCAACCAGAACTTGCTAGAGTCAGAACTTGCTAGAGTTCTATCTGATATTGAAATGTTTGATCAAGACTTTTCCTCACCACTCCCAGAAAATCCAAACACTCAACCTCAACAACCATAAAATCCACAACCACACTCTCCTCAACCATAAAATCCACAACCACACTCTCCTCAACCAGAAAATCCACAACGACACTCTCATCAACCAGAACATTTGAACCTCAACTCACCTCAACCAGAGAATGAAAACCCTCTCACTCCTCCTTCTGAAAACCTATCTTCTAAAATTCCTGAACCATAAATTCAACACGCTACCGCAAACCAATCAGAAGACTCCCCTTCAAATTCTGATACCACTACCCCAATTCTTGGGATAACATAACCTCTTACAGTTCGTTTACCTCTCACTATTCATGATATTCCAGAAATCCCTTCACCATATGAATCTACACCACCAAACACCCCTAACCCACCAATCCTGGTTTCTGACTCTTCCACTCCATCATCCATCAACCGTCCAACTGACAACCTCATACTTGTCATTAATCAACAAGTGTTGGACCAACTAGCTTCCACCTCAAACAAAATTGCCACTCCCAAACCTGAACTAACCTCAACCAAATCAGATGTTGGCAAGAATCTGTTGATTTTTGAAACATAAATGCAGGAATGGATTACTTCTTTGAAGCAAGCAAGTCAAGAGATTTCTAATCCTGCTGCTTCTGATTCTCTGTGGGAAAGATTTAGAAAATGGCTCAACTCTGAAACCCAAAAGATGAAAGAATTGGGCTGTGAAAGGGCTCAGTAGAACTTCAGTGATCAGCTGAAAGCCTTCCAAGATCAAGTTCTGAGCCTATGGTACAAGAAAGAAATTCTTCCACTGGATAATGCTCCCTGGAAAGAGCACCATCCTTCAGAAGTCTCTGAACCACATTCTGATAGTCACCCTCTGACTGCTTCTCCAGAAAACATGATTGCAACAGAAGAAGTGGTTCAATCAGAAGAGGCTGCAGAATATTCTGAACAACATGTAACCCTTGAAGATACACCACCTTCATCTCTAGTCATGCAAACTCTGGAAGAGTTGAAGAAGGAGAATGCCTTAATCCATGCCAGACTGGATAAGCAAGAGGATACAAACAAAGAGATCAAGGGTATTTTGGATAAACAAGAAAATACAACAAAAGAAATCAAAGACATTCTGGGAAAGCAGGAAGAATTAAGCACTCAGATTAAGAGCTTGTTGGAAGCGTTGTTCACACGTCTTCCCCCTCCTTCTTAGATTTTATTTAAACTGTTTATCTGTAATTTTTCATCTTATCCTCCTTGTTTTCTGAAAATTGTCATAGCATTATGTTTTCAATATAATTCATCTTTTTGACTCTGATTATATTGCTTTTTGATACCTGACAAAAAGGGGGAGAAAGTAAGATATTTTCAATAGCAGTATACCGGGACAAAGTCTCAAACATTCTGAATATCTTAACCTCTATATTTTCTGAAAAGCTTGAATAGGAATACATTCTGATAAGGACAGAAGGAGATGCATCAAAAGCTCTAACGAGAAGGAACTTCAGGGAAGTAATCAACTCATGGGAGTCTCTCTTAAGCCTCTTAAGCTTTTTGTTCTATATTTTTTCCATTGAAAATCTTAGTTTTTGTCATCATCAAAAAGGGGGAGATTGTTAGAACATAGTTTGATTCTATAACCCTTAATTAGAGTTTTGATAGTAACAAACACAAAGAATAAATATGCACTCTAAATTTGTGTTATTTTGTATGCAGAAGTTATGACGGAAACAACTTCAGAAATTAAGCTACAAAAGCTTTCAAGCTGAGGTAATCAGAATCTGCGCTGAAGAATGATGATCAGAACCTGCACTGGAGTGAAGAATACTCTGATTCTGAAATGAAGGTTCATATAACATCAGATCCTCACATCTCTGAGTCATCAATATTCTGAAGCAAATTCCACATGCAAGATTCTTACTTCTGAAGTGTTACTATTCAATCAAGACAACATCATATGCAACGACTTCATTCAGACAAGAATCTTCTCAATATGGAAACAACATTGAATGTCCATTATCACACTTTCTGTTGGACAGGATTTTCATGCCTATATAAACAAGCTTAGAGGAAAAATAGTTTACGATTTTGATACTACTACAACATACCTCTAAAATGCTGCAATCTTACATATTCATATACACACTCAAAATTCTGTAAAATATCACAGTTGTGATACAGTTTTTGTAAGGAAAAACAACAATATACAGTATAGTCTTTTATCTTAATTAAGCTAGTTTTCCTTGAGATTAACCGGGTTGTGGTTGTACTTAAGAAGACTTTGGCAGTTGTCAAAGTAGTGTTGTAATCAGTTTTTGATTAGTGAATTAAGTCATCATTGGAGAGAGGCGAAATCACCTTGACGGGTGGACTGGAGTAGTTAGAGATCAAACAAACCTGGATAAAAATATTGTGTCTACCGCGCTTTTGATTTTAAGTTTCAATTCAACCCCCCTTATTGTGTTTTTCACTTCTTCAGGAGGGTTCCCATATCCATACATGGGAAGACTTGGCCACCGCTTTCTATCACCAATACTAGTAATGCCGACCTGCCCCCGCCAAGAGTTCAACTATAAGACATGATGATGGGGAAAAATGAAGGGTTCTAAGATTACGCCAAAAAGTAGAGGGATCTTGCCAGTAGGGTCCAACCGCCGTTAACCGATAGGGAACATATTGGTATGTTTATGGACACCTTATCTTGTCCATTTTTCAACTTATTGGTTGGTTGTTCTTCATCCGGTTTCACGAGTTGATCTTAACCGGTGAAAGAGTTGAAAGTGGTATCAAGAGTGGGAAGATTCCCATAACATCTACTTCCACCTCCAATCCCGTAAAGAAACCCTTCACTGGGAAGAAAGAAACGAATGTTCTGTATGGGGCAAGGGCCCATACCAAGAAGGATGACTGCCCATCCGTTAATGTTGTCCAGATTTCCAATCCAACTCCTGTTCAAAGACAATCTTCCAATAGTCAAAGGTTTGAGGCTCCACGAAGACAATACACAAGGATAGGCATGTCGCTATCCCAAGCCTTACAAAACCTGTTAAAGGCTAATTTGGTGACACTGTGTGATCCTTCGGTCAATCCAGATACCTCATCACCTAAATACAATCCAAATACCAAGTATGCATATCACTCGAATAGTCCCGGGTATGAGACTGACCAATGCTGGGCACTGAAGAATAAAATTCAAGACTTAATAGACAACAAGACCATTGAATTTGATCCACCTCCAATTCCCAATTTTATAACGATACCAATTCCAAACCATGGCAAGGGTGTCAATGTTATTGAAGACGCCATTTTTGTTTCCTTCGTCGAAGACTTGACTACTCTGTTAACCATTATCAAAAAGAACTTGCTGAAAGCCGGGATTTTCCTTGGTTGTTTGAAGGATTGTGATTGCTGCGCCACACAACTCAATGGATGCAAAGGGCTGAAGGAAGGCATTCAACACATGATGAATAGCCATGAGATCCTATTTGAGAAGACTCCGTACGCCAAAAGTTTGACCAATAAGATTGAAGACCCCTCCATCATAAAAATTTCAAACAAGCCTCTTAGGATCTCCTCCAAGGGTCCTATCAGGATTTCAAATGAACTGACTGTTGCTCCTCTAATAATTACCCCCCCTGGGCCAATTCCGTACTCTTCCGACAAAGAAGTTCCATGGAACTATGGTGATGAGGTATTTTACCACGGAATAAAGCAAGATGCTTGGATTGAAAAAGAAAAGCTGATGACATTGGTAACATTACTGGCTCTAGTAAGGTGACAAGAACTGGGAGAATCTTTTCACCCAACATCTCACCACCAACCGCTATAAAGGCGCCTGGCCGCATCACCACTACTAAGCCTAGTGATGACACAAGGGAAAAGAGAAGGTAGTTGAGCCTGTTGAGACAAAAATGCCTACAAAAGACATTGCTGCTGAAGAACCTTCCGCTCGAGAAATGGATGAGATCTTGAAAATTATAAAGAGGAGTGATTTCAAGATAGTGGAGCAGTTGGGGCAAACCCCTTCCAATATTTCCATGTTATCTTTTCTACTTTGTTCTGATGCTCATGCTCATGCGTTAATCAAATTCTTGAAGAAGGATCATGTCCCTCATGAGACCACAACTGACCAGTTTGAAAATTGTGTGGCAAGCTTGACGGCCGATAATGGTTTGGGGTTCTCATATGCCGATCTGACATTACTTGGAAAGAAACATAACAAAGCTCTGCATGTTTCTGTTGAATGTAAAGGGACTACCATAACACATGTTCTGGTTGACAGTGGCTCTTCCTTAAATGTACTACCCAAACGCGATTTGGATCGGTTAGACTGCGAAGGACTGGTGTTTAACTCGGGTGATATTATTGTGATGGCTTTCGTTGGGTCCAAAAGGACGATTCATGGAGAGGTGGATCTCCCGATCAAGGTGGGCTCACATATTTTCAACTTTAAATTCTACATCATGGATATCTGTCCTGCTTAATCCTTTTTTCTAGGTCGCCCTTGGATCCATGGAATAGGGGAAATAACGTCAACTCTTCATCAAAAGCTCAAATACTCGGTCAAGGGAAGGATTGTCACTGTTTATGGGGAGGAGGAATTCATGGTAAGCCACCTCAATTCTTTCAAATATATGGAGATGGATGGCGAATTTATAGAAACCCCATGTCAGGCTTTTGAAGTTGTTCCTCCTATGATTGATACTGCAAAGTCTCCTCCGACCTGTCCAAAGCTGATAGATTGATGCCAATGATGGCTTCATTTAAAGATGCTCGTTCCACAGTCGAAGAAGTAAGCTATGATACTTGGGGGCAAATCCACAAGATCCCGTTAAAGGCAGAAAATGTGGGTTGGGTTTCACTATTAAAGCTCAGAAAGAAGTGAGGCGCACATGTGCATGGAAGCCCCCTCTCCGTATTGGAAGTCACAAAGTAAACAATGTGGGTGATTTTGATGATGAATGTGCATTGAGCTCAACAACTGGCACGCAAAGGACTTCGTTCACATCTCCTTCATTGAGGAGTAGTTACTTGTTTATTTCTTTCTATTAATTCAAGAACATTTTGTCTGTAATATTAAACAATGACTTTTAAGCCATATTCTTGTCCCGGGGCACTATGGTCCATTTGTTAAGGGTTTATTTATCTTTATTTTATCATATGATCATTCAATATAAACCATTGGACTTTTTCATTCAATTCTTTGTGCTTATTGTCTTTCTTTTTCTTCAAATGCATTTTAAAAATAGCCATGTATCTTACATGAACATACACCCCCCCCCCCACACACACACACACTTGCAGGTCCTCGTCCACTTCGGATCTCATTGCCAATGACTCTACTATTAACAACTATAATTTTGAACTTACAATTAACTAAGCCGAATACGAAGGCGAGGAAGATTGTGAGATACTGGGAGAACTAGCCAGACTTCTATTGCAAGAGGAAAAAGATATTCAACCACATGAAGTGTCAGTTGAAGTCATCAATCTTGGTACCGAGACAAACAAGAAAGAAGTCGAGATCGACGCTAACCTAGGAAGCAGTGTAAAAAGCAGATTGGTTCAGATGTTTCATGACTACGTGGAAGTGTTTGCTTGGTCGTATGAAGATATGCCAGGGTTAGATACCGATATTGTAGTTCATCGTCTGCCGACAAAGGAAGATTTTCCTCTTGTCAAACAAAAAGTTCGTTGCATGAGGCCTGACATATCTGAAAAGATAAAAGATGAAGTGATGAAACAATTTGATACAGGATTCCTAGCTGTGACATCTTATCCCTAATAGGTTATAAACATGGTGTCGGTGCCGAAGAAGGACGGAAATGTTCGTATGTGTGTAGCTTACATGGATCTTAATAGGGTAATCCCCAAGGATGATTTCCCTCTACATCATATTGATGTCTTGGTTGATAACACCACTCAACACAAAGTCTTCTCTTTCATGGATGGTTTCTCCGGCTATAATCAAATTAAGATGGCTCCTGAAGACACAGAGAAGACCACCTTTGTTACGCAATGGGGCACCTTTTGTTACAAGGTCATGCTGTTGCACCCCAAAATTTACCCTCTTGATTCAAGCTTGTGTTTCATCATAAACATCATATTGCATTACATTTATACATTGTGATGGAAAAAGTATTCTGGTGATCAAGTTTTCCTCAAGCTTTTGAAGATTGATTGTGTTGACAAGTTTCTCAAATAGTGCCTTATCATCTAAGCCTCTGAATCTTTAAATCTCAAAGGTATCACATATCTAAAGATATCTTATCGATCTCATTGTGTCATTAAAAGAATGAATATTGTGTTGATTATAAGGAGGATCACATCTTTTTGGTTCATCAGTCAAAATTAGGGTTTTGGTTGATCAAGGCTATTAATGAATGTGCAAGTCTTGATTTTGAAGCTACAACACCTCATTAACATTTGAAATATCTTTGTACAAGGAATTGGCTAAGATATCCAGAGGAAATGAAGTTTTGAAAGATGATTCATCATTCTCCTAAGGTGTTGACCAAAACTAGGGTTTTGCATTTAATCAGGATTTCTCTGACTTTTTCCACCCAAACTTGTTTCCATGATTCACCATATGTTATTAATCATCTACGATTGAAAAATTAAGGTTCAATTTGGATTGGAAATGGTTCAATTGATCAAAAGGGGAAAATTGGTCATTTTGACCAAAGTCAATAAAATCAGGAGTTAACCAAGTGGACTTTTGGTCAGCCATCAATTTAAGCACTCTCTTTTCATATTCCATGCCCAAATTCATCTTTGAATCATGAGAAATGGTGAATTTGAGTGTAACTTGTTCAAGAAGTAACGTAAAAACTGAAAAAATATTCTAAGTGTCATGATCACTTCTCTTGGGCAAGTCACGCACATAATTTCATCAAACACTTGGCATGCCGTTTTATGGAATCAATTTCTTGTGACTCAAGCCTCAATTTGAAAAATTAAAAAGAGGGTTTTGTTTCCTTCCATGAGAGCTTCCCTTTGAGCCTTAAACCATTCAATTTGGCCAAAGTTTAAGTGAGTTGCAACACCTCAAAGTTGGTACCTCAAGGCTGGCTTCATGCACACCATGCAAGCCAGACGCGTGCGCGGACGAGGCATGCCAAATCACTTTTTCCTCAACTTTACAGCATCATTTCTCCATCAATTCAGCCTCAATTTGAAAAATTCAAGGCCCTATGATGTTCTATATTATGAGAACTTTTGAAAGGCCCCTCAAGCATTAATTTTGCACGAGCCAATTTTGAGAAACTTGATCCACAAGGCAGCTGGTCAGTAGGTTTGCAAAATCCAGTTTTTGGTGCATATTTGGTTTTGATCCATTACAGGTCACCTTGCATATACCAGGCACGAATTACCTCACTCTTTTTTTTACCAAAATAAGCCAAACAAATACCATTTCATGTGCACATTCATTTTGCTCTCATTTGCCACTTTTAGCAACTTTGCTCATTTTCAAATTTACACACACCATTTACACCTCTGGCCATCTCATCATTTGGATTTTGGCTGATCTTATCCCACCCTTTATTTTCTCACTAAAACGACAATGTAAAGGCAAAACAAAAGAAGAAAACGCATGCTGCATATTTTTTGATTTTTTTTGTTTTTCTTTAATATTCATGCTAACAGATTTGTGAGGGCCCAAAAAACCTGGCTACCCTCACTCCAGTTTTTCTATATAAACCCAGCACCTCACTCTTTTTCTCTCCATGCATTCATTCTCTCAAAAGATTTGAAGTTGTTATCTCTCTCTCAAAAAAAGTTTTATGCTTCGAAGCTTCTTTATTCTCCATTCCAGAGCTCGATTCATAACATTTTCACTTCATTGGAGCATTAGAAGCAAGGGACAAGGGCATTCACTTTGTTTCAGAGGCAATAGTTGAGTTTACTTCTCAACTCGAAAGGTATTTTCAAATCTTGATTCTTCATAATTTTTCTTGTTTCAGGGGATTTAAAGCATGTGATCATGTTCATAGCTGGCCATATCTTACATCTGATGTATAAACTTGTTTGATTTTGAAGCATATATGATTTGGTGAACTTCTGGTTTAACACGATTTAATGATTTTCTCAATTTTCTAGCTCTGGTTTCTACTTCTATGATCGATCATTTTGAATTTTGTGAAAAGCATGATGTAGTTGATAGTTTAAACTTTGATTTGTGATTTGAATCACTAATTTTGATGGAGGAACGAGGAAGAAATCACAAATAGAACATAGGTGTCTGAAACTGAGAAAACGTGTGTTAGGGCTTGTCGTGAGGAAGAATATGATGGTGTTGCTGGATCTGATTGGTCCATTGATTTTTTAATGCAATTTTTCATATTTTTCTTTTTAATTGTTTTCTCTGATTTTGTTCATTGGTCAAAACATTTTCAAAAATTCTAAAAAAATTACCATAGGTTGATTTTAATTTCTAGTATTTGTAATATTTTTTACATAATTTTTAAATTTAATTTGATGGGTGGAAAAAATTCGTGGATTAATTAATTGTTTTTTTTGCATAATTTTCTTTATTAATTTTTGTTTCTGACCTTTCCTTCACACAAAAATTATACCAAAAATATTTTAAGCATTTTAATTAGTCTATTTTGAGTTTTTGAATTTTATTTCAGAATTTCACTTTTTTTGGTTAGTCAAATAATTTGTCATTTAATTGATTATTAGGTTTTTACAATTAATTTGATCATTCACCATGGTACAAAAAATTCACCAAAAAATATCATAGGTCTTTTTAATATTATATTTGTGATTTATGAATTTTATTTCATCTTTTTAGCATCTTTGGTCAAACATATAATTTCTAGGGCTTAATTAGGGGTAATTAATCATAATTCTCATGTTTTGTTTTATTTTCCAATTTTCTGTTAATAATAAAATACAAAAATAAACCATTTATGACCTTTTAAGGCTTGTGTATTGATCCTTGAATTTTGTTGGAATTTTATCCTATGTCTTCCATTTATTTTGAAAATTGAACATAAATCTTATGGATTTGTTGATTTTGCTTGTTTAAGTCACAAGTTAGGATCCATTGACCAATCTCCCTTGACTTCTATGTAGTTTCTTGTTTAGGTTAGTATGGGATGATATCTTAGAGCTTTAGAATTAATTTTTCTAAATTTCAGGAGTTGATTTGATATTTTCCCCATTTAATCAAATTAGGGTTTATAATTAGAGCCCTACCTAGGATAAACTAACTTGTATGATTAAGTTTTCCACATGAACCTTGCTAATTTTGAATTTTGTTTGATGCCCCTGACTTCTTGACATCCTTTTAATCTTGAAATGTTTTTGTCTTATTTTTGCAAATCTTATTTCTATTTTTGATTCAATCATCTTTCTCATGTATGCCTATGTGGTCTTTTGTACTAGAGGTATAGGGAATGCACTTGTGCAAGCCATGAGGGATCACACTCTTTTCTTTTTATCATTATATCCCCTGTTTTAGAGACTTGAGTTCATCATTGAGCCATTCAAGTTCTCATCACATGCTTGTCTTGTAAATTTTGTTTGATAACCATTTGTGAACGTGGTCTGAAGGATACTTTTGTGCTTTGTCTGTTGGATGCATTTGGAGTGAATTTTTTTAGATTAAATTGTTCGTGATTCTGACTTGTTAGAGATTACTTGGTCCCATTCAAAGTTCCTTTTATCCTTGGTTAATATTTCATTGTTAATTCAACATGGTGACAAGAAAGGGGCAATAATCAGCTAGTTTTGACCTAGTTGTTATCTGTGCTTACTTGACGGATCTTATACCAACCTCCTTGATGTTTTTCCATCATCTATTATTGCCTTGTTTAGTGATCATTCATCCCTTATTGATTCATCAATCTTCTTTGTGATTACTAATTTGTCTGTTAAATGTGCGAGGTACCTTGAGAAAAGTTATCAATTTTTACTTGATGCTTCTGTGTTCTGCTTTATTTGTGGGACACAGTTTATTATGTTTGCACCATTCATGTGCCTTGTATATTTTTTATTCTCTTGCAGGACCTATGTATATGATTTTGATTGATTATACACCATCTGTGGAACATGTGCATATTTAAAGCCTCAATGCTTATATTTGATGACATGATTTTTGACTTGATTTGTTTACTGATGCTAGCTTGCTTGAAGTTCTCTCGGTTTCTTTTTTCCTATTTTGTTGCTACGGATAGTTATCCGTTTGGTATTGCACTATGTCCTTTTTATTAATTTCGCCCTTTATTGCTTTCTATTGCATGATGGGACCTCCATTGCTGATATATGTCAGGAGTCTCTCTGGTTTATTTAAAGACCTATTTAAGGCAATTATGTCGGTGTGCTAATTATGATTGTTTAAAATCCTATCTTCGGAGTAGGTATTATGCATGTGTGTTTATATTTGTGCCCATGTTATTACAGGGGATGAGTCCTCAGAAGGAGGCGAGCAGAAAGGGATCGTAATTGACCCCTGCACATTCCAGTCCATGTCGTTCCTATGCACACTTTCTACAAGTAGATGCTCTGAACATGTGCCCAAGATCTGAATGAATTTATGTCCTTTAAAGGTAAGTGAAAAGGGTTCCTGCAATCAGATCCCCACGCTTTCTTTAGCTCGTGTTGACCAACACTGATGCTTAGTGTATGCATGCACTATGTCTTTTCTCCCTCAGATCGTTCTTGCCCTGGTAATTAATACCACTGTTAAGGACCCTTATGTATTCCTATAATTCTAGAGCTTGTTGACTCAGGTGATACGCTCCCCTTGGCTGTGGCTTGACCCCGGGTCTGATTCTTGGTTGCTTGTCTATGGCAGGACCTCCCTTTCTACTAATAAGCATGCTCCTTGTAGGTATTTTGATATTTGAGTGGTACTAGAGCTGTTGTTTGTCTAGAAGTTTCGCCATCTGCTTATTTGTTTTTATCGCAGGATCTGTGACATTTTTACCATGTTCCCTTAGGATTGCTCGTGTAGGTTTAGTCCTCGAGTCAGACCTTAGGATAGGAATCCATGCATGCTAACACAGGGTAGAAACTTCCCTTTTTCATCCTGAACCTTAGGGACAATCATTGTATGATAACATTAGGGCTGGAAATTAGGATAGTCTCCCTTAGTTGTTTTCTTTTTCTCGGCATACTGTATCTTAAAATTAAAACTTTTTCTTGGCCAATCATAAAACATGTCTAATAAACTTAAATCCTTCTTCAAAGTAAAAAATACAAACCAATCTTATTTGCTTGTGCGCCTTTCTGTTTGATATTTCATCATCTTTGCCATGATATCCTGTTATCTTTTAGTCGATGCTTCGACATTGCATATTTGTTTGAAGCCGATGTTTTGCCATCAAAAATAATTGTTATCATACTTTGATTCTTAATATCATAGTAGGTGTGATATTTTATCATTCAGTTTATTGATTTTTTGCCATCCTTACCATGATATCCTGTTATCTTTTAGCCGATGCTTCACCATCGCATATTTGTTTGAAGCCGGTGTTTCGCCATCGCACATGTTTGTTATCCTAATTTGATTCTCAATATCATAGTAGGTGTGATGTTTTATCATACAGTTTATTGATGTTTTTCCATCCTTACCATGACACACTGTTATCTTTTTGCCGATGCTTCTCCATCGCATATTTGGTTGAAGCCGATGTTTCTCCATCGCACATGTTTTCTATCCTACTTTGATTCTCAATATCATAATAGGTGTGATGTTTTATCATTTGGTTTATTGATGTTTTACCATCTTTGCCATGTTATCTTCATATCTCTTAGCCGATGTTTCGCCATCGCACATTCTTTTAGCCAATGTTTCACCATATCACATGTTTGTTATCCTACTTTGATCCTCGATATCATTGTTAGGCATGATGTTTTGTCATCTGGTTTATTGATGTTTCACCATCTTTGCCATGTTATCTTCATATCTCTTAGCCTATGTTTCACCATCGCACATTCTTTTAGCCGGTCTTTCGCCATCGCACATGTTTGTTATCCTACTTTGATTTTCAATATCATTGTTAGGTGTAATGTTCATCATCTTGTCTTATCTTTTGCTATCATGCTGGAGTTTTATCGCCTTATTTGAGTTTGTATTTCCATGCGATTACTTATCATCTCTTTTTTTGTATTTTATCATCATTGTTGACATTTTTGTAGTTCTATTTGATGTTTTACCATTTTCATTGTTGCTTTTATCTTCTTAACTAAAAAACACAAACCAACCAAAATATATGAGACAAACTACGGCTGCTCTGATTCCTTAAAAGGGATATGTAGGAACCAGGGTAGGGGCCAAGCGAGCACAACTTTTATTTTCCCTACATTATTTTTTCCTTCTCTTTTTGCAGGCATTCCCTCCTTGCATCTTCCTTTTTCATGTACATCCTAGATATAGATCCTAACACACCCATTAGAATAAAACAACAAGAGTGGATACCGTAGAGTACTACAGGCGTGTGGGGTGCTAATACCTTCCCCTCGCGTAACAAACTCCCTTATCCGATCTCTCGGCCGTAAGACCGTGATTTCACCCTCTTCAGGTTTTCTTGAGGTTTACCTTTCCCTTCTTACCAGATAAAAGACGTTTGGTGGCGACTTCATTGATTTTAGTATAAGATGACAGTTCAGCCAGGTTGTTTCACATGCCATTTGGGTTGAAGAATGCAGGGGCAACTTATCAAAGGGCTATGGTAGCTTTGCTTCATGATATAATCCATCATGAAATAGAGGTATATGTGGATTATATGATTGTAAGGTCACAAACTAAAGAGGAGCATCTCAATCACCTATACAAGCTATTCGAGAGGCTGAAAAAGTACAAGTTGAGGTTGAACCCTAATAAGTGCACATTTGGAGTACGATCTGGAAAGCTTCTAGGTTTTGTTGTCAGTGGTAAAGGCATCGAAGTCGATCTTACAAAGGCAAAAGCCATCTAAGAAATGCCATTCCCCCACTCTGAAAAGGAAGTTAGAGGATTCTTGTTTCGTCTTAACTACATCGCCCGCTTCATATCTCACTTAACTACTACTTGTGAGCCAATCTTCAAACTCTTGAAGAAAGATCAAGTAGTCAGATGGAATGATGAATGCCAAGCTGCCTTCAACAAAATCAAGGAATATCTGAAAGAACCTCATATCCTCATGCCTCCAATTGAAGGAAGACCCTTGATCATGTACTTGACTGTGCTAGAGAATTCTATGGGGTGTGTGTTGGGACAACAAACGAGTTTGGCCCAAAAGAGCATGCTATATACTGCCTTAGCAAAAAATTTACCGACTGTGAAACCAAATATTCACTACTCGAGAAAAATTGTTGTGCTCTGATATGGGCTGCTCGTTGGATAAGATAGTATCTGTTGACTCATACCACTCTATTGATTTCTAAGATGGACCCTATCAAGTACATCTTTGAGAAGCCTGCCCTTTCCGGACGGATAGCTAGATGGAAAATGATCTTGACTGAGTATGATATTCAATACACAATGCAAAAGGCCATCAAAGGAAGTGTATTAGCAGATCATTTGGCCCACCAAGCTGTTGATGATTATCAGCCTATGAACTTTGACTTCTCGGATGAGAATATCATGTTAGTAACCAACCGTGCGAAACCTTGACCGTATGACGAACCTGAACAAGGATCCCGATGGACTATGGTCTTTGATGGGGCTTCCAACGCTTTGGGTAACGGGATTGGTGATGTGATAATATCCCTTGAAGGTTGCGACACTCCTTTCACTTCCAGATTGTGCTTCGATTGTACGAAAAACATGGCTGACTACAAAGCATGCATTTTGGGTCTGAAGGCTGCCATTGATTTGAGGATCAATCATTTGAATATGTTCGGGGATTCTGCTCTAGTGATTAGCCAAGTAAAAGGAGATTGGGACACTAAGCACCCTAATTTGATTCCTTACAAGGAGCTTGTTCTATCTCTGATTCCTTACTTCGAAGAGATCACCTTTGAACACTTCCCTAGGGAAGAAAATCAGTTAGCCGATGCTTTGGCCATAATGTCTTCTATGTTCAAGGTCAAATGGGCCAACGAAGCTCCTATGATTACAATTGAGAGATTTGACAAACCTGCACACTACTATGAGCTTGACACTGACACAGAAATCCATGGGGTTCCATCAATGACAGAAAGAGTATCCCGAAGGAGCTTCCATCAATGACAGAAAGCTCTTACGAAGATTCTCAGCCAAATTCTTCCAAAGTAATGGAATCTTGTACAAACGCAACCATGATTCTACTCTACTCCGATGTGTGGACAAGAAAGAGGCAGAGGAAATTATGGAAGACATGCATGATGGTCTCTTTGGGGCTCACTCAAGCAGACATACTATTGCCAAGAAAATCCTGAGAGCTGGTTACTATTGGTCAACGATGAAGACCGATTGCCATTAACACTCAAGAACCTGCCACAAGTGCCAAATCTATGCTGACAAGGTCCATGTACCTCCTATTCCTCTAAACGTCATGACTTCTCCATGGCCATTTGCAATGTGGGGCATTGACATGATTTGAGAGACCAAACCTACTGCTTCCAATGGACATCTCTTCATTCTGGTCGCTATCGATTATTTCACCAAATGGGTCGAAGCCGCCTCATTTGCCTCAGTCACCAAGAACGTGGTAGCCAGATTCATCAAACATAACCTCATCTGCCTCTATGGTATCCCTGAAAGGATAATCACCAACAATGGGACTAACCTCAACAATGCTATGATTACATAACTTTGCACTCAGTTCAAAATCAAGAATCACAATTATTCTCCTTATAGACCTAAAATGAATTGCACAGTGGAAGCAACCAACAATAACATTAAGAAGATTGTGAAAAAGATGGTAGTGACCAACAAAGACTGGCATGAGATGTTACTGTATGCTCTTCATGGCTACCGTACTTCAGGTCAGACAACAACTAGGGTAACTCCCTTTTCTTTGGTCTATGTCATGGAAGCTGTTCTACCAGTAGAAGTTCAGATTCCCTTACTAAGGATTATGAATGAAGCAGGCCTAGGCAAAGACGAATGGATTCAGACAAGATTGGATCAGTTGAACTTGATCGATGAAATATGACTGGCTACTGTTTGTCATGGTCAGATGTACCAAAAACGTATGATCAAGGCTTTCAACAAAAAGATCAGGCCTCGAGTGTATCAAGCTGGTGACTTGGTGATAAAGCGCATTATTCTTCCACAAGGAGACCCCCGGGGCAAATGGACCCAGACTTACGAAGGGTCATTTGTTATCAAGAAAGTTTTCTCTGGTGGTGCCATGATGCTGACTACTATGGAAGGTGAAGATTTCCCATATCCTGTGAACGCGGAGATAGATAAAAAATACTAAGCATAAGAGATCCGCTAGGTTAACACACCTAGGAAATATAAGGGCATCCCGGAAAACCAAAGGTTTGGGCAAAAATTAGGGATATATGCAAAAGATTGTACACCCGGATGAAACAACCGGAAGAAAATCATCAAACAATGAAGTCGCCATCGAACATATTTTATCCCATATAGAGGGAAAGGTAAACATCGAGAAAACCTGAGAAGGGAGAAGTCACGGTCTTGCGACCGAGAGATCGGGTAAGGGAGTCTTTTACGCAAGGGGAAGGTATTAGCACCCCACACGCCCGTAGTACTCTATGGTATCCACTCTTGTTATCTATCTTATGGGTGTGTTTAATCTATGCTTAATGTTTACTATACTACTTAAGGAAGAATGCATGCAAAAGAGAGGAGAAAAGAATGTATGGAAAATAAAATTGTGCTCGCTTGGGCCCTACCTCAAAGCCTACGTATCCTTTTTGAGGAATCAAAGCTACCGTAGTTTGGCTCACATGTTTTGTTTGTTTGTGTTTTTTATGGACGAAGTTAATTCCGCCTTCAGCCGTAGCTCGACCTTTAGGGACTTATGCGTTGGCACATAAGTAAATTAATCATGTCCTTACCTGAAAAGGGTTTTTTAGAGAAAAGGTGCTTGAGCGCACAAAATAGTTTGAATTGGTTTGTATTTTTTGTTGCAGATAATGACTAGTTAACCTCAAGAGAGAGATATTAGCCGCTTTTCTACTTAGCCATGAAAGGAGTCTTTGAGAATTGAACCACGCCTAGGCCTGAGATGGAGAATAATAAGATCGAGAAGAGACCCGCTTATCATTTCCCATACTAATCAAAGGCATGATTCTCATCAGTAGTTTTAAAGTGTTTTGAAGTTTGAATAAGAAAGAATTTTTAGTTTTAATGCAAATACAAAAGGGGAAGAAAAGTCGACGGGAGACTAGCCTATTTCTAAACCTAATTTTATTATGCATCATGATCCTAAAATTGGGAATTTCAAAGGAATTCTACCTAATGTTTGCGTGTTTGGATTTAGAAGCCTAATATTTAATTTTAGTTCAATTAAATCGAAGATTAAATTTGAACCAAAATCACCTAAGGGATCATGAAAGACTATACAAACAA
Organism: Vicia faba; assembly: GCA_948472305.1. NCBI lineage: Eukaryota > Viridiplantae > Streptophyta > Magnoliopsida > Fabales > Fabaceae > Vicia > Vicia faba. The sequence continues at coordinate 1,550,875,730 of OX451736.1, forward strand.
GTAAAACTAAGCAACAAGTATTAAAGTATTGCATACAATCCCTACCAAAAATCGCAAATGAAATATATGACATAAAATGAGTAAAACTAGGGATCAAAATAGACTAAAAGTTAGGAAAAGGGAAAGAAATTCCTAATTAATTTCTAAAATGCCTTATAATATTTTTACCGTTTTTACTATGTATTTTGTTATTAAAAAAATCATAAAAGAAAGAATTAAAAGAAATTATAAAAGGAAATTGAGAAAATCAGGGGGGTGAAAATTGAAATTCAAGAGGGTGCAGAAATCACGGCGCCAGGCCCACCAGAAAAGTGCCAAGAGCCTTTTTGCCTTTTCTCTTTTATCCTAGTTCCCTTTTGATTTGAGTCTCACCTCCGTCGAAGCTGAATGCTCGTCATCTTCTCCACGATGGTTCATAGATTCGAATGACACCTAATAACTTGTATGAACCATACGATATAGGAGGATGATGAAGAAAGGAACATTTCTTACCTACCGAAGTAGCTCCAGTAGTGCTCGTTTGATGATGAAAATGGCAGGGTAAACCAAAGACACTGATGTGAATTCCAGGTAATCAAACTCAATCTTGTGCATTCTTAATTATGTATTTCTTCTTCTCCTCTTCAAAATCTGCTTTTGTCTTGTGATTTTTGCGTGATGCATTTTTGGTTACGATGCGGAGCATTGTTGTTGTGCTTGCGAGATTAATGACTAAGCTGAAGCAGAGGTGTTATTGCACGAAGGAATACTCGAGGAAGATGAAGATTGAAGTAAACCTTAAATATTGAAGATGAAATTTTGAAGAATTCCGCGTTCTTGAGAGTTGCAAAGGGAGAGAAGAGAATTTTCTGGAGTTTTCGCTTAGTGATTCTTCAGAATGAAAACAAAGATAAAGATGATGTTGAACGAAGGTTACCGGTGGAAGAGAGATTGAGAAGAGTAAAAGTTGAAGATGGAGATGAGAGTTCTTCGGAAAATTTCAGAGAGCTTAGAGGTGAATATTCTTTGTTTTTTTCTGTCCATCTTGCAAAAGCTGAATTATGAAAAAATATCATCCTCTAAAGAAAACCCATTCTGTAATATATGGTTTTTGGAAGTTTGTTACTGATTCTGTTAGGAAGTTTCTGTTGGATGCAGTTAGAGACAGTTAGAGGTTGTTTAGAAAACAGTTAAGGGGTTGTGAATGATTGGAAACAGTTATAGGTGGTTGTTAATTTTGTTGGAAAGTTGGGAAGTTAAAGGGAGTAGTTGGTGTGGCGGTTATAGGTTAGTTTTTTAACTGTCATGGTTATTTCTGTTTTTTTAAACTACTGGGGCCGTTATGGAGTTGGTTATATTTTGTTTTGCTTCGGTTAGGAACTAACTGAGATTCTGTTACTGAGCATCGAATTTGGTTAGGAAAATTTTGTTATGGTGGTTAGGAATCGGTTGTTAGTTTTGTTAACAGTTAGGAGGTTAGTTTTCGTTAGTTGGAAACTAAGCTAAAGGTTAGTCAGTTTGAATTGGTTTGAAGATGTCAAGTGGTTAGAGGTTGTTAGGTTGGCAAGTCAGTTAGAAAAGCTGTTAGAAAATCTGTTAGAAAATGGTTAGAGGGAATTTTTATGTTTAGGTTTGGTTAGAAATTCTGTGATGCCTTTTCTCTTCCCTTTTTTGTTATAAGTTTTTTTCCAAATATGTTAGGAGATTCCTATCGAAAGTTATTAGGAGATTCAGAAATTCTGCCATGACTGAATCGTCGGGTTTCTGTTATGACAGTTAGGGTAACAGAGAATCTGTTAGGAAGTGTTTTTGTTAGGAATTCTGGAAATTAGTCGGTAGACGGTTAGCAAGAGTTAGAAGTTATGTTTTTTGTTTAGAGGTGAGGCCATTTGTTTTCTTCGTGCATAAGATTTTGGTTAGTAGTAGCATATTTGAGAATTATTTGGACTACAGGACAACAGGGCATCTAATAAAATGAACGGTTAACTATTTTTTATGCAGGTTTTGTTGATGTACAACAAGACTGCAATGGTTTAGTGATAGTTTTTTAGCTTGAAGGTGAAGAATGAAACAAGGGAAGAGATATGGCATAAAGAAAGGCCCTTGGAGTTTGAAGACCAATAGTTAGGACAAGGCGTTGTGCAGCTTTAGTAGCTTAGGACCTTAGGAATTTTGTGTAGCTGTTTCTTTGGAATGTAATATGAATTTGTTATGGTTACAAGTATAAATGAATGTGGCGTTTGTAATTTCTTGTGCCGGAATTTGAAATGCATAGAATTTTACATGAATGAACTTTGTAAAGACTCCAAATGGATTTAAATTTATATGGATGCTTCTTAACCTTTGCAACTTGAATGAATATTCGTACTGATCATGGATTTGAATGAAGTTGAATATCTTTTATAATGAAATGAATAAGTATTACACATGATGAACAAGGTGAAGACGATTATGATGAATGAACACCTTGCACTTGTACTTCACTACTTAAATATCAAGTAGTCTGAATGCATTCCCTTTCCAACCTTGCGAATTCCCAACAACTTTGATGAGTTGAACCAAATTTGAATATATGGAATCATTCGCTTCAACGTTAATCCAAATTGGCTCGCCTAACAAGTAACTAACAATTTGAGAGAATGATGCCTTGATTATTATCCACATCCTGAACTTGAATGAATATCTTAAATTAATTTTCCATTCTCAATGAAGCCCTATATTCAATTCGATTTTCCAATCTTAAGCAAACTTTCATGACAAGCAACAAGTATGCGAAAGAATAATGATGCCTTTATTACGATGAATCCGCAAACTCATCTCTTGTACCATTGCTTGCATTTCGCAATCCAATTCCACTACATCTTGACTTGATGAGTAACAAGATAGCCAATGCCTTGAATCCTTTGATAAAGGCAGGACTTGAAGCACAGTAGGATACCTTGACATGAGACTCAATGAATCTCAGTTGTTGAACATCAACAAGCTCAAATATGATGAGTAATAAACCCTAGTTCACTTGCTTTTGATAAAATCTGATAATCAAGGTAGCTCGAGATGATGGAGGGAACCAAAACCTTAGCTTACAATTGAATTCTTGATGAAGCATAACAAGCTAAAAACCCTAGCATCCTTCCCAGAACAAGTTAAAACCCTAACGTCTTTCCCTGCTTGTTGAAGAAGAAACTTAAATCTCTTGGATGAAGATAAGAGCCTCAGAGCCTTAAAGAAACCCTAATTCTTTAAAATCTTTGATCACATGCCACATTTTATTGATTAATGAATGAATTATGTGTTAGATGATCGAATGGAGTTATGTACATGAGAAAAGTGCGAGATGCGCAATCTAGATAAAAGCAAAACGGGTAGGACAAATATAGGGTATTACAGCTGCCCCTATTTAATTGTCTTAAACTTGAAAGTGTGATTGGCACGTGCCTTTCGGAAGTTCGAGGTAGAAGATGATTAAATACCAATGCCAAAATTTTTTTTCTGAAAGATGGTGGTAATGAGTATTATTTTATTTTTGTGACATATGCGAGGGAATAATTTTGTTTTTTTTTTGTGAAAAGACAGAGGTTGGACTTGTAACGTGGCGTGATGCTAATACAAGACAAAGGCTGGTACGGAGACAGCGGACAAGGTCTACGGGAAACCTACGATCCTAAGGTGAAACATAAAAGTGATTTGTCAAAGAACCTAGCCCATGGGCGATATTAGGTTTTAAGATAGGATTTGTGGGAAGAACCTAGCAAACGGGTAATCTCAGGTTCAACGGTGGTCTATGGGAAGAACCTAGCCTACGGGCGATCTATGTAACGCCCCGTTTTATTTAATATTATATTATATATAAATTTTCGAGTTACCTTTTGACATTTATTTTTGCAACGAGAATATTTAAATTACCGGTATATCTGTTAATATATTCGATGACATTTTATTCAGACCGATAATTATTTTATTCGGTCCGGTATTTATTTTGAGGGACCGGTAATTATTTTGTTCAGTTCGGTTTTTATTTCGTTCCGTTCGGTAAAATATTATTCGGACCGATATTTAATTATTCGGAGATATTTTAATTATTTGGAGTTATTTTGATTAAGTGGCCTTTTGAATTATATTTTGGGTTAGTAAGACTAGTGGAGGGTAGTATGGTATTTTCATGTAGTCTTAAGACTAAAATCCAAACAAAGGCATTAGTTGTTGTTTTATGAGAGATAGAAGTATCATAACACAAAACACACTTAGAGAGAACTATAGAGAGTCTTGAGGAAGAGAAGAACAAGAGCACAAAGCTTGGGTTTTAGGTTGGTTGGAACATCAAGAATCATTCAAACATCTAAGGTAAGGGGTTTGATTTTCCAATGCTTACAATTAGGATTTGATTTGGTATATTTTGATTTCGGATAAAATTGATGTTAGGGTTCTTGAAATTTGTTGAGATAAATTAGGAGAGTTAATTTAGGTGTTAGTGTTATGGGATTATTGTTATGTTAATAGAAATTAAATTAGAAAAATTAATTTATATTAATTAAATTAAGTCTAGAAAAACTAAGGAATAGCAGTATATTACGTTTCATAAAGTACTAGCAGTATGCAATGAAGTTTATAATAAACTAGCAGTATAGCTTATAAACTAATAAACTAACAGTATTCATTGAAATGAAGTTAGAAACTAAAGTATTAGTAATATGTATAATTGAAATGAAGTTAGAAACTAAAAGCTAGCAGTATACTAAAAACTAGAAGTATGTTTATTATATTAAGTTTAGAAACTAAAAACTTGCAGTATGTTTATTATATTAAGTTTAGAAACTAAAGAACTTGCAGTATGTTTATTATATGAAATTTAGAAACTAAAGAATTTGTAGTATGTTTATTATATTAAGTTTAGAAAATTAATTAATTTATGTTTTGTTTTTCTTTTCTTAATTTAATATATTAAATATTTATATTAATTAAATACAAATATGACATAAGTTAGTCAATTTAATTTGGAACCCGATTATGTTTGATTTCCCGATTTCGGAAATTTCGGCGACAGACCTAGTTGCTCCGAATTGAACAAAAATTGACGTGCTAGCTAATTTCGCGTGTAGAACGTTGTGGTGAGGTTAGTTTTTCAAGATTTCGAGTTTTTATGAAACGACCCGAAATAGGCCAATTTACGGTTAATTTGAAATGGGTTACGTTTTAGTCAGTTTAAGTCGCGTATGGACAATCCGATTGCGACATTAATGATTATGATTGGTGTCGATTATTATGAATGACTTTCACGATGATTATTGATGTTCGACTATTTTTCCATGTTTGAATTTTAGTGAATTATTTGATAATGATATGGTGTGATTAAATATGATGTTTGCGACGGTTTATTTATAATGAATACTTGATAATATGCGATGCGATGATATGTTTATCTTGATGTGGATGAATATGGCGACGTGGGTTTTATACCAATTTTGATGTGCGATGCTGATGTTTTGTTGTGTCGTGTTTGTGATGTCCTGTTGTCGAGTCTCATACATTGCATTGGCGACGAGGGCTTTTATGCCAAGCGACGAGGGCTTTTGTGCCAAAGCGACGATGGGCTTTTATGCCGAATGTCCCTAATTATGGACAAAGCGACGGGTACCACATGCATAACATAGTCGTGTCTCATGGAGTCGGTTATGTTTATTTTTGAGTCTTTTGGCATTGAGTTTTATTTCATGGTGTGATCGGTGGATCTGGAACTGACTGTTTAACGCTGGTTCGCGAAATGTCACGGAAGCAAGAGTCGCCACCGTATTTTATTTTCTCCAAATGGAAAGGACAAAAGCACAGAAAAATTCCTTATAGAGATTGCTCTCGGTTCGGGAGGTAGATTATAGAAAGGGAAGGTGTTAGCACCCTTTCTATCCATAGTTATCCATGGGCTCTTAGATACTTGCTCATTTGTGTTTTCAAAATGGTTTGTTTGCTTTTCAACTGTGGGTTTAAAAAAGTTTCTTTGAAAATTTCAGTTCGACTCTTGTATCAGTCCTCAAGACAGTTTGAAAAAATTGCTTTAGAAAGCTTTTTGAAAAGGTGTCGGTGTGAAAAGTATTTTTTTTTATTTATTTTGAAGTTAGAGCAAGTATCTAGAGTCGTCTACCTACCCTAAGGAATTCGTATGTGTAAATGTCCTTAAAGTAGTGCCATCCCACCATTGAGAGGTAGGTAGCACCACCGTTGGAGGTGTTCGGGTCAATTCGAGGTTCGGGGCATGGTGATCACCGGAGCAATAGGAAGACACCTTAGAAGCTACCCTCATGCCATGTTCATGGACATGAGGACTTACTAAAACGTCCTCTACTCGACGATCACCTTTCGAGGGGCAAGGCAACAGTGAGGCGTACCCTAGGGATGGTGTGTGATTTGTGTGTCGTTTTCGATTATTTTTATCTTGTCATGTATGGGTGATCTACGCGTTGTTTTTATTTTTGACATTCATTCTTTCGTGCAATAGTTAACAGTTAAAAAAAGATGCGGAATTAAAAGTTCTACGCTATTACAAAGGCGCGGGTCCACATCGCCAAATTAATCCAGGACCCGATTTGAAATAAAATAAAGTGCGAAAGATAAATATCGGATTAAGCTATTACATGGCTTTGGGAGAATTACATGAATATTCATAAAAAGAAATAAAAATGCGAAGAGAATTAAAGTCGGGAATGCGAGGGCGTTAGACCCTTTTTAGGAAATTAAATTACAATTATGAAATTAATTAAATTAAATGCGAATGGAAATTATTTTTGAGTTTTTTGTATTTATGGATTTTAATGAGAATTAATGGAATTTAAACCTAATTCTAACTATTTTTAATTTATTAAAAAAAACATGTTAAAATTGAACCTAAAATTAACCTAATTATTTATATGGTAATTTATTTACAAAAAAAAATAATTAATAATTAATATGGTGAAAAAGAAAAAAAGGATAAAAGTACAAAACCCTAATTCTACATTTTTTAATTTATTAAGAAAAATATTAAAATTTAAACCTAGAATTAACTAAATTAATTAATGCAGTTTATTTACAAAATAACATTAAATAAAAAATATATTTTATTTTTTGTCTTTTCTGATTTTTATTATTTTTGGTACTTTTATAAAATTTATTTTTTGATGAATTAAAAGAAAACAATTGAATTAAAACAAATAATAAAGAAAATAGAAGAAAGAAAAGAGAAAGAAATATAATACACTAGGGGGGTTCTGCCCCAATCTGGAGGTATTGTCCAGCAATTAGGCCCAGTTATTGGAGGCCTTTTTGACTTTCCTGGCCACGTGCACATGCGTTGAATGGGGCGTTCCCTGAACTCCAGATCCTGGCCATTGAGTGGATCTTCAAGGACATGTGGTGAGCTCAAGCATAGGCGTCCATGATGGTCTTCAGGTAATGCGTTGCATGGGAAGATATTAGGAAAAATGATATTGAAGGGATGGTGGACCTGGGAATCGAACCCAGGTCCCAGAGTGTACCAAACCAAATGCCTTGCCAGCTGCGCTGTTGTGTTGCTTTGTGTATAATATAAAGAATAAAGAATATAATGTAAAACAAATGGTTAGTGGGTATTTCGCGCGAAATTCAAATGCGCCAGTTATGTATGGACACGTCTGTCTTCTTCTTCAATTGCCTGTAAAAATAAAAAGAGGTAGCAGGGGTTTTAAACCCCCACTAAACGTTGCACACAAAAAAGCGATTAGAAACCTGTTGATCATAAATTTATCGTGAGGTATGGAAACGATTGGTCATGAGCTTCTGATTTCAATGGCATGGGTCTTGTGTCTCAATTTTTCCTGAAGAGGAAACCCCTAATTCGTGACCTCTGAAAACCTAGAAAGCTTCAATGGTGATTTGGCATATAGGGCACGAAAATCCAATTAAATGACATCATTAGCTTTAGAATGGTTAGATTAGTTCAAATCAACAGAAAGAATGCAATGAAGATGCTTATAAATTGAAACACGAATAGCAAAAATGTTATGGACAGGACGGCATCATATTACCAATTCTTTGCGTTAGAAGCTGTGATTTTGATCCAGAAACTTTCCTTGTGGCCTTGGCAAGCGATTGGAATCAATATTTTGTCTTGAAACCAACTCTAAGGCAGTTTTCAGTTTTCACTTTTTTCACAAAAATTGCAAAGGTTGTTCTTGATGTGTGGCGCAGCTTCCAGGTTCTGAGCTTTAGGGTTTGCATCTGTATATGTATGCCAATGGATTAGGGTTGAATTTTGAGTCCAAAGATCCTTGCATTGATGTATGAAATATTTGATTTTCCATGAATATTTTTCCAATCTTTTTCATGTGTTTTTGATTCCAATCATGGCCAATCTTTCCAATTTTGTTATGCACGAATCTTGAATGACCAATGGGAGCAAATGCTGCATAGAAAGATTCACATACATTTGTTTTAGTATTTTTTCATATTCTATTTTATTAAATGAATTAATAGTAATTAAAAATTCAAATAAAATAATAAAAATGATGAAATAAATCCCTTTTGGGCCAAATGGTCGTGCATATCCTTTGGATGATGAATCTTGGAAGAAAATGTGGCCCATTAGCAATTTTGAGGCATTTGAAGTAAAGTTGACTTTTCAAAATTCCCAAAAATTTCCCAACTTCCACAAGGCATATCTTGCTCAATATTTAAGCTTTGATCATGTTTTTGGACATTTTGGAAAGGTATTGAAGTCCTATAACCAATGCCTTTAGTCCCATGTCATTTTTATTTACCAATCTCAAGTTATGGTCTTTGACTTAAAGTGCCTTTTTGTTGACTTTTGAAAATGACCTATAATGTTGAAATAGGTAACTTTTTGTGAGAGCATTTCTTGGACTTGAAGTGTGAAGAGGAGTTGTAGGAAATGTCTTTCTCTTCAAAATGAGATTTGGATGGAATTTTTCCAATGAACCATGTGGAAGTTATGCCTTGGTCAAGTTACAGTTGACTTTTTCAACTGTCCAAATATGGAAACTTTTGCATCTTGAGACTTTTTGAGCCATGCCTTGAAAATCATGATCAAGAATTGATCAAATGATGTTTGTGGCTTCAAAATAAGATGTTGACCAAAAATTTGAACTTTTGACTGTCAAATGACCATTTTGCCCCTGCAGTTGACTGTAGAGCAATTAGGGTTTTTGATTGTGCAATTTTGTGCTGTAAGTCTTGAAACTTGGTATGAGGATGCTTGACCATGTTTATAGGCATGTGGGACTTGATTGGACCCTTGGAAACTTCATTTTCTTTGCCAGAACCAAAACCCTAGTTTTTGACTGTTAGGAGGCCCTTGAACTGTGCAACCCTTGGGGAAATTTTGAAGCATGCTCTTTGCAAATCTTGAAGAATATGGGAGGGCAAATTTTGGGGTACAACAGTTGCCCCTGTTCAATCTTCTTAGACCTGAGGATGCAGATTGGCTGACGTGCCTTTCGTAATCCGAAGGTGGAAGATGATTGAACACTAGAGTGCCCAGAAATTTGCGCTCACATAGTAGTGTGATGGTAGGAATGGGCTTATGCCATTTGGAGATTGATGGATAGGATGATGGGCTTATAGATGCCATCTGGGTGTCGATCGCGTAAGAGATTCCTTAGCGAGAACTTGCGTACCTGAAAAAGAAAATGAGTACCTGGCATGTTACAGGAGTTGGTCTTCAAACTCTTTGTAGATGTGCCCTGACTGGTTACAGGAGCTGAATCTGGAGCTTCAAAAGGTGATGAATGAACCAGGGATGGTTACTATCTCAATGGGACGGCTGAGATAACCTGGGGCGATTACTACCTTCACAGTAACGGGGAGAGAATCTTGGGCGACTTCAACCTCAACAGTAATGCTGAAAGAATCTTGGGCGACTTCAACCTCAACAGTAACGCTGAGTAAATCTTGGGCGACTTCAACCTCAACAGTAACGCTGAGAGAATCTTAGGCGACTTCAACCTCAACAGTAACGCTGAGAGAATCTTGGGTGTCTTCTACTGAGTCTTTATAAGGAAAATCTTTTAGGGGCTGATTTAACTGGACTAGAGAAGGCCTTTGACTGGATAAGAAACAGGAAAATCTTAGGGTCGATTTAACTGAACCGGACAAGGTCTTGAAATCTTCAACTGGATAAGAAACAGGGAGATCTTAGGGTTGATCTTACTGAACCAGAGAAGGCCTTTGACTGGATAAGAAACAGAAAAATCTTAGGGTCGATTTAACTGAACCGGTCTAGGTCTTGAAATCTTCAACTGGATAAGAAACAGGGAGATCTTAGGGTCGATCTGCCTGAACCAGAGAAGGCCTTTGACTGGATAAGAAACAGGAAAATCTTAGGGTCGATTTAACTGATTCGGTCAAGGTCTTGAAATCTTCAACTGGATAAGAAACAGGGAGATCTTAGGGTCGATCTGACTGAACCAGAGAAGGCCTTTGACTGGATAAGAAACAGAAAAATCTTAGGGTCGATTTAACTGAACTGGTCTAGGTCTTGAATATAGCTGAGAACTTAACTGGATCTTTCCTGAAAGGTAAAGGTCAGTCATATGCAATGCATGATATGGATCAAGCAATGATGTTCTCAACATAAATGAGATTTGTAAGATATGATGCGTATATGCATGCTATAATGTATGGAAGTGCGATGTTTATGAATGTATCCTTGTCTTAGGAAAATAAATCCTTGACGGGTGCCGGGAAGTCACTCCTGGGCTGATGTTTGAAGAATATATCTTTGCTTCTGCTGGGGATGATAGTTGCAAGAATACCGGTAGGAGAAGATAACTCCGCTGGGGAATAAACTTGGCAAACGGATTACTCTGCAGGGAGAAAAGTACTCTAACGATCTTGCTGGGAAACAAAACTCTGTGAGGAGAAAGGTACTTTGCTGAAAGGTTGATGGTAACTTCGCTGGGGATACCATTGTTGTGTTGGAAGTGTTGATAGACTTCGCTGGGGATAAGAAGACTTTGTCGAGAACGATATTTCCGTGGCTTTTGGCTGAGGATAACCTAGTTATATCCTGGTAGGGAAATAACTCTTTAAATAAAGCCGGGAGACGCGTTCGTGCTCTGCGAGGATAAGCTTCCAGAATCTACTGGGGATAAGCTTACTGCTTGGGGAGATGGACCCCAACTTTGCTGGGGAAACTGGATTGGACCCTCCTGGGGAAAATTTGAACTGTATCGGGGAAGTGACTCCACTGAATGTTTGATATACCGCCGGGGAACAATCTTTAGGCCAAGACTGTCGGGGATGCTTGTTAAGAATGCGTGCATATTGCTGGGGAATGTTGAGACATGCTGGAGGGTACCCAACTTCCCTAAGGTTGATTGTAACTTTGCTTGGGGAGAGTGTATTGACTTGCTGGTTCACTCTATGGGGAATTGAGATATGTTGGTTATGTTCTTCAGCTGAACCTACCTTGGTACCTTGGTGGACAGAGCCATTAGATCGTTTGGACAATTCATCATTGCCCCTGTTTCTGAGGTGGGGGAGGAAGACCTGTGAGGTGCTGGTAGTTGTTGATGGATAAACCTTCTTCTGGTAGGCAGGTGACAAGATGACAGGGCATAGTCGTACGCTTTGATCCCTAACTTTTGCCTGGACCGCCCTTTCGGGTTTTCAGTCCACCGGGATACCCATTTTTGCCCAAGCCGCCTTTTTAGGTTTTCGACTTGCCGGGTGTACAGATTATTTTCATTTCATCCCTTATTTTTGCCCGAACCCTTTTGGTTCGCCGGGAAGCCCTTATTTTTGCCTAGGTACGTCAACCTAGCGGGTCTTTGATTATGCGTATTTTTTTTCGACTATGTCCGTGCTTTCAGAATGTAGGGAGTTTCCCCTGTTAGAAGTGTTTTGTCATGCCACCAGAAGGTGTTTGATCAGGCAAGATTCGTTGTTGGAATGCCCCAAGTGACCTAGGCAGAGATTTGCCCCAGGCTACTTGGCCTTTGAGAGATTCTCCGAATCTTGACTCAACTTCCCCAGATGATGGACAATAGTCATACCTGCCCCTTGATTGGAAGTGCTTTTGTTCACTAGGTATTCGTCGTGCGAATTTCCCTGCTATTCAAACAAATATTCATTTGCAAACAAAGTTATGTCAAAAATGCAAAGCTTATGTCTGTTTCGAAGTCTTTGGAAATGCATTCTTTTCATAAAACAAGTGAATGTTTGTAAAACGTGATGTCAACTCCGTATTTTATCGCAAGCCTTAAGGAGTCAGGATACCTTTCGTAACAGTATGCTTTCAAACTAACCCATGCTTCAGCTAGGACTTTTTAGGGTTATAACGTGGCCTGGTTCACGGTTTAAGAAACAAAGGATAAAGGCTCAAATTATATTGTACCCACCCGTTCTTCGTGATGTTCTTCAAACCTTAAACTCAGTTGATCGTGCGTTAGACCTTATTTGAGTCTTGCTTTGATGTATTGATGATTTATTCTAAATAGGCAGTCATTTTTGTTTTTGTTGAGGGTTTGTATGACCTCTTACTTTTTGATTTCGCTATCCCTAAATTTTGCCTGAACTGTTCCCTTTTTAGGAATTACAGTCAGCGGGATGCCCCAGTTTTCGTAAGTCCCCTTTATAGGTTTTGACTTTTTGGGCTTTTGTTCTTGAGATATAATGACTGCTTGTCTTTATGATTATTCAGAACCATCGCTGTCTTTTGTTTTGGAAGGACTCCTTTGATGCCATTCGTTATACACTCGGATCAACTGAGAGAACTACCCTGCCCCAGGTTATGATAAAGGGTTTTATTTTTTCGAAAAGAAAAACTCCTACTTCTTTGGCTCAGAGGGGTTGACGAGGGATTAACTTCCTTATAACTCCAGTGTTTAGGAATTGAAACAATGCCTGTACCTCATCAGCGGGGCCTGTTCAAAAGCATATTGTAATTGTCGTGGTATCGTTTTTGTCATCCTCCCTCAAGAGGCTTAGAATTATTAATCGAACGTTGATCATCAGAAAAAATATGAAAATAACTTGCATATAGTGAATACGAATATATAGCTTCAAAACAGACATATGCGATGCACTGATAACGTAAAAGAGTTTGACATGAACAAATGTTTGAACAATCAAAGAAAAATACAATTTGAAAATCCTAATGAACAAAAGTCTTTTCATCTCCGGGCTTGTTACTTCAAATGGTGAGCCTTGGAGGGATGGTAGAAAAACTCAGCCTGACCATCCTGTGTGAACTCCAGTGCTCCTTCATCAATCAGGTCCTGGATCTTGTTCTTCAGAGCCCAACACTCATTTGTATCATGTCCTGGACTGGCAGAGTGGTAGGCACACCTTTTATTGGGATCATAGATATGAGATGTCGTGTTGGGGTTCCGGGGATGAGCCCTTAATGTGATCAGATTCAACCTCAACAAGCATTGTAAAGCCTGAAACAGCGACATGTTGAGCGGGGTGAATTGCCTCCTGGGCTTGTCTGGCTGAAGCTGGCGAGGTTGATGCTGAATTTGTGACACTGGAGCCATTTGAGGAGCTCTCCCCTTATCTCCTTGTCTCAAAGATGGTTGAATGATGACTGGCTCTTTACCCTTAGACGTTTGCCCCAGTTGGTTACCCTGAAGCAGTTGGTTGATGAGAACTCTGAGCTCTTCTTGTCTTTGAGCTAAACCTTGAATGGCAGTCACCTGCCCCAGCATCGGAGCTTTCAATGCATCCACTTCAGCTTGCAGATGTTTCAGCCGTTCGTCCTCAGCGCTGTTCCTGACCAAAGTCTCCATGAGAAGTGTCCTTAGCTCCTCCTGCCCCTTGGATAGATTCAGGAGGATTTCCCCGAACCGAGTCTCTTGAGCAAGAAGGTCCTGATTATCTTGTTGGGAGGCCATTGTTGAAATAAACAGAGGGAAAGGTAAGTGACCTGCAATAAGGATACCTGTTATGCAATGATGTGTATGACATGCATGCAATGTTTTCAAGGACCTCACGGGATAAACAAGAAAACTTATTAGCATTTGGGACCCAGTAGCTTGATTGAAAGAACTTCATATTTGTTGAGAGTCCTTTTTCAAGGGTCAAAAGCTCACCATATCCAGTGGGTCATAGCCCCTGACAAACTTGGCTCGGGGAACCTTCTTTAAGTGTCAAAGCTCACCATATCCAGTGGGTCATAGCCTCTGACAACCTTGGCTAGAGGAAAATAAATCCTCTTTGCCCCTTGCTAGACAGTTTGATTCATCATGACCTGCATCATAAACCCTTGGGATCCTTGAAATGGATTAGTCCTTATGCAGGATGTATGCAATGGTATGATGTTATGCTATGCATGGGGTAATGTAAGTGACCCTGTTATGAGTCTCAATTAAGGACTGCAAACCAAAAACTTGCAAGAAACTTAATAAACCCTGTTATGAGTCCCAATTAAGGACTATAAACAAAACCTGCAGGAAACTCAGTAAACCCTGTTATGAGTCCTAATTAAGGACTATAAACAAAAACCTGCAGGAAACTCAAGTGTCAAGATAACAAGCATGCAAGTAGTCAAGTTGGGAGGCACACAAGTCACACAAAAGAAGCCCTTAGAGTTTAGGCCAGCATGGGGTCTGGGTATTACCCTCTTGAAGTTGGTGGGTTCAAACCTGTCCTATCAGAAGTAACCGGGTTCTAAGGGTCCCAATATCACTGGATTGCTTTCATTGTTCATCGTTTCGATTTAGCCACTGAACTGGCGACCGAAATATTCCAGGAAAGCAACCCTCAATTGGGTGTAGTATCGAGTATCAACCAACCTCGGACTGCACTAAAGTCAGTTATCTCACTACCCTAAAGAGGCCAAGATAGTTCAATTAAGGTTCCTAAGGTCAGTTGATGCTTCACGACACCACGCGGAGGCCCCGTACTCTCCTTGACTGAACTCAAGGGTTACCGGTACACACCAAAGTGCCACATCAACGTAGCATACTGTGTCAACCATGTCGGTATACCCCCCACAGTTCCCTCACAGCCTTGTTGCTACTTTCTAAGAAGGTATCCCCAGATCCGGGTTAGGATCTATAGAACTCCCAAGACAGTCCCACAATTTAAAGCAAGCAATTTAGACAATTGAAAACATAAGTGATATTAGTCCTAAGGTACACCTCACTCTATAAGAGTATTCCCCAGCAGAGTCGCCAGTTCTGTGATCGGTGGATCTGGAACTGACTGTTTAACGCTGGTTCGCGAAATGTCGCGGAAGCAAGTGTCGCCACCGTCTTTTATTTTCTCCAAATGGAAAGGACAAAAGCATAGAAAAATTCCTTATAGAGATTGCTCTCGGTTCGGGAGGTAGATTATAGAAAGGGAAGGTGTTAGCACCCTTTCTATCCATGGTTATCCATGGGCTCTTAGATACTTGCTCATTTGTGTTTTCAAAATGGTTTGTTTGCTTTTCAACTGTGGGTTTAAAAAAGTTTCTTTGAAAATTTCAGTTCGACTCTTGTATCAGTCCTCAAGAGTGTTTGAAAAAATTGCTTTCGAAAGCTTTTTGAAAAGGTGTCGGTGTGAAAAGTATTTTTTTGATTTGTTTTGAAGTTAGAGCAAGTATCTAGAGTCGTCTACCTACCCTAAGGAATTCGTCTGTGTAAATGTCCTTAAAGTAGTGCCATCCCACCATTGAGAGGTAGGTAGCACCACCGTTGGAGGTGTTCGGGTCAATTCGAGGTTCGGGGCATGGTGATCACCGGAGCAATAAGAAGACACCTTAGAAGCTACCCTCATGCCATGTTCATGGACATGAGGACTTACTAAAACGTCCTCTACTCGACGATCACCTTTCGAGGGGCAAGGCAACAATGAGGCGTACCCTAGGGGTGGTGTGTGATTTGTGTGTCGTTTTCGATCATGTTTATCTTGTCATGTATGGGTGATCTACGCGTTGTTTTTATTTTTGACATTCATTCTTTCGTGCAATAGTTAACAGTTAAAAAAAGATGCGGAATTAAAAGTTCTACGCTATTACAAAGGCGCGGGTCCACATCGCCAAATTAATCCAGGACCCGATTTTAAATAAAATAAAGTGCGAAAGATAAATATCTGATTAAGCTATTACATGGCTTTGGGAGAATTACATGAATATTCACAAAAAGAAATAAAAATGCAAAGAGAATTAAAGTCGGGAATGCGAGGGCGTTTGACCCTTTTTAGGAAATTAAATTACAATTATGAAATTAATTAAATAAAATGCAAAAGGAAATTATTTTTGAGTTTTTTGTATTTATGGATTTTAATGAGAATTAATGGAATTTAAACCTAATTCTAACTATTTTTAATTTATTAAAAAAAAACATGTTAATATTGAACCTAAAATTAACCTAATTATTTATATGGTAATTTATTTACAAAAAAAAAAATAATTAATAATTAATATGGTGAAAAAGAAAAAAAGGATAAAAGTACAAAACCCTAATTCTACATTTTTTAATTTATTAAGAAAAATATTAAAATTTAAACCTAGAATTAACTAAATTAATTAATGCAGTTTATTTACAAAATAACATTAAATAAAAAAATATATTTTATTTTTTGTCTTTTCTGATTTTTATTATTTTTGGTACTTTTATAAAATTTGTTTTTTGATGAATTAAAAAAAACAATTGAATTAAAACAAATAATAAAGAAAATAGAAGAAAGAAAAGAGAAAGAAATATAATACACTAGGGGGGTTCTGCCCCAATCTGGAGGTATTGTCCAGCAATTAGGCCCATTTATTGGAGGCCTTTTTGACTTTCCTGGCCACGTGCACATGCGTTGAATGGGGAGTTCCCTGAACTCCAGATCCTGGCCATTGAGTGGATCTTCAAGGACATGTGGTGAGCTCAAGCATAGGCGTCCATGATGGTCTTCAGGTAATGCGCTGCATGGGAAGATATTAGGAAAAATGATATTGAAGGGATGGGGGACCTGGGAATCGAACCCAGGTCCGAGAGTGTACCAAACCAAATGCCTTGCCAGCTGCGCTGTTGTGTTGCTTTGTGTATAATATAAAGAATAAAGAATATAATGTAAAACAAATGGTTAGTGGGTATTTCGCGCGAAATTCAAATGTGCCAGTTATGTATGGACACGTCTGTCTTCTTCTTCAATTGCCTGTAAAAATAAAAAGAGGTAGCGGGGGTTTTAAACCCCCACTAAACGTTGCACACAAAAATAGCGATTAGAAACCTGTTGATCATAAATTTATCGCGAGGTATGGAAACGATTGGTCATGAGCTTCTGATTTCAATGGCATGGGTCTTGTGTCTCAATTTTTCCTGAAGAGGAAACCCCTAATTCGTGACCTCTGAAAACCTAGAAAGCTTCAATGGTGATTTGGCATATAGGGCACGAAAATCCAATTAAATGACATCATTAGCTTTAGAATGGTTAGATTAGTTCAAATCAACAGAAAGAATGCAATGAAGATGCTTATAAATTGAAACACGAATAGCAAAAATGTTATGGACAGGACGGCATCATATTACCAATTCTTTGTGTTAAAAGCTATGATTTTGATCCAGAAACTTTCCTTGTGGCCTTGGCAAGCGATTGGAATCAATATTTTGTCTTGAAACCAACTCTAAGGCAGTTTTCAGTTTTCACTTTTTTCACAAAAATTGCAAAGGTTGTTCTTGATGTGTGGCGCAGCTTCCAGGTTCTGAGCTTTAGGGTTTGCATCTGTATATGTATGCCAATGGATTAGGGTTGAATTTTGAGTCCAAAGATCCTTGCATTGATGTATGAAATATTTGATTTTCCATGAATATTTTTCCAATCTTTTTCATGTGTTTTTGATTCCAATCATGGCCAATCTTTCCAATTTTGTTATGCACGAATCTTGAATGACCAATGGGAGCAAATGCTGCATAGAAAGATTCACATACATTTGTTTTAGTATTTTTTCATATTTTATTTTATTAAATGAATTAATAGTAATTAAAAATTCAAATAAAATAATAAAAATGATGAAATAAATCCCCTTTGGGCCAAATGGTCGTGCATAGCCTTTGGATGATGAATCTTGGAAGAAAATGTGGCCCATTAGCAATTTTGAGGCATTTGAAGTAAAGTTGACTTTTCAAAATTCCCAAAAATTTCCCAACTTCCACAAGGCAT
Source organism: Vicia faba (assembly GCA_948472305.1). Classification (NCBI taxonomy): domain Eukaryota; kingdom Viridiplantae; phylum Streptophyta; class Magnoliopsida; order Fabales; family Fabaceae; genus Vicia; species Vicia faba. Next base: position 1,550,893,808 of record OX451736.1, read on the forward strand.
ATCTTGCTCAATGTTTAATCTTTGATCATGTTTTTGGACATTTTGGAAAGGTATTGAAGTCCTCTAACCAATGCCTTTGGTACCATGTCATTTTGATTTACCAATCTCAAGTTATGGTCTTTGACTTAAAGTGCCTTTTTGTTGACTTTTGAAAATGACCTATAATGTTGAAATTGATAACTTTTTGTGAGAGCATTTCTTGGACTTGAAGTGTGAAGAGGAGTTGTAGGAAATGTCTTTCTCTTCAAAATGAGCTTTGGATGGAATTTTTCTGATGAACCATGTGGAAGTTATGCCTTGGTCAAGTTACAGTTGACTTTTTCAACTGTCCAAATATGGAAACTTTTGCATCTTGAGACTTTTTGAGCCATGCCTTGAAAATCATGATCAAGAATTGATCAAATGATGTTTGTGGCTTCAAAATAAGATGTTGACCAAAAATTTGAACTTTTGACTGTCAAATGACCATTTTGCCCCTGCAGTTGACTGTAGAGCAATTAGGGTTTTTGACTGTGCAATTTTATGCTGTAAGTCTTGAAACTTGGTATGAGGATGCTTGATCATATTTATAGGCATGTGGGACTTGATTGGACCCTTGTAAACTTCATTTTCTTTGCCAGAACCAAAACCCTAGTTTTTGACTGTTAGGATGCCCTTGAACTGTGCAACCCTTGGGGAAATTTTGAAGCATGCTCTTTGCAAATCTTGAAGAATATGGGAGGGCAAATTTTGGGGTACAACACATGGCTTATGATGAATTGCGATGATATATGATACTTTGTTTTGTGATGATTTTTATGTTGAACATAAAGAGAATATGATGCGATAATTTCATGATGAGTAAGCGATGAATATAACATGACGGTAAAGCGACGATATGAGTTTATGGCGATGAAGTTTATGTCTTGTTTTGGTATGATTATGATGTTTACGTACGAAATTAAAGTGTTGATTTTATACACTAAATGATGATTTAAAGTGTGTGAGTTTTGGATATGTGCTGACATACCCTTATTAATGCTATATCATTTATGATTCCAAAACTATTTATATATTTTATCATGCCTTTAATTATATGTTTTGGAGTATCTCACCCTTTACTTGTTTCGCCGCTGCCTTTATATTGGTAACGTGCAGGTGATCCATGAGGATGATGAGGATTAACTCGAGTCTCTTTATTTTGAGTCGCTCTGCTCTAATAGTAGTAACACACGGGATTTGGGCAACGTTATTATTTTGATAGGATAGTTTATGTATACTATCTTATGACTTTATGTATTTATGATAACATGATGATACGTACATTTTGTGAACACATCCGTCGTGCTGTGATTAGTCATATGTTTATATGATGATTTATGTTATGAATCAGTATATCCAACTTTTGATTTTGTGATGTGCATTATAATGCAAAGTGATGAAAAAACACGAATATGTGATACCTCAATTTATGTTTGGATGAAATTTTGAAACTCTGATTTTATTATTAATTGCGAGGGGTAGAATTGGAGTGTTACATTAGTGGTATCAGAGCAGGTCGGTCTATCCGGCCAAGTTGTTGAGTTTGTTGTTGTCTATCAATCAAGTATTATTATTTGTTGATTCTAATCCTTGTTTTGTTTTAAGCAGAAGTTGTTATGGCTGGAAGGAACACTGGTAGGAATGATGAGGCTCTTGCTTCTACTATGCAGGCAATGGCTCAGGCTTTCCAAACCCCCCGGAAGGCTGACGAGAACGCTGGGTCTCGTAGTTTGGCAACCTTCCAAAGAGAGAATTCTCCTACTTTCCAAGGAAATTATGCTCCTGAAGGTGCTTTGGCGTGGCTGAAGGAGGTTGAAAGAATCTTCCGTGTGATGGATTACACTCCTGTGCAAAGGATCTGTTATGGTACTCATAAACTAAGTGCTGAAGCGGATGACTGGTGGGTTGAAACCCGTCAGAGACTTGAGGTTGCTGGTGAGGAAGTGACATGGGAGGTTTTTCGAAGGGAATTCATGAGGAAGTATTACCCGGAAGATGTTCGGGGGAAGAAGGAGATAAAGTTCCTTGAATTAAAGTAAGGAAGCATGTCTATCACTGATTATGCTGCAAGGTTCACTATGTTGGCCAAGTTCTATCCGCATTATGATGGGCCGAATGGCGAGTTCTCTAAATGCATCAAGCTTGAAAATGGTTTGCGTCCTGAGATTAAGAAAGCTGTTGGTTATCAGAAAATCCGTGTCTTTTCAGATTTGATTGATAGTTGTAGGATCTTTGAGGAGGACAATAATGCTCATTATAAGATTATGTCTGATAAGAGAAACAAAGGTCAGCAAAGCCGTGGAAAACCGTATGATGCTCCAGCTGGTAAGGAAACAGAAAGCATTTCAAGGGCGAAGAACTAGTGGGGGAGATGCTCCTGCTAGTACTGTTTGTTACAAGTGTGGGAAACTTGGCCACAAAAGTAATGTTTGTCGAAGCGATGTTAGAGCCAAGGAGAATGAGGTGAGATGTTTCCGATGTGGAGAAGTGGTCCATATGACTCGCGATTATAGACATAAGGATATGGTCTGTTTTAATTGTGGCGAGGGAGGTCACATTAGTGCTCAATGTAAGAAGCCTAAGAGGACTCAAGGAGCAGGAAATGTGTTTGCTTTGTCGGGTGCTCCGATGGAAAACGAGGATGGTCTTGTTCGAGGTACTAGTTTCATTAATAGCTTTCCTCTTATTGCTATTATTGATACTGGTGCTACTCACTGTTTTATTGTTGTTGATTATGTAAAGAGATTGGGTCTCACTTTGTCGTCTCTGGATAGAGATATGGTGGTAGAAGTTCCGGCTAAGGGAACGGTTACTACTTCTTTTGTGTGTGCAAGTTGCCCTTTATCAATCTTTGATAGAGACTTTGTGGTGGATCTTGTTTGTTTACCGCTTGTCGGGTTAGACGTGGTTTTAGGTATGGACTGGTTAAAAGCTAATTATGTCCATATCAATTGCTATGACAATAGTGTGAGGTTTTCTTCCTTAGTAGAAGAAGAACAATCTATGTTGGTGTCGACGAAGCAGTTGAATGAGTTCATTAAGGATGAGGCATTGGTTTTCTTGTTGATGGCGACTCTTTCTGTGGAGAGTCAAGCTGTGATAGCAAACTTTCCGATGGTGTGCAATTTTCCCGAAGTATTCCCTGATGAGATTCCTAGTGCACCTCCAGAAAGAGAAGTTGAATTTTCTGTGGATCTTGTCCCTGGTACCAGACCTATCTCTATGGCACCATATAGGATGTTCGCGTCCGAGTTTGTAGAATTGAAGAGCCAATTAGAAGATTTTCTCGAGAAGAAGTTTGTTAGGCCAAGTGTGTCGCCGTGGGGAGCTCCTGTGTTATTGGTGATGAAGAAAGACGGTAGCATGAGACTTTGTATTGATTATCGTCAGTTGAATAAAGTGACTATCAAGAATAGGTATCCACTTCTTATAATTGATGATTTGATGGACCGATTGGTTGGCGCTCGCATGTTTAGCAAGATTGATTTGAGATCGGGTTACCATCAAATAAGAGTGAAAGAAGAAGATGTTCAGAAAATTGCTTTCAGGACGAGGTATGGACATTACGAATATTCGGTGATTCCTTTCGGTGTCACTAATGCACCAGGAGTATTCATGGAGTACATGAATTGTATTTTCCATCCTTAATTGGATCATTTTGTGGTTGTTTTCATTGATGATATTCTGGTTTATTCTAAATCGGAAGAAGAGCACGCATAACATTTGCGCATCATGTTGGAAGTTCTGAAAGAGAAGAAGCTTTATGCTAAGTTTTTGAAGTGTGAGTTTTGATTAAGTAAAGTGAGCTTTTTGGGGCATGTCATTTCTGGTGATGGCATTGCAGTGGATCCTTCTAAAGTTGATGCTGTGTTGAGATGGGAAACTCCTAAATCTGTTACTGAGATTAGAAGTTTCTTGGGTTTGGCTGGTTATTATAGAAGGTTCATTGAAGGTTTTTCCAAGTTGGCGCTTCCTTTGACAAATTTGACTTGTAAAGGAGCTGAGTTTGTATGGGATGTCAAGTGTGAAGAAAGTTTTGTTGAACTTAAAAAAAGGTTAACAACGGCTCCGATCTTGATTCTACCTAATCCTAAAGAACCGTTTGTTGTTTATTGTGATGCTTCTAAGATGGGTCTAGGTGGTGTGCTTATGCAAAATGGAAAAGTGGTTGCTTATGCTTCTAGGCAATTGAAGATTCATGATAAGAATTATCCTACGCACGATTTAGAGCTTGCAGCGGTTGTTTTTGTGCTTAAGATTTGGAGGCATTATCTTTATGGTTTTAGATTTGAAGTATTTAGTGACCATAAAAGTTTGAAGTATTTGTTCGATCAGAAAGAGCTTAATATGAGACAAAGACGGTGGCTTGAATTGTTGAAAGATTATGACTTTTGATTGAATTACCATCCTGGTAAAGCTAATGTGGTGGCCGATGCTTTAAGTCGAAAGACTTTGCATATGTCACTGTTGATGGTGAAAGAGTTGGAATTGATTGAGCAATTTAGAGATATGAGCCTTGTAGTAGAAGTGACGCCGAAGAGTATCATCTTGGGAATGTTAAAGATCAATAATGATTTCCTTGATAGTGTTAGAGAAGCTCAAAAGCTTGACATGAAACTTGTTAATTTGTTGGTTGGTATTGGACAAACTGAAAATGAAGATTTCAAGTTGGATGCTCAAGGTGTATTAAGGTTCTGAGATAGGATTTGTATTTCCGATGATGTGGATTTGAAGAGAATGATCTTGGAAGAAAGTCATAGAAGTAATTTGAGTATTCATCCCGGAGCTACCAAAATGTATCAAGATTTAAAGAAACTATTTTGGTGGTCGGGCATGAAAGGAGAGGTGGCTCAGTTTGTTTATGCTTGTTTGACTTGTCAGAAGTCTAAAGTGGAGCATCAGAAACCTACAGGGTTGATGCAACCGTTAGAGATTCCAGAATGGAAATGGGATATCATTTCTATGGATTTCGTAACGGGGTTACCGAATACACCAAGAGGACACGATGCAATTTGGGTGATTGTTGATAGGCTTACGAAGTCGACTCACTTTATTCCTATTAACATCACTTATCCCGTATCGAAGTTGGCGGAAATTTATATGCATGTGATTGTGAGATTACATGGTATTCCTTTGTGTATTGTTTCAGATAGAGATATGAGGTTTACATCTGAATTTTGGAAGAGCTTGCAAGACGCTTTGGGTTTAAAGTTGAGGTTGAGTTCGGCTTATCATCCTCAAAATGATGGTCAGACGGAAAGGACGATTCAATCGTTGGAAGACTTGTTACGTGCTCGTATTCTTGAACACGGTGGTTCATGGGATACATATCTTCCTTTAATTGAGTTTACTTATAACAATAGCTTTCATGCTAGTATTGGAATGGCACCGTTCGAGGCTTTGTATGGTCGGAGGTGTAGAACTCCTTTGTGTTGCCATGAGTCGGGTGAAAGTGTGGTGCTTGGACTAGAATTGGTTAGAGAGACTACTGAGACGGTGCAGATGATTAGAGAAAAGATGAGAATTTATCAAAGTCGACAAAAGAGTTATCATGATAAAAGGAGAAAAGACTTGGAATTTCAAGATGGTGATCACGTATTTTTGCGAGTTACTCCTACAACCGGCGTTGGGCAAGCATTGAAGTCGAAGAAGCTAACTCCTCGCTTTATTGGTCCTTGCCAAATTACTAGAAAAGTGGGAAAAGTGTCTTATAGAGTGGCGTTACCGCCAAATCTTTTGAACTTGCATGATGTGTTCCATGTGTCGCAACTTCGGAAGTATGTTCTGATCCTTCACATGTGATTGAGATGGATGATATTCAAGTGTGAGACAATCTTACGGTGGAGACGATTCCATTAAGGATCGAAGATCATGAGATAAAGTCTCTTCGTGGCAAAGAGATCTCCTTGGTTAAAGTTGTTTGGATAGGAGCAACTGGTGAAAGTGCGACGTGGGAGTTAGAAAGTAAGATGTAGGATTCCTATCCCGAGCTTTTCGAGTCAGGTAATTTCGAGGACGAAACTTTTATAAGTGGAGAGAGTTGTAACGCCCCATTTTATTTAATATAATATTATATTAATATTTTCGAGTTACCGTTTGACGTTTATTTTTGCGACGAGAATATTTAAATTAATCGGAATATCTGTTAATATATTCGGCGACATTTTATTCTGACCAGTAATTATTTTATTCGGTCCGGTATTTATTTTGAGGGACCGATAATTATTTTGTTCGGTCCGGTTTTAATTCCGTTCCGTTCGGTAAAATATTATTCGGACCGATATTTAATTATTCGGAGATATTTTAATTATTTGGAGTTATTTGATTAAGTGGTCTTTTGAATTATATTTTGGGTTAGTAAGACTAGTGGATGGTAGTATGGTATTTTCATGTTGTCTTAAAACCAAAATCCAAACAAAGGCATTAGTTGTTGTTTTATGAGAGATAGAAGTATCATAACACAAAACACACTTAGAGAGAACTAGAGAGAGTGTTGGAGGAAGAGAAGAACAGGAACACAAAGCTTGGGTTTTGGGTTGCTTGGAACATCAAGAATCATTCAAACATCTAAGGTAAGAGATTTGATTTTCCAATGCTTATAGTTAAGGTTTGATTTGGTATATTTTGATTTTGGATAAAATTGATGTTAGGGTTCTTGAGATTTGTTGAGATAAATTAGGAGAGTTAATTTAGGTGTTAGTGTTGTGAGATTATTGTTATGTTAATAGAAATTAAATTAGAAAAATTAATTTATATTAATTAATTTAAGTCTAGAAAAACTAAGGAATAGCATTATATTACGTTTCATAAAGTACTAGCAGTATGCAATGAAGTTTATAATAAACTAGCAGTATAGCTTATAAACTAATAAACTAACGGTATTCATTGAAATGAAGTTAGAAACTAAAGTATCAGTAATATGTATAATTGAAATGAAGTTAGAAACTAAAAGCTAGCAGTATACTAAAAACTAGAAGTATGTTTATTATATTAAGTTTAGAAACTAAAAACTTGCAGTATATTTATTATATTAATTAGAAACTAAAGACCTTGCAGTATGTTTATTATATGAAGTTTAGAAACTAAAGAACTTGCACTATGTTTATTATATTAAGTTTAGAAAATTAATTAATTTATGTTTTGTTTTTCTTTTCTTAATTTAATATATTAAATATTTATATTAATTAAATACAAATATGACATAAGTTAGCCGATTTAATTTGGAACCCGATTATGTCCGATTTCCCAATTTCATAAATTTCGGCGACGGACCTAGTTGCTCCGAATTGAACGAAAATTGACGTGCTAGCAAATTTCAACGTGTAGAACATCATGGTGAGGTTAGTTTTTCGAGATTTCGAGTTTTTATGAAGCGACCCGAAATAGGCCAATTTACGGTTAATTTGAAATGGGTTGCGTTTTAGTCAGTTTAAGTCGCGTATGGACAATCCAATTGCGACATTAATGATTATGATTAGTGCCGATTATTATGAATGACTTTCGCAACGATTATTGATGTTCGAATATTTTTCCTTGCTTGAATTTTAGTGAATTATTTGATAATGATGTGGTGTGATTAAATATGATGTTTGCGACGGTTTATTTATAATGAATACTTGATGATATGAGATGTGATGATATGTTTATCTTGATGTGGATGAATATGCCGACGTGGTTTTTATACCAATTTTGATGTGCGATGATGATGTTTTGTTGTGTCGTGTTTGTGATGTCCTATCGTCGAGTCACATACATTGCATTGGCGACGAGGGCTTTTATGCCAAAGCGACGATGGGCTTTTATGTCGAATGTCCCTAATTATGGACAAAGCGACGGGTACCACATGCATAACATAGTCGTGTCTCATGGACTCGGTTATGTTTATTTTTGAGTCTTTTGGCGTTGAGTTTTATTTCATGGCTTATGATGAATTGTGATGATATATGATACTTTGTTTTGTGATGATTTTTGTGTTGAACATAAAGTGAATATGATGCGATAATTTCATGATGAGTAAGCGATGAATATTACATGACGCTAAAGCGACGATATGAGTTTATGGCGATGAAGTTAATGTCTTGTTTTGGTATGATTATGATGATTACATGACGAAATTAAAGTGTTGATTTTATACACTAAATGATGATTTAAAGTGTGTGAGTTTTAGATATGTGCTGACATACCCTTATTAATCCTATATCATTTATGATTCCAAAACTATTTATATATTTTATCATGCCTTTAATTATATGTTTTGGAGTATCTCACCCTTTACTTGTTTCATCGTTGCCTTTGTATTGGTAACGTGCAGGTGATCCACGAGGATGATGATGATTAGCTCGAGTCCTTTTATTTTGAGTCGCTCTGCTCTGATAGTAGTAACCCTCAGGATTTGGGCGACGTTATTATTTTGGTAGGATAGTTTATGTATACTATCATATGACTTTATATATTGATGATAACATGATGATACGCACATTTTGTAAACACATCCGTTGTGCTGTGATTAGTCATATGTTTATATGATGATTTATGTTATGAATCGGTATATTCGACTTTTGATTTTGTGATGTGCATTATAATGCAAAGTGATGAAAAAACATGAATATGTGATACCTAAATTTATGTTTGGATGAAATTTTGAAACTCTCATTTTATTATTAATTGTGAGGGGTAGAATTGGGGTGTTACAATCTATGGGAAGAACCTAGCCTACGAGCGATCTCAGGTTCGAAGATGATCTATGGGAAGAACCTAGCCAAGAGGCAATCTCAGGTTTGACGATGATCTAAGGAAGAACCTAGCCTACGGGCGATCTCAGGTTCGAAGATGATCTATGGAAAGAACCTAGCCAAGAGGCAATCTCAGGTTTGACGATGATCTAAGGAAGAACTTAGCCTACGGGCGATCTCAGGTTTTAAGATAGGATTTGTAGGAAGAACCTAGCCAACGGGTGATCTCAGGTTCGACGGTGATCTATAGGAAGAACCTAGCCTACGGGCGATCTCAGGTTCGAAGATGATCTATGGGAAGAACCTAGCCAGGATGCAATCTCAGGTTCGAAGATGATCTATGGGAAGAACCTAGCCTACGGGAGATCTCAGGTTTGAAGATGATCTATGGTAAGAACCTAGCCAAGAGTCAATCTCCGGTTCGACGATGATCTAAGGAAGAACCTATCCTACGGGCAATCTCAGGTTCGAATATGATCTATGGACGATCTATTAGGGAGGATCTACAATCGACTTAGAAGGGAATCTAAGAAGGTGGTGGTCTTGATCATGTCACGACAATTGGAGATACGAGAATGACCAAGTTTACCGCATTGGATTTGCTGGGCACTTGAAAAGATGAAAGTCATCAACTGGGGGTTTTTGGAATGATATCCTCTCGTGGGGATGTATTGTTGTCCATGAATGATTCAGGTATTTTGTGCAGGGTACCTGATCTGGCTTATGCTTCGTATGCATGTTTGAATTTCTTTTGCCGCAAAGATCCGTGCTGATGGATCTGCTACGCGCCTTTGAAGATGCAATGTTATGTAATGATAACTATATGCAATGCAAAGAAATAAACTTCATGGGGGTAAGCGAAAGCTTGCTGGGAACCATTGCTCGTCACTGGGGATGTCAATACATATCGGCGCTGGAAGCCTGCAATACCAAAATCATTGGGGATACTGATAAGAGTACGCACTGGGGAGCCCATGATATCAAAGATTGTTGATGACTCTGCTGGAGGCTGAGTCGCTGACGAAGCGAGCCTTCAGATACGCTGCTGAATTCTGAATCGCACCATTGGGGAAGAGATAATCTGGCCAGATTTCCATATATCCTGAATCGTCGAGAGGATGATAGAACTGAATATGTCTAAGAATGGATACTGAACACCATGTGAATTTCTCCGAATATATGCCCCAAGTTTATGCACACTGAGGAATTATCTCTTGAATCATTTGGGGATAAAAGATGGGCATGGACACCTGCGAATACCCTGGTTTAGCTCTGTGAATGCCCCGATTTAGCTCTGTGAATGCCTCGGTTTAGCTTCACTGGGGACGTTCTTGATTAACTCCACTAGGGATGCACTTGCACGTGCTGAGTCAAACGATGACTTTGAATTTTCTGAACTCACCTGGGGAATCAAATTTGAAGTTGTCTGCAGTAGATGAAGGTGGCTTCGTGTACTGGCTAGGTCAGGGTGACCGTTACAAATTGCTACCTGCAAGGAAAAATAACACTTGTAATGCATACGACATTCCCACATGGTTATACATCGACGTAAAGTCAAGTTTTATCTCGACTTGAGAATTTTTATTCCCCATGTTTCTAATGCAATGTTTAATAACAAATAAAACACATTCTGCATACGAAAACATTTCATGATAATAAAAGACAACTTTTGATGGAAGCAGATTTTATTGATTGGCCTATGAATAGGCATTTGTACAAGGAAGCAACTCCTATATGAGGTAGCTGCGAAATAGAAACGGAAAATACAACAAGTATAAATGGCAATGAGAGATGCTCGAATTTCCATTAAAACCGGTATCGGTACAATTCCCATATCCTAAGTAGTCTCAATGCCTTGCCTCTGAAGAGTAGCAGTTGGATCGGTCAATTCGCTGCCAAGGTTCTATAGATGTGCATGTGTCATTCGTGAAGAGCAATCAAACTACAACCTCTCGCTTAAGATCCCTAATTTTTGCTTGGATCGCCCTTTCGGGTTTTTGACCTAACGAGATACCCCTTTTTGCCTAAGTCTCCCTTCCGGGTTTTCAACTTAGCGGGTTGTTCTCTTTTTCATTTTATCCCTAACTTTTTCCTGGAGCTTCGTATCAACCGGGATGCCCATTTTTTTTGCCTAAGTCGCCCTTTCGGGTTTTCGACCTAGCGGATCTCTTTATGCGTAGAATTTTTTGACTAAGTCTGAATTGACTGGGAGTGGAACGTCTTCCCCGTCCATGTCTGTCAGGATTAGGGCACCTTCTAAAAAAGCTCTCTTCTTGATATATGGTCCCTCGTAATTGGGTGCCCATTTGCCCCTTGGATCGGAATGGCTTTGCACGATGACCCTTCTCAAGACCAAATCACCAGGATAAAACTTTCGAGGACGAATCTTTTTGTTGAATGCTATCTTCATCCTTTGTTGGTACAAATGGCCATGACAGATGGCCGCCAAACGCTTTTCATCAATCAGATTAAGTTAGTCGAATCTTATCTGAACCCATTCTACCTCATCAAGCTTGGTCTCCATCAGAACCCTTAACGAAGGAATTTCTACTTCGACAGGAAGCACGACATCCGTGCCACAAACAAGTGAAAATGGAGTTGCCCCTGTTGAAGTACGCACAAATGTTCTGTAGCCGTGCAGAGCAAAAGGCAACATTTCATGCCAATCTTTATATGTTCTAACCATCTTCTGGATGATCTTCTTTATGTTCTTGTTAGCAGCTTCGACTGTACAATTCATTTTTGGTCGATATGGAGATGAATTGTGATGTTCAATTTTGAACTCTCCACACAACTCCTTCATCATGTTGTTGTTAAGATTAGAACCATTATCAGTGATGATTCTATGAGGAACTCTGTAACGACATATGATTTCTTTCCTGATGAAGTTGGTAACGACCTGTTTGGTTACATTCTTGTAAGAAGCTGCTTCCACCCATTTGGTGAAATAGTCAATATCCACTAGGATGAATCTATGACCATTTGAAGCACTTGGTTCAATCCTTCCAATCATATCAATTCCCCATATCGGAAACGACCACGGGGAGGTCATAACATTCAGAGGAGTTGGAGGAACATGAATTTTGTCTGCATATACTTGGCATTTGTGGCACAATTTTGCATATATGCAACAATCTCTCTCCATTGTCATCCAGAAGTATCCTGCTCGTAGGATTTTCTTCGCCATAGAATGCCCGCTCGAATGAGTCCCGAAAGAACCCTCATGGATTTCCTTTATGATCGACTCTACTTCGTGTCTATCCACACATCTGATAAGAACCGAGTCATAATTTCTCCTATACAGGACGTCTCCTGATAAGAGGAACTTGGATGCTAACCTTCTAAGCGTATGCTTATCACAAATTGTAGCATTTTCGGGGTACTCTTGCTTCTCGAGGTACCGCTTAATGTCGTAATAACACGGCTTCTCATCATACATATCCTCGGTTGAGAGACAATGGGTAGGAAAGACATGTGGCGGCTCTTTGTATCTGAGGATGCGTATATTAGGCTCCTGATTTGGAAAGCTCGCCGAAAACATAGATGCTAATGTGGCTAAAGCATCAACCAGCTGGTTTTCGTCTCTGGGAATATGTTCAAAGGTGATTTCATCAAAAGCGGGTATTAGCTGCAAGATATAGTCTTTGTACGAAATCAAACTGGGGTGTTTCGTCTCCCAATCACCTTGTACTTAATGTATGACCAAAGCAGAGTCTCCAAAGACTTCGAGGATTTTGATTTTAAGGTCAATGGCTGCCTCCAGACCCATTACACATGCCTCGTATTCCGCCATATTATTTGTACAATCGAAACATAACCGGGCCATAAATGGTGTATGAGTATTACGCGGAGAAGTCAGTATTGCCCCAATGCCATGGCCTGAAGCGTTCGAGGCACCATCAAACGTAAGAGTCCATCACTCTCCCGGATCGACCCCATCACAATCGTCAAGCTTCATAACATCTTCATCAGGGAAGTCGAATTTCATTGATTGGTACTCTTCCAATGACTGATGAGCAAGATGATCCGCAATAATGCTACCCTTGATAGCCTTTTGTGTAACATATTGAATGTCATATTCAGATAAAAGAATCTGCCATCGAGCAAGCCTGCCCGTGAGTGCTGGATTTTCGAAGATATACTTTATCGGGTCCATCTTTGCTATTAGAAGAGTTGTGTATGTCAGCATATACTGCCTCAGACGTCGAACAGCCCAAGCAAGCGCACAACAAGTATTTTCAAGTAAAGAATACCTGTATTCGCAATTGGTAAACTTTTTACTCAGATAATAAATGTCGTGCTCTTTACGTCCTGTTTCATCCTGCTGCCCGAGCACACAACCCATGGACCCTTCCAGCACTGTCAAGTACATGATGAGTGGCCTCCCAGGTACTGGAGGGATAAGGATTGGTGGCTCTTGGAGGTACTGTCTGATCTTTTCAAAGGCTTCCTGGCAATTATCATCCCATTGGACATCTTGATTCTTACGCAACAATTTAAAGATGGGTTCACAAGTAGCCGTAAGATGAGAAATGAACCTGGCTATGTATTTCAATCTCCCAAGGAACCCCCTTACTTCTTTTTCATTTTTTGGTGCTGGCATATTCTGTATTGCTTTTACTTTATCGGGATCTACTTCAATTCCTCGTAGACTTACGATAAAACCGAGTAGTTTGCCGGGTCTCACCCCGAAGGTACACTTATTCGAATTAAGCCTTAGTCTAAACTTTTGCAGACGCGCAAATAACTTTCGCAGATGGACCAAGTGTTCGTCCTCGGTTTGTGATTTTTCAATCATATCATCAACATATAATTCGATCTCCTTATGAATCATATCATGGAAGAGTGTCACCATGGCACATTGATACGTTTCACCAGCATTTTTGAGGCCAAAATGCATGACCTTATAACAGTAAGTACCCCATGGAGTAGTGAATGTCGTCTTTGTCAAGTCTTCCGGGGCCATCTTGGTTTGATTGTATCCCGAAAAATAATCCATGAAGGAGAAAACCTAGGACAGAGCCATATTATCAACTAATACGTTGATGTGTGGTAATGGGAAGTCCTCCTTTGGGCTTGGTTTGTTCAAATCTCGATTGTATACACACATGCGCACCTTCCCATCTTTCTTAGGGACATGTACGATGTTGGCAGTCCAATCTGAGTATTCACATACCAACAAAAAGCATGCGTTCAACTGCTTTTCAACTTCTTCTTTGATTTTGAGAGACATATATGGACGAGTTCTCCTCGGCTTTTGCTTTACCGGAGGACATTCTGGTTTGAGTGGCAAGTGGTGCATGACTATATTCGTGTCTAGACCAGGCATATTTTCATACGACCAGGCAAAGATGTCAGAGTACTCTCTGAGAAGCTCAATCAACCCCTTCTTTACGTCATCTTGCAAAGCGGCCCCTATCTTGACCTCCTTTTTTACTGCGTTATTGCAGAGATTGATGACTTCAATAGCTTCTTGATGAGGAAATATCATTTTCTCTTCTTGTCTCAACAGCCTTTCCAATTCCTCTGGAATTTCACAATCTTCCCCACTACCCTTATCGGCTTGGTCATTCGGATTCCCAAGAATATTGGTGCAAGGAACTGTAACATCATTGTTTTTTATGGAATTCGAGGCAGACCTGCATGATTGATGAATCATGCCTTATTTTAGAATAAGGATGCAAATTGAAAAATGGTTAAAGAGTTAGAAGGAAAAACATTGCCATTTTTATTTTACGAAAATAAGAAAAGATAGAGAGCAAAAATTGTATGCAAAGATGACATTTTATTCAATTTTTAAACAAACATAGAAACATGAGGTGGACCTTTTCACAAGCTGTCAACATGCTTCAGGAAAAAGCATGCAACTTATTTAAAACAAGAACATTACATGTCAAAGAAAACCACTTCAGGAATATCAGTGGCAGTCCAATTGCCGAGCTCTTGATCAGGTGCAATCTGGTAGATATACTGAGCCATATCTGTATCATCTTCATCATCCACTGCATGGATTTGTTCCTGAGCCCTCAGACCAGCCCTAACAAATACCTCTGAAAGCGGGGGAACTTGTTTTCCTTTGAGCACAATTGGACCCGTACCAACATGATCTGAAAAAGAAGACCCAAACCTAAGTCCAGACTTGTCCTGCCTTTCACGCACCTCTATACCTTTTCCCCAGTCTTCATTAGGAATCCCAGATTCCACAATGGCTTTGGCATCCCTCAAGGAAACCATTGGAACTCTAGACTTCTTTGTATTTTCCAGCATGGTGGGGACTTTTCCAACAGAGATGATTTCCATGGCTTGGAAAGGGGTTTCATGAACTTCCCCATCCACCTCGACATAACGGAAGGAAGTAACATTGTTGATCACGACATCTTCCTCTCTGCCAATGACGATGACCTTGTCTTGGACGATGAACTTCAAATGTTGGTGCAGAGTTTAGGTAACAGCCCCTGTCATATGGATCCACGGGCGTCCCAGTAAGAAAGTGTAAGAAGAACGAATATCCATGACATAGAACGATAGGTAGAACACGTGGGGGCCGATTTTGATGGGCAAGTCAACTTCCCCTTCCACAGATCTCCTTGACCCATCAAAAGCTTTGACTGTTAGCGTGCTAGGTTTCATCATAACCCCATCCATGTTCAGCTTGAAAAAAGTATGCTTAGGCATCACGTTCAAAGAAGACCCAGTGTCTACTAGGACTCGAGACATCACAGTGTCTAAGCATCTGATAGAAATATGCAACACTTTATTATGAGCTCGGCCCTCAGGAGGGAGCTCGTCATCACTGAAGCCCAGACAGTTTCCTGCAGAAATATTTGTAACAACCCCTTCAAATCGGGCCACAAAAATTTCAGGATTCACATGGGAACCGTGCAGAATTCTCATCAAGGAGGTTCGATGAGCTTCGAAGTACAGTAGGAGGGATAAGATTGAGATCTTTGCAGGTGTCTGATTAAACTGGTCAACCACCTTAAAATCGCTCTTCTTGATTATCCTGATTAGCTGCTCCGGTTGTTGTTCAAATGATGTCCCAGGAGAATCATTAACTACCTATTTCCCTTTATCTCTCACAAGAATCTCTTCGATAACTTCTTTTGGAGGTGGTGGAGTAGGAGCAAAGACTCTCCTGTTTCGAGTTATTCTACTAGTCCCAGGAATGTTGGTTACATCCTTATTTTCAATCGGCGGACAAACAACTTTCTTTCCCCGAATGTAAACAACATTGTATTCCCATGGCACTGCCCTGTTATAAGTCAACGGATCGGGAATTGAACTTGGAAGTGTTGATGCTTGGGTTGGCAGGGGAGCAACCGGATTCAGATTTGGCGCAGGGAGCGTTGGAACTTTTATAACCAATGGAACTCTTGAAGTATTCCTCTGAACATTGGCCCGATAATACGGAATCTCTAGAATAGCGACATCACCTTCGGGGATGACTTTCTCAACTCTAACAACCCCTTCGTCCATCAGTATCTGAATGGAATTTTTCAAATCCTCACACTCATCCGGATTGGATGAGCATTTCAAACAAAAGTCGTGAAGTTCTTGTAGAACTTCTTGTTGTAAAAGATGATTTCTTAAAACTGCCATTGACATCTGAATCTCTTCAACCTGAGTCACTAAGTCGTGGCCATCGTCAAACCCAATAGCATTGGCAGCAGTCCCATGGTGGGAAGGCATAGGATTATTCTGAACATTAGGTCCTATAGGAGCGAAGCTTAACTCCTTAGCATCTAAAAGAGACTGCACGTTGTACTTTAAAGCTTTGCAATTTCCGATCGAGTGGCTTGGAGCGCCTGAATGAAATTCACAACGTGCATTAACATCATAACCCCTTGGGAGTTCTTCCGGTGGAGGAGCTAACTCTCGAAGTTGTACCAACTAACCGGCTAACAATTGCAGAAGCAATTGAGCATACAAGGGATTGTATCACACCTCCTTTCGAGATAACTTTGCGGCCTTTGTTGACCCTTTTGTCCCTGAGGCCTTTGGTTCTGTTGATAGTTTCTCAGCTGTGCATACTGTTGTTGTGAAGCAGTAGTAGGGGTTTGGTAATATGGAACTTGTATAATAGCTTTCCCCTTATCATCAGAGGCATTGCTCACCTCTCCCTCCTTTTTCTTGATGTAACCACTAGAGTATGGTTTCTTCCCACCACCTGAGTTGTTGTTACCATTTGTGCCAGATGCACCTGAAGTAGTCCCTACTTTAATACACATTTCAACCCGCTCCCCGATGATGACCATATCCGAAAATGAATCTAAAGTACGGCTGAGCATATGTTGTAGATACGGGCCTCAGAGGGTACTCATAAACAGATCTATCAGTTCCTGGTCTAGGAGAGGAGGTTGAACTCTTGCGGCCAAAATGCGCCATCTTTGGGCATACTCTTTGAAAGACTAACCATTCTTTTGAGACATAATTCACAGTTTCGCACGACTAGGTGCTATGGCGGTGTTGTAGTGATAATGTTGTAGGAAAGCGTCGACCAGCTCGCCCCAAGTGCTAACATGAGTTTTCTCCAATTGCATGTACCATTATAATGGAGCTTCAACCACATTGTCCTTAAAGAAATAAATAAGTAACGACTCATTGCTAGCATAAGCAGCCATCTTTCTGCAGTAAGATCGGAGATGAGTCTCTGGGCATGTAACCCCTTTATACTTGTCGAAATCAGGTACCTTAAACTTTGGTGGAATCACGACCCCTGGAACCAAACACATATCAGCGACACTGAATCCTAGTTTCTTAGAGGTCTCCATAGCCTTCAAGCGTTCTTCCAAAGCTTTGTACATCTTAGTAGTTTCAGACAAATCGACCGTAGAATCCTTCGGAGGGTCATCGAGATTGATGACATCATGGTGGTCATCCATAATATGTCGTGGGTTCTCCTTAGGAATCCCCCCATGGTCATTCCTGGTTCACCATTTTCGGATGTGGAGGCACTGTCTACCAGTTCAGTAATGCTTATTCTGAGCTCTTCCTTCCCTTGGATGACGACATGAAGAGTTTCCATGAGTTGATTCATTCGATCACCCATGGTGTCCATGTCTTTGCGGAGAGCAGCCTGGTTTTGCTCAATCTGTTCCATAATCCTCAACTTGTTGGCTCGAGTGCGATAAGGATGTAGGGAAGTCATCTTGTAGATTCTGATAATAAGAGGCAAAACCATCAGATAAAAATCCCGTAAGAAAACCTGCAATTCATGAAATGCATGATATGTATGATGTATGAAATGATTGTCCATCCCGGTTTTCCACAGTTCAATTACCGTCAGCAGTAATCGAGCAACATGATGATAAGAACGATCGTATAAAGAAAATATCTAGAAATAAGAGAAATTCCCACAGAATTGAATACGAGAAAGTTATGGGAGTATAAGATGAGCAACTCCGTCTAACAAGCTTATTGGTAACAATATAATAATCAGTCCGGAGGTAGGTTACCATTCTTTTCCCATTTCTATCTCACATCATCAAGGCCCAAATAAAGTGCATTAGCGATAGTTTCAAAATCATGCTCGTTCGGACTAGCAACAAGTAGGTGCTCAGTAAATGGGATCGTTCTTCAGGAATTGGAACAATCTGATAGTCTTGGAAGGTGTAACTCGTAGTTTGTAAAACTGAAGTAAGGTCAAAATACCACCATGTCTTCCGATAAAAATTCTGCGTTGGGACGGACTAAAAAGGTCTTTTAAACTCTTCAAAGAAGGCCGAGAACTTGAGCGGAAAACTTGAGCGGAAAACTTGAGCAACACTGATAAGTACAATTGTCTCTCTTGGTCCTCTTGAGAACACCACTGTTGCTAAAAGTTACTGACAAAAATTATGCCAGAGGGGTACCCCGAAATGGACATGCACATGCAAGGTTAGTACATTTCATCTTTCTGAAATTTCTTTCTGAGAAATAAACATGCTATGATGTAAATGAAAATGATCATGGGGTTACTACTTCCATGATACCAATTTCTGTTGTACTGTCTATGCGTAGTCTGTAAGTACCAGGATCATAGGTCTGGAACATATACCACAAAATCTCATGAACAGATTCGGGACTCGGAAAATAAATTTGAGAACCACCTAGTCACCGGCAGAAATTCAGAGCACATTAGAACCGATAGTCACCGTCTGGGTATAGTCACCATCTGAACATGAGTAACCGTCTGAACTTAGTCACCAATTATACCTGTAATAATGAATCCCTCCCCACTCACAGGTGAAGACTAGGTCAGGGTAAGACAATTGTAACTCGAAAATCACGGGTTCACTTGAAAGTAAAATCATCACAACACAGACGTGCATGATGAAAGTACCTCCAATTGAACCTCATCCGAGCACGGTATATGACATGACTGCACTAATCGGACCACGTCCTATAGCTGTCATGCCCCACTATATTCCTAGTGTCCTACTTCACTCTGGCCTGGGTACTAGGCCTTTTACTTCAATAGTAACATCCCAACCCAATCAAGAAGCAAATCCAGTAAAGTAGTAGTATATGGAAGACAGTAAAATGCAATGCATACATATGCTCAAGTATATACAAAATGATTGAATGAACTGAAAGCATAAAAATAAACACCCAAAGAAAAGAAAGCAAGAGCTAGGAGCGACTCCGGGATGGACCAACATTTGGTCGACCTATCCCCAGTGAAGTCTCCAGCTGAAACAAATGGTAGAAAATCATCAAACAATGAAGTCGCCATCGAACGTCTTTTATCCCATATGGAGGGAAAGGTAAACATCGAGAAAACATGAGAAGGGAGAAGTCACGGTCTTGCGACCGAGAGTTCGGGTAAGGGAGTCTGTTACGCGAGGGGAAGGTATTAGCACCCCACGCGCCCGTAGTACTCTACGGTATCCACTCTTGTTATATATCTTATGGGTGTGTTTAATCTATGCTTACTGTTTACTATACTACTGAAGGAAGAATGCATGCAAAAGAGAGGAGAAAATAATGTAGGGAAAATAAAATTGTGCTCGCTTAGGCCCTACCCCAATGCCTACGTATCCTTTTTGAGGAATCAGAGCTACCGTAGTTTGGCTCACATGTTTTGTTTGTTTGTGTTTTTTATGGACAAATTTAATTCTGCCTTTTTCCAAAGCTCGACCTTTGGGTACTTATGTGTTGGCACATAAGTAAATTAATCATGTCCTTACCTGAAAAGGGTTTTTTAGAGAAAAGGTGCTTGAGCGTACAAAATGGTTTGGATTGGTTTGTATTTTTTGTTGCAGATAATGACTAGTTAACCTCAAGAGAGAGATATTAGCCGCTTTTCTACTTAGCCATGAAAGGAGTCTTGGAGAATTGAACCACGCCTAGGCCTGAGATGGAGAACAATAAGACCGAGAAGAGACCTGCTTATCATTTCCCATACTAATCAAAGGCATGATTCTCATCAGTAGTTTTAAAGTGTTTTGAAGTTTGAAAAAGAAAGAAGTTTTAGTTTTAATGCAAATACAAAAGGGGAAGAAAAGTCGAAGGGAGACTAGCCTATTTCTAAACCTAATTTTATTATGCATCATGGTCCTAAAATTGGGAATTTCAAAGGAATTTCAAAGTCGAAGATTAAATTTGAACCAAAATCACATAAGGGATCATGAAATACTATACAAACAAGTAAAACTAAGCAACGAGTATTAAAGTATTGCATACAATCCCTACCAAAAATCGCAAATGAAATATATGACATAAAATGAGTAAAACTAGGGATCAAAATTGACTAAAAGTTAGGAAAAGGGAAATAAATTCCTAACTAATTTCTAAAATGCATTATAACATTTTTACCATTTTTACTATGTATTTTTTTATTAAAAAAATAATAAAAAAGAAAGTATTAAAAGAAATTATAAAAGGAAATTGAGAAAATCAGGGGGGTGAAAATTGAAATTCAAGAGGGTGCAGAAATCAGGGCGCCAGGCCCACAAGAAAAGTGCCAAGAGCCTTTTTGCTTTTCTGTTTCATTATTAACCTAAACTTCA
Source organism: Vicia faba (assembly GCA_948472305.1). Taxonomy (NCBI): domain Eukaryota; kingdom Viridiplantae; phylum Streptophyta; class Magnoliopsida; order Fabales; family Fabaceae; genus Vicia; species Vicia faba. Next base: position 1,550,914,551 of record OX451736.1, read on the forward strand.
AACAAACGGAAACGAGCCTAAGGAATGCCATTTTCGGCCCGTATATCTCAGTAAGCATTTTTTTGTTGAATTATAAAGCGTCAAGCTACCAAAAACATTACTGGGCTTAGGCATGTTCGGTTCATCCCAGTGATAGAGGGTTTTTGTTAAATTGCACAGGTTCACAAAAGCATAGTGTTAAATTAATCACAAAATAATTTAATAAAAAAAATAATATAAAAATGAAGGGAATTAGGTTAAGTCTGGGCGACGATCCCAATTCGTCTTCCTCTCTCGAACGAACGCGGCGGTTCACTGTTCATCCTCTCCAATTGAAATCATACAAAACGGCCTCCTCGCGAATCAGCGCCTCCGTCTTGCTTCAAGGTCCGCTCGAGAATTCTATTTTATCCCGGTTCCCTTTTTATTTGAGTCTCACCTCCGTCGAAGCTAAATGCCCATCATCTTCTCCGCGATGGTTCGTAGATTCGAATGACACCTAACAACTTGTATGAACCATACGGTATGGGAGGACGATGAAGAAAGGAACATTTCTTACCTACCGAAGTAGCTCCAGTAGCACTCGTTTGATGACGAAAACGGCAGGGAAAACCAAAGACACCGATGCGAATTCCAGGTAATCAAACTCAATCTTGCGTGTTCTTAATTATGGATTTCTTCTTCTCCTCTTCAAAATCTGCTTTTGTCTTGTGATTTCTGCGTGATGCATTTTTGGTTACGATGCTGAGCATTGTTGTTGTGCTTGCAAGATTAATGACTAAGCTAAAGCAGAGGTGTTGTTGTATGAATGAATACTCGAGGAAGATGAATATTGAAGTAAACCTTAAAGATTGAAGATGAATGTTTGGAGAATTTCGCGTTCTTGAGAGTTGCAAAGGGAGAGCAGATAATTTTCTGGAGTTTTCGCTTAGTGATTCTTCAGAATGAAAAGAATGATGAAGATGATGTTGAAGGAAGGTTACCGGTGGAAGAGAGAGTGAGAAGAGTAAAAGTTGAAGATGAAGATGAGAGTTCTTCAGAAAATTTCAGAGAGCTTAGAGGTGAATATTCTTTGTTTTTTTTCTGTCCATCTTGTGAAAGCTGAATTGTGAAAAAATATCATCCTCTGAAGAAAACCCATTCTGTAATATATGGTTTTTGGAAGTTTGTTACTGATTCTGTTAGGAAGTTTCTGTTGGATGCAGTTAGAGACAATTAGAGGTTGTTTAGAAAACAATTAGGGGGTTGTGAATGATTGGAAACAATTATAGGTGGTTGTTAATTTTGTTGGAAAGTTGGGAAGTTAAAGGAAGTAGTTGGTGTGGCGGTTATAGGGTAGTTTTTTAACTGTCATGGTTATTTCTGTTTTTTTTAAACTACTAGGGCCGTTATGGAGTTGGTTATATTCTATTTTGCTCCGGTTAGGAACTAACTGATATTCTGTTACTGAGCATGGAATTTGGTTAGGAAAAGTTTGTTATGGTAGTTAGGAATCGATTGTTGGTTTTTGTTAACAGTTTGGAGGTTAATTTCCGTTAGTTGGAAAATAAGCTAAAGGTTAGTCAGTTGGAATTGGTTTGAAGATGTCAAGAGGTTAGAAGTTGTTAGGTTGGGAAGTCAGTTGGAAAAGATGTTATAAAATCTGTTAGAAAATGGTTAGAGGGAATTTTTTGTTTAGGTTTGGTTAGAAATTTTGTTATGCATTTTCTCTTCCCTTTTCTGTTATAAGTTTTTTTTCAAATATGTTAGGACATTGGTACCGGATGTTATTAGGAGATTTAGAAATTCTGTCATGACTGAATCGTCGGGTTTCTGTTATGACAGTTAGGGTAACAAATAATCTGTTAGGAAGTGTTTTTATTAGGAATTCTGGAAATTAGTTGGAAGACGGTTAGTAAGAGTTAGAAGTTATGTTTTTTTCATTTGGTGTGCTGATTTTTAATTGAACAAGTTTATGCAGGTTTATGAATTAGTACTAAGGTTAATGAATACAATCGGGTGTTAAATGGTGAATAGGGTAGATCACTCATGTATTGCGTTACACTGACTTGAATTCTTTGGACTGGAATATGTACAAGTTTCAAATGAAAATTAGCAAAAGTTTATGAATGTGTTAGGCTGGTTTTGTGATGCTGATTAGTAATATCGTTTCTGATTTTTGTTTAGAGCTGAGGCCATCTGTTTTCTTCATGCGTAAGATTTTGGTTAGTAGTAGCATATTTGAGAATTATTTGGACTACAGGACAACATGGCAGCTAATAAAATGAACGATTAACTATTTTTTATGCAGGTTTTGTTGATGTACATCAGGACTGCAAGGGTTTAGTGATAGTTTTTGAGCATGAAGGTGAAGAATGAAAAAAGGGAAGAGATATGGCATAAAGAAAGGCCCTTGGAGTTTGAAGAACAACAGTTAGGACAAGGCGTTGTGCAGCTTTAGTAGCTTAGGACATTAGGAATTTTGTTTAGTTGTTTCCTTTGAATGTAATATGAATTTGTTATGGTTACAAGTATAAATGAATTTGGCGTTTGTAATGTCTTGTGCCGGAATTTGAAATGCATAGAATTTTACGTGAATGAACTTTTTAAAGACTCCGAATGGATTTAAATTTATATGGATGTTTCTTAACCTTTGCAACTTGAATCAATATTCGTACTGATCATGGACTTGAATGAAGTTGTATATCTTTTATAATGAAATGAATAAGTATTGCACATGATGAACGAGGTGAAGACGATTATAATGAATGAACACCTTGCACTTGTACTTCACTACTTAAATCTTAAGAAGTCTGAATGCATTCCCTTTCCGAACTTACGAATTCCCAACAACTTTGATGAATTGAACCAAATTTGAATATATGGAATCATTCGCTTCAACCTTAATCCAAATTGGCTCGCCTAACAAGTAACAAACAATTTGAGAGAATGATGCCTTGATTATGATCCACATCCTAAACTTGAAGGAATATCTCAAATTAATTTTCCATTCTCAATGAAGCCCTATATTCAATTTGATTTTCCAATCTTAAGGAAACTTTCATGACAAGCAACAAGTATGCGAAATAATAATGATGCCTTTATTACAATGAATCCGCAAATTCATCTCTTGCACCATGGCTTGCATTTCGCAATCCAATTCCACTATATCTTGACTTTATGAGTAACAAGATAGCCAATGCCTTGAATCCTTTGATAAAGGCAGGACTTGAAGCACAATAGGATACCTTGACAGGAGACTCAATGAATCTCAGTTTTTGAACATCAACAAGCTCAAATATGACGAGTTACAAACCCTAGTTCACTTGCTTTTGATAAAATATGATAATCAAGGTAGCTTGAGCTGATGGCGGGAACCAAAACCTTAGCTTACAATTGAATTCTTGATGAAGCATAACAAGCTAAAAACCCTAGCATCCTTCCCAGAATAAGTTAAAACCCTAGCGTCTTTCCCTGCTTGTTGAAGAAGCAGCTTGAATCTCTTGGATGAAGATAAGAGCCTCAGAGCCTTAAAGAAACCCTAATTCTTCAAAATCTTTAATCACATGCCACATTTTATTGATTAATGAATGAATGATGTGTTAGATGACCTAATGGAGTTATGTGCATGAGAAAAGTGCGAGATGCATAATCCAGATAAACGCAAAACAGGTACGACAAATTTGGGGTATTACACTGGAAACTTGAAAACCCGAAAGGGCGACTTCGGCAAAAATGGGTATCCTGGTGGGCTGAAAACCCGAAAGGGTGGTCCAGGAAAAAGTTAAGGATTAAAAGCATATGACTATGTCCCATCGAATCACCACAATCGACTTTATTACCAAGGTATAAGTTCAAACGTTCCAAGATCAGTCCAATCAACTTCTGTCAACGACAAGGGATATTCGAAGAGATTGGGGCAATAGTAGAGTTGGAACGCAATGAGATCATTTCCACATGGCTATCATTTTTGTTTTCAATTTTGTTTTCCTTTCGACGATTTGCTCTTACTAGGATCTCCGTCTCTTTGTACAAAAATGCCTATTCATGGGCAAAATATCAATACAAATATACTTTGAAGTGCAAACTTTCTATTTTTTTTTGTTTTGAATGCAAAGATGTCCAATGACTAAAATTTAACGAACATATGCATGTGAACATAATTAAAACTATTTAGCACATGTGTCCTACCAGGCTGCAGGAAGCATCTCTTTAATGTATATGGGATATCCCCACAAAGTTATCTCATTATCATTATCCCCATAAAGTCCTTTTCACAGGTTAGTCCCCAGCCAAAGTCTCAATCTGTTGACAACCCTCTCCCCAGCTGAGTTGGTCCTAAAAGAAGAAGCCTTGTGGATATCTTCCTAAAAGAACTCACCTTGTCAGCAGTTCGTTAAATATTCCTCAACATGGTTTATTTCCCCAACTGAGTCTGTCTTCCCCGGCTGAGTTTATCCTCTCCAGCTTGAGTTTTCCTCTCAGACTATTACAAATCAGAAGACCACGAACTCTTTTCCCCAGTAAAGTCACCAACAAATTCATTTCTATCTCTGAGAGTTGCTGAGAAGCCTGGGTTCGACCGGATAACAGTCAACCTCATTCTTTCAAACAAGTTACTATGAATCCTGGACCCGACCAGATAATAGTACAACTTTCAGTCACTATAAAGCCTGGACCCGACCAGATAGTAATGTAACTTCTGAAATACTATGAAGCCTGGCCTCGACCAGATAATAGTATAAATTTCAGTCACTATGAAGCCTGGACCCGACCAGATAGTAGTTTAACTTCTCAAAATACTATGAAGCCTGGACCCGACCAGATAATAGTTAACTTCTCAAGACACTATGAAGCTTGTACCCGACCAGATAATAGTTTAATTATTCGAGATTTCAAAAAACCTGGACTTAACCAGAAGAGGGTTTAACTTCCTTTCCCTAGTAGAGTTTTCCTCTACCCCAGCATGTTACTGTGAAGCCTGGACCCGACCTGATATCAGTTCAACTTTATCTTTTCAGACGAGATACCAGATAACAATTAACTTTATTCCATCATAAATTTATTGTGAAGCCTGGAATCCGACCAGATAACAACTAGTTTCAAACAAGTTACTTTAAACCTGGATCCGACCAGATATCAGTTTAACGTTATCTTTTTAAGCAAGTTACTGTGAAGTCTGGACCCGACCAGATATCAGTTTAACTTTATCTTTTCAAGCGATTTATTATGAAGCCTGGAATCTGACCAGATAGCAATTAACTTTCTTCCCCAGTAAGTCACTATGAAGCCTGGAACCCGACCAGATAACAGTTCAACTTCAAGAAATTTTCTATGAAGCCTAGATTTCGACCAGATAATAGTTAATTCAGATCTTCCCCCGCAAGTCACTGTGAAGCCTGGAATACGACCAGATAGAAGTCAACTATATTATCCATAACAAATATGCTACCAAGCCTAGATTTCGACCAGATAACAGCCAACTTTCGATGCTCTCCAGTCAAGAATAATTCCCCAGTAGAGCATTGAACAAACTAAACTCCTAGAATCTTTTCCCAAGAAGAGATCAACACTCTCTGCAGAGTCTTCTTAAACAAGCCAGTATTCCCCAACGGAGTATCCCCTCAAACAACAGAATAGGAATTCCCAGCGGAAACAATGTAAACAATGTTGAAGATACGCCTACTCTCCAACAACAGTTCAAGTCTCAGCCTCCCAAGGCTCCCTAACATGTTGTCAAGGATTTATTTTCCTAGACAAAGACACGTCGTAATAAACGCATCACATTCATAAACCATAACGCATACATGACAAATGCATATGGCATAAGCTCATTTATTTTAATAACATCATTACATCATGCATACATCCGCATGCAACTAATCTTTTCCTTGCAGAAAAATCTACAGACAAAGACATCTACCACTCCAGTTTAAGTCAACCAAAATATTTATCTTGATACCTTCCCCAGTCACTTTGAATGGAATCTCTAAGCCCATTCCATACACAGTTAACTAACACATCATCGAGTGCAAATTTCTGGGCACTTTAGTGTTCAATCATCTTCCACCTTCAAGTCACGAATGGCAGGCGTGCCAATCTAACTCTTCAGGTTTAAGAAGATTGAACAGGGGCAGCTGCTGTACCCCAAAATTTTCCCTCTCATTTCTCAAAGATTTTCTCACATGATCTTCTATGACATCAAGTTTGTAGCGCTGATACATCAATTTAGGTTTGGAATTGGCACAAGCGCAAAATGGTCGTTTACACACTGAAAAGTCAAACTTCTTTTGGATTAAAATCATGTTTCAAGAATCATATTTCATCAATGCGTGTTATAATATAAATTTTGCTTCACTAAGAAAGTCAAAAGTCAAATTTGCTTTGGAAAAGTCAAAATTCTAAACACTTAGAAATTTTTCTAAGTATTAAGAAATATGACAAGTTCAGAACTTCTGGCTAGATTTTCATCATGATGCAAGTTGATTTAAGGAGAAATTCTAACACAAGAGTTGTAGATCTCAATAAGATCTAAAACATTGAAGAAAAGAACTTCTTCTAAAAATGTTGGGATTTCAAGTTATAAATCCATGAAGACACGTCCATGAAACTAAAGTACTCAGTAAATTCTGGACCTTTCCGAGACAGAATTTGGTTAGAACTTCTGGACCAATTTTCACAAAGGTTCAATCACAGTTTGCAAGAGTAATTCAAAGAGGGTATGCAAAGCATGTTACAAGCTTTCTAAAAAGTCTGAGAACTCCTTCATAACATGCTGGAGTAGGGAGATTCAAAGATCAGAAGTTGGTTATTTGTTCTAAGTTACGTTGATGCTGAACTTCTGATCCAGATTAAGCTATGATACATAAAACATATTGCAGGTTTTCTGTTTTGATAAATCTCGTCATCAATTAATGCTCGCACCCACTTTTGAGTCTTTATCCAAAGGATTTCCCCACGTGTGGCATAGAAGTACCATTAATGTCCTTGAAAAGAAAACATTTGTACAAAGTTTATGTTGGGCCCATGCTTTACTTTTTCTTCTGAGGGTACTTTTCCATAAATCATGCTTATAAATCCAGCTTAGGCACGACTAAAAGCTTCTAACCACCCTACTTTGTTCCTTGAACCATACTTGTTTAAACTTGTTTCAAGAACAAGTCAGTGCCCTAGCATATGATGGTTGTACTCTTGGCTTCTCCAAGCTCCTAAATCCTTTTCTATAAATTAAACTTCATTTGTAACTGTTAAAGGGGGGGGGGGGGGATTTTAAAAAAAGCCTTGAAACTTTGCTGAAATTTCCAAGAACTTGAAACTGCAAACGTAAACACAAAACCTGCCAGTTTCTGTTTTTTGGCATCCAAACTCTAATTTTTCTCGCGTGTTTCTTGATCAAATCATCCACACAGTTTCCAGAATACAAATAAAAGCTTTCCTAAATTCTGATTTCAAACTGTAAAACAACCTTCACCACCCTCCGTTTAAAAAAAAAGAACTCTGTGCTTTGAATGCTCCAGAATTTTCTCACCATTCACAAATCAAGTTAAGAGTTGTCTTAGCTTTCTGAGAACCTGAGGAAGTTGATCAGACCATCACAACAGTCAAAACCAGGCTCTAGTTCATAGAACAATCTCCAGCTGCAAGGTAAGTTTCTTCTAACTTTTACCTCATTGCTTAGGCATTGCTAGGCTTGCATTTTCAAAGATACAATGTAGATATCATGGCTCTGAGTCTGTATATACTTATAGATTTCATGTATTTTTTGCCTAAGTAGAGAGAGAATTTCAGTTCAGAACATTTTGAAGAAATTAGGATTGAGAATTTGGATTAGCAAAATTCATGCTTACGTTTGATTTATAGTTCTGATATTTTATATTTCTGAAACCATGATGAAAACTGCCATAACTGCTATGTTTGCATTTTTTTTTTGTTGAGAAATGGCTAAACTGTAGATGCTCTGACTGACATGGAGAAGGAGATGAAATTCATCATCAGAGCTTACTTTGTAATATATGTTTATGTTTTTGCTTCTAATACTGGATGTATAGCCACCCCAGTGGTAGAGAGCATGCACATAAGACGTTAGTGTTAAAGGTCCTGAGTTCTAGCCCCAGAAACACCCTTTTTATGTTTGTCTCCTGACATTTTTACCCCATTCGTTGGACCAGAGCTTCTAGATCAATCCCCTTTATTTGCTTGTCAAAATAATGATCCTGGACCAGAACTTCTAGATATTCTCACCCAACAGCATTGACACCTCACATACCCATTATCAGAACTTTTGGCTTGCCAGTGACACTAGACCTTCTAGGTTTCCAGCTACATCAAAACTTCCAGACTCTCTCAACAACCAGAACTTCTGACCTTTCAGTAACATTAGAACTTCTAGGCTGCCAATTGCATCAGAACTTCTAGGATTTCCCTTGTTCCCAGCAACCCCAGAACTTTAGTGTATCCGGACCCATAACTTCTGACCTTTCCCCTTGTCTGCTAACATTTTATTTCTGAGTTGCAATGCACCAAAGTCAGAACCTATGTTCTCTCTTATTTCAGCAATGCGCTGATTCTAACCCCTCTCCTCTTATTATTTTTATCATTATTCTATATTAAATAATCAAAAACACCAAAAATATGTTATATTCATGCACTTAACTTTATTTCTTTTAAAACAAAAAAGACTAAAATATTTTCTTAAGCAAATTCATTTCTTCTCTTAACAAAAACAAAACAAATCCATTTTACATTCTTTGTACATTATTTAAATATGGTTGTAATAGATAATTAGGACTTTAATTTCTTGCAATCCCCATTTGTAAATTTGTACACCCCATCTCCCTAATGATTGTAATAGCATAGAATATTTACTTTCCGCAATTTATCGATTTCATATAAATGCTAGTAAAGTAGGATTTGTATGGGAAAATAAAAACAATAAGTAGATAACCCATAATCAAAGACTAAATGCATTTAAATCAAACACACTATTCACACATGCACCCCTAGGGTTAACTCCACTTGTTGCCTAAAAATGGTCATGTTACGCATGTAAGACGTCTTAGCAAAAAATATCAAAATACAAGATCATAGACCCTCGATGACGCTTCGAATGTTGCCTTACAAATGATCTTAGTCCCTCAAGAGAAATTCTAAGACATCTCACAACATTTCTATCATGAATATACGATGACCCACGCCCGTCCCTTTTACATCCAAAGATAAGGCTTCTTACCAATCAATGGTAATATAGCAATATCAAAGTGTAGCAGTAGAAATGTTCAAAGACTAAGCCATTGGATTGACTAGACTTTATACAAATCAAAATCAAAATCGCCACCACGCTTTATTATTTCCAAAGGCATGGGAAAAGAGCGAATAACCCAAAAAAGAGGGGGAAAGATTCAAGGTAAGGGGGTTGGTTATGCAAAGGGAAGGTATTAGCACCCTAAATATCTACGGTACTCCGCAGGAGCTTCTTTGTAAAATCTGTATATTTTGGCAATAAAAACTGTTGTATATAAATGGATGGTGGAGGTGAGAAAAGAAACATATTTTTTATAAATTTTGCACCCGCCGCGGTCGCGAACCTTTAGTGTCTGCGTAACACCTTTCGTGCAATAGGGGATCAGGGTACACGTAGTTCCTCTTTTAAAAATTTAAAACATAAATGTGTTGGTTAATTTTATAAGATAAGACATCATCGTCATTGTCCGTGTGGAAAACATACCTACCACCCACAATCATGAGAAAGGAGAATTTGCATCATCTCAAAGTGGAGGATATGGCTTGGATTTCAAAATTAACAATGCCTCAGTCAACACCCAAGTGGAAAATATCTCTCTTCACTACATATTGTAGAAGTATAGTTGTTTGCATCACTACAAGGATTGACAAGAGTTTAATCTTTTAAGAAAACTTTTAAAGGTACAAAGACAAAGTGGCAAAATGGTTTGAAATGAGATTGATTGACTTTTAGTCTTCTCACTAAAAAAAGATGTCAAGGTATTATTAAGTTGGTTGGAGTTTATTTATGAAAATGCATGGACATAAGTCTAAGTTTATTATGAAAATGGTTCAAGTTTCAAAACATGAAGAGTTTTCAAAAGGGGGGAGAAGATTTTTAAAATTAAAGAAGATGGGAGGAGAATAAGAGACTATCCTAAAGCACACGGTAAAAGCTAGGGATAAGAACCATCTAACCAACAAGAAGCCAATACTTGACATTATGAGCCAAGATAGAATTCCCATTCCTTGGATTGAAAATAAATTGCAAACAAAAATACTAGACCTCTTGAGAGAACCAAACTTCAAGTGTATTAAGTCTTCACAAATATTTGGCAGAGTAATGGCTGTATACGGGTGAATTCCAGACTACAAACAAAAGGTGTAATCACAAAAACCTGCACAAACAAAAAACAAGCAACCTAATGTCTTGAGGTAAACCTTAAGAACTCTAGACAAAATAATCAGATAAAATCACAAGGTCTCCAAGATAGGCCAAGGTTTCTAATCCTAAGTCCAAGAAAAAGTCCCATGCTCCATAATGCCAAGGATAGTAACCAAATAGTCCAAGTACCATTAATGATTTTTTAGGGTTTATGTTGATTATTAGGTATCTTAAGAAAGGCAAAGAAAAGCTCAAGTAAGCAAAGTAAAAATGGCAAGAAAATAAATTCTCAAATGAGCAAATATGAAAATGGCATGAAACGTAAATGATAAAAGTAAATAGTACATAAAGCATAAAAAAGAATAAAAGCATAAGGTAAAACAAGTCAATAATTAGTGGTTAGTTGGATGACCATCTTGAAAATTACATTTGGAACTCATTAGAGGATTGGTAGAACCAAAGCCTCCACACAACAAGTTGCATTTTATTTTTGTCAAGTATATCATCCATTTGGAATTCTCATAAGTACCATTTAATATCAACAATGTTTAAGTGATCCGCGTTGACCAAAGGTGAATTAATGGAAAAAATGGATTGAAAAAGGCTCGAGAATGGATTTTGAAGTTACAGAAAATTGAGTTATGTAGCAAGTTTGGCAAGGTGATTCTGGCTATCCAAGCTTGGTAAATTGAATATGATTATACATGTATTTATAGGATAAGCGAATGGGATCAAAAGGAAGAGTGAATGATGTGTTTTGGAGGGAATTCGTGCAAACCTGATGCACGAGTGAAGTGTGATCCAAAATTCAACAAAACTCATCCAATTCTTGCGTTTTGATGCACTAATCCACTTGAAAAAGTTGGCTAACCATGTTTAGACCCAAAACGCGTGTTAATTTGAAGTTTAGAGGTTGTAACATGAAATTAAAATTCTGACTTGCAAGGAAACTTCAATTCCAAGTTACCATTTTTGAAACTATGGCATTCTCAGCTCAAGGGGTCTCAAGGCATGATTCTTGAGGCTTTCGAAAGATGAGGTTACAAGCTTTGCAAAGGAAAAAGAATGGCGTTAAATGGATGCTTGAGCTGAAAGTTGCATTGATTCAAAGTTAAATAAAAAGGGTCGACTTTCCATACTTAGAAATATTTCAAATTCTTCTTCAAAAATGACCTATAATATTTTGCATCCAAACATGGACTTCCACTTGGAATTTTCCCTTGACAAAAAAAGATGGAATGAATTAGATCTCTTGAATTACATTTTGAAACTTGAACCACTCAAAATCTTCAAAAATTGAGCAAGTTATGACTTGTTGAAGTTGTCCAAAATCATGAAATGACCTATAATCCTTTTCATATTTAAGGCATCCTCCATCCATTTTCCCACTTTTCACATAAAAGAAGGCATAAAGTTAACATGTTCAAGATCATTATGGAAAAATAATGGACTCAAGGTGATAAAAATTGACCATGTTATGATCATTTGAAGTTACTTATGTAAAATTATGGATTCATTTAGATGACTTGTAATCTTTCTTCTTCACCAAGTTTCTTCCACATGAAAACTCTTTGAAACTTTTGAAGTTATTTGTTGATAACCCTTTGAAGAGAAGGATGTATTTGGAATCACTCAAAAATACAAAAAGGTGAGCAAGATATACTCCTTTGAAGTTCAAAACCCTAGCTTCTAGATCAAGAGAATGCCTTGGAGAACTTTGACAAGTTTGAACAAACTTCTTGTACCAATATTCTTGCTTTGTTAATAGAAGTTGTTGAGGATGATAATGAGAACTCTTAGCCACCAAAAAAACTTCCATATCTTGAATTTTTAGAGAAATATTCTCTTGTGACCAATAGGAACAAGGCCTTGTCCAAACATGACAACTTCTCCAATCAACCCCTTGTTCTTTTGGGTCAAATCTAATAACCTTGAAATGCGATGAACCAAAGCAACCTTGCCATGCCAAGCCTCCCAAAACCAATCCAATGGCGAGGTTTGAACTTCTCAAGCTATATTGACTAGGGCATGGAAATAAACTCATGAACCCATGTGGTAGCTTGTTAAATCTCATTTCCCTTCACCTACATGAATAACAAGCAAGACAAACCAACATTGCATTTTATTAGTTAAATGAAGAAAACAAAACAATATTCATGATAACAAAAGGAACATAAGTCAAGGTGTTGGTAATCCCTCAAAAGGTCAAAAACTCAAAGTAGGGAGGGGAACCAAGAGTCCTAGTGTGATCTTGTTGTGAGTGAATTAACATGGTATGATGAAGGGATCTTAGGGGTAAAAATTGGGTGACAACAGATTCCCTTATGTAAGTTTCTTCTATCCGGAGATACGAAGGTTAAAAATCTTCGTGTCGACGCGATCGAAGATACTTAAATATAAAACAAAGCCTATTTTTGGCCCTAAGATACCATGCAAATTCTTATGATAATGAATGCATATGAACATGACCAAAGAGACGCGAAAATAAAACTGGGAATGCAAAAATAATAAAGAAACAAAGGAGCACCCCCCCCCCCCCCCCACCACGAAAATAAATCACTGGTGGACCTAGAGAACTGAATCAGAGAGGATGGTCGGATGGTTAAAGGACACACCAATTTCTACTGAAGGCAAAGTTACCAACGTTTACGGAAGGCAGAGATAAAGATGACAAACATAGACGTTCACTGCCGATGGTCTACCACCTTTCACTGAAGGTAGAAAAATAAAATATCATATCACCGCCGTTCACTGACGATGAACTATCAACGTTTACTTAAGATAGCAAAAAGATAATAAACATCGAAGTTCACTACCGATGGTCTACCAACTTTCACTGAAGGTAAAGAGAGAATATCATGTCACCGCCGTTCACTAATGATGAACTATCAACGTTTACTGTATATATCAAAAAGATGACAAACATCGACGTTCACTGCCGATGGTCTACCAACTTTCACTGAAGGTAGAGAGAGAATATCATGTCACCGCCGTTCACTGACGATGAACTATCAACGTTTACTGAAGATAGAAAAAAGATAACAAACATCGAAGTTCACTGCCGATGGTCTACCAACTTTCACTAAAGGTAGAGAGAGAATATCATGTCACCGCCGTTCAGTGACGATGAACTATCAACGTTTACTAAAGATAGCAAAAAGATAACAAACATCGACATTCACTACCGATGGTCTACCAACTTTCACTGAAGGTAGAGAGAGAATATCATGTCACCGCCGTTCACTGATGATGAACTATCAACGTTTACTGAAGATATCAAAAAGATAATAAATTTCCCCAAGATTCTGGTGTTTCGCCTAGAACGGGTCTCAACTTCTTCTTTAACCAAGGCACTCCGCTTGGAAAGGATAATACATAAGCTGTCTCAAATAAAGAGACTTGCTATTTATGGTCACAGAGGTTTGTAAAAGGAAATGACTTTTTCGGGGCAAGAGGTATGACTTCCTGGGGAGATGCCATGACATTCTTGCTAAGGGGATAAAGTCCTCTTGTGCAAAATAAATGCACCAACCAAAGCTTGGAGTTTTTCAGGATTCCAAAGTGAATAGCATTTCCAGGGAATAACATACCCAAACCTTAAATAAACTGGAATGAAACAGTCAACCTGAATTCATCCTTTGAGAAATAAACTCAAGAGGGAAAACCAAATTTATTCAAACAAGGAGCTGTACCAGAAAGTTTAAAGCAAAAATCTTCTATGAGGGACAACTCAGTAGGGAAATTGAAAGAATATACGTTTTCTTCTTAAAACCAACGCTCTATGGAAGAGAGGGCGACGTAAATCTGTAAAATAGGGTAATATGTCAACAAAAAATATTAACAGATGTCAATGAACAATGATTTGTATATTTTAGCTATGCACGATGCATGTATGAATGTATGAGTGTCATCGTGTGCATGCTGAAAAAATAGATACACAACATGGGGAACAACCAGGAAAAACTGCCTTGGGCACTAACAACACTCGGCTAAGCTTCAACCAAGTTGATCATTCCAAGAAAGGTAAAGGACAACTGCAGAAACAAAACCTACTGCCTGCTTTTAACTTTACTGAGGAGAAACATAATCCGGAGGTAGACAAACCAAAGAGATACCGGGGTAGAACATCCTTCTTCAGGCTTCATCAGGGAAACAAGTGTTTTTTTCAAAAGTAATATGCCTACTGGAGATCGCAAGACCAGTCTCAAATAAAGTATACTAACACCGAAACATCCAAACTTCACTGGCGAATTCAAGCCTACTTCACTGGAGAAAAATGCGGATTGAAACTTGACATCATGAAAACTCATAAAAAGGAGAAATGAATTCAAACTTGCCTGAGGATACCAGAATCATGAACCCAATACAGTGAAAACAAATCGAGTAGACCTTCTCGAGGGGAGAAAAAGCTTCTCAAAACAACCAGAGTTTGTCCATTCCTGGGATCACCATTTTTGATGTCATTGTTTCATCACAAATCTCAAAGTAAAAGTAAATTGTAAAAATCTTTTTTTTGAAAAATCAATTTTGTTATTTAATCTCTTTGCTTTGAAAGTTATTATCAGTAATAAATGGAGTCTTTGCAAGCTAAATAACATATGAAATACAAATAATTAGGTAAAAGCTCTACTTTCATTAATAGAATGGTAGTCTGCGAATGGCGAGACTCCATAGATGATTACAAAGTTTGGGAAATGATAATACATAATGGAAAAGATACATTGAGATACAATGACCACTATCCCCCTAACAACTTTTGAAATCCTGAGTAGCAACCTTTGTTGAAGTATGGTGAGAATCTGAGAAGATTGTTGCTCCAACGATCAAATCTTGTCTGATGTAGTTACTTGCCAAGAAAATCCCTAACTTTTTCCAAAGCTTCCCTTGCGGGTTTTCAACTTAGCGGGAAATTTATTCTGTTTAGGTCTATAATTTTTGTGTAGACTTCCCTTTCGAGTTTTCGGCCTACCGAGACGCTCCATTTTTCCTAAGCCGCTCTTTCAGGTTTTCAACTTAGCAAGCTGTTCTTTTATTTCTTTAGGCGAAGTATTTCTTGACTGCGTCAGCATTCATGGAACGTGGGAACTCCTCGCCATCCATAGTTTCAAGAATTAATGCACCACCAGAGAAGGCTTTCTTGACATCATACGGGTCTTCAAAATTAGGAGTTCACTTGCCCCTATAATCAGTGTTGAAAGACATGATCTTCCTGGGCACGAGGTCGCCTTCTCTGAATTAATGATGTTTGACCTTTTTATCAAAAGCTTTCTTCATTCTTTTCTGATATAACTGGCCATGACACAACGCTGTCATCATTTTCTCCTCAATCAAATTCAATTGGTCAAACCTGTTCTAAACCCATTCAACCTCCGTCAGCTTGGTTTCCATTATCACACGCAACGGGGGAATCTCTACCTCGACCGGGAGTACAACTTCCATTCCATACACTAGGGAGAACGGGATTTCTCCTGTTGAAGTGTGGACATATGTTCGATATCCATGCAAAGCAAAAGGGAGCATTCCATGCCAATCCTTATAAGTAACAACCATTTTCTGAATAATTCTCTTGATATTCTTATTAGAAGCTTCAACAGCCCCATTCATCTTTGGCCTGTATGGAGATGAATTGTGATGGACAATCTTGAATTCTTCACACAGTTCTGTCATCATCTTGTTGTTCAAATTCGATCCATTGTCAGTGATGATTCTGCTCGGCACACCATACTGGCATATAAGTTTATTCTTAATGAAGTGCACAACCACCTGCTTAGTAACATTGGCATATGAAGCAACCTTCACCCACTTGGTGAAGTAATCAATTGCTACTAAGATAAAATGGTGTCCTTTCGAAGCTTTGGGTTCTATCATCCCAATCATGTCAATACACCACATAGAGAAAGGCCACGGTGAGGAAATCACATTGAGGAGTGTCGGAGGCACATGGACCTTGTCTGCATAAATATGGCATTTATGGCACTTCTTTGCAAATTTGTAACAGTCAGACTCCATTGTCAGCCAATAGTAACCCGCCCTTAGCATATTTTTAGCCATTGAATGTCCATTGGCATGAGTGCCAAATGAACCTTCATGAATCTCATGCATCAACATGTATGCTTCGTGTCTATCCACGCATCTGAGCAAGACCATGTCATAATTTTTCTTGTATAACACATTTCCATTGAGGAAGAAACTGCCTGCCAATCTTCTCAATATCTTTCTTCGACGCACCAATCGGGTATTATTGAGTCTGAAGAAAATGCTTGATATCATAATACCAAGGTTTTTCATCTGCTACCTCCTCTGTTGTAAACACATGAGCGGGCCTATCCAGCCGTCGAACCGAAATTCGGGGTATATCATTCCAAGTATTCACCTGGTACATAGAAGCCAGAGTTGCCAAAGCATCCGCCATTTGGTTTTCATTTCTAGGGATGTGATGGAATTCACCTTTATTGAAGAATGGTAATAATCTTCTAGCATAATCTTTGTAAGGGATCAAGCCAGGGTGACAAGTATCCCATTCTCCTTTAATCTGATTTATTACCAAAGCTGAATCACCATACACATTGAGAATTTTAATTTTGAGATCAATAGCTTCTTCGAGACCCATGATGCAAGCCTCATATTCTGCCATATTATTAGTGCAATCAAATGTTAACCTTGTAGTAAAAGGAATGTGTGATCCATGAGGAGTGACAATCACAACACCAATTCCTTTACCATAAGAATTCACAACTCCATCAAATACCATACTCCAACGAGATTCAGGGTCAGGACCTTCCTCAGGTAATGGTTCATCACAATCTTTAACTTTCAGGAACATCATATCCTCATCGGGGAATTCATATTCTGCAGACTGGTGATCTTCCACTGGTTGGTGAGCAAGATAATTTGCGAACACACTAATTTTAATAGCCTTTTGAGTGCGGTATTCAATATCATATTCAGATAACAACATCTTCCAGCGGGAAATTCTCCCAGTAAGATCAGGCTTTTAAAAAATGTACTTAATTGGATCCATTTTGGAGATCAACCAAGTGGTGTGATTCAACATATACTGTCGCAAACGCTTTGCCGCCCAGGCCAAAGCACAACATGTTTTTTCTAGCATGAAATACCACGACTCACAATCAGTGAATTTTTTACTGAGATAATAAACGGCGAACTCCTTCTTCCATGTTTCATCCTGTTGTCCCAGAATACAACCCATGGATTTATCTAACATTGTCGGATACCTAATCAGCGGTCTTCCTTCTACGGGAGGGAGCAAGATAGGAGGTTCAAGAAGATATTATTTAATACTTTCAAATGCCCTTTGGCAGTCATCCGTCCACACACAACATTGATCTTTCTTTAACAACCTCAAGATCAGTTCACATGTTGCAGTCATGTGGGAAATGAATCTAGAAATATAATTCAAACGCCCGAGGAAACCTCTGACTTGCTTTTAAGTTCTTGGTGCTGGAATTTCTTGAATTACTTTGACTTTATCAGGGTCAACTTCAATTCCTTTCTTGCTAACAATGAAACCCAACAACTTCCTCGATCAAACATCGAAGGTGCATTTATTTGGATTCAAGCAGAGACGATACTTCCTCAAACGCTGAAACAACTTCAACAAATATTCTATATGCCCTTCTTCAGTCTGGGATTTGGCAATCATATCATCAACATATAATTCAATTTCTTTGTGCATCAGATCATGGAATAGGGTTGTCATAGCCCTCTAGTACGTTGCACCAGTGTTCTTCAACCCGAATGGCATCACTCTGTAACAGAATGTTCCCCAGGGTATGATAAATGTTGTTTTTTCTATGTCCTCTGGAGCCATGCTTATTTGATTATACCTGGAAAATCCATCCATGAACGAGAATACTTTGAATTTTGTTGTTCTATCCACTAACATGTCACTATGAGGCAATGGAAAATCATCTTTTAAACTAGCTTTATTTAGGTCTCTGTAATCTACGCACATGCATACTTTTCCGTCTTTTTTCGGTACTGGGACAATATTGGGAATCCATTAAGGATACACTGACGTCACGAGAAAACCAGCATTAATCTGCTTCAGAACCTCCTCTTTGATCTTTACTGCCATATCTGGGTGAGCTCTTCTCAACTTTTGTTAAATTGGTAGACACTCTTGCTTCAACGGAAAACGGTGCTCGACAATATCTGTATCTAAACCAGGCATATCTTGCTAAGACCAAGCAAAAATATCCACATACTCCTTCAACAACTCAATCAACCTTCTCTTCACATCAGGATGCAGCGATGCTCCAATCTTGACTTCCTTCGGATCTTTTTCTGCACCCAAATTGATTACTTCCAATGGCTCTTTATACGGATGAATGGTATTTTCCTCGTGCTCAAGCAACCGTGAGAACTCTTCTAGAATCTCATCATAATCTTCTTCTTCATCCCCATACATAGGACATTCAAAGTTCGGAGAGGGTGCAGGGTCATTGTATTCAACAGATTTTTTAATTAAGCTTCACATGTGATTTATGATTTCTTTTAGAAACTGACACATATAACAAGTGATCATGCATATTGAATTTCAGTTATTATTTATTTTAAAAGGTTTTTTCTGATTACCATTTTCCGAGAAAAAGCAGAAAAATCAAGATATAATTTGGGAAACAAAGACAACTTTTATTAATTATCTTAAAAGTCATAGCAAACAGATAAGCCCTACAACATTAATACATCCACCTTGGGCAGAGTGAAAGAATTAAAAAAAAAAGATTAATCAAATCAAATTACTTTGAAACATGTATGCAAGAGGGAACATCAATGGTGACCCAGTTCTGAACCCTGACTCTGTGTGTCATATAATTAGGCATTTCCTGCTCTGCTTCATCCTCCTCAACAACATTAACTCCAGAATCAGTTGGATGAGGTAACCTCCGCTGCGGAAAACATCATGATAGCTGCTCATAGTAGACTTTGACTTAAAACTTTCGCCTTTTCCATTCTTCAAAGAGAAACCCAAGCCAGTTCTGTTCTTGTTCACGGGCGGATCCATAATTCATCCCCAAACTGCATTAGGACCATTGCGCACAACCTGTTGCGCGTCCTTTAGCGAGACCATGGAATTCTCATTTCCCCTTATATTGTCAACAGATAGGGCTTGGAACTGGGTTCCAACAGCAGCTTCATCTGCTTCTACAATACTGAAAGAGGATAAATGAGATATCAACAATGCCTGCTCCCCATTTATGATCACTACCTTCCCTTCACGCACAAACTTCATCTTATGCTGTAAAGTTGAACTGACATCCCCTACCTCATATATCCACGGCCTTCCTAGCAAACAACTATATGCGGGAATAATGTCCATGGCCTGGAAGGTTATCTGAAACAAATGTAGTCCTATATGGATAGGTAAGTCCACTTCACCGATGACAGATTTCCTCGACCCATTAAACTCCTTCACAATGATGCCACTCGGGCACATAGGCGTTCCTTGATATTTCAACTTCATGAGAGTACTCCTCGGTATAACATTCAACACGGATCCATTATCAATTATCACATTGGATAGCGAATCATTCTTGCAATTCATAGATATGTGGAGGGCCAGGTTGTGATTCCTCCCTTCATCTGGTAATTCATCATTACAGAAACTCAAGTTATTACATGAGGTAATGTTTCCAATTACGCTGCTGAATTGATCTATTGGCATGTCACTATCCACAAAAGCTTGGTCTAGTACCCTCATCAAGGATTCTCTATGAGCAGAGGAGTTCATCAATAAAGCCAAGATGGATATTTTTGAAGGAGTCTGCAGTAGCTGATCTACAATTCTGTAGTCGCTCATCTTAATTATTTTCAAAATATAATCCACTTCTTTCTCTAGTGTAGCTCCACTAGTCTCTCCTGTAGTCTTCTTAGGTTCATAATTCTCAGCAACTTTCTTTCCAGCAGCAACGTCTCTCTAAACCACCGGCACAAACACACGACCGTTACGGGTCAACCTGTTGTTTTCAGCTATATTTCCAATATCAGGCATTAGCTGGATGGGAACTTCCACTCCATCTTCTAAGATTGTAGCATTGTATTTGTAAGGCACAACCTTATCTGATTTGTAGGGGATAGGACCTGGCAAACTAATTACCAATGGGGTAACAAATGGCTTGCTACGATACTCCACTTCAAAATGGGTTGGTGCACCGAAACAAGGCACAATGACATTTACCCCTTCTTGAATAAAATCAGTCATCAATAAGTCATTTCTGGAAAATAAATATTCGTCTTAAGAGAAATACTCATCCGCGGAAGCATACTCTTCCTCTGACTCTTCTTCCATTAAACAAACCTAAACCATATCAACCTCATGATAATCATCCCTCTGACCTGTGATCTTGATAGTTTCATTGTCTAACAACAACTGAACACCCTTCTTCATGATTGAACATCCTCGGGGGTCTCGACAGCAAACTATGCAAGATCCATATTGGTGTTCCACCTGACCAGCCGTATGGCAGAAGGTAGCATGCAACTACACAAGGTCCTCATTCATATACTCCACATCAAAAATTCTGAATTCACCAGGACATCCAAAAACCATGTTCACTTCCTCTTCATACCCTGCCCTAGGCCTGATTATGTGGATGAGGCCCTTATCCATTATCTCCTATAAATCAACCTTTATCTTCTCGCAACCCTGTATGTTTGTACTGCAAGTAGCACAACCGGCATTGTCATGCGTATAGTAGCTAAATTCACAGAGGTCTACATGCATTTTCACCAAATCTCCTCTAACCAGATTAATATCAAAAATTTGGAAGTCGCCTGGACAACCGGCCACCATATTCACAACATTTACTCCCCCATGCTTGGGTAGAGGATTATCTTTCACATTAGGTCCCATGTCCTTGAAAGATAGAACACCAGACTCTACCAATTTCTGCACCTCATTCTTCAATGGATAACAATTATCAACATTATGCCCTGGTGCTCCCTGATGAAAAGCACACGTTTGGTCTGCCTTGTAATACCAAGGTAATGGTGATGGTACGGCGGGAGGTGGTCATGTCCGGACCAACTTTTTCTGAATCAATGCTGGTAATAACTCTGTATAACTCATGGGAATATGGTCATAACTCTCCCTTCTCTGATTAGACCCTTGATTCCCCTGTTGGGACGGTCTCTGATAAGCAACATTAGTTGGAGCGACATTCATAACATGAGTAACTGAGGCGACTTGCTGATGACACTGATAATTCCTTCTAGGAGCGTTTACCCTCCTATCTTGCTTAACAGCATTTGCATCTCCCTCTTTCTTCTTGGTAAACCCATAAGATAGCTTCTTTGCACCTCCAGATCCTTCGCTCTTCGTCAAACGGCCTTCTCTTACAGCCTCTTCTAAGCGGATACCCATTCCTACCATCTCAGTAAAGTCACTTGGTGCGCTTCCTACCATCCTTTCGTAGTAGAAAGCACTCAGCGTCTTCAAGAAAATCTTAGTCATCTCCTTCTCTTCCATGGGAGGAATCACTTAGGCGGCTACCTCACGCCATCTCTGCGCATACTCTTTGAATGATTCCTTGTCTTTCTGAACCATGGCCCTAAGTTGATCACGGTCAGGCGCCATGTCCATGTTGTACTTGTATTGTTGGTGAATGCTTCTCCCAAATCATTAACAGTATGGATATTGGCGCTGTCCAAATTCATATACCACTTCAACGTAGCACCAGTCAAACTATCTGGAAAAAAGTGAATCAGCATACACTGATCATCAGTATGGGTAGACATTCTCCTCGCGTACATCACCAGATGAGCACGAGGGTAAGTGTTTCCCTTGTGCTTCTCAAATTCCGGGACCTTAAACTTAGCAGGTATTTTAACGTTTGGGACCAAGCATAGCTCATTCACATTCTGCCCAAATAGATCTTTTCCCCTGAGGGCCTTCATCTCTCTCTGCATCTTGTCAAACTACTCTTGAAAATCATCCATTCAGTCATAAATACCCAAGTCTTCACTCGGCGGAGGCAAAGGACGACACACATCATCATTAACAAACAGAACCATATTCACCGAATGAGGCGCAGCAGGAGAAGCATGCACCACAGGAGGTGCTGGAGGACCAATATTGAAACCTTCAGGTGCAAAATCCTCTGGCATTCCCCATGGATAACCTTGAGGCATGCGATTCTGAATAACATCCAGAGTAGCAGATACGGGAATAGTCGGAACTTCAGTATTTTCCCTTGTTGGTTGAGGTTGAACACTCGATGGCTGATTCTGAGTAGCCACCAGAGCTTCCATCAGAGTAGTCAAATTGGCCAAGACAGCCTTCAAAGTAGAAACTTCTTCGCACAACTCACGATTCTCCTATTCTAAGTTGTCCATCTTCTTTTTGAAATTAGCCCGAGTGTTATAGTGATGAGTCAGCTTGCTGAACAAAGTAAAGAAGCTGGGTAAGACACCTGGATATGCATAACAAATGCAAGACATATGTGCAATATGATGCATGATATGCAATGCACATGATTATTTTTACTTCATTATTTAATATTTCAAGGGATTTAAGGTTTATAGACATATTGCAAACATCAAAATAATAAAGCTTTTGAAATACTGAAATTTTTTATTATAATAACTCCAAAATGGATTACAACTTTCAATGGTCTCATGTACAAGATGAAAATACAATCTAAAACCCTGAGAAAAAGAACTGATAGAGATCACTCTATACACTGGCGCTTCCCTGTAAGCCTGGAAATCTAAACCTTCAACCTCTGGTTTTCTTCCACATGTCTGATAGCAACCTTCTTCCAACCATCTGAATCAGGAAGTGAGTGATCAGCACCTGATTGAGGCTTAGGAGGAAATAAATCCCCTTGGCTCTCCATAGACTTTACCGCTCGACTCTCAAGGATTTCAATTAATTCGTCTTTCTCTTTCAGGTCTGCTCTGTAGGAACTCTCTAAAGTTTGGAACTTGTTCTTCCAAGCATCCCTTTCCTGTTGCATCCTAACCAAAGCAAGCTGCAGCTCCTCCAGATCATCTAATAAGGGAGGAGTGGTGTTCACAAATAGATCAGGCATGGGTGTCTCCTGGGTATATGACATCTTAAACTGAATGGCTCTCGATCGGACCCACTGAAGATATGGCTCCAAAGAAACAACACCCCTAGGTCCCAAATCCTTCCTACCCTTCTTATGACTGTGACGCCAGGCCTTCGCAATCTTCTCCCTAGCTTCCCTATGGTTTTCCCCTTCCTTCAGAAATAAACTACTCAATTGAATACTATTTGGTTTATCCCTCATCAGATAACCAAGCGGTCTCCGTGCAGGAACAGGGTTATAGTTAATTCCTCCCTTTGTACCAAGAAGAGGTACATTGGGGAAACTACCACAACTATCAATAATCTCTATATCCTGGTAAGCTCGATGATACCAATCAATATCTGAGTAAGTGCCATGATCTTAGGAGCCCAACGGGGTTCCTTCTTGACATCCCAAAAAGCATAAGACTGAGGCATATGAGAGATAAACCACCAGTATAACAGAGGCGTGAAATAGATAATCATTCCCCTATGATTAGAATTCTGAAGATGAATAGAGTAATAAGCATCACCCAACAGTGTAGGAACTGGGTTTCCAATCATGAAGATCCTGATAGAGTAATGTCAACAAACCTGTCTACATTAGGAAATAAGAACAACAAGTAAGCAAGTAGAGCAAAGATGGACTCAAAAGCAACTGTGCTCTTCATTTTGGAAAAGTAACGAGCTTTATCCAATAAGAACTGAGTTGGTAATCCTCTAATCCCCCCTTTAGTAGTCATATGGGCTTCCACCTCAGACTTCCCCAGATGAATCAAAGTAAAAATCTCATGTGATTTTGGCTCACCCTCTAAACCAGTAAAAGGAACATGATCGATAACAAGTAAATCCAATAGATAAGAATAATCCTCCAGTGTAGGAATCAACTGATAGTCAGGAAAATTAAAGTAATGATACATCAGATCATAGAATTGGACCAAGGTCGAGAGAATACCCTCATTCATCTTCAGCTTCATGAGAGGAATAATGGACCCATACTTCTTCTGAAAGTCTGCAGAACACTCGATCTCGAGATTTAGACTGATCAACTCATCTAACTTGGGATCCTTGAAACTGTACTTCCCGATCTTTCTCTTTCCAGAATCCATGGTTAGAAAGTACCTGAGATATTCACAAATAGTCAACCTTTAAATCCCTTGAAATATGGTTTCTTCAAAAGATGCTTATGAGTGCATGGATGCATGATGCAACAATCACACACAAGATCACACATATAGGGTTCATAGGTTCAACTTCACGAGCATGAGGTCGAAGGTACTACCCATAAGGTGTCGGTCTAAAGTTATCACCTGTCGAACAAGGTTCTAGAGGTTCCCAGAGTCTACATCCTTCCTTCGGATATTACCAACTTCCCAATTAACTCGGTAATTAGTAATATTCTCAAGAGAGACTCGTCCGAGCATAGTATTGCGTGACAACTATTTCTGGATTACTCTGTCATAGCTTCCGCACTACACCTAAAAGGCCAAGATGGGTTTGGTATTCTACGGTCCTCAATTTCAGCAGGCTCCCAGGTTAAAAGCAGTACGTCTTCCTGATTACTTGGTAAACGACACTACAGTCAAAGGGGCCTCCACTGAGTGGGGGATCTCATGCCTCAGTTTTTGGGATTACTCCCTCAAAGTTAACATGACTATATCTCCCGTCCTATCCTAAAGTTTTCCCAAGTCCAGGTATAGGACTTATGAGTAATCACCAGGCACCCTGAAAGCCAGGAAAATCCAGACAAACATATATACAACATATAACACAAAAAACAGTAATAACACATATACAGATATAAACAAAGATAGGCTTAACCCACTTAGGGATGGACCAGCAAGAGGTCAATTTGTCCCCAGTGAAGTCACCATTTTTCTGTAGCAGTAGAAATGTTCAAAGACTAAGCCATTGGATTGACTAGACTTTATACAAATCAAAATAAAAATCGCCACCGCGCTTTATTGTTTCCAAAGGAATGGGAAAAGGGCGAATAACCCAAAAAAGAGTGGGAAAGATTCAAGGTAAGGGGGTTGGTTATGCAAAGGGAAGGTATTAGCACCCTAAACATATATGCTACTCCGCAGGAGCCTCTTTGTAAAATCTATATATTTTGGTATAAAAATGGTTGTATATAAATGGATGGTGGAGGTGAGAAAAGAAATATATTTTTTATAAATTTTTCACCCTCCGCGGTTGCGAACCTTTAGTGCCTACGTACCACCTTTCGTGAAATAGGGGATCAGGGTACACGTAGTTCCTCTTTTAAAAATTTAAAACACAAATGTGTTGGTTAATTTTATAAGATAAAACATCATCGTTATTGTCCGTGTGGAAAACATACCTACCACCCACAATCATGAGAAATGAGAATTTGTATCATCTCAAAGTGGAGGATATGTCTTAGATTTCAAAATCAATAATGCCTCACTCAACACCCAAGTGGAAAATATCTCTCCACTACATATTGTAGAATTATAGTTGTTTTCATCACTACAAGGATTGACAAGAGTTTAATCTTTAAAAAAAGTTTTAAAGGTACAAAGCCAAAGTGGCAAAATGGTTTGAAATGAGATTGATTGACTTTTAGTCTTCTCACAAAAAAAAAAGATGTCAAGGTATTATTAAGTTTGTTGGAGTTTATTTATGAAAATCCATAGGCATAAGTCCATGTTTATTATGAAAATGGTTCAAGTTTCAAAACAAGAAGAGTTTTTAAAATGGGGGAGAAGATTTTTGAAATTAAAGAAGATGGGAGGAGAAAAAGAGACTATCCTAAAGCATAAGGTAAAAGCTAGGGTTAACAACTATCTAACCAACGAGAAGCCAATACTTGACATTATGAGCCAAGATAGAATTCTCATTCCTTGGATTGAAACCAAGCAAGCAAAAATACTAGACCTCTTGAGAGAACCAAACTTCAAGTGTATTAAGTCTTCATAAAAATTGGGCAGAGTAACAGATGTATAAGGGAGAATTCCAGATTACAAACAAAAGGTGTAATCACAAAAACCTGCACACAAAAACAAACAAGCAACCCAATGTCTTGAGGTAAACCTCAAGAACTCTAGAAAAAATAATCAGATAAGATCACAAGGTCTCCAAGATAGGCCAAGGTTTCTAATCCTAAGTCCAAGAAAAAGTCCCATGCTCTATAATGCCAAGGATAGTAACCAAATAGTCTAAGTACCATTAAAGACTTTTTAGGGTTTATGTTGATTATTAGGTATCTTAAGAAAGGAAAAGAAAAGCTCAAGTAAGCAAAGTAAAAATGGCAAGAAAATAAAAGCTCAAATGAGCAAAGATGAAAATGGCATGAAATGTAAATGCTAAAAGTAAATAGTACATAAAGCATAAAAAAGAATAAATGCATAAGGTAAAACAAGTCAATAATTAGTGGTTTGTTGGATGACCATCTTGAAACTTGCATTTGGAACTCATTAGAGGATTGGTAGAACCAAAGCCTCCACACAAAAAGTTGCATTTGCTTTTTGTCAAGTATATCATCCATTTGGAATTCTCATAAGTACCATTTAATAATCAACAATGTTTAAGTGATTCGCATTGACCAAAGGTGTTGTAGATCCATTAGAGGATTGGTAGAACCAAAACCTCCACACAATGAATCTCAAGGTTATTGGATCGAAGAGATCAAATTAACATACTTCGGCTTACAATCATAAGTTTGGGCTACGAATGATCATTTATTTGAATTGGGACAAAATTTTGCGCTATGTTAAGCAATCGTAAGTGGACTTATATAGAAGTCGCACCTATTTTGAGGCCGGTCAATAACAATTTATGCACCATTTGTTTTGAGACATGATATAGAGATCATGCTCCAATAACATCTAGTGCTATAAGAAGGGGATGAGATGAAGAGGGATGGGGAAAAATACACAAACCACATTTTAATTAAATTTTAATCAAACTATTATTAAAATAATTCATCCATTTTTGTGGAGTTAAACTCAACACTATGGATTCAATGATGTTAATAAAGTTCATGATCCAAAATCTAACCCAAGATCAACTAGAAAATAGTCACAAAATAATATCACATTTAATATACACAAAAAAAGATTTTAAAAATGTTTTAAAAATAGAAAATAATGAGTAAAATATCAACTATGTTCAAATTAATCAAGAAATAAAAAGCAAGACCATGGAAAAATTAGAAAAAGGCTCAAATAATTTTACAAAATTTTTGGTAATTTTTAAAAGTCAGAAACTATTTTTAAAATTAAAAAAATGGGTAAAATAAAAAAAATGGTAAAAATCAGTAAAGTCAGAAACAAAAATAAGATAAGGTCACCAATATTTGTCACAATATCATTGGATCATTCCATAATTTTTTCAGAATTTTAAAATGTATAAAAATATTTTTAAACATTTAAAACAAATTAAATAAGTGTAAAATTTTAAAAAAATACCAAAACATAAAATTAAATTGTGAAAAAATAAAAAATATAAAGAGAATAATCAAAAATATTTTTCATAATTTTTCAGATTTTTTTGACTAAAAATGAATTTTCTATGATTTTTTGAAATTTAAAATAATTAAAATATAAAAATCAGAAAAAGAAAATAAAAGTAAAATATGTGGAGCATTGGATGAGAGTCAAAACGCGTTAGTAATCAAATCCAATGGATCTAGTGCGATGTGCATATCATGGTCATTAGTGAATAATGTACATAATCATTAACTAAATTAGATTTGAAAAATACAGATTTTACGCTTTCATTGGTTGGAAGATGACACGCTCGTCATCTTCAAACTCTAGCCATCACGAATTGAAGGTCTCTCAAACTGTAAAATCAGAAGCTCAGGCCTATGCCATTCGCTTCGTATCTTCAAGACGAAGACAACCACACCCTCGCGCCAAATTTATATAAACTACAACTCAAGCAATTTGAAAGGAAAGTTTTGAAAAGGGATTTGAAATTTCATGGTCAAAACATGTTTCCAGTAAAAGGTAAGTGTTACAACTAGAACCAAGGAAATGAGAGCAACACAATGATATCAGAATTTTGAAGAATTGATGAAGGAATCTACCTATTGAAGTTGAGTAGCAGAGCTCTGAAACTGGACTTCTATGGAGTAATATAGGGCACGATTCTTGAATGTAATTATGTGGTTAGCTTCAGGGAAGATCAAGGAAGGTGAATTAATGGAGAAATTGGATTAAAAAAGGCTTGAGAATGGATTTTGAAGTTACATAAAATTGAGATATGGAGCAAGTTTGGCAGGGTGATTCTGGATATCCGAGCTTGGGAAATTGAATGGGATAGTTCATGTATTTATAGGATAAGCGAATGGGATCAAAAGGAAGAGTGAATGATGCATTTTGGAGGGAATTCGTACAAACCTGATGCACGAGTGAAGTGTGATCCAAACGTCATCAAAACACATCCAATTCATGCGTTTTGATGCACTAATCCACTTGGGAAAGTTGGTTAATCATGTTTAGACCCAAAACGGTTGTTAATTTGAGGTTTAGAGGTTGTAACATGAAATTCAAATTCTGACTTGCAAGGAAACTTCAATTCCAAGTTACCATTTTTGAAACTATGGCATTCTCATCTCAAGTGGTCTCAAGGCATGATTCTCGATGCTTTGGAAAGACGAGGTTACAACCTTTTCAATGGAAAAAGAATGGAGTTAAATGGATGCTTGAGCTTAAAGTTGCATTGAGTCAAAGTTGAAGAAAAAGGGTTGACTTTCCATACTTATAAATATTTCAAATTCTTCTTCAAAAATGACCTATAATCTTTTGCATCCAAACATGGCCTTCCACTTGGAATTTTCCCTTGACCAAAAAAGATGGAATTAATTAGATCTTTTGAATGACATTTTGAAACTTGAACCACTCAAAATCTCCAAAAATTGAGCAAGTTATGACTTGTTGAAGTTGGTCAAAAATCATGAAATGACCTATAATCTTTTGCATATTTAAGGAAGTCTCCATCCATTTTCCCACTTTGCACATAAAAGAAGTCATAAAGTTCACATCCTCAAGATCATTATGGAAAAAGAATAGACTCAAGGTGATAAAAATTGACCAAGTTATGATCATTTGAAGTTACTTATGTAAAATTGTGGATTCATCTGGATGACTTGTAATTTTTCTTCTTCACCAAGTTTCTTCCACATGAAAATTCTTTGGAACTTTTGAAGTGATTTGTTTATAGCCCTTTAAAGATAAGGATGTATTTGGAATCACTCATAAATACCAAAAGACGAGCAAGATATACTCCTTTGAAATTCAAAACCCTAGCTTCTAGATCAAGAGAATGCCTTGGAGAACTTTAACAAGTTTGAACAAACTTATTGTACCAATATTCTTGCTTTGTGAATAGAAGTTGTTGAGGATGATAATGAGAACTCTTATCCACCAAAACCACTTCCATATCTTGAATTTTGAGATAAATACGCTCTTGTGACCAATAGGAACAAGGCCTTGTCCAAACATGACAAATTCTCCAATTAACCCCTTGTTCTTTTGAGTCAAATCTAATAACCTTGAAGTGTGATGAACCAAAGCAACCTTGCCATGCCAACCCTCCCAAAACTAATCCGATTGTGAGGTTTGAACTTCTCAAGCTATATTGACTAGGGCATGGAAATAAACTCATGAACCTATGGGGTAGCTTGTTAAATCTCATTGCCCTTCACCTACATGGATAATAAGCAAGACAAACCAACATTGCATTTTATTAGTTAAATGAAGAAAA
Source organism: Vicia faba (assembly GCA_948472305.1). NCBI lineage: Eukaryota > Viridiplantae > Streptophyta > Magnoliopsida > Fabales > Fabaceae > Vicia > Vicia faba. The sequence goes on from OX451736.1 coordinate 1,550,944,682, forward strand.
CAAAACAATATTCATGATCACAAAAGGAACATAAGTCAAGGTGCTTGGTAATCCATCAAAAGGAGCAAAACTCAAAGTAGGGAGGGGAACCAAGAATCCTAGTGTGATTTTGTTGTGAGTGAATCAACATGGTATGATGAAGGGATCTTAGGGGAAAAATTGGGGTACAACACGAAGGAAAGGAGGAAATGAATGAAAGCCTTTTGAGTAGGTAGAAACGTTCCTAGTTGCTTTCTCACTTTCAAAACAAATATCCTTGCAAACACACACCGAACACTTTCAAAACATGAAATATTTTCAAAAGTCCAACACTTTGTATACATTCTTATAAAACGAGAACCATTACAAAGTTTTCCTAAACAAAGGAGCTTTTCAAAAGTACTTTCAAAAACCACCATAAAGCACACTTTCAAACAAAGCCAGTGATCTAGAAAGAAACTAAGAGCCCATAGATAACTATGGATGAAAAGGGTGCTAACACCTTCCCTTTTCATAAACTACCCCCCGAACTAAAGAAAATAATCTCAAAGGTATTTCTTGTTCTTTTCTCCCTTTCCTTTATTTGGAGAAAAGAAAAATCGATGGCGACTCTAGCTATCTGCAGCAATTGCAATCAAATGCTAAAGATGCCAAGTCAGTTCTCCCATTGTATTACAGCGAGCAACCAACTCACCTTGATTATTTCTATTCTCAAGAAGAAGTCGAAGATCCCCAACAAAGTATCCTTAAACAGAAGACGGGAATCTCCAATAAAATTATTCCCAAAAGAAACTGAAGAATTACTTTCTTCATCTCCAACGACAGTCAAGGATTCATTGTCCCGAGCAAGAACATCATTATAAGAGGTTACCGCTACGCTCCAATGACATTTCACATCCATACATAATTTACAATATCATAAAATATGCATACCAGACGCATGTAAAATTCTCATTTATTTTGAGAGCATCATATGCAATCCATATATCATGACATTGCATAAAGGTAACTTTGCCTTTTCAAGTTAAATCCGCACACAGACGAATATTATTAACAATTTACACAAAAGATGTAGATCAATTCCAGAAATTGGAAGGGGAGACTATCTACATAACTAGCATTTTCATAGAATCAGGCGTAGATTCCTTCTGATATTATTTTGGACAAAGCCAGGCGTAGAATCATTCTAAACGTATCTTCTAGACAAATTCAGGCGCATGTTCATTCTAGTATATCATTCAGATAAAATCAGGCGTAGATTTCCTTCTGATACTCTTTTGGGAAAAAAGTCAGGCGTAGACTCTTTCCAATATATCTTCTAGACAAAGTCGGGCGTAGAATAATTCTAGTATATCATTCAGATAAAATCAGGCGTAGATTTCCTTCTAATACTTTTTAGGATAAAAAGTCAGGCGTAGACTCTTTCCAATATCTCTCCTAGACAAAGTCAGGCGTAGACTCATTCTAGTATATCATTTAGATAAAATCAGGCATAGATTTCCTTCTAATACTCTTTTGGGAAAAAGTCAGGCGTAGAATCTTTCCAATATCTCTTCTAGACAAAGTCGGACATAGACTCATTCTAGTATATCATTCAGATAAAATCAAGCATAGATTTTCTTCTGATACTCTTTTGGGAAAAAAAGTCAAGCGTAGACTTTTTCCAATACCTCTTCTAGATTAATTCGGGCGTAGACGTCTTCTAGTACATCATTCAGCTGAAATCAAGCGTAGATTCCTTCTGAAACTCTTTTGGAGAAATTCTGACGTAGTCTCATTCCAAATACATCTTCTAGACAAAGTCAGACGTAGACTCATTCTGGTACATCATTCAGACAAAGTCAAGCGTAGACTCATTCTGATATTTCTATCAACAATTACCCTGGATGGCATCTATAAGCCCATCTCCGACGACTCTCTATCACCTCTTCAAATGGAATCTTTAATCCCATTCCCGATATAATCAACCAACAGTGTTACTTCGTGCACAAGCGAGTGCAAATTTCTAGGCACTTAAGTGTTGAATCATCTTCTACCTTCAAGTCACGAATGACGAACATGCCAATCTAACTCTTTAGGTTTAAGAAGATTGAACAAGACAAGCTTTTGTACCCCAAAATTGTTCCTCCCATTTTTCTTCAAGACATTCTCATAAGGTCCTCATATGCTCAAGGTTGCCTAAGAATTGATTAGACAAATTCTCCTCCTAAGTAATGGGTCCACAACTAGGGATTTGTGTTTCTCAAGGAATATTGGCTTTCAAAGGTCAAAAGTATTTTTCATGGTTCTCCATAGGTCTTCAACGATGCTCATATCAATTTTAAAGCATTGTATCACAAGTTTGCTCAGCCAATGGCTCATATGACTGAAAATTAATTGTATTGGATAAAAAGTTAAATATGGTCAACATACAGTCAAACCTCAAGATTTTTGGTCAACATCAACATTTTAAAGTCATATTTATCATTGTATCAAGGGTTTATCATTATTTCTCAAGAAAAGCCCTCAAATCATCAAAAGTTAAAAATTGCCAAATTGGGGTTTCCTTAGGAGAAGTCAACTAAACTTTGACCAAGCATAACTTTCACATGCTTCATCAGCTTTTCCCCAACCAAATTCCATCTTTAAGGAAATTAAATTCTCTAAAACTTTGTATCTTTAAGCTCAAGTCCTAAAAATGCTTCATTTGAGAGATATGGGCCAAAACATTATAGGTCTTTTCAAAAGTCAACAAAAAGACACTTTTTGTCAAGGAAACTTACATCAGGATAAAGTCTCCAAATGCAAAAAGGATAAAAAGAGCGGTTGTATAGGACATCTTGAGATTTCCAAAAAGTCTAAGATCATCTTCAAAAGATTAAAATTTAGTGAGTTATGACTAATGAAAGTTGGGAATTTTTGAGAAAATGCATAAAGTGCAAAGTGAGCAAACATGAAATTTTGAACTAGCGGCCTTAAGTTTTTAGGTTTAAAACATGTCCAAGACCTTATAGAAGACTCCTAAACTCATTCCTGCCTTAATTTATTTTTATTTATATTTATTTTGTTTTTATTAAATTAAATATAAAATAAGTTAAATAAAATGCAAGACAATTGGATCAAGGCGCGTGGATGGTTTTTGGATCATGAGAGTTTGATCTCAATGAGTGTAGCATAGTGTATGAAACAATCCCCAGCTTTACACCGAGGCCGACTATCTCACTACTTTCTAATGGCCAAGTTTGTTCAACTAAGGTTCTAAGGTCCGTTAGTGTTTCACGACACCACACGACGGCCCCGTATTCTCCTCGATTCAACACAAGGGATACTAGTACCACTCAAAGTGTCACACCAACACAATTATCGCTTCAACCATATCGGTCTACACCGTACAACCTCCACGATCTATTGATGTTTACCTAAAAAGATGCCCCCAGATCCTGGTGTAGGATCTATAGTAACAACCCAAACAACCCTCCAAGGATAAAGCATACAAAGCAAGCAATTAAAACAGTTTTAAAATGAACTAACTCTTGCGCTAACCCCACTTTTCTTATGTGCCCAACCGAGTCGCCAGTTCTGTGATACGGTGGAAGAACCGACTGTTATACTGGTTTTGCATTTATGTTCACAAATGTTGCGGTAAGCAAGAGTCGCCACCGAATTTTATTTTATCCAAATTAAGGAAAGGGTGAAAAGAACAAAAATAGAACTTTTCGAGAGTTTTCTGAGTAAGGGGGTAGATTATGAAAAGGGAAGGTGTTAGCTCCCTTTCCATTCGTAGTTTTCTACGGGCTCTTAGATGATTAGCTCATTTGAAAAATACCTTGTGCTTTGTGTTTTTTAAAAGTATTTGAAAATGACTTAGTGCGGAGATTTGCTTTATGATAACTCTTTTATGAGTCCTCAAGAGTGTTGATAAAGTGTTTTTTGAAAGTGTTTTGAAATTTTTTTGAAATGTTTTGTGTAAGTGTGAAAATTTGTTTGAGCAAGCATATAATAGCTATCTACTTATACTCGAAAATGTTTGTTATTTCCTTCCTATCCTTTAGACATCACTATCTTACTATTAGTGAGTATGTAGCCCTATCATTGGATGTTTGAGGGACATTCGAATGGACGTACAGTCATAAAGGCAACATATAGAGACGCTTTAGCAATTTTTTTAAGGGACTAGATCATTTACCGAAAGGAAATACTATAGGGTCATCGAGGGACTATGATCTTTTGATTTAAGGGTCTTTGCTAAAGCGTCCCCATTTTCAAGGGACATGATTGTTTTATCTTCCGAAAGGAAACCAAAGTGGGCGTACCCTAGAGGTGTATATGTTTAAGTGATTCAATTCAGTTCATTTATCTTTGTTATTAGTTTTGCTAGCGCTTTGTTTTCAGTCTTTCCACACAAGCCTAGTTACTAACAGTTAACATTTTGTAGAAATTTAAAGTGCGAGAATCGTAAACCTACGCTATTACAATGCTTCGGGGTGGGGGTATTTACATGTCCAAAAATGGGGGAAAATAAAGAAAGCGGTAAAAAGCCCTAGTTAATTCTATTATATTCCATTAGCAGATACATTAGTATAAAAAATGCGAAAATAAAATAACGCGTGCAAAATGGGAAGAGATGTCTAAAACCCTAAAAAAAATCTAAGTAAAAGAAAATCTTTTGGTTTTTGTTTATTCTAAGAAAATACCTAAACTAAATTAAACAAGAAAGATGAAATTTAATCCTAATTAATTAAATAAATAGAAGAAAATTATTTCTAATATTTTTTGCATTTTTATTATGAAAATATTTGAATTAAATAAATCTAATTCTAATTGGTTTTAAATTAATTAAAACAAGTCAAAATAATTAAGTTAATTAGCTTACAAAAATTATAATTAATTTTAGAAAAAAAATCCTAAGTCTAATGATTATTATTATTTTTTATTTTATGATTTGATAAAAAAAGATTTTAAAAAATAAAATATAACACAAATAATAATAAAAAACTACAAAAAGAACAAATATAAAATTGGGTCTGACTCTGAAGCAAATGGAGGGTGTGATATTGTAAAACACAGGCTCAAATTATGCTGGCCCATGGTCCTGTATGGATCCAGTGAGAGGATCCTCTGAATGTCCATGATGGGGGCGCATATTTGATGCGCTTGGATCTGGTTGTGTTGACATTGGATAGCGTGGATCTGATGACATATGGTGCATGTCTATAGTCTAGCTGTACTGGATTTGCAAAGAAGAATTGGAAAAATAATATGCAAGAGGCAGGGGTCGAACCCCTGACCTCACACACACGCAATGTCGTAACACTCACACACCCAACCGTTGGAATGACTTTACATCCGTTAATGTATATCAAACGATTATAATATAATGTAAAATGAGTCATAGTGCTGAGTTGTCAAAACGTGTGTGTTTTAGTGGGGTCCAAATATTTGAATGGACCAATCATTTTATTTCGTCCGTCCATGCAGGCATCAACGCAAGTCAAGCCACTGGGAGAAGTGGTTCCGGTCATCCCTTCCAGTTGCCTAAAATCTCTAACCTGCGAAAATCAAACACAACAAGAATGAAAATAACCCTACCCCCTAATTTGGGAACTACAAATTCAATGGTGATATTTATTTGGTCTGAAAGTTCCTAGGTCATGAATGTGAAGATTTCAGTTTGTGATGCCCAAACAATGGCATCACACAATTCACACCTTAAAGTTCTTATGCTATACGTCCCACCTGCTCTAACGGACCTCCTGATCACAAATCAAACCATCAAAAACATCAACAACACATAAATTTAAAATTTTAAATATGACTGTGATACGGTGGGAGAACTGACTTGAGGTTTTGCATTTGTGTTCAAAAATGTTTTGGTTTAGCAAGAGTCGCCACCGAATTTTTATTTTATCCTAAGGAAAGGTCAAAAAGCACAGGAAAGACCTTTGAGATTTTTTCTTGGGTTCGGGGGGGAGATTATGAAAAGGGAAGGTGCTAGCATCCTTTTCATCCATGGTTATCCATGGGCTCTTAGTTATTTGTTTTAGATCACTTGCTTTGCTTTTCAATTATTTGAAATGGTTCTATGTGTGTGTGGTTCTGAAAATGCTTTGAAAAAGATGCCTTGTCTAGGCAACCTTTGTAATGATTCTTGTTTGAATATATACAAAGGTGTGTGTCTTTTTGAAAAGATGTTTCAATGTTTTAAAAGTTGTTTTGAAATTGTGTTGTGAAGTGTGTTTGAAAATGGCAAGGATGTTTTGCAAGCTTTTTGATCAAGTAACTAAGAGTTGTCTACGCTAATTTACTCAAAGATCTTTCTTATGTTTTTAACCCTTTTAACAGTCTTGTTTCACCATTGTATTTGGTGAACAACCTTGTGTTAGGATGTTAAACGGGACAGGTGCGGGTCATCGCATACAATCATTGAAGGCAACTTGTGAGACGCTCTAGCAATTTTGTAAGGGACGAGATCATTTTATCGAAAGCAACATCGAGGGTCGTCGAGGGACTACGATCTTTGTTTATCGAAGGGGAATTTTCTAGAGTGTCTCATAATCAAGGGACATGATTGCATTTTCCGAGGCAACAAGCGAGGTTACCCTAGTGGTGCAAGTGTGATTTGTGTATTGATTTTCATGAATTTATCTTGTACTAGGTCATCTAGCGATTGATTTTGAATCTTCGCATACAAACCCTAATTACTATACAGTATATTGAAAGCGGTAAATTGCGGAAATTTAAAGTCTAAGTTATTACAAAACAGTATCCGGGGATGGGGGAACAAATGTTTACAAATGGGGATGAGTCTTATCAGAATAATAATGTCCAAGTATATATATTACAACCAAATCGAACTGTCGTATTTTCAATGTAAAATTATAACAAAGTATAAGATAATGAAAATCAAAGAAATATGAGATGCGTGTATTTATTTACAAATGATCAAATAAAAAATTAACCTAAGGAAAATTAAGTATTTACTTATTTTTTGTGTTTTTTATTGATTAGGAAAAATTATTTAAGTTAAAGTTTTATTATTTATGTATGTTTATTAAATGTAATAATTATTAAGGAAAATTATTAAGAAAATTTATACAAAAATTTAATATATTTTTATCAAAAAAAGAAAAAAAAGAATTAGATTATAAAAAATGAAAATAAAGTGATAAACAAAAGTATTAGTTTAAAGAAAAGAAAAGAGTTTAAATAAAAAAAAAGGGTGGGCTTAAGAATGTGTTCTTAGATGGCCCAAAAGAAGAACAAAATGGCCAAAAGAGAGGAAAAGGTGGGAGTATGCACTGAAACATATAATGGGCTTAAGGGTTTTGTTTGGGCGAAGGCCCATGTGGGTTGCACAACTTTTGTTAGGGTTTGCGTTTCACGTATTCAGAACTTAGGGTTTGTAATTTTGGCCATAACGACGCCTCCTCTCATCTTCTTCGTTCTCTTCGTCTCTCTCAAACGAAGCTTTGGATTTCTCTCTCACGCCTAGCTTCCGGTGTGTTGCCGCCCATCTCTCTCGTCTTCACAGCGATCCACGTTGGCTGTGCTCAAACGGTCCGAATTTTATCTTATTTAGGGTTTTTTACAATTTTAACATTTGGTTCTTGCATGTTTATCGTTTTGCAATGTTTAATCTTTGGTGTTTTGGGTGTGAGCTACAACAAAGGTTTGAGAGAAAAGACTATACCATTGGCGTTTTTTCTGGGTTGAAAACGGAAGAAGAGAGAGAGGCGTGAGACCGGTGGCACTCCTTGGTGGCCAGGCGGAGGAAGGTGATGACTGCTCGCTTCTGGTATTTCTTTATTTCCTTTCCTCTTTGAAGGTTTGATGATGATCGATGATGATGATATTCTGAGATTTACTCTTGCTTCTGAATGCTTGATAATGATGAACTTGTTTGTTCTTTGTTTGTCTTTGTTGGCTACTGATCGTTTGATAATGATGAGCTTGCTTCTGAATCTTTGTTTTGGTTGATGATGATGAAACTCTGAAACTTGCTTGCTTCTGATTTTCTCTTCCTCTTCTCTTTTGGGTTATTTGATATCAATGATGATGATTTTCTGAGATTTGGTCTTTGTTTGTTTTTGTCTCTACATCCTTCCTCCCTGATTATCCGATGATGATGTTGTTCTGAGGATTATACTTGCTCTTGTGGATTCTCTTCCTCTGAGTGCTTGAATATTGTTTGTTTTATGATGATGTTGTTCTGAACACACTTGAATATTTGTTTCTGATTTTCTCTTCCTCTTCTTTGCTATGTTGATGATGATGAATTCTTGTCTCTGAATCGTGTTGCTTCTTTGGGTGTTTGAATATTGATGATGAAGTGGTTCTGAGATTTTCTTGCTTCTAAACTCTTACTCTCTTTTGGCTACCGAGGTTAATGATGAAGCAATTCTGAAACCATTTTCAATTGCTTCTAAACTCTTCCTCTTTGTGGACCCTGATTATTTGATGATGATGTTATTCTGAGATTGTTTGTTGTTGATTTGGTTTTACAATATAGTCTTGTTGATTGGTGAACCAATTTGTTTGGTTTGTTTTGATAACAAGTTGGTGGTGTTGAGGGGCAACTTTTGCAGGTTGGTAAACTGAGCAAGCAGGTTTTGTAACTTTTTTTTTGTGTTTTGGAAAGGCAGGCTTTAGGTTTGCTTGTGAGTCTTTGCAAGTTGCAAGCTTGCAGGCTGTTTGTTTTTGGTTGGGAGCAGGTTTGTGGTAAGTTTTAGCAGGTTTTGGGATTGCTTGACAAGCTTGTGAGTTTGGAGGCAGGCTTGCTATTTAAGCAGGTTTTAGTGTTTGGTAAGGCAGGCTACAGGTTAGTTTTAGGCAGGCTGATGCAGTTTTTCTATTTGTTTGTGTTTTTGATTTTTTTGAAGCAGACCTGCTTCTGGTGTTTGAATGCAGGTTTTTTGTTACTGCAATTTGAGATGCAGTTTGTAACTTGCAGTTTTTTGGAAGCAAGCTTGAGTTGTTTTTTGCTCTCTATCCTCTTGTGCCGGACTGTTAGACTGTTATATCTTTTCTTTTGTTCCTCTTACCGCCTTTTACAGCCTGCCAAAACTGTAAACCCCCACTTCACTCTCTTTCTCTCTCTCCATAAGCATTTTAAATTGTTTATTATATTTTTTTCTTCTGAAAAGCTGATGGCCAGAACATGATGAGGGCTAGGACAAGCTCTTGCTTGTAACTTGGTTCATCTCCTGCATTATGTACTTGTTTCCATATTTCCTGCATTGTACTTTCTTAGACAGCTTTGTGTACTTTCTTGGACAACTTTGTGACTTGCTGTGACAGCTTTGCAACTTAGTTTGTCATTTGGTTAATGCATTTTGCAACTCAGTTTGGCAATTCAGTTTACTTTGTATGCAACCTTGTGCCTTTTCAATTTTGAATAAATTGTATGCTTTTAGTTTTGACATGCTTGCATTTTATATATTTTATTTTTCTCTCTGTGAACTGAGAAGAGAAATCTTCTTGTGATTTGCAGAGAGGAAAATGAAACATGATGAACATAGCATTTCTGATTCCGGCCAGCAGACTTTAATGATGCTTTTTTATTTATCTGCTTGAAAATTCTTTTCAGTTAATTGCACTGATTTCTTTTTCTTCTGTCTGTTGCAGGTAAGTACCAGTTGGCGGAAGCAGTAGAAGTAGAAGTCATAGATATCAAGAGATTTAGGCTTAGATTTATTATATCTTTTTTCATTTATTGTAAACAAAAATTACTGTAAATACTGTAAATTGTAAATTTACAACATTCGAATAAAATTTGTAACAACATTTGAAATATATAAATAAAAAAGTCTTTGTCAAATAAGAATTTTCTACTGTCAAATATTCCATTCTTTCCTTGTATTGTCTATTTAATTATTTAAGACTCTTAAATTAAAATGACTGGAAATGTATCCCAATAACTTTAATCCAGATGAAATAAATAATCAACAAACTTTGCCGTCTCGCAACCTTGCATTAATCACCATACGCCTGGTATTCCAATTAACATATGCGTTGTACAGTTGAACAAACAAGCATTCCATACACCTTTCACTCCACTGATCAAACCAATGCCTCAAAGTTTCAAACAAAAGCCTCAGCTCCTATCCCATATAACTGGATTTTGAAAAACAACCAGTAATCTTGAACAAACGTAAAAAGAATGTAACAGTCAACTGAATTACTGTGGATTCAATTTCTTCTGAGAAATACGAGTGAAAACCCTAATTCCAGATTTGTTGTCAAAGAAAGGTATGCTTGATCAATTCCTGAGCCAATCTCAACAAAATCAGTGGAAACCCTGATTCTGGATTTACTGTCAAAGAAAAGATCTGTCTGATCGATTCTTGAGTCAATTTTAAAAATCAGAGATAAACCTTAGGGTTGTGATTTCTTGTGGAAAAGGGAGGGCAAATTTTGGGGTACAACAGTTGCCCCTGTTCGATCTTCTTGAACCTGAAGAGTTAGATTGGCAATTTTGCCTTTCGCGACTCGAAGGTAAAAGATGATTGGACACTAGAGTGCCCAAAAAGTTGCACTCGTCAATGCATAGTTGAGGGAATGGGCTTAAAGATGCCATTTGGAGAAGTGACAGAATCTTGTCGGAGATGGGCTTAAAGATGCCATTCGGAGATGTGACAGAATCTTGTCGGAGATGGGCTTAAAGATGCCATTCAAGAATGTTTGTTGAATTTTTATGTTGTGGGTGAGTGGGTGAGTATCAGAAAGGTATCCATGTTTGGAACGTCTCTGAGATGGGGGTCTGAATAAGCAATAGATTAACATCCATGTTTGGAGAATCCATAAACTGTTTTCAGAAGTCGAGTCTAAACAAGCGATAGATTAACATCAGTGTTTGGAGAATCCGTAAACTGTTTTCAGAAGTTGAGTCTGAACAAGCGATAGATTAACATCCGTGTTTGGAGAATCCGTAAACTGTTTTCAGAAGTCTTGAGAAGTTTGAAACTTGCTAAACTTATCCTGCGAAGGGTAAAATATTAGCGGAAACACAAAGTTATGCTGTATGATGCAATGTATGTGTTATATGAATGTAATGAATGCGCATGTAAGCTGATCAGTCGTCTTGCTGAGGAGGGTAAATCCTGGATGGCTGGAGATAATACAATCTTTGACTGCTATCAGGATAAATAAATCCTTAACTTCTGTTGAAAATCCTTTGATCTTGAAAATGAGAAGTCCTGGGACCACTGTTGGGGAAATCAGAAGTTTGGGTTGTATTCCAATCTACTGGGGATTCCTGTTTTGAGGAGATCTTCACTGGGGAATATCTGAAAAACTATGTGAGGAATTGAGAATGTGAGTCTTCATTCTACTTGGGGAATAAGAATTCTATGGGGAATAGCCATGCTGTTGAAAAGTAGCTATCCTGTTGGAGAGTAAAAACTCAACACTCTGGGAAAAGCTTATTCATGTCTGGAAAAAGTTCAGGTTTAGGTTGTACGCCACTTTAAGAATGAGAATCTTCACTCTATCGGGAATATATGAAATTCAGATGTTATACCACTTTGAGGAATGAAAATCTTCATTCTGGTCTTGGGTCAGAAGATTGGGTGTATGCCAATCTACTGGGGTTTTAAGGATGAGAATCTTCATTCTGTTAACAGAATCAGGAGCTTGGGAGTATACCAATCCTCTGAGGTTTTAAGGATGAGAATCTTCATTCTTGAGAGAAACAAATTTTTAGGAGCTTCAGTTGTCCGTTATTCTGTTGGTGGCTGTAACTTCTAACAGGTGATGAAGGAATCTTCGATGACTGTAACTTCCAACAGGTGATGAAGGAATTTTGATGACGACCGTAACTTCCAACAGGTGATGAAGGAAATTTTTAACGACCGTGAATTCCAACAGGTGATGAAGGAATTTTTGATGACGACCGTAACTTCCAGCAGGTGATGAAGGAAATTTTTAACGACCGTGAGTTCCAACAGGTGATGAAGGAATTTTTGATGACGACCGTGAATTCCAACAGGTGATGAAGGAAATTTTTAACGACCGTGAATTCCAACAGGTGATGAAGGAATTTTGACGACGACCGTAACTTCCAACAGGTGATGAAGGAAATTTTTAACGACCGTGAATTCCAACAGGTGATGAAGGAATTTTTGATGACGACCGTAACTTCCAGCAGGTGATGAAGGAAATTTTTAACGACCGTGAATTCCAACAGGTGATGAAGGAATTTTTGATGACGACCGTGAATTCCAACAGGTGATGAAGGGAATTTTTCACGACCATGAATTCCAACAGGTGATGAAGGAAATTTTGATGATTACCGTAACTTCCAGCAGGTGATGAAGGAAATTTTTAACGACCGTGAATTCCAACAGGTGATGAAGGAATTTTTGATGACGACCGTAACTTCCAGCAGGTGATGAAGGAAATTTTTAACGACCGTGAATTCCAACAGGTGATGAAGGAATTTTTGATGACGACCGTAAATTCCAACAGGTGATGAAGGAAATTTTTAACGACCGTGAATTCCAACAGGTGATGAAGGAATTTTTGATGACGACCGTAAATTCCAACAGGTGATGAAGGAAATTTTTAACGACCGTGAATTCCAACAGGTGATGAAGGAATTTTTGATGACGACCATAAATTCCAACAGGTGATGAAGGAATTTTTGATGACGACCGTAACTTCCAACAGGTGATGAAGGAAATTTTTAACGACCGATCAATTTGAAATGTAATTTGTTTTGGAGAATAAATCCTTGACAAATGTTGGGGAAATAAACCCATGACTGTTGTTCTGCTTAGAGAGGTAATAAACTTCTCGAAGACGCTTGAACTTCTTTTCAGAAAGATTTCGGAGAGGTTCATCACTGCCCCTAGTATCAGATGCTTGTGGCACTGCCAGGAAGCTTGTAATGCTCGTAACCCTTTGATGAGATTGGCGTTTTAAATGCCCCGAGTGATGGTGACGGAGATTTGCCCCAAGTCAATCTGCAATTGAGAGATTTCTTGAAATCTTGACTGGACTGCTCCAGGTTTAATGGGCTTTAAAATATTTGTTGAAATCTTGGCTGGACTGCCCCAGGTTTACTGGACTTTGAAAGATTTGTTGAAATCTTGACTGGACTGCCCCAAATTTGCTGGATAATACCAAACTAAGTCCCCTTCTTGTTGATAGGAGATTTTTGTAACGGAAGTGTCATCCCACTTGAAGTGATTTTATTCACTGAGAGAGCTTTCGTTCCTCCGAACATTCACTGTTGTGAATTTCTTTGTTGTCAAACAAATAAACATATGCAAACAACGATATTCAAATAATGCAAAGTTTATGCTTGCCTCGAAGTTTTGAAAAATGCGTTTTTTAGCAGAAAACTTTTTATAAGACAAATTCAACATAAGATTTAGAGCAAAGCCTTAGAGGAGTCAGGATACCTTTTGTAACAGTATGCTTTCGAACTAACCCATGCTTCAATTAGGACTTTTGAAGGGTTGTAACGTGGCTTGGTTCACGGTTTAAGAAACAAAGGATAAAGGCTCAAAGTAAATTTGTACCCACCCGCTTTTCATGATGTCCTTAAATCCTATACTCAGTTAGTTGTGCATCGAACTCTATTCGAGTTTGGAACAACGTTTTGGTGATGGTTCACACAAGTTGAATTTTATGGGAAGGCAATCATCTTTGCAACATTTTTCATGTTGTTGAGGATTTATAACAACCTCTTTCTTTTGGTTTATTATCCCTAACTTTTGCCTGTCTGTTCCTATTTTTGAGGTTACAGTCAGCGGGATGCCCCATCTTTTTTAAGCCTTCTTTGTAGGTTTTGGCTCAGTGGGCTTTTCTCTTTTGAGACATAATGATTTCCTATGAGATAAAGAACCATCACTGTCTTTTGATTCCAAAGGAATGTTTTTGATGTCATTCGTTGTATTACGAACTGAGAGTTTGCGACTTTAATGCGCATCTTTTGAATTAACTGAGAGACTACCCTGCCCTAGGTTTAATCAAAGGTTTCAATTTGTGTTTTAAACAGAAAACTGCTACTTCTTTGGCTCGAAGGGGGTTGACTAGGGATTATCTTCCTTATAACTCCAGTGTTTAGGATTTGAAAGAAATGCCTGTACATCGTCAACAAGGTCTGTTCAAAAGCATACTGTATGAGATTATGGTATTGTTTCATCATCCTCCCTCTAAAGGCTTGTAACTTTTATCAAGAGTTAAATATCATAGAGAAAGTAGAAAGCATAATTCAAGAATAGTGAAAACGAATGGATGAATTCAAGACAAACATATGCAATGCATTAATGAAACAGAGTTTGACATCAACAGATAATTGTTTGAATAACAAAAGAAATTACAACTTGAAAATTCAAATGAAACAAAAGTCACTTAGTTTGAGCTTGTCATTTCAGGTGGAGAACCCTCAGAGGAATATTTTCATCTCGCCATCCGGCATGAATTTCAGCACTCTATTGTCAATCAAGTCTTGGATCTTGTTTTTCAAAGCCCAACAGTCGTCGGTGTCATGTCCAGGACTATAGGAGTGGTATACACAAAATGCGTCGGGGTGATAGCCAGGAGCAGAGGTATTGGGATTCCGAAGAGGATCCTTTAAAGCAAGCAGATTGACCTCCAACAAGCGTTTCAGTATTAGATATGATGGTATGTCAGTCTCAGAGAAATGTCTTCCAAACGTATTTTTCTTACGCCGATTACCCCATTGACGCAGGCGAGGTTGTTGCCGGGCTTGTGACCCTGAAGCAAGTTGGGGAGCCTTTCCCTTGTCTTCTTGTCTCAAAGGATGTTGAATGATGACTTGATCTTCAACCCTAGTTGTTTGCCCCACTTGGTTATCTTGAAGCAGTTTGTTGACGAGAACCATGAGCTCTTCTTGTCTTTGAGCCAGGTATTGAATGAGAACCATCTGGCCCACCAGTTGTCCCATCATATGGATCTTCATTGTTGCCAGCTTAATTTGTAGTTCTTCCGACTGATCATTCCTGACACCGCCTGAATTCCCCAAGACCATGCCCCTTGTGAGGAGAGCTTTCACTTCTTCTTGCCCCTGGCACAGGTTCAAGAACATTTCTTGAAGCCGATCATTCTGAGCCTGGATGTCTTTGACGGTCCTTTCTAGAGCCATCTCTACTGAAATAAACAGTAGGAGAATAAGGAAACCTGAAAGAGAAAACCTGTCATGATACAATGCATGATATGTGGATGCATGTTTTCAAGAATCTCTCAGGGTAAACACAAGAAAATGTTAGAGGTTGAACTTTGATCGGCATCTTTGACTGGAGAACTTTGTATTGGTGGATGTCTTTCCACGAGAATCAAGCTCACCATGTCAAGTGGGTCATAGCCCACGATTCAAGTTGTTGCACTTGATCTTGGACGGCGTTTTTTTAGAGGAAAATCTTCTTGCCCTTTGGTAGATGTCTGGTTCAACGTGACCCTGAATCAAAAGACCCTCGAGATCCTTGAAATGGTCATTGAAAATGCTATGGTATGATGTTATGATGTTATGTACGTATGCAAAAGTAAGCAAGTGTATCTACAAGTAATCATATTCACACAAAGCAAACAAGTCCTTAGGTTTAGGCTTGCATGGGGTTTGTAGGTAAGTACCCTCTTGAAGTTAGTTGGCTCAACCTGTCCTAAAATAGAAACCGGGTTCTAAGGAGCTCAACATCACTGGATTATTTTCTGTGTTCATTGTTTTTGTTTAGCCACTTGACTGGCGACCAAAATATTCCAAGAAGAAAATCCTCAATGAGTGTAGTATCGAGTATCTACAAACTTCGGACTGCACCAAAGTCGGTCATCTCACTACCCCTAAAAAGGCCAAGATGGTCAAGTAAGGTTCTAAGAGTTCATTAGTGCTTCATGACATCACTCAGCGGCCCCGTATTCTCTTTGATTGACTCAAAGGCTACCGGTACCCACAAATATGTCACACTAACGTAGCTACTGCTTCAACCATGTCGGTATACCCCACACAGTTCCCTCACAGTTTATTGCTACTTACCTAAAAGGTGTCCCCAAATCTGGGTGTAGGATTTAAAACAAACCCAAACCAGGAACCCAAAAAGTAAAGCAATCAAAGCAATCAAAGTAAGCATGTAAAGGTGATCTAAAACCCTAAGGTAACCCCCACTTTTAGAAATCTCCCCAGCAGAGTCGCCAATTCTGTGATACGGTGGGAGAACTGGCTTGAGATGTTTTCTTGGGTTCGGGGGGTAGATTATGAAAAGGGAAGGTGCTAACATCCTTTTCATCCATGGTTATCCATGGGCTCTTAGTTATTTGTTTTAGATCACTTGCTTTGCTTTTCAATTATTTGAAATGGTTCTCTGTGTGTGTGGTTCTGAAAATGCTTTGAAAAAGATGCCTTGTCTAGGAAATCTTTGTAATGATTCTTGTTTGAATATATACAAAGGTGTGTGTCTTTTTGAAAAGATGTTTCAATGTTTTGAAAGTTGTTTTGAAATTGTGTTGTGAAGTGTGTTTGAAAATGGCAAGGATGTTTTGCAAGCTTTTGGATCAAGTAACTAAGAGTTGTCTACCCTAATTTACTCAAAGATCTTTCTTATGTTTTTAACCCTTTTAACAGTGTTGTTTCACCATTGTATTTGGTGAACAACCTTGTGTTAGGATGTTAAACAGGACAGACGCGGGTCATCGCATACAATCATTGAAGGCAACTTGTGAGACGCTCTAGCAATTTTGTCAGGGACGGGATCGTTTTATCGAAAGCAACATCGAGGGTCATCGAGGGACTACGATCTTTGTTTATCGAAGGGGAATTTGATAGAGTGTCTCATAATCGAGGGACATGATTGCATTTTCTGAGGAAACAAGCGAGGTTACCCTAGAGGTGCAAGTGTGAATTGTGTATTGATATTCATGCATTTATCTTGTACTAGGTCATCTAGCGATTGATTTTGAATCTTCGCATACAAACCCTAATTACTATAAAGTATATTGAAAGCGGTAAATTGCGGGAATTTAAAGTCTAAGTTATTACAAAACAGTATCTGGGGATGGGGGTACAAATGTTTACAAATGGGGATGAGTCTTATCAGAATAATAACGTCCAAGTATATATATTACAACCAAATCGAACTGTCGTATTTTCAATGTAAAATTATAACAAAGTATAAGATAATGAAAATCAAAGAAATATGAGATGCGTGTATTTATTTACAAATGATCAAATAAAAAATTAACCTAAGGAAAATTAAGTATTTACTTATTTTTTGTGTTTTTTATTGATTAGGAAAATTTATTTAAGTTAAAGTTTTATTATTTATGTATGTTTATTAAATGTAATAATTATTAAGGAAAATTATTAAGAAAATTTATAAAAAAATTTAATATATTTTTATCAAAAAAAGAAAAAAAGAATTAGATTACAAAAAATGAAAATAAAGTGATAAACAAAAGTATTAGTTTAAAGAAAAGAAAAGAGTTTAAATAAATAAAAAAAAGGGTGGGCTTAAGAATGTGTTCTTAGATGGCCCAAAAGAAGAACAAAATGGCCAGAAGAGAGGAAAAGGAGGGGGTATGCGCTAAAACATATAATGGGCTTAAGGGTTTTGTTTGGGCGAAGGCCCGTGTGGGTTGCACAACTTTTGTTAGGGTTTGCGTTTCACGTATTCAGAACTTAGGGTTTGTAATTTTGGCCATAACGGCGCCTCCTCTCATCTTCTTCGTTCTCTTCGTTTCTCTCAAACGATCCTTTGGATTTCTCTCTCACGCCTAGCTGCCGGTGTGTTGCCTCCCATCTCTCTCGTCTTCACAGCGATCCACGTTGGCTGTGCTCGAACGATACGGATTTTATCTTGTTTAGGGTTTTTTACAGTTTCAACATTTGGTTCTTGCATGTTTATCGTTTTGAAATGTTTAATCTTTGATGTTTTGGGTGTGAGATACAAAGAAGGTTTGAGAGAAAAGACTATACCTTTGGCGTTTTTTCTGGGTTGAAAACGGAAGAAGAGAGAGAGGCGTGAGATCGGTGGCACTCCTTTGTGGCCAGGCGGAGGAAGGTGATGACTGCTCTCTTCTGGTATTTCTGTATTTCCTTTCCTCTTTGAAGGTTTGATGATGATCGATGATGATGATATTCTGAGATTTACTCTTGCTTCTGAATGCTTGATAATGATGAACTTGTTTGTTCTTTGTTGGCTACTGATCGTTTGATAATGATGAGCTTGCTTCTGAATCTTTATTTTGGTTGATGATGATGAAACTCTGAAACTTGCTTGCTTATGATTTTCTCTGCCTCTTCTCTTTTGGGTTATTTGATATCAATGATGATGATTTTCTGAGATTTGGTCTTTGTTTGTTTTTGTCTCTACATCCTTCCTCCCTGATTATCTGATGATGATGTTGTTCTGAGGATTATACTTTCTCTTGTGGATTCTCTTCCTCTGAGTGCTTGAATATTGTTTGTTTGATGATGATGTTGTTCTGAACACACTTGAATATTTGTTTCTGATTTTCTCTTCCTCTTCTTTGTTATGTTGATGATGATGAATTCTTGTCTCTGAATCGTGTTGCTTCTTTGGGTGTTTGAATATTGATGATGAAGTGGTTCTGAGATTTGCTTGCTTCTAAACTCTTCCTCTCTTTTGGCTACTGAGGTTAATGATGAAGCAATTCTGAAACCATTTTCAATTGCTTCTAAACTCTTACTCTTTGTGGACCCTGATTATTTGATGATGATGTTATTCTGAGATTGTTTGTTGTTGATTTGGTTTTGCAATATAGTCTTTTTGATTGGTGAACCAATTTGTTTGGTTTGCTTTGATAACAAGTTGGTGGTGTTGAGGGGCAATTTTTGCATGTTGGTAAACTGAGCAAGCAGGTTTTGTAACGTTATTTTGTGTTTTGGAAAGGCAGGCTTCAGGTTTTCTTGTGAGTCTTTGCAAGTTGCAAGCTTGCAGGCTATTTGTTTTTGGCTGGGAGCAGGTTTGTGGTACGTTTTAGCAGGTTTTGGGCTTGCTTGACAGGCTTGTGAGTTTAGAGGCATGCTTGCTGTTTAAGTAGGTTTTAGTGTTTTGTAAGGCAGGCTACAGGTTAGTTTTAGGCAGGCTGATGCAGTTTTTCTATTTGTTTGCGTTTTTGATTTTTTGAAGCAGGCTTGCTTCTGGTGTTTGAAATGCAGGTTTTTTGTTACTGCAGTTTGAGATGCAGTTTGTAACTTGCAGTTTTTTGGATGCAAGCTTGAGTTGTTTTTTGCTCTCTATCCTCTTGTGCCGGAATGTTAGACTGTTATATCTTTTCTTTTGTTCCTCTTACCGCCTTTTACAGCCTGCCAAAACTGCAAACCCCCACTTCACTCTCTTTCTCTCTCTCCATAAGCATTTTTAGTTGTTTATTATAATTTTTTTCTGAAAAGCTGCTGGCCAGAACATGATGAGGGCTAGGACAAGCTCTTGCTTGTAACTTGGTTCATCTCCTGCATTATGTACTTGTTTCCATATTTCCTGCATTGTACTTTCTTGGACAACTTTGTGTACTTTCTTGGACAGCTTTGTGACTTGCTGTGACAGTTTTGCAACTTAGTTTGTCATTTGGTTAATTCATTTTGCAACTCAGTTTGGCAATTCAGTTTAGTTTGTGTGCAGCCTTTGCCTTTGCAATTTTGAATAAATTGTATGCTTTTAGTTTTGACATGCTTGCATTTTATATATTTTATTTTTCTCTCTGAACTGAGAAGAGAAATCTTCTTGTGATTTGCAGAGAGGAAAATGAAACATGATGAACATAGCATTTCTGATTCCGGCCAGCAGACTTTAATGATGCTTTTTTATTTATCTGCTTGAAAATTCTCTTCAGTTAATTGCACTGATTTCTTTTTCTTTTGTCTGTTGCAGGTAAGTACTAGTTGGCGGAAGCAGTAGAAGTAGAAGTCAAAGATCTCAAGAGATTTAGGCTTAGATTTATTATATCTTTTTTCATTTATTGTAAACAAAAATTACTGTAAATACTGTAAATTGTAAATTTACAACATTCGAATAAAATTTGTAACAACATTTGAAATATATAAATAAAAAAGTCTTTGTCAAATAAGAATTTTCTACTGTCAAATATTCCATTCTTTCCTTGTATTGTCTATTTAATTATTTAAGACTCTTAAATTAAAATAACTGGAAATGTATCCCAATAACTTTAATCCAGATGAAATAAATAATCAACAAACTTTGTCGTCTCGCAACCTTGCATTAATCACCATACGCCTGGTATTCCAATTAACATATGTGTTGTACAGTTGAACAAACAAGCATTCCATACACCTTTCACTCCATTGATCAAACCAATGCCTCAAAGTTTCAAACAAAAGCCTTAGCTCCTATCTCAGATAACTGGGTTTTGAGAAACAACCAGTAATCTTGAACAAACGTAGAAATAATGTAACAGTCAACTGAATTACTATGGATTCAATTTCTTCTGAGAAATACGAGCGAAAACCCTAATTCCAGATTTGTTGTCAAAGAAAGGTCTGCTTGATCAATTCCTGAACCAATCTCAACAAAATCAGTGGAAACCCTAATTCTGGATTTACTGTCAAAGAAAAGATCTTTTTGACTGATTCTTGAGTCAATTTTAAAAATCAGAGAAAAGCACTGGGGTTGTGATTTCTTGTGGAAATGGGAGGGCAAATTTTGGGGTACAACAATGACAAACCTTGTTTGATCGATGACAAATGATCCAGCAGTTTGAGGGTGCTATGAGCTTTGAAAATGGCAAGAATCGACTCCTGGTATCTTCAGGAACGCGATGGAGTCTTTTGTTTGGACTGAGGAAGGCAGGAAACATGTTTTCTGGATTTGAAAAATTTGGATATATTTTTTACAATTTTGGAGTGTTTTCTAGGCTGTGTGTATTCGTCTTTGGCTTGCAAAAACAACCCTTATATAGAGGAGATGGAGGGAGCAAGGTAAGAAGGAAAGAATCTAAGCCATAACCATGGTGTTTAAAGCCATGATTATAATTTGAAAAAATGTCAAAAATGGAAATTTCATGTCATCTTCAAACTTGGATGAACCTGGACATCTTGGCACAAATTCTTGGGCCTTAATACAAAATAAAACATTAGCCCAAATGCCAAAGCCCATCTCTAAATATTTTATACAATTTACTTTGTATTTATTTGAAATATATCAAAATAAATATGGACAAAATCAATAAAAATTATAAGGAAATGTAAATATGAGATTATAGGTCCCCTATAAGGTTAGGAAGAAGTTTGAAGTCTAAGAAATTAAGCCATTGACCTAAAAGTTTAAGTTTGCTCAATGCACAATTCTTGAAATCTTCCAAATTTTTCCAACTTGGGAAAGCCATAACTTGCTCAATTTTTATCCCATGATGATGATCTTTGACTTTTTGGGAAGCCCAAGATGTCTAATTAAATACCTATTTTGATCAATTTTGAATTTGAAAATTTTATATTGATGTAAATGGTCTTGACAAAAAGTGTCTTTTGTTGACTTTCTGAAAATGACGTGTAATGTATGAGCTTGCATATTTCAAATGGTGCATCTGTTGAACTTGAGGACAAAAAAGAACTGTTATGGAATTGGATTATCTTCAAAATGAGATTTGTTTGGGGAAAAATGGATGAAGTGTGTGAAAGTTATGCCTGGTCAAAGTTCAATTAACTTTTCATATAGAAACACCAATTTAGCAATTCTTGGCTTTTGATAGATTATGAGTGTTTCTTGAGGAATCATGATCAACCCTTTATCAAATGATGGATATAACTTAAAAATGTTGATTTTGACCAAAAATCTTGAAGTTTGACTGTATATGGGCCACAATTGACTTTTGGCCTAGTACAATTGATTTTCAAACATTTGAGCAGTTGACTTAGCAAACTTGTAGTGTAAGGAATGGAATTTGTCATGGAAAATATTGAAGACATATTAGGACAATGTAAAACATTTTAGACCTTTGGAGATCACACATCTTGATGAAAAGTGAAACCCTAATTAGAGGTTTGTTGCTTAGGAGGATAAATTGTCTGATCAATTCTTGGTCAACCTTGGGCAATTGAGGACCTCTAGGAGCATGTCTTGAGTAAAAGTGGGAGGGAAAATTTTGGGGTACAATAGCTACCCCTGTTTAATCTTCTTTAACCCGAGGATTTAGATTGGATTGTTTGCCTTTTGTGATCTGAAGGTGGAAGATGATTGAACACTAGAGTGCCCAGAAATTTGCACTCGCATGAAGTAACACGATGGTTGATGATGTCGGGAATGGGCTTACAGATGGCATTTGGATAATATGACTGAGAGTCGTCGGAGATGGGCTTAAATATGCCATCCAAAGTAGATGCGGACTTCATAAGAGGTCCCTTTGTGGAGAATTCTTCTTCCTGTTGTCTGAGGAGGAATCTGCTGGGGGAATATGGGTTTCTGTTGTTCTTCCACTTGAGGAAAACTCTATGGGGAATAGAGTCTAGGAGCTTCAATTTTTCAAGACTATCCTAAGGAGTTATCTCTGTACTGGAGAGATGAGAGTTTGCTGCTTTTTGGTTGAAATCCAGGTTTCACAGTAACTTGCTAGGGCTAATGAAATTAATCGTTACCTGAAAATGTATTAGAAAGAGGCAGTGTAGGATTGTTTCAGTATGAGTCTGTGTTAGTCTGCATCCGAAGATATAAGAGAAGGAGCATGTGTGGGGTTGCTTCAATATGATTCCGTGTTAGATTGCATTTGGATAATGAGAAGGAATCCGTGTAAGATTTCTTCAGGATGAGTCCGTGTTAGACTGCATCTGGAGATCATGAGAAGGAACCCGTGTAAGATTGCTTCGTATGGTCATGTAGATAGTTTCCTGTCTGGTTTCATGTGTTAATCTACAATCAGTTATTTACATATAGTTGTCCTGTCTGGTTTCAGGTATTAATTTGGAACTTGAAAATTATCGGTCATTGAGATAGTTGTCCTGGATGGTTTCAAGTATTAATCTCTAACCTTAGAAAGAAAGATAGTTTTCCTGGCATGTTACATGTATTAATCTTTAATCTCCTCATGTAGATAGTTTTCCTGGCTTATTATAGGTATTAATCTACAGTTGGTCATCCACAGATAGTTGTCCTGATTGTTACAGGTATTAATCTGGAACTTGTTTTTGTCAGTCATTGAGATAGTTGTCATAGATGGTTTCAGGTATTAATCTCTGACCTGAGAAAGAAAGATAGTTTTCCTAGCTTGTTACAGGTGTTAATCTTCAATATCTTGATGTAGATAGTTTTCCTGGCTTATTACAGGTATTAATCTACAGTTGGTCGTCCACAGATAGTTGTCATGGCTTGTTACAGGTATTAATCTGGAACTTGTTTTTGTCGATTGTTGAGATAGTTGTCCTGACTGGTTTCAGGTATTAATCTCTGACTTGAGAAAGAAATATAGTTTTCTTGGCTTGTTACAAGTGTTAATCTTCAATCTCCTCAGGTAGATAGTTTTCCTTGCTTATTATAGGTATTAATCTACAGTTGGTCGTCCACAAATAGTTGTCCTGGCTTGTTACAGGTATTAATCTGGAACTTTTTTTTGCCAGTTGTTGAGATAGTTGTCCTGGTTGGTTTCAAGTATTAATCTTTGACCAGAGAAAGAAAGATAGTTTACTTGGCTTGTTACAGGTGTTAATCTTCAATCTCCTCATGTAGATAGTTTTCCTGGCTTGTTATAAGTATTAATCTACAGTTGTTCATCCACAGATCGCTATCCTGGCTTGTTACATGTATTAATCTAGAACTTGTTTTTGTTGGTCGTTGAGATAGTTGTCCTGGCTAGTTTCATGTATTAATCTCTGACCTGAGAAAGAAAGATAGTTTTCCTGGCTTGTTACATGTGTTAATCTTAAATCTCCTCATGTAGATAGTTTTCCTGGCTTGTTACATGTATTAATCTACAATTTGTCGTCCACAGATAGTTGTCCTGGCTTATTACAGGTATTACCTGTAAGTTGGAAATTTTGGTCAAATTGATAGTTTCCCCGTCTGGTTTCAGGCATTAATTTGTGGCCTGCTGTAGTGGTTGGTAAACCCATCTTACTTCAGGAGTTCATACCAATCGGTCGTGCAGATAGTTTCCCCATCTGGTTTTGGGCATTAATCTTTGACATGTTCCATAAGTTGATAGTATTTGTCTGTCTGCGAACTTAACCTGGAAAGGTAAAGTCAGTTTCATGCGATGTCATGATGTATGAATTACATGATGCTCTCAAAATAAATGAGATTGTGATATATGTAATTGTGCTGCATATGCTATAATGTTTGTAGAAATGGTGTATGAATGCAATGTATGAACGTATTAGCTGTTTTATTGCAGGATTTTTTAATTAGGGAAAATAAATCCCTGATTGCAGTTGGGGATGAAGAAATGTAAGTCTTCAAATTTTGTTAAAATTGATTTGCTGGGAGATGAACTTACGTTGTTAGAGAAATAAAATCGGTTGGGGAAGGTGAACTTCGTGAACTGCTTGGGAATTTTGTAGAATTCTGTTGGGGAATCCTGAGAAGCTTTGGGTGACTTCACTGGGGAATTTCTTTGTTGTTGGAGCAGTAATTTGAGTTTTTGCTCTGCCAGGGATATGAGAACATCTGACACCATTAGGTTGTATACCGAGAATATGGTAGTGACCTTGTAGTAGGATGTCTCTGCCTATGTACCTGCTGGAGAAGGTATCTGCTGGAGAAAATATTTGTGGGGATTGTGTGGGTGGCCCTTAGATATTGTCCCGTTTCTTAAAGCCATTAGTAATTGTCTTTCTGTTTTTTATGTGTACATTTGTAAGCAGTAATCACATTCAAATGAATATGTTAAAAAAAATCACTAGACGTTTTGCAAACAAAACAGAAAAATAAAAACATAAATTTGCACTTTCAAAGGAATAGCTTTGTATTAACTTTGAACAAGTGTTTTTGTACAAGGAGACGAACATCCTAGTAAGAGAATTTCGTCGTAAGAATAAAACTTTACAAAATAGCATGCAAATAAAAACAACCATGTGAAATAATCCCATTGGGTTCCCGTTCTGCTATTGCCTTTATGTCTTTGAGTGTCTCATCTCTTTCGCTGCTTGTCCGAAGCTAACTGGATTGATTAGTATCACTTGAGCTTGATAGTTAATACTGAAGATTGGCTGTAAGGTGATCCAACGAGACATAGTTATACGCTTTAAATCCATAACTTTTTCCCGGACCTCCCTTTCTGGTTTTCAGTCCACCAGGATACCCTTTTTTGCCTAAGCCGCGTTTTTAGGTTTTCGACTTGCCGGGTGTACAGATTTTTTTCATATGTATATCCCTAATTTTTGCCTAAACCCTTTTGGTTTTCAGGGATGCCCTTATTTTTTCATAGGCCATTCGACCTAGCGGGTCTTTGTTCATGCGTAGTATCTTTTAACTATGTCCGTGTTTACCGGGTGTGGAAGGTTGTTACCATCCATAGTGGTTAAAATCATGGCTCCACTAGAAAAGATGTTTTTGATCACAAATGACCCTTCGTATGTGGGAGTCCATTTGCCCCTGGGATCACCCCGTGGAAGTATAATGCGCTTGATTACCAGGTCACCAGCTTGATATACCTGACGTATGACTTTCTTGTTAAAAGCTTCGATCATACGTTTTTGGTACATCTGACCATGACAGACAACCGCAAGACTCTTCTCGTCAATCAAGTTTAATTGGTCATGCTGAGTTTGAATCTATTCTTCTTCGCTTAGCCCCGCATCCTTCATGATTCTCAAGGAAGGGATTTGGACTTCAATGGGTAGGACAACTTCCATACCGTATACCAAAGAGAAAGGAGTTGGCCCTGTTGATGTGCGCATTGTGGTGCGGTAACCACAAAGATAAAATGGTAACATCTCGTGCTAGTCTTTGTATGTCACTATCATCTTCTGTATGATTTTCTTGATGTTTTTACTAGCAGCTTCAATAGTGCCATTCATCTTCGGCCGGTAATGAGAAGAGTTATGATCCTGGATATTGAATTGCGTGCAAAGCTCGGTGATCATAGTGTTATTGAGATTGGTACCATTATCTATAATAATTATTTCTGGAATATCGTAACAACAAATAAGGTTATGTCTGATGAATCGGGACACCACGTTCTTGGTAACAGAAGCAAATGAAGTTGCCTGAACCCATTTTGTGAAGTAATCAATGGCGACGAGGATGAAGCAGTGTCTATTAGAAGCTGTAGGCCTAATCTCTCTGATCCTGTCGATGCCCTAGATTGCGAACGACCAAGGAGAAGTCAAGACGTTTAGAGGAACTTGAGGCACATGCACCTTATCAGCATAGATTTGGAACTTGTGACAAGTCCGCGAATGCTTATAACAGTCTGCTTCCATAGTGGACCAATAGTATCCTGCCCGTAGGATCTTTTTAGCCATTGAGTTCCCACTATAATGGGTGCTAAAGGTACCTTCATGCAAATCAGCTATAATCTTTTTGGCCTCACTCTTGTCTACACACCGAAGCAAGGTAGAATCATGATTACGCTTGTAGAGGATCCCATTATTGAGGAATAACTTGGCAGAGAACCTTCTTAGGAACTTCTTATCATTGACTAAAGCTCCTTCGGGATACTCTTAGGCTTCTAGATATCTATTGACTTCATGGAACCAAGGATTTTCCACTACTTTTTAAGTATCAATCTCATGATAATATGCTGGTTCATCCATCCTCTCAATAGTGATCCAAGGAGCCTCATCATCCCACCTGACCTTGAACATGGATGACATAGTTGCTAGCGCGTCCGCTAGTTGATTTTTCTCTCGTGGAAAATGCTCAAAGGTAACTTATTCAAAGTGTGGAATCAGTGTCAACACATGCTCTCTGTAGGGAATGAGATTAGGATGCTTTGTGTCCCACTCTCCTTTGATATGACTGATTACTAAAGTCGAGTCTCCAAATACACTCAAGAATTTGATCCTCAAGTCCATAGCAGCTTTGAGACCCATAATACATGCTTCATACTCAGCCATATTGTTGGTGCAATTAAAACATAATCTGGCAGTGAAAGGAGTATGACAACCTTCAGGAGATATGGTCATAACAACAATGCTATTTCCGAGTGCGTTCGAAGCTCCATCAAAAACCATAGTCCATCAGGATCCTTTTTCAGGTCCTTCATCTGGTCCAGGTTCTTCACAATCAGTTACTAGCATGATGTTCTCGTCCTGGAACTCAAAGTTCATGGATTGGTAGTCTTCAATAGCCTGATGAGCCAGATGATTAGCTAGTGCACTTCCCTTAATTGCTTTCTAGGTTGTGTATTAAATGTCTTATTTGGTCAGGATCATTTGCCATCTTGCTATTCTTCCGGACAGAGCGGGCTTCTCAAAGATGTATTTGATAGGATCCATTTTAGATATCAACAAGGTAGTGCGAGTCAACATATATTGTCTTAGTCGGCGAGTAGCCCATGCCAAACTGCAACAAGTTTTCTCGAGAAGTGAGTATCTTGTTTCACAGTCGGTAAAATTTTTGATAAGGTAGTATATTGCATGCTTTTTTTGACCAGACTCATCATGCTGCCCCATCACACACCCCATTGAGTTCTCTAACAATATTAAGTACATGATCAGAGGTCTTCCTTCAACTGGCGGCATCAAAATTGGCGGCTCTTGAAGATATTCCTTGATTTAGTCAAAAGCGTTCTGGCAGTCGTCATTCCACTTTACTGCTTGATCTTTCTTCAGTAATTTGAAGATTGGCTCACAAGTAGCGGTTAGATGGGAAATGAATTTGTCAATGTAATTTAGACGTCCCAAGAAACCCCTAACCTTGTTCTCAATGCGGGGAGCTGGAATTTCTTGTATAGCTTTAACATTTGATGGGTCTACCTCAATACCTTTGCCGCTGACAACGAAACCTAAGAGTTTACCAGATATTACTCCAAAGGTGCACTTATTCGGGTTCAACCTCAGTCTGTACTTTTTCAGCCTTTCAAACATCTTTTGTTGATGATCAAGGTGCTCCTCTTTAGTCTGAGACCTAGATATCATATCATCAACATAGACCTCTATCTCGTAATGGATCATATCATGAAACAAAGCTACCACGACGCGTTGATAGGTTGCCCCGACGTTCTTTAGCCCAAATGGCATAACTTTGTAACAGAAAGTGCCCCACTGTGTGACAAAGGTCATTTTCTCCATGTCCTCAGGTGCCATTTTGATCTGATTGTACCCGGAGAAACCATCCATGAAGGAGAATACCTTATGTTGTGTAGTGTTGTCAATCAGAACATCAATATGGGGAAGCAGGAAGTCATCCTTGGGGCTTTCCCTATTCAGGTCTCTGTAATCCACACACATACGTACCTTACCATCCTTCTTAGGTACTGGAACCATGTTAGAAAACCATTGTGGATAAGAGGTGACGACTAAGAAACCAGCGTTGAACTATTTCATGACTTCAGCCTTGATCTTTTCTGACATCTCTGGCTGTATGCGACGAACCTTCTAATTCAATGGAGGGCAGTCGTCTTTTGTAGGTAGGCGATGTACCACAATATCGGTGTCAAGTCCCGATATGTCTTCATATGACCAGGCAAAGACCTCAACATAGTCATGTAACATCTGTACTAACCGCTCCTTGAAACTATGCTCCAGATCGACACCTATCTTGACTTCTTTCTTGTCCTCTTCAATACCCAAGTTAACTGTTTCAACTGGCTCTTCATGAAGTGGTATTGCCCTTTCTTCCTGTTGTAACAGTCTGGAAAGTTCTCCTGGTACTTGATAACCTTCCTCACCCTCGTCCTCGGCATGGTAGATCAGATTTTCAAAGTCATAACCGGCAATAGCAGAACCGTTATCAATGGGATCTAGAGTGGATGTGGATCTGCAGTTTGATATGTGGTTGTGTGTAAGAGCACATCTGTATATTTATTTATAAAGTAAAAAGCAGAAAAGAAAAACAAAGGGCACAAAATTTGCAAGAAAAACGTCCAATGTTTTATTGATGACAAATGAAAATGAAGTAATGACCCTCACAAATAGACCATTGTGCCTCAGGTAAGACACAAGGCTTTAAAGTTTCAATTGTTCAAATATTACATATCTTAAAAACAAAAAGACAAATTACTATTAAATAAAAGTAATGGGAACAAAATCTTTGGCCTCCCAATTGCCGAGTCCACCGCTGATGGTTGGGAAGATCCACTTGTCCAGGTTATAATTGCTGTCATCATCCTCTGTAGCAGAAACAACATCAATAACACAAATTCCCAGTTCATGCTTTGGCGTTGGTGCAGTTATGACGTTGGGGGTCTTGGTAGGATCAAACTCAATCTCCTTCGCCTTAATGAGATCTTGCACTTTGTTCTTCATGGCCCAAAAACCATTTGTATCATGCCCCAGGCTGTTTGAGTGGTAGGCACATCGAGCATTTGGGTTGTAGCGAGGAGATGCAATATTGGGATCCGTAGGAGCCTCCTTTAGGGTCACCAGATTGGACATCAGAAAATGTGGCAAAACCTAGGATAAGGTCATGTTGACCCGGGTAAACTGTCTTCTGGGTGCATCCGGCCCATGCTGATTGTTTCGTTGTTGGTTTAAGGAAAGATTGGAAATCATATCAGCCCCTACCATCAATCAACGCTTAGTTTTGTTGTGATTTCTTTGGCCATAAGCTGCACTGACCTCCTTCTTTCAAGTGAAAGTTTTTTTTTTGCAGTACTGGAGGATGCATCTCTCTGGATTTTACTACTTTTGATGCCAGCCTCTACCCGTTCACCAGTCAGCATCAGTTCAATGAACCCAGTAGAAGAGCTTCCAATCATATGATTAAAGAACGGACCAGACAACGTGCCCAAGAACATGTCCACCAGCTCCCTATCAGACAAAAGAGGCTGGTATCTTCCCTCAAGGTCTCTCCACTTTTGAGCGTAATCTTTAAAACCCTCGTCGAAACATATAGACATACTTTGCAATTGTGTACGAATTGGGGAGAGGTCAACATTATATTGGTACTGCTAGTAGAAAGCAGGCGCCAGATCCTCCCAATTACAAATGTTGGTTTTTTCTAGCTGATAGAACCATTCCAGCCGAGTCCCTGTGAAACTTTCCTGGAAGAAGTGGACCCATAGATTCTTATCAGTAGTGTGGTGTTGAATCTTCCGAACATATGACCTTAAGTGAAACTTAGGGCAGGAGACACCGTCGTACTTGGAAAAGGTGAGGACCTTGAATTTCCGCGGGATGACCACCCCTAAGACCAGTCCTAGATCCTCAAAATCTATCCCATGTATCCTCTGGATTTCAATAGCATTGAGTCAATCCTCCAGTTGTTTGTATTTATCATCAGTAGGAGGATACTGCTCCTCAGAATAGTCATATTCATCTTCCTCAGACCCTGGGTTGTTGTCTTCTTTCGTGCGCTTTTCTCCTTGATTGTCCCCCTCGTCTGACGTGGTTGTGAAATCTAGAGCTCGCTTGGCCGGTCCTCTGAACCTTCTACCCAAATTCAAGGCACCAGTCAGTTTCTTTGGCTTCTTGGTCTTCTCTTTGAGGATTAGAGCTTTCAGGTCTTCTTGCCCCTTGGCCAGAGCCAGGAACATTTGTTGGAACTGTGCATTTTTAGCTTGGAGGTCCTTCACTGTTTGTTCAAGAGCCATTTCTTTTGCTGAAATAAACAACAACAAAAATAGGAAACGTGTCTTGAAATACCTATTTATGTAATGAAGTGTATGATATGCTTATGCGATGTTTTCAAGGACTTCGGTAAATTTAAATTTGTGAACCAAAATGAAACAAAGATTTTATTAGTATAATTCAAAATACAATTGCCTTTTAAGCTTACAATTGAAAAAAAAAATTAAAATCCAAGAAATCAGGTTTCCCATGGGCGCTTGCTCTTTGTGTAGAGATAGACATTAAGACTTTTTTCTTCGTGAAGTTGCTTCGTGAGCTCCAACACTTTCTTCTCATTGACATATAAATGATTTCTAAAGGTATCCCGTTCTTTCTTCAACTAAATCCAAGATCTCTACAGCTCTTCAACATCAGTGGGCATGTCAGGATGAAGAACTGTATAAGTAACATCTCCTTCAGTGATGGGCTCCACAACCACTGGTAAGATGGCTATATACGACATTATAAGGTTCTGAGAGAAAACTCGTACCAATTTGAGATAAGGTTCCATAGGGATGGAAGTCTTAGGCCCTAAGGTCTTGATATCAAATTTGTTTACCATGCCCCAAGCTCGTATGAACCTCTGACGATACCCTTGAACATCATCCTCATAGTTAAACACAATGCCATGGATAAGCATATCGTAGGGGCCATCCCTTGGAGCATAACCAAATTGTCTCAAAGCCAGATAAGGATTATAAGTTATGCCTCCCCTAATGAAAAGTAGTGGTACATTAGGGAATTCCCTGCAGTGGTCAATGACAGAAGTATCTCCCATAGATCTGGGAATACCAGAGAATATCCGAGTGAGAAAGTGACATTATCCTTCGCGACTAACCCAAACCTTTTTCATTCTTCAATATTGATTTAGGGAGGTGATAAATAAACCACCTTGAAAACAATGTCACACAACACATAAGAATCCCTTTTCTCTTCATGGTGCGAGTGTGGAGGGTATACAAGATGTCTCAGAGTAGAGTAGGAACAAGGTTACGAGAGAGAAAAACCTTGATAGCATTCACATCTATGAGTGAGTTTGGATTAGGGAACAACATTAAACCATAGATTATAAAGGCCAGAACTCCTCAAAAGCTTGGAAATCCAAATCATCCCAAAACAGCTGAGCCTTCTCAAATAGGAATTTGACTATAAAACCCTTAACTCTGCTTCTTGTTTCCCAGTTGGATACAATATCAGACCTTTTCAGATGCAACGTTGTTGCAATGACTTCTGGCTTTGGAGCTTCTTCTAAACCGGTGAAAGGCATCTGATCAAGAATAGGTATACCTAATATTTGAGAGAATTCTTCCATGGTGGGTACCAACTGATAGTCTGGGAAAATGAAGCAATGGTGTTTAGGGTCAAAGAATTAAAAGAGTACACTCATCATCTTCTCATCAAAGCTCGAGGTAACTAGATTGAGAAGTCGACCATATTTCTTGGTGAACGAAGAAGTTTCAGGAACCCTTGATGCTAACTATTTTAGTTGGAGTGGTATTCTTACAAAGCTAATTCAGATAGTATTTCTATGAGCGGAAGCCATGATCTACAAAATAGAACAAAGATAAATTGCCTTGGTCCTTAAAATGATCAGTGTAATGAAATATGGATGTTATGATGCACGATGTCATGTTTAAGAAAATTAATCACACACAAGAAAAACACACAAGACCTTAGGTTTAGGATTACATGGAGTTTATAGGTAAGTACCGTCTTGAAGTTTAGTTAGTTCAACCTGTCCTAGAAATGGTAATTGGGTTCTAAGGAGTCTCAATAATATTGATCTTTCTTTATTGGCCATTATTTCAGCTTAGCAATCTTTTCTTGCGGCCGAAACATCTTGAGAGTCCGATCTCATTGAGTGTAGCATTGAGTATCAACCAATCCCTAGCTTTACACCGTGGCTGGCTATCTCACTACTTTCTAATGGTCAAGTTTGTTCATCTAAGGTTCTAAGGTCCGTTAATGCTTCAGGACACCACGCGGTGGCCCCGTATTCTCCTCGATTCAACAAAAAGGATACCGGTACCAACCAAAGTGTCACACTAACACAACTATCTCTTTAACCATGTCGGTCTATGTCATACAATCTCCACGATCTATTATTGTTTACCTAAAAAGATACCCCCAGATTTGGGTGCAGGTTCTATAGTAACAACCCAAACAACCCTCCAAGGATAAAGCATACAAAGCAAGCAATTAAAACAATTTTAAAATTAACTAACTCTTGAGGTAACCCCACTTTTCTTATGTCCCCAGCAGAGTCGTCAGTTCTCTGATACGGTGGCAGAACCGACTGTTATACTGGTTTTACGTTTGTGTTCATAAATGTCATGGTAAGCAAGAGTAGCCATCGAATTTTCTTTTATCCAAATTAAGGAAAGGGTGAAAAGAACAAAAAAAGACATTTTCGAGAGTTTTCTGAGTAAGGGGGATAGATTATGGAAAGGGAAGGTGTTAGCACCCTTTCCATATGTAGTTTTCTACGGGCTCTTAGATGCTTAGCTCATTTGAAAAATACCCCGTGCTTTCTGTTTTTGCAAATTATTTGAAAATGCCTTAGTGTGGTGATTTGCTTTATGATAACTCTTGTATCAGTCCTCAAGAGTGTTGATAAAGCGTTTTTTGAAAGTGTTTTGAAATGTTTTTGAAATGTTTTGTGTAAGTGTGAAAATTTGTTTAAGCAAGCATCTAATAGCTATCTACTTATACTCGAAAAGGTTTGTTCTTTTCCTTCTATCCTTTAGATAGCGCTATCCTACTATTAGTGAGTAGGTATCCCTATCGTTGGATGTTTGAGGGACATTCGAAGGGACTTACAGTCATAATGGAAACATATAGAGATGCTTTATCAATTTTGTTTAAGGGACTAGATCATTTACCGAAAGACAACATTGTTGGGTCATTGAGGGACTATGATCTTTTGATTTAAGGGTCTTTGCTAAAGCGTCCCCATTTTCGAGGGACATGACTGTTTTATCTTCCGAAAGGAAACCAAAGTTGGTGTACCCTAGAGGTGTATATGTGCAAGTGATTCAATTCAGTTATTTATCTTTGTTATTAGGTTTGCTAGCACTTTGTTTTCAGTCTTTCCATACAAGCCTAGTTACTAACAGTTAATATTTTGCAGAAATTTAAAGTGCGGGAATCGCAAATCTACGCTATTAAAATACTTCGGGGAGGGGGTATTTACATGTCCAAAAATGGGGGAAAATAAAGAAAACGGTAAAAAGCCCTAGTTAATTCTATTACATTCCATCAGCAGATACATTAGTATAAAAAATGCGAAAAATAAAATAACGCGTCCGAAATGGGAAGAGACCTCTATAACCCTAAGAAAATCTAAGTAAAAGAAAATATTTTGGTTTTTGTTTATTCTAAGAAAATACTTAAATTAAATAAAATAAGAAAGACTAAATTTAATCCTAATTAATTAAATAAATAAAAGTAAACTAATTCTAATATTTTTTTCATTTTTATTAAGAAAATATTTGAATTAAATAAACCTAATTCTAATTGATTTTAAATTAATTAAAGCAAGTCAAAATGATTAAGTTACTTAGTTTACAAAAATTAAAATTAATTCTAGAAAAAAATCCTAAGTCTAATAATAATAATAATTTTTTTATTTTATGATTTGGTAAAAAAAGGTTTTAAAAAAGAAAATATAACACAAATAATAAAAATAACTACAAAAAGAAAAAAAAGATAAAACTGAGCCTGACTCTGAAGCAAATAGAGAGTGTGATATTGTAAAACGCAGGAAAAATTTAAGCTGGCCCAAGGTCCTATATGGATCCAGTGAGAGGATCCTCTGAATGTCCATGATGGGGGCGCATATTTGATGCACTTGGATCTGTCTGTGTTGACATTGGATGGCATGGATCTGATGACGTACGTTGCACATGTATAGTCTAGCTGTACTGGATCTGCAAAGAAGAATTGGAAAATTAATATGCAAGTGGCAAGGGTCGAACCCGTGACCTCTCACACACGCAAAGCCTTAACACTCACACACCCAACCGTTGGGACTGATTTACATCCGTTAATATATATTAAAGGATTATAATATAATGAAAAACAAGTCATAATGCTGAGTTGTCAAAACACGCGTGTTTCAGTGGGGTCCAAATATTTAAATGGACCATTCATTTTATTTTATTTGTCCATGCAGGCATCAACGTAGGTCAATCCACCGGAAGTGGTGGCTCCTATCATCCCTTCTGGTTGCTTATAATCTCTAACCTGCGAAAATCAAACACAACAAGAATGAAAATAACCCTACCCCCCTAATTTGGGGTCTACAAATTCAATGGTGATATTTATTTGGTCTGAAAGTTCCTAGGTCATGTGTTGCGAAGCTTTTAGTTTTTGATGCCCTAACAATGACATCACACAATTCAAGCCTTAAAGTTCTCATGCTATACGTCCCACCTGCTCCAATGGACCTCCTGATCATAAATCAAACCATCAAAAACATCAACAACACATAAATCTAAAATTTCAAATATGACAAACCTTATATGACCGGTGACACACGATCCAGCAGTTTGAGGGTGCTATGAGCTTTGAAAATTGCAAGAATCGACTCCTGGTATCTTCAAGAACGTGATGGAGTCTTTTGTTTAGACTGAGGAATGCTGGAAACACGTTTTCTGGATTTGACAACTTTGGATTTTTTTTTGCAATTTTGGAGTGTTTTCTAGACTGTGTGTATCTGTCTTTGGCTTGCAAAAACAACGCTTATATAGAGGAGATGGAGGGAGCAAGGTAAGAAGGAAAGTATCCAAGACATAACCACGGTGTTTAAAGTCATGATTATAATTTGAATAAATGCCAAAAATGGAGATTTCATGCCATTTTTCAACTTGGATGAACCTGGACATCTTGACACGAATTCTTGGGCCTTAAAACAAAATATAACATTAGCCCAAATGCCAAAGCCCATCTCTAAATATTTTATACAATTTACTTTGTATTTATTTGAAATAAATCAAAATAAATATGGACAAAATAAATAAAAATTATAAGGAAATGTAAAAATGAGATTAGAGGTCCACTATAAGGTTATGAAGATGTTTGAAGTTCAAGAAATTAACCCATTGACCTAAAAGTTTAAGTATGCTCAATGCACAATTATTGAAATCTTCCAATTTTTTCCAACCTGGGCAAGCCATAACTTGCTCAATGTTTATCCCATGATTATGATCTTGGACTTTTTGGAAATCCCAAGATGTCTACTTCAATCCCTCTTCTGATCAATTTTGCATTTGAAAATTCATGTTGATGTAAATGGTCTTGAAAAAAAGTGTCTTTTGTTGACTTTTTGAAAATAACCTGTAATGTATGAGCTTGTATATCTTAAATGGTGCATCTCTTGAACTTGAGGATAAAAAATGAGTTGTAGGGATTTGGATTATGTTAAAAATGAGCTTTAGTTGGGGAAAAAATGGATGAATTATGTGAAAGTTATGCCTGGTCAAAGTTCAGTTGACTCTTCCTATAGAAACCCTAATCTAGCAATTCTTGACTTTTGATAGATTAGGAGCATTTCTTGAGGAATCATGATCAACCATTGATAAAATTATGGATATCACTTCAAAGTGTGGATGTTGACCAAAAATCTTGGAGTTTGACTATATATGGGCCACAATTGGGTTTTGACCTAGTATAGTTGATTTTCAAACATTTGAGCAGTTGACTGAGCAAACTTGTAGTGTAAGGCATGATATTTGTCATGGACAATCTTGAATACATATTATGACAATGGAAAACATTTGAGACCTTTGGAGCTCACACATCTTGATGAAAAGTGAAACCCTAATTAGAGGTTCATTACTTAGGAGGATAATTTGTCTGATCAATTCTTGGTAAACCTTGAGCAATTGAGGACCTCTAGGAGCATGTTTTGAGCAAAAGTGGGAGAGAAAATTTTGGGTACAACAAATGCATTAATGATCATTTTCATATATACATATGCATTTAACAGGATGCATATGATAGGTTTGGCCCAGGAAAATCAAGCTCTAACATGGAGATCACGAGATGCCATCGTTTGGGCATGCAACTTTCATTTTCATATTTTTCTATGTACAAGAGTTTTCAGGTCTAAATAACCCCACCATTGGATTCGCAATGCTCGAATTAGTGGGGTAATTTCTGCTTCTGGCTTTGATCTTGACAACTTTGCTGGTTTTGGAGTTTTATCCCACCATAGAAGACGATCGGAGCTAGGGCTCCAACGTCTCTCGGGTTTCAGCATATATTTTAATATATTATGACTCGTTTATTTTTAGCCAACAGATAAGTCACATTTCTCAGATGGTGAAGGTAACACGCGCGAGACATGAAAGGCCTGGGTTCGATCACATCCTTTTAACATTATTTTGTTTAATTTCCCAAATTAGCATATAGGTTTTCTTTATAATGATTGGTTCTTGTTTCTATGACACACAAACAACAGTAGCACAGTGGCATGACACCGTGCGATAAGGCTTCAGTGCACAAGGACAGGGGTTCGATCCCTGCCTCTTGTGATATTTTTTTTTCATATTTTCTAACTTTTTCAGATAAAATGCAGCACATTACCATAAGCCAATCGTACACCCCGCCACGCCTCACCATCAGATCTATATAGATTTGATCTAATAACCCAAAATCTGCAAACATACAGTGAACCTCTTGAAGCCACTCACATTGGATCCCACGCTGGCATCTTGGGCCTAAACTTCTTTCCTTTCAGCACCCTCCAATTTTCTTCATACCAGGCCCAATATTTTTTTCTATATTCTTTGTATTTAATTTTTCTTTTACTTTTATCCATTTATTTTATTTAGTTAAAATACAAAAAAATAATTTTTATTTATAAATAATTAGGCATATGATTTTTTTTATCTATTAACTTAATTTTCTTATGGACGAAAAAAGTAGAAATAATTAGGTTTTAATTGCCTCCCGGTTTGTAATAGTAATTAGGGTTTTACCTTCCTTATTTTATTATTTATGTACCTCTCCCAAAGTGTTGTAATAATCTAGGGCTTTACTTTTCGCTTTTTACTTTCTGCATATTTACCGCTTTCTTACTTTTACTATGTTATTGTTAGTAATTAGGTCATGTATCGGAAGATTAAAAGCAAACGATAGCAAAACCCTAATTTTTAGAGACTAAATAACTAAAATTAACACACTTGCACACTCGCACCTCTAGGGTAAACTCCCTTGTTTCCTTTAGAACAAAACAGTCGTGTCCCTCGAACGTGGGGACACTTTAGCACAGTCCCTCAAAAATAAAGATCATAGTCCCTCGATGACCCTTTCGATGTTTCCTTGGGTAAGTGATCTAGCCCCTTACAATAATTTCTAAAGCATCTCTACGAGTTGCCTTTGATGACTGTACAATGACCCACGCCCGTCACATCCAATGATAGGGATTTCTACTAACTAATGGTAGGATAAAACTATCTAAAGGAAAGGAAAAGTACAAGAAAGACCTTGAGTAGGTAGACCGCTTTTAATCGCTTGCTCACAAACATTCCAAAACAAAAACATCTTTCACAAACATTTTTCAAAAAATATTTTTAAAATAAACACTTTGTACGCATTCTCAAGGACAGATACGAGAATCATTAAAAAGTCTTGCCTTACAACTGGCATTTCAAAATATTTTTCAAACACACATTCATAAAACAATTTCAAAGAAAGTGAGCTAAGCGATTAAGAGCCAGTAGATAACTACGGATGAAAAGGGTTCTAACACCTTCCCTTTTCATAACCTACCCCCCCCCCCCCAAACTCAAAATAAAAAAGGGTCCTTCCTGTTATTTTCACCCCTTCCTTATTGGATAAAAGAAAAGTCGGTGGCGTCTCTTTCTATCTGCAACATTTGGGATAAAACACAAAACAAATAATTTCACCCGCCGTATTACAGAACTGACGACTTTGTTTGGGATACTTAAGAAGAGGGGTTTCTTTAGAGTCTTAGATCACTTTATTTGATTTATTTGTTTACATTGATTGTTTTATTTTAAAGGGTTACTTGGGTTTACGTTTCTTGCAATGATCCTATACCCGGATCTGGGATACCTTAGGTAAGTAGCTATAAATCATGGAAACTATATTGCGTAGAAATATATGGTTGAAGTGATGGTTGCATTAGTGCAACGCTTTGGTTTGTAATGGTATCCCTTGAGTTAGTCGGGGAGAATACTAGGCTTCCACATGGTGTCATAAGCACTAATTGACCTTTGGAACCTTAATTGACCCAACCTAGCCCCTAGAAGGTAGTGAGATAGCTGACTTTGGTGTAGTCTGAAGTTGGTTGATACTAGATGTTATGCTTATTGAGATTCGACTCTTCGCTTTTTTTGTGGCAAGTCAGTTGCCGTGCTAAACAAAACCTGTGAGAAAAATCAGTGATATTGAGATCCCTAGAACCCATTTACTATTTTAGGACAGGTTGGGCCAACTAAACTTCAAGAGGGTACTTACATATGGACCCCATGCAAGCCTTAAACCTAAGTCTCTTGTGTGCTTTATTTGTGTTTGTTATCTGTTCAAATATGACATCATAACATCATATCATGACATTTTCACTAACCATTTCAAGGATCTAGGAGATTTATCTTTGTTCTTTGTTGCAGGGGTAATGGCTTCCAATCGTAGAAATACTCTCCGAATCAACTTTGTAAAGGTACCTTCCAAGATTGGGGAATTAGTCTCAAGAGATCCTGACAATTCTCAATTAACCAAGAGACATGGTCATCTACTCAATCTGGTTACTATCGGTTTCAAAGAAGACATGATGAGTATTTTGTTCTAGTTCTTTGATTCTAAGCATCATTGTTTTACCTTCCCAGATTAATAGTTGGTACCCACAATGGAAGAATTCTCTAAATTAGTCGGAGTGCCTATTCCTTATCAGATACCTTTCACCGGTCTAGAGCAAGTTCCAAAACCTGAAGACATTGCAGTAGCCTTACATCTGAAACGATCAGACATTGTATCTAATTGGGAAACAAGAAATGGAGTCAAGGGTTTTCTTCCTATATTTTGATAAAGAATGCTCAGTGGTTTCTAGATGCCATGTGTTTTCCTACTTTGGAGGATATTTTGGCTTTGTTGTTCTATGGTTTGGTGCTTTTCCCTAACCCAGACCAACTCATAGATATAAACGCCATCAAAATATTTCTTACCCATAATCTGGTGCCTACTTTTCTTGGAGATATTATGCATTCTCTTCACACTCATACTATGAGGAAGCGAGGGACTCTCATGTGTTGCATACCTCTACTTTCCAGGTGGTTTATTTCTCACCTCCCCAAATCAATAATGAAGAATGAACAAGGCTTAAGGTGGTCTCAAAGGGTGACGCCACTCACCCATTCAAATATCCATTGGTGTTCCTGATCTTAAGAGGACATCACGATTATTGACTGCTGGGGGAATTCCTTAATGTGCCACTCCATGGCATAAGAGGAGGTATCACTTACAACCCTTCCCTAGCTCTATGTCAGTTTAGTTATGCTCGAATAGACTGTCCTCATGATATTCTCATCCAGGGTATAATATTCGACTATGAGAATGATCCTCAGAGTTACCGTCAAAGGTTTATACGTGCTTGGGGAATGACCAATAAGATTGATATAAGGACTTTGGGGCATAAGAATCTCATTCCTCTAGAGCCTTACCTCAGATGGGCTTGATCTCGTGCTCAAAATCTTATGATGCCATATCCTGATATCCTACCAGTGATCGTAAAACCTATTGTTGAAGGAGATGTTCATCATACCATTCTTCATCCTGATATGCCTACTGACTTCGAAGAACTACATAAGTCCTGGATTCAACTAAAGGAAGAAAAGGATATCTTTGAGACTCAGTTCTATGCTAGTGAGAAGAAAGTACTGGAGCTGACTAAATGACTCCATGAAGAAAAAGCTTTAATGCATATTTCAACACAAAGAGGAAGCACCTATGGGATACTTGAGTTCATATTTTGCTTCTTTGTAACTCTTTTTGTTGTCATTATAAGCCTAGAAGGCAATTAAATTTGAGCTTGTTACTAAAAATTATTTGTTTCCTTTTGTTTAACAAATTTAAATCCCACAAATATCCTTGAAAACATTGCACTTGCATTTACATATCATGCATATCATCATATAACATGTACTTTCTAGACAGGTTTTCTCATCTTCTTGCTGTTTATTTTTGTAAAAGATGGCTCTCGAACAAACTGTGAAAGAACTTCAAGCTCAGAACGCCCAATTTCAGCAAATGTTCCTGGACCTAGCTAATGGAAAAGACGAGTTGAAGGAATAAAAATAAGACTAGCCAGCCATCAGTCTTTCTTAATATGGGAATAAGATTCAAAGGTTCAGTCAAAAGGGCTCTATATTTTGAGGTCCCGTCAAATGAAGACGATAACTAAGAAGAAGATGACAAGAGTGTGAAAACTGAAGAGAATAAAAACCTTGGTTTTGGCTAAGATTCTGATGAAGACTATTCTGCTGAACAATATCCTGCCACTGATGACAAATATAAACAGTTAGAAGATCGCCTTAATGTTAGGGAAATCCAGACAGTTCCTGGGCTACATTTTAAAGAGCTTGGGCTCATCTCGGGGGTTGTCATCCCTCACAAGTTCAAGGTCCCCGTCTTTGCCAAATATTATGGTGTTTCTTATCCCAAGCTTCATTTGCGGTCCTATGTTGGAAACATCCAACCCCATACTGCTGAGAGAAAGTTATGGGTTCACTTATTTCAAGAAAGCTTATTTGGGGCACAACTGGAATGGTTCTATCAGGTGGAAGGAACCAATATACGCACTTGGAAAGACCTGGCTTGTGCTTTTTACAAGCAGTATCAATATAATGCGGACCTTGCACCAACTCGTGTGCAACTATAAAGTATGACTATGGGCTCGAATGAAGGGTTTAAAGAGTATGCCCAAAA
Source organism: Vicia faba (assembly GCA_948472305.1). NCBI lineage: Eukaryota > Viridiplantae > Streptophyta > Magnoliopsida > Fabales > Fabaceae > Vicia > Vicia faba. Next base: position 1,550,986,224 of record OX451736.1, read on the forward strand.
GTGGAGAGATCTGGCTAGAAGAGTGAAACCTCCTTTATCTGATATGGAGCTGGTTGATATGTTCATGGGAACTATGACATATCCTTTCTTTAACCATATGATTAAGATCTCCTCATCTGGTTTTACTGAGCTTATTCTAACTGGGGAACATGTCGAAGGTGGAATTCAAAGTGGGAAGATTCAAGTGGTTTCTTCTTCGAGTACTGTAAAGAATACGTTTAACGGGAAAAAGGAAGAAAATGTTTTTTATGGCCAGAAGGATCGTACTAGAGGTAATCACAATCCATTTGTAGGAGTTGTGTTAATTTCTAACCCTACGCCTGTACAACAACAACAATAACAGGGAAATCAGCGTAGGTCAGATGCACCGAGAAGACAGTTTACTAAGATCAAAATGCCACTGTCTCAGGCATTGCAACATCTTTTGAAAGCAGAGCTGATAATATTAAGGGATCCTCCGCAGAATCCCAACACATACTCTCCCCGTTACAATCCAAATGTGAAGTTTGCTTACAATTCCAATAGCCCCGAGCATGACATAAATAGCTGTTGGGCCTTGAAAAACAAAATTCAAGACATGATTGAGAATAAAGAGATTGAGTTTGATCCACCCAAGATTACCAATGTGATTACTGCACCTATGCACAAGCACGACAAAGGAATTAGTGCTATTGATGATGGTCTTTATATTTTTACAGTAAGTGATTTGGCTACTCCCCTCCTGATTATCAAGAAGAATCTGTTATAGGAAGGTTTATTTCTATGTTGCTTTGAAATATGTTACTACTGCACAACCAAACCCAATGGCTGCAAGTTGCTGGAAGAAGGTATTCAACATCTAATGGAGAATCACCTTATTTTGGTTGAGAAGATTCTGTCTATTTGAGAATTTTTTGTAAGACCTAGAGCTCGAAGAGGCATCTGTAATGTCTGACACTCCTATCAGGATCACTTCCAAGGGTTTTGTAAGGACCACTACCAGACCCAAGATTTCTCCTCTAATAATTACGACACCTGGACCTATTCCATATTCTTCGGATAAAGATGATCTGTGGAACTATGGAGTAGTTTGACAAGATGCAAAGAGAGATGAAGGCTCTCAGGGGAAAAGAGCTATTTAGGCAGAATGTGAATGAGTTATGCTTGGTCCCGAATGTTAATATACTTGCTACGTTTAAGGTCCCGGAGTTTAAGAAGTGTATGGAAACACCTGCCCTCATGCTCATCTGGTGATGTACGTGAGGAGAATGTCTACCCATACTGATGATCAACGTCTGCTGATTCACTTTTTTCAGGATAGTTTGACCGGTGCTGCGCTGAAGTGGTATATGAGTTTGGATAGTTCCAATATCCATACTTTCAATGATTTGGGAGAAGCATTCATCAAACAATATAAGTACAACATGGACATGGCGCCTGACTGTGATCAACTCAGGGCCATGGTTCAGAAATACAGGGAATCATTCAAAGAATATGCACAGAGATGGCATGAGGTAGCCGCCCAAGTGATTCATCCCATGGAAGAGAAGGAGATGAATAAGATTTTCTTGAAAATGCTGGGTGCTTTCTACTACGAGAGGATGGTAGCAAGTGCGCCAAGTGACTTTACTGAAATGTTAGGAATGGGTATCCGCTTAGAAGAGGCTGTAAGAGAGGGCCGTTTAACGAAGAGTGCAAGTTCTGGAGGTGTGAAGAAACCATCTTATGGGTTTACCAAGAAGAAGGAAGGGGATTCAAATGTTGTTATGCAAGACAGGAGGGTTAATACTCCTTGAAGGAATTATCAGCGTCATCAGTAAGTCGCCTTAGTTACTCCAATTATGGGTGAAGCTCCAACTACCGTTGCTTATTAGAGATTGTCCCAACAGGGGAATCAAGGGTATAGTCAGAGAAGGGAGAGTTATGACCATATTCCTATGAGCTATACAGAGTTACTACCGACATTGATTTAGAAGAAGATGGTTCAGACCCGACCACCTCCCGTTGTACCATCACCATTTCCTTGATATTACAAGGCAAACCAAACATGTGCTTTTCATCAGGGAGCACCAGGGCATAATTTTGAGAATTGTTATCCTTTGAAGACTGAGGTGTAGAAGTTGGTGAAGTCTGGTGTTCTATCTTTCAAGGATGTGGGACCTAATGTGAAATACAATCCTCTACCCAAGCATGGGGGAGTAAATGCTGTGAATATGGTGGTCGGTTGTCCAAGCGACTTTCGTTTTTTTTATATTGATCTGGTGAGAGGAGATTTGGTAAAAATGCATGCAAATCTTTGTGAATTTAGCTACTATACACATGACTATACCGATTGTGCTATTTGTAGTACAGACATACAGGGTTGCGATACAATGACCCTGCACCCTCTACCAACTTTGAATGTCTTGTGTATGGGTCCGAAGAAGAAGATTATGATGATATTCTATAAGAGCTCTCACGGTTGCTTGAGCACAATGAAAATACCATTCAGCCATATAAACAGCCACTGGAAGTGATCAATTTAGGTTCAGAAGAAGATTCGAAGGAAGTCAAGATTGGAGCATTGTTGCATCCTGATGTGAAGAGAAGGTTGATTGAGATGTTGAAAGAGTATGTGGATATTTTTTCTTGGTCTTATCAAGATATGCCTGGTCTATATACAAATATTTTAGAGCACCGTTTGCCGTTGAAGCTGGAGTGTCCGCCAGTTAAAAAAAGTTGAGAAGAACTCACCCAGATATGGCAGTGAAGATCAAAAAAGAGGTTCTAAAGCAGATTAATGCTGGTTTTCTTGTGACGTCAGTGAATCCTCAATGGATTGCCAATATTGTCCCAGTACCGAAAAAGACGGAAAACTCCACATGTGCGTAGATTATAGAGATCTAAATAAAGCTAGTCCAAAAGATGATTTTTCATTCCCACACATTGATATGTTAGTGGATAGCACAACAAAATTCAAAGTATTCTCGTTCATGGAAGGATTTTCCGGATATAATCAAATAAGAATGGCTCCGAAGGACATGGAAAAAACAACGTTTATCACACCCTGGGGAACATTTTGTTACAGAGTGATGCCCTTCGGGTTGAAGAACGTTGGTGCAACATACCAGAGGGCTATGACAACCCTATTCCATGATCTGATGCACAAGGATATCGAAGTATATGTTGATGATATGATTTCCAAATACCATACTCAAGAAGGGCATGTAGAAGATTTGTTGAAGTTGTTTCAGCGTTTGAGGAAGTATCGTCTCCGCTTGAATCCAAATAAATGCACCTTCGGTGTTCGATCAGAGAAATTGTTGGGTTTCATTATTATCCAGAAAGGAATTGAAGTTGACCCTGATAAATTCAAAGCAATTCAAGAGATGCCAGCGCCAAGAACTGAAAAGCAAGTCAGAGGTTTCCTCGGGCGTTTGAATTATATATCCAGATTTATTTCCCACATGACTACAACATGTGAACCGATCTTTAAGTTGTTAAAGAAAGATCAAGGTTGTGTGTCGACGAATGACTTCCAAAGGGAATTTGAAAGTATTAAAGAATATCTGCTTGAACCTCCTATCTTGCTCCCTCCTGTCGAAGAAAGACCGTTGATTATGTATCTGTCAGCGTTAGATAAATCCATGGGTTGTACTCTGGGACAACATGATGAAATAGGGAAGAAGGAGTTCGCCATTTATTATCTCAGTAAAAGATTTACTGATTATGAGTCGCGGTATTCCATTCTGGAAAAGACATGTTATGCTTTGGCCTGGCCAACAAAGGGTTTGCGACAATATATGTTGAATCACACTACTTGGTTGATCTCCAAAATGGATCCAATCAAGTACATTTTTGAAAAGCCTGCTCTTACTGGGAGAATTGCCCGCTGACAGATGTTGTTATCTGAATATGATATCGAATACCGCACTCAAAAAGCTATTAAAATCAGTGTGTTGGAAGATTATCTTTCTCACCAACCAGTGGAGGATCACTAGTCTTTAGAATATGAATTCCCCAATGTGGATGTGATGTTCCTGAAAGTGAAAGATTGTGATGAACCATTGCCTGAGGAAGGTCCTAACCCTGAATCTCATTGGAGCATGATATTTAATGGAGCTCTAAATGCTTATATTAAAGGAATTTATGTCGTGATTGTCACTCCCCATGGATCGCACAATCCTTTTACCGCAAGGTTAACATTTGATTGTACTAATAATGTGGCAGAATACGAGGCTTGCATCATGGGTCTTGAAGAAACTATTGATCTCAGAATTAAAATTCTAAATGTGTATGGTGATTCAGCTTTTGTAATAAATAATATTAAAGGAAAATGGGATACCCGTCACCCCGACTTGATCCCTTACAAATATTATGCTAGAAGATTGTTACCCTTCTTTAACAAAGTTGAATTCCATTACATTCCTAGAGATGAAAATCAAATGGAGGACACTCTTGCAACTCTGGCTTCTATGTACCAAGTAAGTACTTGGAATGATATACCTCGAATTACGGTTCGGCGACTGGATAGGCCCGCTCATGTGTTTACAATAGAAGAGGTAGTAGATGAAAAACCTTGGTATCATGATATCAAGCATTTTCTTCAGACTCAGGAATACCTGAGTGCATCGAAGAAGGATAGAAAGACACTGAGAAGATTGGCAGGCAGTTTCTTCCTCAGTGAAGATGTGTTGTATAAAATAAATTATGACATGGTCTTGCTCAGATGCGTGGATAGACACGAAGCAGGCATGTTGATGCATGAGGTTCCTGAAGGTTCGTTTGGAACTCATGCCAATGGACATTCAATGGCTAAAAGGATGCCAAGGGCAGGTTACTATTTGTTGACAATGGAATCTGATCATTACAAATTTGCAAAGAAGTGTCATAAATGTCAGATTTGTGCAGATAAGGTCCATGTGCCTCCGACACTTCTCAATGTGATCTCTTCCCCATTGCCTTTCTCTATGTGGGGTATTGACATGATTGGGATGATAGAACCCAAAGCTTCAAATGGACACCGTTTTATCTTGGTAGCAATTGATTACTTCACCAAGTGGGTGGAGGGTGCTTCATATACCAATGTTACTAAGCATGTGGGTGTGTGTTTCATCAAGAATAATCTTATATGTCAGTATGGTGTGCCGAACAGAATTATCACCGACAATAGCTCGAATTTGAATAATAAAATGATGATAGAACTGTGCGAAGAATTCAAGATTATCCATCACAATTCATCTCTATACAGGCCAAAGATGAATGAGGCTATTGAAGCTGCTAATAAGAATATCAAGAAGATTATCCAGAAAATGGTCGTTACTTATAAGGATTGGCATGAAGTTCTCCCTTTTTCTCTGCATGGATATCGAACATCTATTCGCATTTCAACAGGAGCAACCCTGTTCTCCCTGGTGTATGGAACAAAAGTTGTACTCCCAGTCAAGGTTGAGATTCCCTCTTTGCATGTGATAATGAAAACCAAGTTGTCAGAGGTTGAATGGGTCTAGAACCAATTTGACCAATTGAATTTGATCGAAGAAAAGAGAATGACAGCTTTGTGTCATGGACAGTTATATCAGAAAAGGATGAAGAAAGATTTTGATAAGGTTAAACCTCGTGAATTCAGGGAAGGCGACCTCGTGCTTAGGAAGATCATGTCTTTCAACACTGATTCTAGGGGCAAGTGGACTCCCAACTTTGAAGGCCCATATGCTGCCATGCAAGCCTTCTCTGGCCGTGCATTAATTCTTGAAACTATGGATGGCAAGGAGTTCCCACATCCCATGAATGCTGATGCAGTCAAGAAATACTTCTCCTAAAATAAATAAAAGAACAGCTCACTAAGTTGAAAACCTGAAAGGGCGACTTAGGAAAAAAATAGCGTCTCGGTAGGCCGAAAACCCAAAAGGGAGGTCTAGGAAAAAATTAGAGACATAAACAAAATAAATTTCCCGCTAAGATGAAAACCCACAAGGGAAGCTTAGGCAAAAGATAGGGACTTTCTTGGAAAGTAACTACATCAGAAAAGACTTGATCATTGGAGCAACAATCTTCTCGGATTCTCATCAAACTTCAACAGAAGTTGCTTCTCAGGATTTCAAAATTTGTTAGAGGGGATAGTGGTCATTGTATCTCAATGTATCTTTTCCATTATATATTACCATTTTCCGAACTTTGTAATTATCCATGAAGTCTCGCCATTCGCAGACTACCATTCTATTAATGAAATTTGAGCTTTTACCCAATTCTTTGTATTTCTTATTTTATTTATCTTACAAAGACTCCATTTATTATTGATAATAACTTTCAAAGCAAAAATATTAAATAACAAAATTGATTTTTCAAAAAGAATTTACAATTTGCTCTTACTTTAGAATTTGTGATGCAAAAAAAAAAACAACAACAAAATGGTGATCCCAGGAATGGACAAACTCAAGTTTGTTTCAATAATTTTTTGTTCCCCTAGGGAAGGTTTACTCAGGATGATTCGCCGTATTGGGTTTGTGACTCCGGTATCCTCGGTCAAGTTTGGATTCATTTCTCCTCTTTTCTGAGTTTTCGTGATGTGAACTTTCAATCCGATATTTCTCCAGTGAAGTTTTCGTTCGGTCTAATGGAAGTTCTTTTTTCCGAGAAGTTGGTACCATAGTCACTCTTGAAGAATGCAAGTCCCATGTTTCTCTAGTGAAGAACGTATTATGGTTTTCCCTTTGAGGATGTGGTGTTAACCTCCCCAATGAAGTAGTCTTGAATTCCCATGTGAATGTTTTGATGATTTGGTGTCCATCTGCTTTACTTGAGACTGGTTTTGCAATCCCCAGTAGAAGTGTTACTTTTGAAAACATTTGTTTCCCCAGTGAAGCTTGAAGAAGGATGTTCTATCCCTGTATCTGTATTATTCTATCACTTTGTTTTGTTCCGGATTGTGTTTCTCCCCAGTAAAGCTAAAGTAGACAGTAGGTTTTGTTTCCTCAGTTGGCATTTACTTTTTCTTGGAATGATAATCTTGGATGTGGCTTAGCCGAGTGTTGTTTGTGCCAGAGTTGGTTTTGCATGGCAATTTCCAGTGTTATATTTCTGTTTTGTCAGCATATGCACGATAGCACTCATACATTCATAATTACATCATGCATAGCTAAAATTGGCAAATCATTGTTAATTGGCATTTGTTAATATTTTTGTTGACATATCACCCTGTTTTGTAGAGTTACATTGTCCTCTCTTCAATAGAGTGTTGGCCTTAAGCAGAAAGCGTATATTCTTTCAATTTCCCCACTGAGTTGTCCCTCGTGGAACATTTTTACTTTAGCCTTCCTGTACAACTCCTTGTTTGGATGGATTTGGTTTTCCCTCTTGAGTTTATTTCTCAAAGGATGTATTTTGGTTGACTGTTTCATTTCAATTTATTTCTGGTTTGAATCTTTGGTTCCATAACAATATTGTTTACTTTGGATTTCCGAAAGCTTCGAGTTTTTGTTTATGCATTTATTTTGCACGAGAAGACTTTATCTCCTCAGTAGGAATATCACGACATTTCCCCAGTAAGTCATATTTCTTTCCCCAGGAAGCCATATTTCTATCCCCAGAAAGTTATTTCTTTTTACAATCCTCCATGACAACAAGTAGTAGGTCTCTTTATTTGAGCAACTTGTGCTTCCCTGTAAAATTTGACATAAATTTTTTTTGCTATCTCCTCTATGAGTGGATAGTTTGCAGTCCGTCATCAGTTCATGCCATTGGATGGCAAGACTTTGAAATTCACAAAAATAGCTCATTGTGAAATCTTTGCAAGTGGAAGTCTCTTTATTTGAGACAACTTACATATTTGCCTTTCCAGGAAAAGAGCCTCAGTTAAAGAAGAAGTTGAGACCCGTTCTAGGAGAAATTTCAGAATTTTAGGGAAACTTGTTATCTTTTTGCTACCCTCAATGAACATTGGTAGTTCATCGTCAGTGAGCGGCGGTGTTATGATATATTATCTTTCTACCTTCAGTGAAAGATGGTAGGTCATTGGTAGTGAACATCGATGATTGTTATCTTTTTGCTACCCTTAGTGAACGTTGGTAGTTCATCGTCACTGAACGACGGTGTTATGATATATTCTCTTTCTACCTTCAGTGAAAGTTGGTAGATCACCATCAGTGAAAGTTGGTGTTTGTCATCTTTTTTCTACCCTCAATGAACATTGGTAGTTCATCGTCAGTGAATGGCGGTGTTATGATATATTCTCTTTCTACCTTCAGTGAATGTTGGTAGGTCATTGGTAGTGAACGTCGATGATTGTTATCTTTTAGCTACCCTCAATGAACGTTGGTATTTCATCATCAGTGAATGACGGTGTTATGATATATTATCTTTCTACATTCAGTGAAAGTTGGTAGATCACCATCAGTGAAAGTTGGTGTTTGTTATCTTTTTGCTACCCTCAATGAACATTGGTAGTTCATCGTTAATGAATGGCGGTGCTATGTTATATTCTCTTTCTACCTTCAGGGAAGGATGGTAGGTCATTGGCAGTGAACGTTGATGATTGTTATCTTTTTGCTACCCTTAGTGAATGCTGGTAGTTCATCGTCAGTGAACGACGGTGTTATGATATAATCTTTTTCTACCTTTAGTGAAAGTTGGTAGATCACCATAAGTTAAAGTTGGTGTGTGTTATATTTTTGCTACCTTCAGTGAATGTTGTTAGTTCATCGTCAGTGAACGACGATGCTATGATATTTCTTTTCCTTCTACCTTCAGTGAAATTTGGTAGGTCACCGTCAGTGAACGTATGTGTTGTTATTTCTTTCCTCTTTCTACCTTCAGTGAATGTTGGTAGCTTTACCTCCAGTAGGAGTTGGTGTATCCTTTGACCATTTTACCATCCTCTGAGTCGGGTCTTTTGATCCACCAGTGATTTATTTTCCTGGTTGGGTCGCTCTGTTGTTTTTTATTATTGTTACATCCCCAATGGTGTTTTGTGTCTCTTTGGTCTTGTTCACATGCATTCATGATCATAAACATTTGTCTGACATCTTAGGGGAAAAAAATAGGGTTTGTTTTATATTTAAGTATCTTCGATCGCGTAGACACGAAGATTTTTAACCTTCGTATCTCCGGATATAAGAAACTTAAATAAGGGCAGCTGTTGTACCCTAATTTCCCCCCTAAGATCCCTTCATCATACCATGTTTATTCCATTACAATAAGATCACACTAGGATTCTTGGTTCCCCTCCCTATATTTAGCTTTTCACTTTGAGGAATCACCAAGCACCTTGACTTGTGTTCTTTTGTGATCATGAATATTTTTTGTCTTGATTTCTTCTATTAATTAATAAAATACAATGTTGGTTTGTCTTGCTTGTTATCCATGTAGGTAAAGGAAATGAGATTTAACAAGTTGCCCCATGGGTTCATGAGTTTATTTCAACGCCCTAGTCAATAAAGCTTGAGAAGTTCAAGCCTCAACATTGAAGTTGTTTTGGAGGAAATGGCATGGCAAGCTTATTTTGGTTCACCATATTTCAAGATTATCAAATTTGATACAAAAAGTACAAGGGGTTGATTGAAAAAATAGTCATGTTTGGACAATATTTTATTCCTTTTGGTCACAAATGCATATTTCTCTCAATTATCAATATATGGAAGTGGTTTTGGTTGCTATGAGTTCTCATTATCATCCTCAACAACTTCTATCTACAAAGCAAGGGTGTTGGTACAAGAAGGTGGTTCAAAATTGCCATGGTTCCTCCAAGCATTTTCTTGATCTATGAGCTATGGTTTTGAACTTCAAAGAAGTATATATTTCTTATCTTTTGGTATTTTTGAGTGATTCCAAAGACATCATTCTCTTCAAAGGGTTATTAACAAATCACTTCAAAATTTCCAAGGAGTTTTCATGTGGAATAATCTTGACGAGGAAGAAAGATTACAAGTCCTCTAGATGAATCCCCAATTTTCCATGTGTGACTTCAAATGATCATAACTTGGTCAACTTTTATCACCTTGAGCCCATTATATTTCCATAATGATCTTAAATATGTGAACTTTATGCCTTATTTTATGTGCAAAGTGAGAAAATGGATGGAAGTTGCCTTAAGCATACAAACGATTATAAGTCATTTTAGGAAATTTTGCCAACTTCAACAAGTCATAACTTTCTCAATTTTTGGATATTTTGAATGGTTCAAGTTTCAAAATGTCCCTCAAGAGATCTACTTCATGCCACCTGTTTTGGTCAAGAGAAAATTCCAATTGGAAGGCTATGTTAGGATGCAAGACATTATAGGTCAGTTTTGAAGAAAAATTTAAAATATTTCTAAGTATGGAAAGTCAACCATTTTTCCTCAACTTTGACTCAATGCAACTTTCAGCTCAAACATCCATTTAACTCCATTCTTTTTCCATTGAAAATCTTATAACCTCATCTTACTAAAGAATCAATAATCATGCCCTAAGACCCCTTGAGTTGAAAACGCCATTGTTTTGAAATTGGTAACTTGGAGCTGAATTTCTCACCAAGTCAGAATTTTGAAATCCATAATGTGGCCTCTAATCACAACATTTATACGCGTTTTTTATTTAAACTTGATTAAAAAACTTGCTAGAAGTGTTTAGCACCTCAAAAACGCAAGGATTAGATGAGTTTTGGTGAAAATAAGATCACACTTCACTCGTGCACCAGGTTTACACGAATTCCCTCCAAAATGCATCGTTCACTCTTCCTTTTGATCCCATTTGCTTCTCCTATAAATATATGAACTATCCTATTCATTTTCTAAAGCTTGGATAGCCAGAATCACCCTACCAAACTTCTTCCATAACTCAGAATTCAGCAACTTCAAAATCCATATACAAGCCTTTTTCAATCCAATTTTTTCATCAATTCACCTTTCTTGATCTTCCCTGAAGCTAACCATATAATTACATTCAAGAATCGTGCCCTATATTGCTCCATAGAAGTCCAGTTTCAGAGCTCTGCAACTCAAATTTAATAGGTAGATTCCTTCATCAATCCTTCAAAACTTTGATATCATTGTGATGCTCTCATTGCCCTGGTTCTAGTCGCAACACTTTCTTTTTACTGGAAACACGTTTTGACCATGAAATTTCAAATACCTTTTCAAAACATTACTTCCAAATTGCTTGAGCTACAGTTTATATAAATTTGGCGTGAGGGTGTGGTTGTCTTCCTCTTGAAGAGACGAAGCGAATGACATAGGTATGAGCTTCTGATTTTACAGTTTGAGAGACCTGTAATTCACGTTGGCTGGAGGTTGAAGATGACCAACGTATCATCTTCCAACCAATGATGGTGTGCCACTTGTTTTTTTTTTAATTCTGATTTTATTTTTGATTTTATGCTTTACTCACTAATGACCACGATATGCACAGTGCGCCAGATCCTTTGGATCTGATTACTAACGCGTTTTCACTCTCATGCAATGGTCCACATATTTTTTACTTTTATTTTCTTTTCTGATTTTTATATGTAATATTTTTGAACTTCAAGAAATCATAGAAAATTCATTTTAAGTCCAAAAAATATGAAAAAATTATGAAAAATATTTTTGATTATTCTCTTTTTTATTTTTTTTTTCACAATTTAATTTTGTGTTTTGGTATTTTTTTTTATAAATTTACACTTTATTTGAATTGTTTTAAATGTTTAAAAATACTTTTATGCATTTTTAAATTCTGAAAAAATTATTGAATGATCCAATGATATTGTAACAAATATTGGTGACCTTATTTTATTTTTGTATCTGACTTTGTTATTTTTTTTATCATTTTTGGTTTATTTTACCCCTTTCTTTTAATTTTAAAAATAGTTTCTGATTTTAAAAAATTACCAAAAAATTTATAAAATCATTTGAGCCTTTTTCTGATTTTTCTATGGTCTTACTTTTTATTTCTTGATTAATTTGAACATAGTTGATATTTTTCTCTTTTATTTCTATTTTTAAACATTATTTTTAAACCTTTTTATATATATTAAAATGTAATATTATTTTGTAACTATTTTCTGGCTGATCATGGGTTAAATTTTTGATCATGAACTTTATTAACATCATTGGATCCATGGTGTTGAGTCTAACTCCACAAAAATGGATGAATGATTTTAATAATAGTTTGATTAAATTTAATCCAAAAGTGGTTTGTATATTCTCTCCCACCCCTATTCATCTCTTCCCCTTCTTATTGTACTAAATGTTGTTGGAGCGTGATCTCTATATCATGTCTCAAAACAAATGGTGCATAGATTGCTATTGACCGACCTCAAAATAGGTGCAACTTCTATATAAGTCCACTTACGATTGCTTAACATAGCACTAAATTTTATCCTGATTCGAATAAATGATCATTCATGGCCCAAACTTATGTTTGCAAGCCCAAATATGTTAATTTAATCTCTTTGATCCAATAACCTTGAGATTCATTAGGTAGAGGCTTTGGTTCTACCAATCCTCTAATGGATCTACAACACCTTTGGTCAACGCGAATCACTTAAACATCGTTGATCATTAAATAGTACTTTTAAGGATTCCAAATGGTTGATATATTTGACAAAAAGCAAATGAAACTTGTTGTGTGGAGGCTTTGGTTCTACCAATCCTCTAATGAGTTCCAAATGCAAGTTTCAAGATGATCATCCAACTAACCAATAATCACTAATAATTAACTTTATCCGTTATTCTTTTATTATATGCCCCTTTTATTTTTATGCATTATTTACTTTTAGCATTTACATTTCATACCATTTTCATCTTTACTCATTTGAGTGTTTACTTTCTTGTCATTTTTATTTTTGCTCACTTGAGTTGTAGTTTTTTTTTATTTTTTAAAAACACCTAATAATCAACACAAACCCTAAAAATCTTTTATGTTACTTGGACTATTTGGTTACTATCCTTGGAATTATGGAGAATGGGACTTTTTGAACTTAGGATTAGAAACCTTGGCCTATGATCGGAGACCTTGTGATCTTATCTGATTATTTTGTCTGGAGCTCTTGAGGTTTTCCTCAAGACATTGGGTTGTTTGTTTGTTTTGTGTGCAGGTTATTATGATTACACCCTTTGCTTGTAATCTGGAATTCACCCATATACAGCCGTTACTCTGCCCAATTTTTGTGAAGACTTAATACACTTGAAGTTTGGTTCTCTCAAAAGTTTGGTTTCAATTTAAAGAATGGGAATTCTATCTTGGCTCATAGTGTCAAGTATTGGCTTCTTATTGGTTAGATGGTTCTTATCCCTAGCTTTTACCTTATGCTTTAGGATAGCCTCTTCTTCTCCTCCCAACTTCTTTAATTTCTAAAATGTTCTCCCTCCTTTTGAAAAATCTTCTTGTTTTAAACTTGAACCACTTTCATAATAAAGTTGGACTCAGGTCCATGCATTTTCATAAATAAACTTCAATAAACTTAATAATACTTTGACATTTTTGTGAAGAAGACTAAAATCAATCAATCTCATTTCAAACCATTTTGCCACTCTAGCTTTTATCTTTAAACTGTTCTCAAAAGATTGAACTCTTGTCAATCCTTGTAGTGATGCAAACAACTATACTTCTACAATATATAGTGAAGAGTGATATTTTCCACTTGGGTGTTGAGTGAGGCATTGTTAATTTTAAAATCCAAGCCATATCCTCCACTTTGAGGTGATGCAAATTCTCCTTTCTCATGATTGTGGGTAGTAGGTATGTTTTCCACACAGACAATGACGATGATGTTTTATCTTATAAAATTAACCAACACTTTTTTGTTTTAAAATTTTTAAAAGAGGAACTACGTGTACCCTGATCCCCCATTGCACGGAAATATGGTACGTAGGCACTAAAGGTTAGCAACCGCGGCGGGTGCAAAAATAATAAAAAAAATATATTTCTTTTCTCACCTCCACCATCTATTTTTACACAAAATTTTATAGCCAAAATATACAGATTTTCAAAGAGGTTCCTGCGGAGTACCGTAGATGTTTAGGGTGCTAATACCTTCTCTTTGCATAACCAACCCCCTTACCTTGAATCTTTCCCCCTCTTTTTGGGTTATTCTCTCTTTTCCCATTCCTTTGGAAACAATAAATCGTGGTGGCGATTTTTATTTTTGATTTGTATAAGTCTAGTCAATCCAATGGCTTAGTCTTAAACATTTCTACCGCTATAGCTGGGATAGAGGCACCTACAAAACATACTAATGCTGAAGATCCCTCCACTAAAGAGATGGAGGAAATCCTGAAAATCATAAAGAAGAGTGACTTCAAAATAGTGGAGCAGCTGGGGCAAACCCCCTCCAAAATTTCCATGATGTCATTATTACTCTGTTCGGACGTTCATGCCCAGGCTCTGATGAAGTTCTTGAAGAAAGCCCATGTGCGGCAAGAAACCACCGCTGACCAGTTCTAGAACTGTGTAGCAAGTTTAACGGTTGACAATGGATTAGGGTTCTCCGATACTGATTTGAATCCTATGGGAAGGAACCACAACAAAAGCCTTGCATATCTCTATTGAATGAAATGGAACCACCCTGGCTCATGTCTTTGTTGATACTGGCTCATCTTTAAATGTGTTACCTAAAGGTGCTTTGGACCGACTAGATTGTGAAGGACTGGTACTGAAGCCAATCGATATACTCGTAAGGTATTTCGATGGGTCTAAGAGAATGGTTCATGGAGAGGTGGATCTCCCAATTAAAGTTGGCTCACAAGTATTCAATTCTACCTTTTATATAATGGACATACGTCCTGCCTATTCTTGTTTTCTTGGACGCCCTTGGATCCATGTGGCAGGGGCAGTAACATCCACCCTTCATAAAAAATTAAAGTATCCAGTCAAAGGGAAGATTGTTCCTGTTAGCGACGAAGAAGAATTTATGGTGAGCCATCTTAATTCCTCCAAGCATGTGGAAATGGATGGTGAATTCATAGAGACTCTGTGATAGGCCTTCGAAATTGTTCCTGCTATGGTTGCCGCCACTAAAATCTCCTCTGACATATCAAAAGCTGATGAAGTTATACCAAGAATGGTTTCTCTTAAGGATGCCCGTGTTGTGGTCGAAGATGGTAACTGTATAATCGGGGGATAACTTCATGACATTCCATTCAAAGAAGATAAATTTGGATTGGGTTTCTCCATCAAAGCTCAAAAAGAAGTCAGATGCGTTCGCGTGGGAAGGATACCTTTTGGAATCATAAATCATGAAGTGAATGTTGTGGAAGACTCTGATGATGAATGCACTTTCAAAATATAGATCTACACTACGGTCGAAGGAAAGCTCAACAACTGGCATGCAAAAGATTTCACTCACATCTCCTTCATTGAGGAGTATTTATTGCTTACTCTTTTCTGTCAATTCAAGAACTTTTGTCTGTAATCTTAATTTCTGAAACAATGACTTTGAAAGCCATGATCTTTGTCCGAGGCACTATAGTCCATTTGTTAAGGGTTTTGTTCATGTTCATTTATCATATGATCATGTAATATAAACCATTGGACCTTTTTCATTCAAATTTTTTGTGTTCATTGGCTTTCTTTTTCTTTATTACATTTTTCAATAGCCATGTATCTTACATGCACACACACACGCACACTTGCTGATCTTCATCCACTCCGGATCTCATTGCCAATGACTATACTATTGCCAATTATGACTTTGAACATACGATTTACCAAGCCTGAGACAAAGGCGAGGAAGATTGCAAAATACCAGGGGAACTAGCATGACTTCTAATGAAAGAATAAAAAGCTATTCAACCTCATGAAGAGCCAGTCGAGGTTATCAACTTGGGTATTGAGACAGATAAGAAAGAGGTCAAGATCGGTGCCACCTAAAAGATGGTATCAAGAGAAGATTGGTTCACATGTTACATGACTATGTTGAAGTGTTTTCTTGGTCGTATGAAGATATGCCAAGATTGGAAATCGACATTATGGTTCATCGTCTACCAACAAAGGAAGATTTCCCTCTTGTTAAGCAAAAGGTTCGTCGTATGCGGCCAGACAAGTCTGAAATGGTAAAGGCTGAGGTAATAAAACAATTTGATGCTAGTTTTCTGTCTGTGACATCTTATCCGCAATGGGTTACATACGTGGCCCCCGTGCCAAAGAAAGATGGAAATGTTCACATGTGTGTGGATTATAGTGATTTGAATAGGGCAAGCCCCAAAGATGATTTCCCTCAACCACATATTGATTTCTTGGTTGACAACACCGCTCAACATAAAGTCTTCTCCTTCATGGATGGATTTTCTGGCTACAACCAAATCAAGATGGCTCCCGAGGACATGGAAAATACTACCTTTGTTACACAATGGTGCAACTTTGGCTACAAAGTCATACCATTCAGATTAAAAAATGTTGGGGAAACATATCAAAGAGCTATGGTAGCTTTATTTCATGATATGATTCATCATGAAATAGAAGTCTATATGGATGATATGATTCCAAGATCGCAAACCGAAGAAGAGAATCTCGATCACCTACACAAGCTATTTGAGAGGCTAAAGAAGTACAAGTTGAGGTTGAACCCTAATAAGTGCACATTCGTAGTACAATTTGAAAAGCTTCTAGGTTTTGTCGTCAGTGGTAAAGTCATCGAAGTTGATCCTGCAAAGGTAAAAGCCATTCAAGAAATGTCGGTTCCCCACTCTGAAAAAGTGGTTAGAGGATTCTTGGGTCGTCTTAATTACATTGCTCGCTTCATATCCCACTTAACTGCTACTTCTGATCCAATCTTCAAACTCCTGAAGAAAGATCAAGTAGTCCGATGGAACGATGATTGCCAAGCTGCCTTTGACAAGATCAAAGAATATTTGCAAGAACCTCTTATTCTTATGCCTCCAGTAGAAGGAAGACCATTAATCACGTACTTGACTGTTCTAGAGAATTCTATTGGGTGTGTTGGGCCAACATGACGAGGCTGGTCGAAAAGAGCATGCAATTTACTACTTGAGCAAAAAGTTTACCGATTGTAAAACCAAATATTCACTGCTCAAGAAAACTTGTTGCACTCTGGCATGGGGTGCTCGCCGGCTAAGACAATATATGTTGACTCACACCACTCTATTGATTTATAAGATGGACCCTATAAGTATATCTTCGAGAAGCCCGCTCTCTCCAGACGGATAGCTAGATGGAAAATGATTCTGACTGAATACAATATTCAATATAGAACATAAAAGGCCATCAAAGGAAGCATATTGGCAGATCATTTGACTTCCTGGACGAGAATATCATGTTATTAACTGACTGTGCGAAGCCTGAACCATATGACGAACCTGAACAAGGATCCCAATGGACTATGGTTTTTGATGGAGCTTCCAACGCTTTGGGTTACATAATTGGTGCTGTGATAATTTCTTCTGAAGGTTCCCACACTCCTTTTACTGCTAGATTATACTTCGATTATATGAACAACATGGCTAAGTATGAAGCATGCATCTTGGGTCTGAAGGCGGCCATTGACTTGAGGATCAAACATTTAGATGTATTCAGAGACTCTGCACTAGTGATTAGCCAAGTGAAGGGGGAACAGGACAATAAGGATCCTAACTTGATTCCTTACAAGGAACTTGTGTTAACTCTGATTCCATACTTAAAGGAGATCACCTTTGAGCATTTCCATAGGGAGGAAAATCAGTTAGCCGATGCTTTGGCCATGATGTCTTCCATGTTCAAAGTCAGACGGGACAACGAAGCTCCTATGATTATAATTTAGATGTATGACGAATCTGCGCACTTATATGAGCCCGATACTGACTAAGAGAAACCATGGTACCATGAGGTGAGGAGATATCTTCAGGCACAAGAATATTCTGAAGGGGCTTCCATCAATGTTAACAAATTCTTGCGAAGATTTTCAGCCAAATTCTTTCTAAGCAACGAAATCCTATACAAGCGCTACCATTATTCTACTCTACTTCGATGTGTGGACAAGAAGGAGGCAGAGAAAATTATAGAAGACATGCATGATGGCCTCTTCGGGACCCACTCTAGTTGACACACTATAGCCAAGAAAATCCTGAGGGCTGGTTACTATTAGTCCATAATGCAAACTGATTGTCATCATAACTCGAGGACTTGCCACAAGCGTCAAATCTATGTTGACAAGGTCCATGTACCACCTATTCCTCTAAATGTCATGACTGCTCCATGGCCGTTTGCAATGTGGGGCATTGACATGATTGGAGAGATCAAACCTATTACCTCAATTGGACATTGTTTCATCCTTGTTGCCATTGATTACTTTACCAAGTGGGTCGAAGCTGCTTCATATGCCTCGGTCACCAAAATTGTTGTATCCATGTTTATCAAGCATAACCTCATATGCCGCTACGGTATCCACGAAATGATTATCACCGACAATGGAACTAATCTCAATAATGCTATGATTATGGAACTTTGTATTCAGTTCAGAATCAAGCATCATAATTCTTCTCCATACAGGCCCAAGATGAATGGCGCAGTGGAAGCTGCCAATAAAAATATCAAGAATATTGTGCAAAAAATGGTGGTAACCTACAAACACTGGCATGAAATGTTATTGTTTATTCTCCTTGGCTATCGTACTTCGGATCGTAGGACAATTGGCGCAACTCCTTTCTCCTTGGTCTATGGCATGGAAGTCGTCTTGCCTGTAGATGTTCAAATTCCCTATCTAAGGATATTGAAAGAAACAAGTCTAGGCAAAGATGAATGGATTCGGACTAGGTTGGATCAACTGAACTTGATTGACGAGAAGTGGCTGGCTGCTGTTTGCCATGGTCAGATGTATCAAAATTGTATGATCAAGGCGTTCAACAAAAAGATCAAGCCTCGAGTGTATCAAGCTGGCGACTTGGTAATAAAGCGCATCATTCTTCCATAAGGCGACACAAGGGAAAATGGACTCCCACTTACGAAGGTCCATTTATTGTAATGAAAGTTTTCTCTATTGGTGCCATGATGCTGACTACTATGGATGGCGAAGACTTCCCACATCTCGTGAACACGGACATAGTTAAAAAATACTACGCATAAAATGAGTCGCTAGGTTGACACACCTTGGAAAAAATATGGGCATCTCGGTGAACCAAAGAGGTTAGGGAAAAAGTTAAGGATATATGCAAAAGATTGTACACCCGACGAGTTGAAAACCTGAAAGGGCGACTTGGGAAAAAATGGGTATCCTGGTGGGCTGAAAACCCGAAAGGGCGGTCCAGGAAAAAGTTAAGGATTAAAGTGTATGACTATGTCCCGTGAGATCTCTACAGCCAGCTTTATTACCAAAGTTCAATTTCAAATGGTCCAAGATCAATCCAATCAACTTCTATTCAACGACAAGGGATAATGTTCAAAGACATAGGGGCAATAATGGGGTTGGAATACAATGAGATCACTTTTAAATGGCTATTATTTTCACTTTGTATTTTTTTCATTCTTTCCACGATTTCCTCTTACTAGGATCTCGTACTCTTTGTACAGAAACGCCTATTCATGGGCAAAACATCAATACAAATATACTTTGAAGTATAAACTTTTGTTTTTTCTATTTTGAGTGCAAAAGTGTCCAATGACAAAAATTAAATGAACATATGCATATGAACATGTGTGATACGATGGGAGAACTGACTTTTTCTTTTGCGTTTGATCGCAAATGTTGCGGATAGCAAGAGTCGCCACCGGCTTTTCTTTTATCCAAAAAAAGGAAAGGTGAAAAAGCACAGGAAATACCTTTAAAGATGTTTTCTTGAGTTCGGGGGGTAGATTATGAAAAGGGAAGGTGTTATCACCCCTTTCATCCATGGTTTTCCATGGGCTCTTAGTTGCTTGCTAGATCACTTGCTTTGTTCGAAAGTTATGCTTTTGTGTTTTGAGTTTTTGAAAGTATTTTGACAAAAATGTCTTTGTAATGGTTCTCGTCTCTATAAGAACGCGTACAAAGTGTTGTCTTTTGAAAATGTTTCAAAATAAGAGCGTTGGTGTATAAAATGTTTTTGCTGTGAGCAAGCGAGCAACTAGGAGTGAATCTACCTATTCAAAAGGTCTTAGATTTTCTTTTCCTCCACCTTTAGATGTTGCTATCTTACCATTGACTTGGTGAGAAGCCTCATCGTTGGATGTGAAGGGACGAGCGTGGGACATTTGTATAGTCATAGAAGGAAACCTTGTAAGTTCAGATGCGCCTAAGAGTGGGGGGGGGTGAATTAGGTTCTTTAAAACTTTTTCTGAATTGTATGAATATTTTTGCACAAGTTTCTTTTCTTTCTTTTTCGATAAGTGATGAAAGCAGTAAATACGGAAAGTAAAGAACACGGTGATGTATCCTGGTTCCCCTCACAGTCCGTGGGTACTCCAGTCCCCTTTCAACATGAAAGAGATTTCCTTATTGTTGGTAATTTATACAAAGACTACCTAACAAGCCAAGAACAATCCTCTTGGATTTTCACTAAGACCACAAAGAGAACAATCCTCCCTAAGTGTCTTTCTTGTTTCCAACAATCCTGAAAATAAGTATACAATAATTTGTTTGATTTGTATAATAGTTTGAATGATGAAAGAACAATGTCAATCACTTGATTGATCTTCTCTAATCAATATGAAATTTAAGATGGAATACTCTTCTAAGTGCTCAAGAACAATTTTCAGTATGCATATGAAAATGATGAACAAAAATCTTGAGTATAAAGAGTATGATCAAAAGAATAGAAAGTTGTTAGTGATTGTTGTTGTATTTTCTTGTTGATTTTTTTAATAGATTTTCAAAATTCTAAATGAAAATAATTTATAGTGTAATAATACCTATTCAATGAAACATAGCAATGTTTAAACCATTTTTACTAAAACAATGTATATGAAAAGATACAAGGATTGCCATGAAAAGGTGTTACCAAAGGTTGCTGGAAAAATAAATTTTTTCAAAATTTAAGGCACAACAACCGATTGCACCAAAGCAGCAATGGATTGCAGCACAACAACGTTTAAAAAATTTGTAAAATATAACTAGGACAACCGATTTTCATTGAGGAGCAATCGGTTTCTCTAAAACCAACGTTCAAAAAATTTGAAAATAAAACAAATGACAATCGATTGCTGCTAGACGATAACTGTTTGTATGTCAAACAGAAGCAAAAGTTTCTTGGATGCAACCGATTGTCGTTGTATGACAATCGATTGCTTGTGTAAAAAAATTGAAAAATCATTATTTTCAAAGATTTTAAACAATTTAAAATATCCTTCTTCAATCATACTTAGTATATACTCAAAATATTATTTTAATAAAGTAAATGCATGATTAAAAATAGTTTTGAGCACTAAGAGCATAAGATCAAAAATTTCATATACCTTAAACCATAAGTCTTGAAATGTTGATCTTGATCAATGAATCTTTTCTTGAGATAAAACTTCTATCTTGATCCATTCATTTTTGCATGCTAGCTTGTCTTCATTAAAACACTTGGAAAGCTTGATTTCACAGTCTCCCCCTTTTTGATGATGACAACCATTGCTTGAAGTTTGGAGTGCATCTTGGTTTTCTCTAATCAAGTTGTTTAAAAACTCCCCCTAAGTCAAAGACTCCCCCTTGATCTAGTGCATGTAATTTTTGAAGATTGCTTGCTTGCTGCAATTAGGGTTAGAGAAACACAAAAGAAACTACAAAGTCTTCTCCCCCTTTGTCATTAGCAAAAAGGAATGGGAAAGAAGATCATAAAAAGTTTGCACATAGAAACGACATAGCATAAATAAAGTTTGCATACATATATATAACTAAAACAAAGTGCACAAAACGAGAAGGATCACAATACACAAAGTGTCTTTAAACAAAACTAGAAAAATGACATAAAACATAAGAACATAAAGTACTAAAACATAAGAGATTAAAAACTAATCGTCCATTGAAGATAGTCAAAAACTTGATTGTAAGAGTTTTCCATTGGTTGTGGAGGTTGGTTTTGAATTGGTTCTTCTTGTGGAGGTTGGTTTTGTGGAGGAGTATGAATGTATGTGATGGTTCTTTTAATCGGATCAAATTTGACGCCGGTTTTGGTATTACATACTTTCTTCAGAGTGATTTCATGTTTGGGTTTAGTCATAGGAACCATGTGTTCACCAGACAAGGGAACATTGAACTTCTCAAAAACAAGGGTAAGTCAGGAGCCATAGGGCAAAGCAGAAGCATTTTCATTATGAAGTGCCATATGATGTAGAATCACATAAGACCAGTTGATTTGAATCCCATTCTTCATTGCATACAAAATTTGCATCTCACAATCATTGACATTGGAAATATTTGAGAACTTTGGCATAACCACATACGCCAAAAAGCAGTGGATCAAACGATCATCAATAGTGAGAATTCTTGCAGACCAAGAGTTCCTCTCCGCAGTTCCACCAATAAGTCTTTGCCTTTTCTGAATAAAATCACGCTCGGGAATTCTTGCAATTCCATAGTAGAAGTCTCTTTTGTTGTAGCCGGGCAGATTTGCATTTGAGAGAAGTTTAATGCAAGCACCATCATTTGGAATACCCAAAGCTTCACCAAAATTCTGCACTGTGAGTTCTATAGGAACCCCTTTGACATTTGAAATCATGCAACCTTTAAAAATGGTTAGATTACTATAGAAAATTCTAACCAAAGTGGGGTAAATGGGTCCATTAACACCAATCAAGTTGTACATCCCTTGAGATCTAAATAATGCTGGAAAACTAAAGCATTTAGAATAAAAGTTGTCAAGATTACTGAACCTTGGTAGAAGAACCGTCATCCTCTGAAAATGAGACACAAATCTTTCCCTTTGGCTTCTTGATGGAATGAGTCTTGAGATATCATCACCTTGAGATGAGGAAGAAGCTTTTCCCTTTCCTTTCTTTGATGTTGACATGGTGAGGGATGAGAGAATTGGAATGGGAAAGGGTATTTGGTGTTTGTAGGGTTTCTTGAGATAAGAGAGGATATATGAAGTTTTGGTTTTGGTTGAGCTTTTATAGATAGATAGGCATTCAATGGTTAGGTAAGGCATTCAATGGTTAGTCAAAACAATAAAGCCTTGTAGAATAGAGATTCTTGAGTGTGTAAGTATCCAAAAAAACTTGTCATAGGAAAGGACTATGCATTTAAAATTTGTTGACCAAATACTTAAAACATTCAAAAAGAGAATAAGAATCTTTGTACAAAGTAAATAATAGTAATGGTAATGGAAGAGAAGGAATAAAAAGGAGTGTAACTGGAAAAAAAATTCAAAATTTTGAACTGTGCAATCGATTGTCGTTTGATGACAACCGATTGCATCTTTTGTAAAATGTAGACAGGGGCGAAAATAAAGAAGAAGCAACCGATTTTCGTGGAGTGACAACCGATTGTCATGAAGACAGAATCTAAAATTTTTAAGATACAACCGATTGTCACTCTATGACAACCGATTGTCATTAGTGAAAAAGTGAAAAATACTTAATTTTTGTGCATTTCATGGTCATATATCATAAGTTTAGTAATAAAAACATGGATTGAGACATATTACCATAAATTTAAGATTAAAATCATAGCCATGTACCTTAATTAGATAATGTCATTTTCGTCCAAGATACCTAGCTCTCTTCGGATCTTGAAAAACGGTTCTTTTGCCAATGGTTTAGTGAAGATATCTGCTAGTTGATTATGCGTATCCACAAAGGTAACTTAGACATCTCCTTGAAGTACATGATCACGAAGAAAGTGATGTCAAATGTCGATATGCTTTGTTCTAGAATGAATCACAGGATTTTTTGTAATGTTGATTGCACTTGTGTTGTCGCATCAGAGTGGAATGCATCCAAGGTCGAGTCCGTAGTCACAGAGTTGTTGCTTGAGCCATAGAATTTGCACACAACAACTACCGGCTGCAATATATTCCGCCTCGGCCGTACTAAGAGCCACCTAAGCTTGTTTCTTTCATGCCCAAGAGACTAATGCATTTCCCAAAATGTGACAAGTTCCACTTGTGCTCTTTCTATCTGTTTTACATCCTGCATAATCAGCGTCAGAATAACCAATTAAATTGCATATATTACCTTTTGGGTACCATAGGCCGACATTGGT
The DNA here is from genome assembly GCA_948472305.1 of Vicia faba. Classification (NCBI taxonomy): domain Eukaryota; kingdom Viridiplantae; phylum Streptophyta; class Magnoliopsida; order Fabales; family Fabaceae; genus Vicia; species Vicia faba. The sequence goes on from OX451736.1 coordinate 1,551,010,227, forward strand.
TATTACTTTGAGATATTTCATGATTCTTTTTACCGCCATAAGGTGAGATTCCTTCAGGTTTGCTTGAAATCATGCACACAAACATACACTGAACATGATGTCAGGACGACTTGCCGTCAAGTATAATAGTGAACCAATCATGCCTCGATATTTAGTAATATCAATGGAAATACCAAATTCATCTTGATCAACATAAGTACCGGAGCCCATTGGCGTGTGCATTGATTTGCAATTATCCATATCAAACTTTTTCAAAAGTTCCTTGCAATATTTTGATTGATTGATGAAGATACCATCTTTCAGTTGCTTAATTTGCAATCCAAGGAAATAGTTCATCTTGCCCATCATAGACATCTCAAATTCTCCTTGCATCATCAACGAGAATTCTTCACACAAATCTTGGTTAGTTGAACCAAATATAATATCATCGACATAGACTTGTACTAATAAAGTATTACCTTTGATCTTCTTTATGAACAAGGTCTTATCCACTTTAACTTTCTCGAAACCTTTTTCGCATAAGAATGTACTGAGTCTGTCATACCATGCTCTAGGTGCTTGTTTTAAGCCATAAAGAGCTTTTCTCAACTTAAAGACATGTGAAGGATTCTTGAAGTCTTCAAAGCCCGAGGGTTGTTTGACATAGACTTCTTCATTGATGTAGCCATTTAAGAATGCGCTTTTGACGTCCATTTGGTAAAGCTGAAAATTCATTGAACAAGCATAAGCAAGTAAAACACGGATAGCTTCTAACCTTGCAACTGGAGCGAAAGTTTCTTCAAAGTCAATTCCCTCTTCTTGGTTGTATCCTTGGGCTACCAATCTTGCTTTGTTTCGGACAATTATACCGTTCTCATCAAGTTTGTTTTTGAACACCCATCTTGTACCTATGATGTGTTTGTCACTTGGTCTAGGAACAAGTTCCCAAACTTGATTTCTCTCGAACTGATTTAACTCTTCTTGCATAGCAATCATCCATTGGTCATCTCCTAATGCGTCGTCGACTTTGGAAGGTTCGATTTGAGAAACGAACGCCATGTTCAAGCAAGCATCTTTGAGGTTCAATCTTGTTGAAACGCCTTGACTGATGTCACCAATGATTTTATCAATAGGGTGATCTCTATGGGTTCTCCATTCCTTAGGTAGATCATTGACATTTGATTCATCCGAAATTTGTTCTTCTTGTTGTTTCAATTGATTCTCATTGTTGGTCTTGGAGCCATCTTCTTGAGGAATATCTAAAATCTCATCATCATTATTTAAAACAGTAGTATCCTCCTCGGAGGGGTTAGATTCATCGAATGATACATGCATAGATTCCTCAATAGTTAAAGTTCTTTTATTGTATATACGATAAGCTTTACTAGATAGGGAGTAACCAAGAAAAATACCTTCATCTGATTTTTCATCAAACTTACCAGGGTTGTCTTTGTCATTATTAAGGACAAAACATTTGCAGCCAAAGACATGAAAGAATGAAATATTTGGTTTCCTTCCTCGAAAGAGTTCATACCGAGTCTTCTTCAAGATAGGTCGAATATTAACTCTATTGCTCACAAAGCATTTCGTGCTTACAACATCCGCCCAAATGTATTTTGGAAGGTTTGAATCACTAAGAATTGTCCTTGCAAGTTCAATAGGAGACCTATTCTTCCTTTCTACAACTCCATTCTGTTGAGGAGTCCTTGGTGCCGAGAAATAATGTGATATTCCATGTTCTTCACAGAAATCTTCAAAGGAGGAATTCTGGAATTCTCCACCATGGTCGCGTCTTATGGAGGCAATAGATAGTGACTTCTCATTTTGAATTTGCTTTGCATATTTATTGAACGCCTTGAATGCATCATTTTTCTTCACTAAAAAGTGTGTCCAAGTATATCTAGAAAAGTCATCAACAATAACTAGAGCGTATACATTACCTCCGAAGCTCCTTGTTCTAGAAGGGCCAAACAAGTCCATATGAAACAGTTGTAGTGGCCTAGTAGTGGACACCACATTCTTGGATTTGAAAGTTGATTTTGTTTGCTTTCCCTTTTGACATGCATCACAAAGTATATCTTTGATGAACTTTATCTTAGGAAGTCCAACAACAAGGTCGTGCTTAATCAATTTGTTTAAATGTTCCATATGAATATGAGCGATTCTTTTGTACCATAGCCATGAGCCATTGTTGTTTTCCCTGAGACATTTAACCTTCAAAGACAAATCGTTAAGGGAAATCATAAAAATATTATTTACTCTTTTACCTTTAAGTTTAGCCTCATGTGTGACTTCATCTTCTATCAAACATTCATCTTTAGTGAACTTGATCTTGAAGCCTTTGTCACATAGTTGGCTAATTCTTAGAAGATTATGCTTTAGTCCTTCGACATAAAGAACATCTTCAATTGATGTGAAAGGTGGACCACCAACTTTTCCTATGCCAAGAATCTTTCCTTTGTTGTTATCTCCATACGTCACATAACCCTTGGCCTTAAGCGTTAGATGTGAAAATTTGTCGATATCTCCCGTCATATGCTTGGAATAACCACTATCGAGATACCATAGATTTGAAGTGGTCGTCAAGCTTACCTACAAAACAAGATTAGGTTTTGTTAGGTACCCAAGTTGCTTTGGGTCCTTCATAATTAGTTCCTTTCTTAACCCACACATAATGCCCATTTGCTATGCCAAAGTTTCTAACATAACAAGCATTGGGTGTGTGTCCTTGAATACCATAATAAAAACATGTAGGTTCAAATTTACTTCTATATCTAGAAGGATAAGATTTCTTCTTAGAGGGTATTTTATTTTTAGGATAGTGATGAACTATTTCGGGAGTGATTTCTTTCTCTTTGGTTGGTTGATCGCTAGCCTTGACAAAGATGGTTTTGTTGGTACTTGGTTTTGAAAATTTTGAGTATCCAAGACCACTTTTGTCATTTGAGTATCTTTGTTGGCTAAGAACACCTTCCAATCTAATTTGTCCTTTTTCATACCTTTCAATAACCCTTTTTAATAGGACAATTTGGAAAGAGAGAGATTCACACTTTGTGCATACAAAATTCTGTTTTTCATCACTAACTTTTTGCTTTTCATCTTTGAGATCTTTTTCAATAGATCCACATTTTTCTTCCAACGATGCAATTTGTTTCTTTTGTGATGAGATGGTTTTGTACAGAATTTTGCATTCATTTAACAGTTCATTTATAGCACCTTGTGCATCACTATCAAAAAGAGAGAATACATTACTAACCTCATCATCTTCGCTTTCGGAGTGGTGTGAGGCCATTAATGCAAGATTGGCACTTTCGTCGCTATCGGAGTCGGATGACGAACTCAGTTCAACATCTTCCCATGCAACATATGCTTTCTTATCTTTTGATTCCTTCTTGCCTTTGTAGCCACTTTTCTTTTAATGTTTTGGACAGTCCGGTTTGATGTGACCTTGTTTACCACATTCATAACAAGTAACTTCTTGTATTGATGAGGATCCTTCCTTCTTCTTGAAGTGTTTCTTCTTCTTTGAGTGCGAGAAGGCTTTGTCATTTTTACCAAAGAATTTTCCAAGTCTTCTAACGAGAAGCATGAAGTTTTCATCTTCATCAGGATTATCTTTCTTTTCGTCTTCCTTGGAGTCAATCTTCAAGACAATGTTCTTAGACTTCTTTTCTTGATTTTCACGCTTTTCCAATCTACCAAGTTCTGTCTCGTATTCTTGAAGTTTCCCGAACAAAGTTGCGGATGCCATAGTAGCGAGACTCTTCTTTTCTGAGATTGCCGTTACCTTTGGTTGCCATTCTCTAGTCAAGGATCTGAGCACTTTTAGGTTCAATTCATCATTAGTCAATGTTTTGCCAAGTGCCCTTAGATGATTTGTTAGATGCACAAATCTCTTTTGTAAATCAAGAATGGATTCTCCGGGTTGCATGCGGAACAATTCATATTCTTGACTTAACGTATTAAGTCTCGATCTCTTAACTTCAGTTGTTCCTTCATGTGTTTCAACCAGTGTATCCCAAATTTCTTTTGCTGTTGTACATGCTGAGATACGGAAGAATTCATCCATACTAAGTGCGCTTTGAAGGAGGTTTATTGCCTTTTTGTCATACAAGACCTTTTTCTTATCATCATCATCCCATACAGTTTTAGGCTTTAATGAACCAACGCCGTTTACAACAGTTACCGGAACAAAAGGGCCATTTTGGACAGCATCCCATATTTCTTCTCCTTGTGCTTCTAGATGAGCCTTCATACGAATCTTCCAGAAATCAAAATATTCACCACAGAATAGAGGAGGCTTTTGCTACTGCCATCGTCTCTGAACACAAAATTATTGTTTGCGGAAGCCATTCTGGATCTAGTAGGAATAGGTTACCTATAACCTGCTCTGATGCCAATTGTAAGTTCAGATGCGGCTAAGAGGGGGGGGGGGGGGGGTGAATTAGGTTCTTTAAAACTTTTTCTGAATTGTATGAATATTTTTGCACGAGTTTCTTTTCTTTCTTTTTCGATAAGTGATGAAAGCAGTAAATGCGGAAAGTAAAGAACACGGTGATGTATCCTGGTTCCCCTCACAATCCAAGAGTAATCCAGACCCCTTTCAACATGAAAGAGATTTCCTTATTGTTGGTAATTTATACAAAGACTCCCTAACAAGCCAAGAACAATCCTCTTGGACCAATAACAATCCTCTTGGATTTTCACTAAGACCACAAAGAGAACAATCCTCCCTAAGTGTCTTTCTTGTTTCCAACAATCCTGAAAACAAGTATACAATAGTTTGTTTAATTTGTATAATAGTTTGAATGATGAAAGAACAATGTCAATCACTTGATTGATCTTCTCTAATCAATATGAAATTTAAGATGGAATACTCTTCTAAGTGCTCAAGAACAATTTTCAGTATGCATATGAAAATGATGAACAAAAATCTTGAGTATAAAGAGTATGATCAAAATAATAGAAAGTTGTTAGTGATTGTTGTTGTATTTTCTTGTTGATTTTTTTAATAGATTTTCAAAATTCTAAATGAAAATAATTTATAGTGTAATAATACCTCTTCAATGAAACATAGCAATGTTTAAACCATTTTTACTAAAACAATGTATATGAAAAGATACAAGGATTGCCATGAAAAGGTGTTACCAAAGGTTGCTGGAAAAATAAAATTATTCAAAATTTAAGGCACAAAAACCGATTGCACCAAAGCAGCAATGGATTGCAGCACAACAACGTTTAAAAAATTTGTAAAATATAACTAGGACAATCGATTGTCATTGAGGAGCAATCGGTTTCTCTAAAACCAATGTTAAAAAAATTTGAAAATAAAACACATGACAATCGATTGCTGCTAGACGACAACCAATTGTATGTCAAACAAAAGCAAAGGTTTCTTGGATGCAACCGATTGTCGTTATATGACAATCGATTTCTTGTGTACAAAAATTGAAAAATTATTATTTTCAAAGATTTTAAACAATTTAAAATATCCTTCTTCAATCATACTTAGTATATACTCAAAATATTATTTTAATAAAGTAAATGCATGATTAAAAATAGTTTTGAGCACTAAGAGCATAAGATCAAAAATTTCATATACCTTAAGCCATGAGTCTTGAAATGTTGATCTTGATCAACGAATCTTTGCTTGAGATAAAACTTCTATCTTGATCAATTCATTTTTGCATGCTAGCTTGTCTTCATCAAAACACTTGGAAAGCTTGATTTCACAAACCTATGAGACGCTTTAGCAATTTCGTTTTAGGGACTAGATCGTTTACCGAAGGCAACATCGAGGGTCATCGAGGGACTACGATCTTTTATCGAGGGTCTTTTGCTAAAACACCCATGCTCGAGGGACGTGACTATTTTTTCGATAGGCCACAAGGTGGGATTACCCTAAGGGTGCTAGTGTGCAAGTTTGTTTGATTGCATGCATTTTATAGTCTTGATTAGGGTTATCTATTTGTTGATTTTATATCTTGCCATACACATCCTAATTACTACCATTTTATATTTGGAAAAGTGTTAAATTGCCGAAATATAAAAGTCCTACGCTATTACAATATTTTAGGGGTCGGGGGTACATATTTCACAAATGGGGGGTTGCAAGAATTTAAACCCTATTTAACTATTACAACCATATTAAAATGTACAACGTAAGAAAGAAAAAGAAAATTGTTTAGAAAATGGTTTTTTTTGTCTTAATGGATTTAAAAAGAGGAAATAAATTAGTTAGTAAAAAGAAAATATTTTCATATCTTTTTTATATTGATAAAAAGAGTATTAATATTGAAAATGATAAAAGAAAAATAAATGAAAGATAGAAATAGCGTGCTGCTGCAAGCAAAACAACAAGGATCAGAAGTTCTGAAGCCAGGCGCATTGTGACTCAGAAAGGAACGTCAGTGGAATCAGAAGTTCTGGATTGATACACTCTAAGGCCCTGCAAGAAACGTTAGAGGGAAAGGAAACAAAGGTTTTGGGTGGTATTCAGACAGTGAGCCAAAAGTCAGAAGTTCTGTGTTGTTCTAAAATAGTGAGTGAGCATTATAGGTTCTGTGTATTAAAATAGTAAGAAATCCTAGAAGTTTTATGTGTTAAAATAGTAAGAAAGCCTAGAAGTTATGTGTGTTTAACATGTAGGGAGAACTCAGAAGTTATGTGCTATGCTAAAACAGTGAGTGAAAAAACAGGGGTCATGTGCCACATTTCAACTCCTTCTTCATATTAATCAGAACATCAGCAATTTATTCAGTATTTAACAAACAACAAGTCAGAAAGATAAAAGCACAATAATTTATAAAAGTTCAAATCCCTAATCTGAGCCTAGCCCTAATAAAGAAGTTCTGATCCACAGTTTTCCTACTTATGCAATGATATGGACAACATTAATACTGTGATATTTACATATTTTATTGATGTTCTGAATGAAGAGATGCAAAGTTAGAAAGACTTACCTTGAACCTAGAGTGTGGGCTTGGAACTTGAACTGCTGCCTTTAGATATTCTGGAATCGGCAAGAGCAACGGAAAAGAATATTCCAAGTTCTTTGACTCAAAGGGAAGAACAAAAGTTTTGGTTTTCTATTTGGGAATTCTTGATTTTTACGAAGGTTTCACTGTTTTCTTTTCTCTCTTTTTATGATTTTCTCTCTCCAAAAGCCAGCCCCTTGAACGTGTGATGGAGCCACTTATTTATAGATGGGTTTGTTATGGTTTTGGTGGAAAAACAAATGGGATTCAAACCTTTTTGGTATACTGTTCCATTGCTTTTTAATCACAGTTTTTGTATGCTAATTTGGTGAAAATATAGGGTTTGAGAAAAATGCAGGCGTGGACTAGATCAGCAGCAATTTGGAGTGTTGTGGCAGCTGGTTGCAGGACTGTGTTATAGCAGTGCAGTAGGTTGTTCAAACAAGGTTTTAGGGTTTTGTGATGTTCTGATCGAAGAAGACCAGAATGAAACTCGAAGGGTGATGCTCTGATCGAAGCATATGCTAAAGAGTCATGTTCTGAACCATGTTTGCAACTTCTGACTGCACTTGCGTGGAGGCTGGCTCAGAAGTTCTGAAGTATCATATTCTCTCAACACTTAGAAAATTTTCTAAATGTTTAGAAATTTGATTTTTTCAAACTAATTTCTGACTTCTGATTTTTCATTAACCAATTTCATGTCTTGATGAAATATAATTGTTGAAACTTGATTTTTGATCCAAAAGTCAAAGTTTGACTTTTCAGGGTGCTTTTGACCATTTTGCCCTTATGGATGATTTTCTTGAAAAGTTGTAATTCAAGACTTAAATTTTGATAGAAGAAAACCTGAGAGTCCAGGATGATCCTTTCAGAAATGAGAGGGAAAATTTTGGGGTACAATAGCAGCCTCCGTTCAATCTTCCTAAGCCTGAGGATGTAGATTGGCTGATCCGCCTTTCGTGATCTGAAGGTGGAAGATGATTGAACACTAGAGTACCCAGAAATTTTCACTCGCATGGAGTAATACTGATTGGTGATATCGAGAATGGGCTTGCAAATTCCATCCAGAAAATATTGATTGCATAAGAGATTCCTTGGCGAGAATTACTGTACTTGCGGATAAGGAGGACTTCTCTAGGGAATTTTGATTTATGTCCTGGGAAGTAGCATCCAGGAGCTTCGGTTGTCCATTAATCTGTTGTGGAATTAACTCTTGATCGAGGAGGTTAAAGTAGAATGCATATCTAGTTAGGGTCCAAGCTGTACAACAGCTTACTGGGGAAATATGAAATCGACCGAATCGTGTCGGGTCTGGGCCTTACAGTGTTGTAAACTGTTGTCTGGAGATGAGGGAGAAGGAACCTGGATAGTAGGGTTACTTTGAGATGAAAGCCTGTATAGTAGGGCTATGAGAAAGAACCTGGATAGTAGGGTTACTTTGAGATGAAAGCCTGGATAGTAGGGCTATGAGAAATAACCTGGATAGTAGGGTTACTTCGAGATGAAAGCTTGGATAGTAGGGCTTATGAGAAGGAACCTGGGTCGTAGGGTTATTTCAAAATGAAATCCTGGGTAGTAGGGCCATGAGAAGGAACTTGGGTCGTAGGTTTACTTCGAAATGAAAGTCTGGTAGCTTCATGGATTTAATCTTGAACTGTTTGGATTGTTGATGATAACCATCTTTCTTGAAAAGGTACAAGATTAATTATATGCGATGCAAGAAATGCATTGTGTGATGATGTTCTCAAAATAAATGAGATTATGTTGTATGCAATATGTATGAGCACGTCATGATGTATGCACATGAAATGCTATTATGACATGTCTGAGTCTGGGAAAATAAATTCTTGACTGCTACAGGAGAGTATAGCATTCCTGACTGTTGTAGAGAACTGTGATTCTTCCACTTCCGTTGGGGATGGAGAATGGAAATGATTGTGCAAGAGAATTCCTCTTCGTTGTTTGTGAATATTCTTCCAGGGAGAGACTCTGTATGAGAATAGCTCTGTGGGGGAATGACTCTGTTAACTCTGTTGGGGATTGAGCCTTTGTATCTAGAGAAACAAACTCTGCTTGGGGAGATAATAATTTATGATGATCCGCTCGCGATTATGCAATTTGTCCGGGGGATATAGATGTCAGGTTTCTGGACGACTCTGGCCAGGGAGATTACTTCCCGTTTTGAGAAAATTGACATCAATGCTTTGATTACCTTTACTCTGTGGGGGATACAGATGCTACGAGGTCGTATGCACTGATGATTATGTTTCGAGGTTGTCTCTGCCCCGGTATCGGATGGACAAAGTAACTGTCGGGTTTTGACTTTTTAGGTTTTATGCCCTTGTTTCTTAAGTTACGAGCAATTGTCTTTCCGTTTCTTATGTAAATATTTATGAGCAGTAACCATATTCAATGCATATGTCAAGAATAAACCATTGGACGTTTTTTTGCAAAACAAAACAGAAAAGGACAAAAACTCATATATTATTCGTTTTTAAAAAAATGATTTGTATTGATTTTCGAAGTTGGCGTATAATAGGTGTTTTTGTACAAGGAGGCTGACGCTCTAGTAAGAGAACGCCGTCGTAAGAATAGAAGTTATACAATATTGTGTAAAAAGAAAACAGCTATGTACAACAATCCCATTGGGTTCCAATTCTGCTATTTCCGCTATGTCTTCGAGTGTCTCATCACTTTGCTGCTTGTCCGAAGCTGATTAGGTTGATCGATGCTGTTTGAGCTTGACAATTGATACTGAGGTCAGATCGCAGGGTGACACAATGGGACATAGTGATATGATTTTCATCCCTAACTTTTTCCTGGACCGCCCTTTCGGGTTTTCAGTCCACCGGGATACCCTTTTTTGCCCAAGTCGCATTTTCAGGTTTTTGACTTGCCGGGTGTACAGATTTTTTCATTTTCATCCCTTATTTTTTCCCGAACACATTTGGTTCGGCGGGAAGCCCTTATTTTTTCCTAGGCTAGTCAACCTAGCGGGTCTCTTATCATGTGTAGTATCTTTTCACTATGTTCGCATTGACAGGGTGAGGAAGGTCGTCACCATCCATGGTGGTCAAAATCATGGCTCCACCCGAGAAAATGTTTTTAATCACAAATGGCCCTTCGTATGTGAGAGTCCATTTCCCCTGGGGTCACCTTGCGGCAGTATGATGCGCTTGATCACTAGATCCCCTACTTGATACTCTTGGCGTCTGACCTTCTTGTTGAAAGACTTGATCATCCGTTTTTGATACGTTTGACCATGACAGACAGTAGTAAGTCTCTTCTCATTGATCAAATTCAGTTGATCAAGTCGATTCTAGATCCAGTAGTCTTCGTTTAAACCTGCATCTTTCATAATCCTTAGAGAAGGAATATGGACCTCAATGGGTAGGACTGCCTCCATGCCATATACCAGTGAGTAGGGTGTTTCCCATATCGACGTCTGTGCTGAGGTACGGTACCCATGCAGAGCGAATAGTAGCATCTCATGCCAGTCTTTGTATGTCACTGTCATCTTCTGTATAATCTTCTTGATGTTCTTGTTAGCCACTTCAATAACGCTATTTATCTTCGATCGGTAGGAAGAAAAGTTATGATGTTGTATCTTGAACTGCTTACAGAGTTTGGTGATCATCGTGTTATTGAGATTCATACCATTATCAGTGATAATTCTCTCTGGCACACCATACCAACAAATCAGGTTATGCTTGATAAACTGCGCCACAACATTCTTGGTAACAGTAGCAAAGGAGGCCGCCTCAACCCATTTCATGAAGTAATTGATGGCCACTAGGATGAAGCAATACCCATTGGAGGCGGTGGGCCTGATTTATCCGATCATGTAAATGCCCCACATTGCAAAGGGCCACGGAGCTGTCAATACATTCAAAGGAACCGAAGGCACATGCACCTTATCAACATAAATTTGGCACTTATGACAAGTTCGGGATTGCTGATAACAATCTGCTTCCATAGTGGACCAAAACTATCCTGCCCGTAGGATCTTCTTAGCCATGGTATGTCCATTGGAATGGGTTCCGAAGGTACCTTCATGTAGATCTATCATAATCCTCTCTGCTTCGTTCTTGTCTACACACCGCAATAAGGTAGAGTCATGATTGCGCTTGTAGAGGATTACATTACTGAGGAAGAATTTCACAGTGAACCTTCTCAAAAACTTCTTATCATTGACAGATGCCCCTTCAGGATACTCTTGAGCCTCGAGTGACTTCTTTACTTCATGAAACCAAGGTTTGTCTGCCACCTCTTCAATATCAATCTCACAACAGTGCGTTGGTTCATCTAACCTTTCAATGGTGATTCGGGGAGCTTCGTTATCCCACCTAACTTTGAACATAGAAGAGATGGTAGCTAGCACGTCCGCTAACTGATTCTCCTCTCGTGGGAAATGTTCAAAATTCACCTCCTCAAAGTGTGGGATAAATGTCAGTACGTGCTCTTTGTATGGGATGAGATTCGAATGCTTCGTATCCCATTCTCCTTTGATCTGACTTATCACCAAGGCTGAATCCCTGAAGACATTTAGGAACTTGATCCTGAGGTCAATAGCGGCTTTGAGACCCATGATGCAGGCTTCATACTCCGCCATGTTGTTAGTGCAGTTGAAACATAATCGGGCAGTGAAAGGAGTGTGACAGCCCTCATGGGATATGATTACAGCACCGATTCCATTACCAAGTGCGTTCGAAGCTCCATCAAAGACCATAGTCCATCGGGATCCTTCTTCAGGTCCTTCATCTGGTCCAGGTTCTTTGTAGTCAGTCACCAGCATAATGTTCTCGCCCGGGAACTCAAAATTCACGGACTGGTAGTCATCCATGGCCTGGTGAACCAAATGATAAGCCAATACACTCCCCTTGATTGCTTTCTGGGTTGTATATTGTATATCATATTCGGTTAAGATCATCTGCCATCTCGCTATTCTTCCGGAGAGTGCGGGCTTCTCGAAGATGTATTTGATTGGATCCATCTTAGATATCAAAAGAGTAGTGTGGGTCAAAATATACTGTCTCAGTCGGCGAGCAGCCCATGCCAAAGCACAACCAGTTTTCTCGAGAAATGAATATTTTGTCTAATAGTCGGTAAACTTTTTGCTAAGGTAGTATATTGCGTGCTCTTTTTGACCAGACTCATCAGGTTACCCCAACACACACCCCATTGAATTGTCGAGCACTATTAAGTATAATATCAAAGGTCTTCCTTCAACCGGAGGCATCCAAATTGGCGGTTCTTGAAGATATTCTTTGACCCTTTCGAAATAAGTCTGGAATTCGTCATTCCACTTTACCACTTGATCTTTCTTTAGAAGCTTGAAGATGCACTCACAAGTAGCAGTCAGATGTGAAATGAACCTGGCGATATAATTCAAGCGTCCCAAGACACCTCTAACTTCCTTCTCAGTACGGGGAGCCGACATCTCTTGTATGGCCTTTACCTTTTCGGGGTCTACCTGAATACCTTTGTCACTGACGATGAAACCCAGAAGCTTACCAGACCTTACCCCGAAGGTGAACTTGTTCGGATTTAACCTCAGCTTGTATATCTTCAACCTGTCGAACAATCTTTGTAGATGATCCAAGTGTTCCTCTTCAGTTTGAGACCTGGCTATCATGTCATCAACATAAACCTCGATCTCATGGTGAATCATATCGTGGAATAAAGCGACCATGGCTCGCTGATAGGTTGCCCCAACATTCTTCAACCCAAAAGGCATCACCTTGTAACGGAAGGTGCCCCACTGTCTGACGAAGGTCGTCTTCTCCATGTCTTCAGGAGCCATCTTGATCTGGTTATAGCCAGAGAAACCATCTATGAAGGAGAAGATTTTTTGTTGTGCGGTGTTGTCGACCAGGACATCAATGTGAGGAAGCGGGAAGTCATCCTTGGGACTCGCCCTTTACAGATCTCTGTAATCCACACACATCCGTACCTTGCCGTCCTTCTTAGGTACTGGAATGACGTTAGCAACCCACTGTGGATAGGAGGTGACAACTAAGAACCCTGTGTCGAACTGCTTCATGACCTCTGCCTTGATCTTCTGTAACATTTCAGGGTGCATACGGTGGACCTTCTGTTTAATCGGAGGACAATCCTCTTTAGTTGGAAGATAGTGTACTGCGATGTCAGTATCTACACCAGGCATGTCTTCATATGACCAGGAAAAAATCTCAACGTAGTTGTGCAACATCTGTATCAACCGCTGTTTAATCTTAACTTCCATATTTGCGCCGATCTTGACTTCTTTTCTGTCCATCTTTATGCCCAAGTTTATTGTCTCAACTGGCTCTTCATGAGGATGTATAGCCCTCTCTTCCTATTGTAATAGTCTAGCAAGTTCTCCGGCACCTCACAATCGTTCTCACCTTCGTCCTCGGCTTGGTTGATCGGATTTTCGAAGTCATAACTGGAAATAGAAGGATTGTTATCAATGGGATCCATAGTGGATATGGATCTGCAATTTGATACGTGAGTGTGTGTAAGAGCATAGTTGAATTGATAAAGTAAAAACAGAAAAGAAAAAACAGAGAGCGTAAAATTTGTATGCAAAGAACGTCCAATGCTTCATTGATGACATATGAAATGACATATAATAACCCTCACAGATAGAACCATTGTGCCTCGGGTAAGCCACAAGGCCAAAAATTTTAAATTTTTCATTACAAACTTAGAAAACAAGTAAGACAATTACTACGGAATAGAAGAAACTGGAATAAAATCTCTAGTTGTCCAATTACTCGGTCCACCGTTGGTAGTCGGGTAAATCCAACTGTCAATATCAAAGTCTTCCTCATTGTCTTCAATAACATTGACCCCTCGATTGCCGATGCATAGGGGAGGTCCTCCAACTCAAGCGTGCCGAACAGCCCTCTGAGCCCCTGAAGTAAAGCCTAAACAAAATTTGTCAATTTTGTGAGTAAAATCAGGGAATTGTCCCCAATTGGTACACCCACCTTCTTCGACCACTACTATAGCGTCCTTGAGAGAAGCCATCTTCAGAGGAGGTTTGGTGCTGGTAGTGGTCTCAGTTGACGCCAAAATCTGGGGAACTTCTTCAATGTTTTGACAACAGGTCTCTATAAATTCCCCGTCCATCTCTATGTACCTGAAGGAATTCAGGTGGCTCACCATATACACCTTCTCGCCATGCACAGTAACTATCTTCCCCTTCACCGGATACTTCAACATTTGGTGTAGTGTAGAAGTAACAGCCCCAGCTTCATGGATCCAAGGATGACCCAACAAACAAGAGTATGATGGCCTGATGTCCATCACATAGAAAGTGGACTTAAAGGTCTGAGAGCCTACCTTGACAGGGATGCCCACCTCTCCATGCACCATTCTCTTCGACCCGTCAAAAGCCCTTACCACAATGTTACTAGGCTTTAAGGTTAAGCCTTCATAATCCAACCAATCAAGAGCCTTCTTAGGAAGAAAATTCATGGAAGACCCAGTATCCACTAGCACATGAACCATAGTGGTTCCCCTACATTCGATCGATACATGCAGAGCATCATTATGCTTCCTCCATTTTGGTGTCAAGTCGGCATCTGAAAAACCCAGCCCATTGTCAGCAGTCAAGCTGGCTACACAGTCTTTGAATTGATCAACTGAGGTCTCTTGCGGAACATGTGCAGTCTTGAGGAATGCGATCAAAGCTTTCGCATGGGCCTCAGAACACAACAATAGAGACAACATTGATATCTTCGAGGGGGTCTTCCCCAACATCTCGACCATATTATAGTCCCTCTTTTGAATTATTTTTAATACTTCCTCTATCTCTTGCTTAGAGGTTTCCACGACAATCTTTCTAGGTGCCTCCGTCCAGGCAGGCCCACCTAAAGCTTCTTTTCCTCGAGTCCCAGATGACTCGACGGTAGGAGTAATAATTGGAGTAAGAACATGAGTAGTAGTTGAAGTATCAGTAGGAATAGCAGGTTAAATGACAAGAGGCTTATTGACAGTCTTCGGGGAAATCACGGGAGAGAAAACCCTTCCACTTCAAGTGATCTTACTGGTCCCGACAATGTTACTGACATCGGGATCAACCTCTTCATTCTTCAGGTCTTGTTTAACGCCATGGTACTAAATATCGGCGCCATAATGTCAAGGGACATCTTTGACCGAGGCGTACGGGACATGACCAGGACAGGTAATTATTAACGGAGCAACTCTCGAAGCGGGTGTAATCCTAACAGGCCTTCTCGAGGAGGCCTTGGAAGGATTGGTGGAAATGGTTATAATAGCAACATATTCGAACAGAACAGCTGGAATCAAAGTTTTCTCGAACAAAATTTCTCTGTTGTCCATCAGGCGCTGGTCACATGTCTTCAGCAAATAGCAACCATAAGGCAGAGATGAACACATGTGGCAACCTTCACTACAACCCAGAAATAAACCGGCCAACAACAAATTATTCTTAACAATTATAAGAGGAGTAGAAACTTCATCAACAGAGGTAACAAATAGATCAGTATCAATAGAATTAACTCCACGGTTGTGCTTAGGCATGGGAGCAGTTATGACATTGGGATTATCTGGAGCATCGAACTCAATCTCCTTCGCTTTAATTAGATCTTGTACCTTATTTCTTAGAGCCCAGTAGTCATTTGTATCGTGGCAATAACTCTCGAAATGGAAGGAACACCGAGCGTTTGGGTTGTACCGAGGAGATGTGGTATTAGGATTCTTGGGAGCCTCCTTCAAGGTTGCAAAATTGGATCTCAGCAGATGGGGTAGAACTTTTGTCAATGTCATGTTAATTTGGGTGAACTGACTTTATGGTCTTTCTACCCTTTGCTGATTGTTGTGTTGTGGGGCAGCGGCGGGCCTAGGTATCATTACAACACTTACTATTGGATGATATTCTACTCTGCTCTGACCTCTCAAGTTATAAATGGCACTGGCCTCCTTCTTACCAGTGAAGGGCCTCTTTACTGAACTCGAAGAGGTGTCTTTCTATATTTTACCGCTCCAGATCCCAGCTTCTACCCTTTCTCCAGTTAATATCAGCTCAGTGAAACCAACTGACGAGCTGCCAATTAAATGGTTAAAGAATGGACCAGACAACGTCCCAAGAAACATGCCAACCAACTCCCTGTCAGATAAAGGGGGTTGAACTCTCCCAGCCAAGTCTCTCCACTTCTACGCATAGTCCTTAAAACCTTCACCTGCACCCATGGACATACTATGGAGTTGAGTACGAGTAGGGCCATGCCGGCATTGTATTGATACTTCTTGTAAAAAGCAGCAGCCAAATCCTCCCAGTTTAGGACATTGGTTCCCTCCAATTGGCAGAACCATTCAATCTGAGTCCCTGACAGGCTGTCTTGAAAGAAGTGAACCCACAAGTTTCTATCAGCGGTGTGGGGATGGATCTTCCTTAAATAGGAATGGATATGATGTTTTGGGCAAGACACCCCATTATACTTTGTGAAAACTGGAGCCTTAAATTTCTGCGGGTGACCACTCCCGACACCAATCCCAGTTCTTTGAAGTCTAACCCAGGTATTCTCTGGACTTTCATGGCGCTCAACTGATCCTCTAATTGCTTGTATTTATCCTCAATGGGAGGATATTGCTCATCATTGTAGTCGTTATCATTGTCAAAAACTTCAGGAATGGGGTCCTCTTCCCTTGTCTAGCTCTCTTAATTCTCCCCTTCTTTGGACTATGAGGTCAGATCGACTGATTACTTTAGCGGCCCCCCGAATCTTCTGCCCATATTAAGGATACCAGCGGGTTTCTTCTTCTTCTTCTTCTTCTCTTTCAGGATGAGGGTCTTCAGATCCTCCTGCCCTTTTGCTAGAGTTATGAACATCTGTTGAAATTGGGCATTTTGTGTCTGAAGATATTTGATGCTTTGTTCTGAAGACATTTTTGCTGAAATAAACAACGAAGGATATGACAAACCCGTAATGGTACATGCTTATGCAATGCTATGGATGATATGTGTATGCAATGTTTTCAAGGATTCTTAAAAGCTCAAATTTGCTTAACCAAAAAAGAAACACACGTTAATTGTATTTAATGAGTTTGAATTGTTACAAAGAATGCATTTTAGGCTTACAGTTTAAACAAAACAAAACTCAAAGCAAAAATAAACTAGGTCTCCCAGGAGCACATCCTCTTTGGTGCAATGTAGGCATTTATGTTCCTTTCTTCATGAAGTAGCCTAGTGAGCTCTAAGACCTTCTTCTCGCTGGCATAGAACTGAGATTTAAACGTGTCACGCTCCTCTTTAAGTCGAACCCAGGACTTCTGTAACTCCTCATTATCAGTTGGAATGTCAGGATGATGAACAAGGGAAGCAGTATCTCCTTCAGCAACTGGTTCCATAATTATTGGTAGGATAGCAGGGTAAGGCATCATAAGACTTTGAGCGCGGGCTCGTACACAACGGAGATAGGGCTCAAGAGGGATGGAACTCTTGTGTTGCTATCAATTTTATGTACCATGCCTCAAGCTTTTATGAACCTTCAGCGGTAACCCTGAGTATCATTCTCATAGTTGAAAGTGACTCCTTCGATAAGCGTATCATGAGGGCCATCCCTCCTGGCATAACTAAACTTCTGCAGTGCCAAACAAGGGTTATAAGTGATCCCTCCCCTAATGCCTAAGAGGGGATCATTAGGGAATTCACCACAACGATCGATGATGGTAACATCTTCTGAGGACCGTGAACACCAATGAATGTCTGAATGTGTAAGGGACATCAGCCTATAAGACCATTTCATACCCTGCTCATTCTTCAAAATAGATCTAGGTAGGTGCGAAATAAACCACCTAGCCAATAGAGGAGTGCAACAAAAGATGGTCCCCCTTCTCCTTAGAGTGCAAGCATACAGAGAGTGCAGAAAATCCCCAAGTAATGTAGGCACCGAATTATGAGACAAAAAAACCTTAATCGTATTCACATCTACGAGTTGGTCCGCATTAGGGAAAAGCACCATCCCGTAGATAAGGAGTTCCAATACCTCTTCAAAAGCTTGTAAATCCAAGGTATCCCAAAAATAGTAAGCCTTCTCGAATAGAAATTAAATCGGGATTCCTTGGACATTTCCTCTAGTTTCCTAATTTGTCACGACATCGGACCGTTGTAAGGACAGAGCTCGAGCAATATCTTCGAGCTTTGGTTGTTCTTCCGTACTGTTGAAAGGTGACTGATCAAGAATAGGTACCCCTAACAACCGATAAAATTCCTCCATAGTAGGCACTAGCTGGTAATCCGGGAAGGTGAAGTAGTGGTGCAAAGGGTCAAAGAACTGAAATAGCACTTTTAACAATTCTCCATCAGGTTTTGAAGTGATCAAGTTGGGTAACCGAACATGTTTTTCAGTGAAGGGAGAGCTTTCAGGGATCCTTAATGCCAAATCCTTTAGTTGGAGAGGCACTTTCACAAGGTTAATCTGGATAGTGTTCCTGCGGGTGGGTGCCATGTCCTACAAAACAAAGCAAAGATGAGCCCTAGAGAATCCTTGAAATGGTTAGTATGACATTCCATGCTTATGACGTCATGGTTATGCTAAAAAAAATCACATTTATAGCAAGCAACAGACAAGTCACACCAAGTCCTTGGTTTTAAGGCCTGCATGAGTTTTAAGGTCATACCCTCTTGAAGTTGGGTTGGTTCAACTTGTCCTATAAATAGTAACCGGGTTCTAAGGGGTCTCAATATCACCGATCTTTCCCCCAAGATTCGTTCAATAGGCGATTGAATCGCAACCAAACAAAACTCAAGAGTCAAATCTCAATGAGTGTAGCATCGAGTATCTGTCGACCTTGGGAATACACCAAAGCCGGCCATCTCGCTACGTCCTACTGGCAAAGTTATTCAATTTAAAGGTTCTAAGGTCAGTTGATGCTTTATGACACCACGCAGTGGCCACGTACACTCCTTGATTGACTCAAGGGTTACCGGTGCCAACCAAAGTGCCACATCAACATAGCCACTGCTTCAACCGTTTCAGTATACCCCACATAGTTACCTCACAGTTTATTGCTACTTATCTAAAAGGTGTTCCCAAATCTGGGTGTAGGATTTTTAACTGTAACCCAAATAGGGACCCAAAATGTAAAGCATACAAGTCAAACAATGAAAGCAAGTAGATGTGATCTAACCCTAAGGTAACCCCAGTTTTTTAGAATACTCCTCAACAAGTTTCCAGTTCTGTGATATGGTGGGAGAACTGACTTTTTGTTTTGCGTTTGATTGCAAATGTCGTGGATAGCAAGAGTCGCCACCGACTTTTCTTTTATCCAAAAAAAGAAAGGTGAAAAAGCACATGAAAGACCTTTAGATATGTTTTCTTGAGTTTGGGGGGTAAATTATGAAAAGGGACGGTGTTAGCACCCCTTTCATCCATGGTTTTCCATGGGCTCTTAGTTGCTTGCTAGATCACTTGCTTTGTTCGAAAGTTATGCTTTAGAGTTGTGAGTTTTTGAAAGTATTTTGAAAAAAACGTTTATGTAATGGTTCTCGTCTCTATAAGAACGCGTACAAAGTGTTGTCGTTTGAAAATATTTCAAAATGAGAGTGTTGGTGTATAAAATGTTTTTGTTGTGAGCAAGCGAGCAACTAGGAGTGAATCTACCTACTCAAAATGTCTTAGATGTTATTTTCCTCCTCCTTTAGATGTTGCTATCTTACCATTGATTTGGTAAGAAGCCTCATCGTTGGATGTGAAAGGACGAGCGTGGGACGTTTGTATAGTCATAGAAGGCAACCTATGGGACGCTTTAGCAATGTAGTTTTAGGGACTAGATCGTTTACTGAAGGCAACATCGAGGGTTATCGAGGGACTACGATATTTTATCGAGGATCTTTTGCTAAAACGCCCATGCTCGAGGGACATGACTATTTTTCCGATAGGCCACAAGGTGGGATTACCCTAAGGGTGCTAGTGTGCAAGTGTTTTGATTTCATGCATTTTAGTCTTCATTAGGGTTATCTATTTGTTGATTTCATATCTTGCCATACACATCCTAATTACAAGCATTTTATATTTGGAAAAGTGTAAAATTGAAGAAATATAAAAGTCCTACGCTATTACAACATTTTAGGGATGCGTGGTACATATTTCACAAATGGGGGGTTGCAAGAATTTAAATCCTATTTAACTATTACAACCATATTAAAATGTACAACGTAAGAAAGAAAAAGACTTTGTTTAGAAAATGGTTTTTTTTGTCTTAATGGATTTAAAAAGAGGAAATAAATTAGTTAGTAAAAAGAAAATATTTTCATATCTTTTTTATATTGATAAAAAGAGTATTAGTATTGAAAATGATAAAAGAAAAATAAATTAAAGATAGAAACAGCGTGCTGCTGCAAACAAAATAACAAGGATCAGAAGTTCTGAAGCCAGGCGCATTGTGACTCAGAAAGGAACATCAGTGGAATTAGAAGTTCTGGATTGATACACTCTAAGGCCCTGCAAGAAACATTAGAGGGAAAGGAAACATAGGTTCTGGGTGGTATTCAGACAGTGAGCCAAAAGTCAGAAGTTCTGTGTTGTTCTAAAACAGTGAGTGAGCATCAGAAGTTCTGTGTATTAAAATAGTAAGAAAGCCTAGAAGTTTTGTGTGTTAAAATAGTAAGAAAGCCTAGAAGTTCTGTGTGATTAACGTGTAGGGAGAACTCAGAAGTTCTGTGCTATGCTAAAATAGTGAGAGAAAAAACAGGGGTCCTTTGCCACATTTCAACTCCTTCCTCATATTAATCAGCACATCAGCAATTTATTCAGTATTTAACAAACAGCATGTCAGAAAGATAAAATCTCAACAGTTTATAGAAGTTCAAATCCCTAATCTGAGCCTAGCCCTAATCAAGAAGTTCTGATCCACAGTTTTCTTACTTATGCAATGATATGGACAAAATTAATACTGTGATATTTACATATTTTAATGATGTCCTGAATGAAAAGATGCAAAGTTAGAAAGACTTACCTTGAACCTAGAGCATGGGCTTGGAACTTGAACTGCTGCCTTCAGATGTTCTGGAATCAGAAAGAGCAACGAAAGAGAATATGCCAAGTTCTTTGACTCAAAGGGAAGAACAAAATTTTTGGTTTTCTGTTTGGGAATTATGGATTTTTACGAAGGTTTCACAGTTTTCTTTTCTCTCTTTTTATGATTTTCTCTCCAAAAGCCAGCCCCTTGAACGTGTGATGGAGCCACTTATTTATAGATGGGTTTGCTGTGGTTTTGGGGGGAAAAACAAATGGGATTCAAACCTTTTTGGTATACTGTTCCATTGCTTTTTAATCACAGTTTTTGTATGCTAATTTGGTGAAAATATAAGGTTTGAGAAAAATGCAGGCGTGGACTAGATCAGCAGCAATTTGGAGTGTTGTGGCAGCTGGTTGCAAGATTGTGCTATAGAAGTGCAGCAGGCTGTTCAAACAAGGTTTTTGGGTTTTGTGAAGTTCTGATCGAAGAAGACCAGAATGAAACCCGAAGGGTGATGCTCTGCTCGAAGCATATGCTGAAGAGTCATGTTCTGATTGAAGAACTATGTTCTGAACCATGTTTGCAACTTCTGATTGCACTTGCGTGGAGGCTGGCTCAGAAGTTCTGAAGTATCATATTCTCTCAACACTTCGAAAATTTTCTAAATGTGTAGAAATTTGATTTTTTTCAAAGTAATTTCTGACTTCTTATTTTTGATGGAACAATTTCATGTCTTGATGAAATATAATTGTTGAAACTTGATTTTTTATCCAAAAGTCAAAGTTTGACTTTTCAGGGTGCTTTTGACCATTTTGCCCTTGTGGATGATTTTCTTGAAAAGTTATAATTCAAGACTTGAAACTTGGTAGAAGCAAACCTGAGAGTCCAGGATGATCCTTTGAGAAATGAGAGGGCAAAGTTCGGGGTACAACAACATGATTAAACTTTTAACAAATGTATGCTTAAAAATAGTGACAAGTATCTCCTTAAATGTATTTGAGATATCCCTACAGAGTTATTTCATTAACATTATCCCCTCATACTTGGATTCATGAAATCCCCAACAAGAGTTTCAATCTCTTAAAAACCCTCTCCCTATCCAAGTTGGAGTTTCTTCCTAAAAAAGATGTCACTTCCCCACCAGTTCGTCAAAAAAAAATCCTCTTCATTAGGGTTTATTTCCCCCAACAAACTACAAATTCCCCAGTTTAAGTTTGCCTCTCAGACTATTACAAATTAAGGAACCACAACCCCTAATCCCCAGTGAAGTCATCAGCAGAGTCAGTGTTATCTCTGAAAGTTGCTGCAAAGCCTGGACCCGACCAGAAAACAATTTTGAGTGACTGAATCCTGGACCCGACCAGATCATAGTTTAACTTCTCCAATTACTACAAAGCCTGGACCCGACCAGATAGTAGTTTAAAAGCTCCTCTTCCCGAGTAGAGTTTGCCATTATCCCTAGTAAGTTTCTGTAAAGCCTGGGTTCCGACCAGATAATAGTTAACTTCCTTATTCCCAGCAAGTTGTTGTGAAATCTAGATCCGACTAGATAACAACTAATTTTCAAGAGGTAATCCCTCCCAAGAGAAACGAACGACTAAGGTTCCCGAACTCAATTCCCCAAACAGAAATCAACACATCCACAATAGATTTTCTTCAAACAAATAAGCAAAACTCCCCAACAGTAGTCAGAAATTTACTTTCCCAGACAAAGATACACTTCAATAAACATATCGCATTCATACATCATATCACGTACAAGATAAATTCACATAGCATAATCTCATTTATTTTGAGAACATCATCACGCCATGCATACTTTTTCATTATTCTAACCCTTTTCCTTGAAGGAAAAGTCAATCAAATCAAAGACCTCTTCTGGTTAGATTTATTTCTTCCAGTTAAAGACAGGCGAATCAAAGACCTCTTCTGGCTAGATTTATTTCTTCGAGTTAAAAATAGGCGAATCAAAGAACTCTTCTAGTGAGATTTATTTCTTCCAATTAAAGACAGGCGAATCAAAGACCTCTTTTGGTTAGATTTAGTTCTTCCAGTTAAAGACAGGCGAATCAAAGACCTCTTCTGGTTAGATTTATTTCTTCCAGTTAAAAACAGCCAAATCAAATACCTCTTCTAGTGAGATTTATTACTTCCAATTAAAGACAGGCGAATCAAACACCTCTTCTGGTTATATTTATTTCTTCCAGTTAAAAACAGGCGAATCAAAGACCTCTTATATTGAGATTTATTTCTTCCAGTTAAAGACAAGTGAATCAAATACTTATTTTGGTTAGATTTATTTCTTCCAGTTAAAGACTGGTGAATCAAAGACCTCTTCTGGTTAGATTTATTTCTTCCAGTTAAATACAGGCGAATCAAAGATCTCTTCTGGTTAGATTTATTTCTTCCAGTTACAAAAAGGCGAATCAAAGACCTCTTCTGGTGAGATTTATTACTTCCGTTAAAGACAGACGAATCAATGACCTCTTCTGGTTAGATTTATTTCTTCTAGTTAAAACCAGGCGAATCAAAGACCTCTTCTGGTGAGATTTATTTCTTCCAGTTAAAGACGGGCAAATCAAAGACCTCTTCTGGTTAGATTTATTTCTTCCAGTTAAAAACAGACGAATCAAAGACCTCTTCTGGTGAGATTTATTTCTTCCAGTTAAAGACACGCGAATCAAATACCCCTTCTTGTTAGATTTATTTCTTCCAGTTAAAAACAAGCAAATCAAAGACGTCTTCTGGTGAGATTTATTTCTTCCAGTTAAAGACACGCGAATCAAAGACCTCTTCTGGTAAGATTTATTTCTTCCAGTTAAAGACAGGCGAATCAAATACCTCTTCTGGTTAGAATTATTTCATTCAATTAAATACAGGCGAATCAAAGACCTCTTCTATTGAGATTTATTTCTTCCAGTTAAAGACACACGAATCAAAGACCTCTTCTGGTTAGATATATTTCTTCAAGTTAAAAACAGGAAAATCAAAGACTTCTTCTGGTTATATTTATTTCTTCAAGTTAAAGAAA
This sequence comes from Vicia faba, assembly GCA_948472305.1. NCBI lineage: Eukaryota > Viridiplantae > Streptophyta > Magnoliopsida > Fabales > Fabaceae > Vicia > Vicia faba. Next base: position 1,551,034,185 of record OX451736.1, read on the forward strand.
CGTGAATCAAGGACCTCTTTGGTTAGATTTATTTCTTCCAGTCAAAAACAGGTGAATCAAAGACCTCTTATGGCGATATTTGTTTCTTCTAGTTAAAAACAAGTAAAGGACATCTGATGTTTCAGTATAAATCGACCAACAAATTTATTCTGATACTTCTTCCATTTTCCCCCAATGGTCACTATAGATTACATCTATAAGCCCATTTCTGACAAAATCTTCATCATTTCTTTAAATGGAATCTCTAAGCCCATTCTCGATAATCAACAAACAGTTCACCTCATGCACAATCAGCTAACGTATCAGCGAGTGCAAATTTCTGGGCACTCTAGTGTTCAATCATCTTTCACCTTTAAGTCACGAATGGCTGATTCGCCAATCTAACTCTTCAGTATTAAGAAGATTGAACAGGGGCAGCTGTTGTACCCCAAAATGTTCCCTCTCATTTCTCAAGAATTTTCTTACAAGATCTCTACTGATTCAAGACTGCACAAGGTTTGATCGGCTCAAGATACCTCCTCAAACACTGATGACTCAAAACTAGGGTCTGAGTTTGCACAAGTACAATTGGACTTTTAATGCCCCATATAGTTTCCATGGATCATATTGGGCTCTCAAGCATCAAGTCGAAGATGGAACTTTTGAATCCTCGAAAGGAGGAAGAGGAAATTTTCGAAAGGGAAAAGTAGATAAAAAAAGGTGTGTAGTTACAGATGACCATGTCGAATTTAAAATCTGGTTCAGGCTGTTCGAACCACATGACTGATCGAAAGGAGAGGTTGGTAGATTTTGACAAGTAGAAGAAGAGAAAGCTCGCTTCGATCCCTAAACTTCGACTGGCCAATGGCTTCCTCCGAGCAACCTGCTTCGATCCAGCTCTAAACCCTTCTACACACACAGTTTCGACAATATGAATTACAATTTAACACACCACCTAATTCATTGTGTCTAAACAATCTATATTCATCATGGTTCTTAGTCTTCTGAATACTTCGACCTGCATTCCCTTTGTCATGATGTCTGCAATCCGATTCTCAGTTCTGCAGTGTTCCAAATTCATCTTCCCATCTGCTACCTGCTTTCGGAGATAATGGAACCTCATTTCGATGTGCTTTATTTGACCATGTACTATTGGGTTCTTGTCCATATTGATAGCTGACATGTTGTCTATCTTCATGCTTGCTTTGATCCACAAGCTTTAATTGGGCAATGGCTTCCTTCGAGCAACCTACTTCGATCCACTTCTAAACACTTCGACGCACATAGTTTTGACATTATGAATTACAATTTAACAAAAAAACATGTTGATAATAGTTTGTTGAAAGGAGAAGGTACTGATCACATAGTCTTTCAAATAAGTAATGAAGGAAAAGTTATGATTAAAGATGTGCTCTATGTACCTGGGATAAAGTGCAACTTTCTAAGTGTTGGACAACTAGTCGAAAAGAGTTTCTTAGTTGTCATGAAAGATGGATTTTTGAGATTGTTCGACACCAAGAACAATTTAGTCTTAAAATCTCTATTGTCGAAAAACTTGAAATTTAAGACAATGATCAATTCGAAAGAAGTTCAATGTTTGAAAACTGTTCGACCACAAGGATAGTTGGTTCTGGAATTTGAAGTTTGGACATTTGAACTTTAGACCACTTAATCAACTAATTATTCAAGATATGGTTACTGGTATTCCAAGTCATGAGATGCCTGAAAAAAACTTTGTGAAGTTTGTTTAGTAGGAAAGCAATCCATAAATTATTTCATTTCGACTATGCCAATGAGATCATCTTGTATACTCAAGGTGGTACATTCAGATGGATGTGGTCCATTCGAAGAACATACAATTGGTGGAAACAAATATTGTTTTGTCTGTTGATGAGTTTGGTCGAAAGTTATGGATCTATGTGATCAAAATGAAAGGACGGAGTATTCTACATCTTTAAGAGATTCAAGATGCTTATCGAAAACTAGAGTAAGAAAAAGATCAAAGTTCTACAAAGATTCAAGATCTTTGTTGAAGGAATCAAGTTAAAGACGGAATTTTAAAGAACATTGATCAAATCCATAGGTCATACTACATGATCTTGCTTTGCGGGCCTCAATGATTGTGTTTCACTCCATAATTAATTGTTTACACAATGAATTAATATCTTACCCAAGTATTTGAAATAATGTCCAAGCAAATTTTCCCTTAATGGCACAAAGTTACCATTGCCATTTTAGAAAAGCAAGCTTTATGCAAATTGTCAATGCATTGAGCCTTGTGACCTTTATCTCTGATTACAAGCAATATCAAAAGCATGAATGAAGTCTCCTGCACCCAACAAACATCAGGCCATGCTTGTACTTGAACTTTGGAACCATGAAAATCCATTCAACTTGATTTTTTCATTTTCCACTAAACAATAACATGTTATCTCAAGATTCTGGTTATTATAAGATATCAAACCTCTTCCTTATAAATAGAGACTTTATTTGCAACATAATGGAGGAAATTACCAGCCTTAGAACACTCCCAAAACTCTCAAAAACATAGAACCTGCACACAAGCACAAAACATGACACATCCTGACTTTACACACAATCATAAATCCATTTGTGCGTTTTTTGGCCTTTCGATTCACTAAGCTTCCATATACCACATAGAAACTATCTCAACCCTTAAACCACTTCTGTAACTCCTCCTTCCTCATCCACCATTTTCAAAATCCACCATTGTGGCTTGACTTGTCCAGAGTAGTTGGGCAAGCTACAAGACATTCTAACAATTGGAATAGCTTCAGGGAGGTCCAGACAAGCTTTATCCATCATCAAACCATTTCTGGAAGTCATGTAGAATTCATTCTAGTTTCACTCCAAGAGGTAAGTTTTTTCAAACTTGGAACTCTTCATTCAAGCATCATTTGTATATACATTATGATGTAGATATCATGTCTAGGAAGCTGACTATGTCCATAGTTTTGACAATCATTGCTTATACTTTGAGAATTTCGGCTACGATCAATTAGGTCTTAATTTAGGTACTGGACAAATTTCATGCTAACCTTCGACCCATAACTTTTGAAAGTTATGTGGTTAGATTCGTATTCAAATTTTAGGCAGGTTTGATGTTTACATTTTTTGATTTGGCTGAGAAATAAAGCTTTTAGAAGCTTAACGATGGAGTTATCATGGCCTACACGCGCAAGGAAGAAGAAGCTAGCCATTTCAAACATTCAGAAACGAGTTCATTTTATATTTAATTGAAGTTATCTTATGAACATATGAAACATATCACCTCAATGGTACAAACATCACGCACTAAATCCTTTCCATGTAGAAGGTCCTGGTTTTGAGCCCTAGCGAGACCTTTTGTAATTTTTCCAAATTTTCTCACTTTTTTTGTTTGCAGGAAGCACGCCTGGGCATCCATTGGTTGGGCCTTGACATTCCCATTTTCTGAACCCCCCTGATGTTAATTTTATATCTTTATCTCATTTTATTTACTTTATTATTTTTATTATTATAGTTATTTTTATTAACCAAAAACACCAAAAATATATTTAAATTATTTAGTTTATTTTTATTTAACTTCTTACAATGAAAAAGACCAAAAACATGTTCCTATTTATTTTCTTTTCTTTAACTTAATCTTAATATTTCTTTAGTTTAATTAAATATCCTTTTAGTTAAATAGGCCTAAATCTTTCTTTAACAAAAATCAAAACAAATTCATTTTCTTTTCATTCATGTCTTGTACATTATATTCCTTTCAATTCTTGTACATTATTCAAGTTTCAATATGGTTGTAATAGATAATTAGATTTAATTTCTTGCAATTCCCATTAGTAAATTTGTACACCCCATTCCAAAAATTATGTAATAGTGTATGACATTTATTTTTCGCAATTTATCGCTTTTCATATAAATGCTAGTAATTATGGTTTGTATGGAAAGATAAACCAATGCTTAGAAAACCTTAATCCAAGACAAAATCAAGCATGAAAAAAACAAACACCTGCACACTTACACCTCTAGGTTTAACTCCACTTGTTGCCTTGAGAAATTGGTCATGATATGCATGTGAGACATCTTAGCAAAAACAGTAAAAAATGCAAGATCATAGTCCCTCGATGATGCTATGAATGTTTCCTTATAAATGATCTTAGTCCCTCAATAGAAATGCTAAGATATCTTATACCATTATTATTCATGACCATATGATGGCCCACACCCGTCCCTTCACATCCAAAGAAAGAGATTCTTACCAATCAATGGTAATATGGCAATGTCAATGGAAGAGAGAAATGAACAAAACACTTTTGAGTAGGTAGAACATTCTTAGTTGCTTGCTCACAATCCATCTTAAAAAACAAACATCTTTTCAAAAACACCAAACACTTTCAAAACATGAAATATTTTCAAAAGTTCAACACTTTGTATGCATTCTTATAGAGATGAGAATCATTACAAAGTTTGCCTAAATGAAGGCGCTTTTCAAAAATACTTTCAAAATCTACCATAAACACATTTCAAACAAAGCAATTTCAAAAGTGATCTAGTAAGAAACTAAGAGCCCATAGATAACTATGGATGAAAAGCGTGCTAACACCTTCCCTTTTCATAACCTACCCCTCGAACTCAAGAAAATATCTCAAAGGTCTTTCCTGTTCTTTTCACCCTTTCCTTATTGGATAAAAGAAAAGTCGGTGGCGACTCTTGCTATCCGCAACAATTGAGATAAAACGCAAAACACCCAAGTTACTTCTCCAATCGTATTATAATTACACTCGTCTAAATCGCACCCAAGATGGAAATCACATCAGAGAGTAAGCAACCAACTGAGGAAACAACATTCTACCTCTAAGCTTAACTTCTCTGGGAAAGGAAATATTGCTTGAGAATAAACAAAGCACAATTCTTATAAATAATTCACAAAGTTGCAGAGTTAGAACAACATCTTTAAGCTTCAATGGGAGGTAACATACAAACTTCTATAGGGAAGATGATATCACATCGGCTGAGAAGAAAATCAAATGCACTGGGAACATTGGTTGCATAAGCTCTGCCGAGGAAGATGAAAGAAACTTCACGGGGATTACCATAGAAAAGTTCACGGGGATAACAATCTTAAAAGGAAACGTCATCTTTGGATTACATGGGAAATTAAAAAGTTAACATCACATCAAAAAGTCAACATTGTGGGGATTTTAAATCAAAATCAATACATGGTGAGAGAAAACCTAAAACTTGACAGTTGTCTCAAAACTTCAGAAAAGATACTTCCCTTGTCTGGCTACCTGGGGAGCACATAAAAGCAATAATGTCATAATTGGCTAGGAGTAATATTATGTAGGAGGTACTTTATTAAGTCTCAACACGAAGGGAGAAAGAATCCAACAACTAAGCAAAAGCCTCAAAAATTTACAATCTCTGCTTGATCGTAACCTGGTTGGGGAAAGGAATCAAACTCAGCTGGAGAAACTTGAATCAAGACTTAGTTGGGGAATATGGGGTGACAAACCTAACACCATATAATAACTTAGGGGAGAAACACTATTCGAATAAAAATTATGGAGAAATCGTGTATATAGTCTCAGAGGGTAATCAGAGGAGGTTCCTTGAATGAGAAGGAGGACAATCCACGCTTTAGAAATCGTCCATTCTTAGAGCAACTTCTTTTACCCCTTTTATTCACAAAATTGAAGTAAAAACATTTTGCAAATATTTCAAAAAAAACATGTTTTATTATTAACTTCTTTAAGTCTTTTTGTTTTGAAAATTACTATCAATAATAAATGAAATTTTTGTAAGCAGAATAAAATAAGAATTGCAAATAAATAGGTAAAAGCTAGAACTTTATTAAAAGAATGGTAGTCCGCAAATGGCGTGACTCCATAGATGATTACAAAGTTTGTAAAATGGTAAATACATGGAAAATGTACATTGAAATAAAATGACCACCATTCTCCCTAGAAACTTTGAATTCCTGTGCTTGAGCTTCAGTTGAAGAGCGATAAGAACCCGAGAAGATTATTGCTTCAATGATCAAGTCTTGCCTGATGCCATTACTTTTCAAGAATCCCTAACTTTTTGCTAGATTTCCCTTGCGGGTTTTCAATCTACTGGGATGATTTATTATGTTTATGTCTATAATTTTTTCCTAGACCTCCCTTTCGGGTTTTCAGCCTACCGAGACGCTCATTTTTGCTTAAACCGCCCTTTATGGTTTTCAACTTAGCGAGTTGTTCTTTTATTTATTGAGGAGAAGTATTTCTTAACTACATTAACATTCACGGAACATGGGAACTCCTCACCATCCATAGTTTGAAGAATCAATGCACCGCCAGAGAAGGCTTTCTTAATAACATATGGGCCTTCATAATTGGGAGTCCACTTTCCCCTATAACCAGCTTTAAGAGACATGATATTTCTGAGCACGAGGTCGTCTTCTCTGAATTCACGAGGTTTGGCCTTCTTATCAAATGATTTCTTCATTTTTCTGATATAAATGTCCATGACATAAAGTAGTCATTCTCTTTTCTTCAATAAAATTCAAGTAGTCAAGCATATTCTGGACCCATTCAGCCTCTGACAACTTGGTTTCCATTATCAAATGCAAAGAGGGAATCTCAACCTCGACGGGGAGCACTGCTTCCATGTCATATACAAGATATAAATGGGCTACCCTTGTTTAAGTGCGGATGCATGTACGATACTCATGCAGAGTGAAAGGGAGCATCTCATGCCAATCCTTATAATGTAACAACCATCTTTTGAATGATCTTCTTAATATTCTCATTAGCAGCTTTAACGAATCCATTGTCAGCCAATAGTAACTTGCCCTTAGCATCTTATTTGCCATTGAATGTCCATTAGCACGGGTACCAAATGAACCTTCACTAAACTCATGCATTAACATGTCTGCTTCATGTCTATCCACACATCTGAGAAAGACTATGTCATAATTCCTTTTGTACAACACATCTTCGTTGATGAAAAAGCTACATGACAACCTTCTCAATATCTTCCTATCCTTATTTGATGCTCCTAGTGGGTATTCTTGAGTCTGAAGGAAGTGCTTGATATCATAATACCAAGGTTTATCATCTAATGCTGCCTCTAGAAAATACATGAGCTGGCATGTCAAGGCATTGAATAGTAATATGAGGTACACCATTCCAAGAATTTACTTAATACATGGATGCCAATGTGTCTAAAGTGTCTGACATCTGATTCTCGTCTCGGGGAATGTGATGGAATTCAACTTTATTGAAGAAAGTTAAAAACCATATCGCATAATCTTTGTAGGGAATCAAGCCAGGGTGACATGTCTCTCATTCTCCTTTAATTTGATTTATCACTAAAGTTGAATCACCATATACATCATGAATTTTAACTCCAAGATCCATAGCCTCTTCAAGAACTAGGATACATGCTTCATATTCTTCCATGTTATTAGTACAATCAAATGTCAACCATGCGGTGAAAGGGATATGAGACCCATGAGGAGTCATAATCACAACACCAATTCCTTTATCATAAGGGTTCACGACTCCATCAAATACCATAACCCATCGGGATTCAGGATCTGGACCTTCCTCGGGCAATGGTTCATCACAATCATTAACTTTCAAATACATCTCATCTTCATCAAGGAAGTCATACTTAACAGAATGATAATCATCAATTGGATGGTGAGCAAGGTACTCAGCCAACACACTGCTTTTAATATCCTTTTGAGTACGGTATTCAATGTCATATTTAGGTAGAAACATATGCCAATGGGAAATTCTTCCAATAAGAGAAGAATTTTCAAAGATATACTTAATTTTATCCATTTTGGATATCAACCAAGTAGTATGATTTAACATATACTTTCGCAGACGCTTCGCATCCCAGGCCAAAGCGCAACATGTTTTTTCTAGAATAGAATATTGTGACTCACTATCAGTGAACTTCCTTCTCAAATAATAAATTGCATACTCTTTACTTCCTATTTCATCTTGTTGTCCCAAAATACAACCCGTGAAGCTATCCAACACAGTCAGATGCATAATCAATGGTCGTCCTTCAACAGGAGGGAGCAAGATAGGAGGTTCAAGTAGATATTCCTTAATGCTTTCAAAATCTTTCTGACAATCATCTATCCATACACAACCTTGATCTTTCTTTAGAAGCTTGAATATTGGCTCACAAGTGGCAGTCATGTGAGAAATAAACCTGGAGATATAATTCAATCATCCAAGGAGACCCCTGACTTGTTTTTCAATTCTTGGTGCAGGCATCTCTTGAATTACCCTAACTTTATCGGGGTCAACCTCAGTACCTTTCTGGATAAAAATGAAGCCTAACAACTTTCCAAAATGAACACCAAAAGTGAACTTATTCGGATTTAAGCAGAGACGATATTTCCTCAAATGCTAAAACAACTTCAACAAGTTTTCTAAATGCCCTTCTTGAGTCTGATATTTGGAGATCATGTCATCAACATACACTTTTATTTCCTTATGCATCACATCATGGAATATAGTTTTTATAACCCTCTAGTACGTTGCACCAGCGTTCTTCAAACTGAAAGGCATCACTATGTAACAAAATGTTCCCCATGGTGTGTTAAACGTTGTTTTTTTGCATGTCCTCAGGAGCCATCTTAATTTGATTATATCTAGAAAATATATCCATGAACGAGAACACTTTGAATTTTTCTATGCTATCTACCAACATATATGTAATACGGTGGGAGAAATGACTTTTGGTTTTGCGTTTTATCACAAATGTCTTAGACAGCAAGAGTCGCCATCGACTTTTATTTTATCCAATAAAGTAAAGGGTGAAAAGAACAGGAAATACCTTTAAGAGTTTTCTTAGTAAGGGGGTAGGTTATGAAAAGGGAAGGTGTTAGCACCCTTTTCATCCGTAGTTATCTACGGGCTATTAATCGCTAGCTCACTTTTGAAAATTCTTTGTGAATGTGTATGTTTTGAAAATATTTTGAAAAATGCCTAAGTGCGGCAAACTTTGTAATGATTCTCGTATCCTGGAGCATACAAAGTGTTTGTTTTGAAAATATTTCAGAGGAGAAGTGTTTCGGGTGAAAAATGTTTTTTTTTGTGAGCATGCGACTATGAGCTATCTACCTACTCCAAAGTCTTTAGCGTTATTTTCCTCTTCCTTTAGATAGTGTTATCCTACATTAGTTATTAGGAAGCCATATCATTAGATGTGTGAGGGACAAGCGCTGGTCATCGTACAGACATAAAAGCAACTTGTAGGGCGTTGTTGTACCCCAAAATCTTCCCTCTCATTTCACAAAAACGTTTCTCACAAGATTCTCATTGCACAAAGATTGATCAGCTCAAAATACCTCCTCAAACACTGATGACTCAAAACTAGGGTTTGAGTTTGCACAAGTACAATTGGACTTTTAATGCCCCATGTAGTTTCCATGGATCATATTGGACTCTCAAGCATCAGGTCGAAAAAAGGAGGAAGAGGAAAATGTCGAAAGGGAAAAGCAAATCGAAAGGTGTCCAGCTGTAGATAACATTTCGAGTTCAAAATATGGTTCAGACTGTTCAAACCACATGACTGATCAAAAAGGAGTGGTGGGAAAATTTTGACAAATCGAAGAAGGGCAATCTTGCTTCAATCCAGAAGCTTCGATTGGACAATGGCTACCTTCATGCTTGCTTAGATCCACAAGCTTCGACTAGGAAATCGTTTCCTTCATGCTTGCTTCGATCCACAATGAAATGGCTTCCTTCATGCTTGCTTCGATCCACAAGGTAATGTCTTCCTTCATGCTTGCTTCGATCCCAAAGGAAATGACTTCTTTAATGCTTACTTCCATCCACCTCTAAACCCTTCGACACACATAGTTTTTGCACTATAAATTACAATATGAGGTTTGTAGAAAAAAACAGGCTCTATGAAAATTGCCAATTCATTGAGCCTTGTGACCTTTATCTCTGATTGCAAGCAATATCAAAAGCATGAGTTAAATCTCATGCACCCAACAAACATCAGGCAATGCTTGTACTTGAACTTGGGAACCATGAAAACCCATTCAAATGGATTTTTTCGTTTTCGACTAAACCATAACATGTTATCTCAAGATTATGGTTACTACAAGATGTCAAACCTTTTCTCTATAAATAGAGAGGCCATTTGCAAGCAAATGATGCCAGATTCTTGTTGTGTTGAAAAATCCTCAAACACTTCCAAACTCTCAAAAAACTCAAAACCTGCACACAAGCATAAAACTTTGCACATCCTGACTTTACACACAAAAATCTCAAATCCCTTCTTGCGTTAGTGAGCCTTTCGATTCACTCCCAGCTTCCATATACCAGCCTTTTGATTTACTCCCAACTTCCATATACTAGCCTTTCGATTCAGTGACTTTTAAAGCAAAGCAGTGATCCCACTAGCTCAAGGAAGGTCCCTGCAGGCTTAATCCATCATCAAACCGTTCCTGGAGGTTCTGTCGAAGTCCCTCAAGTTTCACTCCAAGAGGTAAGTTTTCTTAAACTTGGAACTCTTCATTCAAACATCATTTGTATATACTTTGTGAAGCAAAAATGTAGATATAATGTCTAGGAAGCTGACCATGTCCATAGTTTTGATTATCATCACTTCAACATTAAAATTTCATCTTTGAATAGTTAGGTCTTAGTTTTAGTATTGAACAAAATTCATTCTAGCCTTAGATCCATAGCTATTGAAAATTATGTGCTTAGGTTCATATTTAAATTTTAGGCAAATTTGATGATTACATTTTTTTGATTCGACTGAGAAATGAGGCTTTTAGAAGCTTAACAAATGGAGTCTTCATGGCCTATGCATACAAGGGAGAGAAAGTTGGGCATTTCTCCATTCAGAAACAAGTTCGTTCTACAAACGGATGAAGCATATCACCTCAGTGGTACGAACAGCGTGCACTAAGGCTTTCCTTTGTCGAAGATCCTGGAATCGACCCCCAGCCAGACCGTTTTTCATTTTTCATATTTTCTCACTTTATCTTGTTTGCAGGAAGCATACCTGGGCCTCCACAGTTGGGCTTCGACATTTTTATGTTTCTGACCCCCTGCTTACTAACTAACAAACAGGCCCTGGGCCCAAACACAAAACTGTTTTCTACACAAAAACTATTTTAAACAAAAAAACTATTTTCTATACAAAAACACCTCAAATTCAAATTTCACCCCTTCCTAACTTATTTTATTTTTTATTTCCTATTTTCTTTATTATTATCATTAGTATTATTTTTATTAATATAAAAAAGACATAGAAAATTTTTTCCTTTTTAAATCAAATTAGTTTAAATTTATTTTATTAACTAACTATTTCTTTTTAGTTTATTAGGATAAAAATATTTTCATAACAAAAACAAAACAAATTTATTCCTTTTTCCACTTTGTCTTGTACATTATATTCCTTATACATTATTAAAATTTCAATATGGTTGTAATAGATAATTATGTTTAAATTCTTGCAACCCCCATTTGCAAATTTGTACACCCCATCCCAAAATGATGTAATAGTGTAGTAAATTTACTTTTTGAATTTATCGCTTTCATATAAATGCTAGTAATTAAGGTTTGTATGGAAAGATAAAATCAATGCCTTGAAAACCCTAATTTAAGATAAAATCAAGCATGAAAAACAAAAACATTATACACTTGCACCTCTAGGGTTACCTCCACTTGTTTCCTTGAGAAAATGGTCATATAAGCATGTGAGATGCCTTAGCAAAAACAATCAAAGATCATAGTCCCTCGATGACGCTTCGAATGTTGCCTTCAAATGATCTTAGTCCCTTAAGAGAAATGCTAAGATATCTCACAATATTTATATTCATGACTATACAATGATCCACGCCCGTCCCTTTACATCTAAAGATAAGGCTTCTTACCAATCAATGGTAAGATAGCAATATCAAAGGAAGAAAGAAATGAACAAAAGACTTTTGAGTAGGTAGAACGTTCTTAGTTGCTTGCTCACAACCCATCTTCAAAAGCAAACATCTTTTCAAACACACCAAACACTTTCAAAAACATGAAATATTTTCAAAAATTTCAACACTTTGTATGCATTCTTATAGAGAAGAGAATTATTACAAAGTTTGCCTAAACGAAGGCGCTTTTCAAAAATACTTTTAAAAACCACCAACACGTTTCAAACAAAGTAAGTGATCTAGCAAGCAACTAAGAGCCCATAGATGAATATGGATAAAAAGGGCGCTTAAACCTTCTCTTTTCATAATCTACCCATCAAACTGAAGAAAACATCTCAAAGTTCTTTCATATTCTTTTCACCATTTCCTTATTGGATAAAAGAAAAGTCGGTGGCGACTCTTGCTATCCGTAACAATTGTGATCAAACGCAAAACAACCAAGTCAGTTCTCCCACCGTATTACAGATCTAGCGACTATGCTGGGGAATAATTAAAAGTGGGGTTACCTTAGAGCTAGATTACATTTACTTGCTTTCATTGTTTGATTTGTTTACTTTACATTTATGGGTCCTTGTTTGGGTTTGTATTGATCCTCTACCCGAATCTGGGAACACCATTAGGTAAGTAGAAATAGATTATGTAAATTGTACGACGTAGACCGATATGGTTGAAATAATGGCTACATTAGTGTGATGGATTTGTTGGTACCGGTATCCCTTGTGTTGAATCGAGGAGATTACGGGGCCACTGAGCAGTGTCATGAAGCACTAATTGACCGTAGAACCTTTAATTGAACAACTTGGCCATTAGGAAGTAGTGAGATAGCCTACTTTGGTGTAAAGCTGAAGATTGGTTGATAATCAATACTACACTCATTTATATCGGACTTTTGGGATATTTCGGCCACAAGAAAAGATTGATTATGCTGAGACAATGCCCAATGAAGAAAGATCAATGATATTGAGATCCCCTAGAAACTGGTTATTTTCTAGGACAGGTTGAGCCAACTAAATTTCAAGAGGGTACTTACCTATGAAACCCATGCAAGCCTAAGCCTAAGATCTTGGTGTGTTTTGTTTGCGATTATTATTTGTGACATCATAAGCATCATAACATCATGAGCATTCTCACTAACCACTTTAAGGATTTAGGGATTTATCTTTATTTTGTTTTGTAGGTCATGACTTCCATTCGTAGGAATACCATCTGAGTCAACTTCATGAAAGTGCATCCTCAACTTACAGAGTTAGCATCAAGGGTGTCGGGAGATTCTTCCTTCACCAAGAAATATGGTAGACTTCTCAACTTAGATACCTCAAACTTCCAAGAAGAAATGATGTGTGTACTTTTTCAATTATTTGATCCTATGCATCATTACTCCACTTTTCCTGACTACCAATTGGTGCCTACATTAGAAGATTTCTCTCAGTTGCTAGGAGTGCCAGTGCTTGATAAAATACCATTCACCGTATTAGAGGAGACTCCAAAGCCTGAAGTTGTTTCCGAAGCCTTAAATTTGAATAAGCCTGGCATTATGACAAATTGGGAGACAAGAAGTGGAGTTAAGGGTTTCTTAGCCAAGTTGCTGTTGGAGAAGGCTCGTTCGTTCTGGGAAGATATGGATTTTCGAGCTTTTGAGGATGTCTTGGCCCTTCTAATCTATGGTTTGTTTCTATTTCCCAATCTGGACCAACTCATAGAAGTGAATGCCATGAAGGTTTTTCTCTCTTGCAATCCTGTACCTACCCTGCTTGGAGACATTCTACATTGTTTCTACACTGGCACCATGAAGAAAAGAGGTACTCTTTTGTGTTGCATTCCCTTACTCTCTAGGTGGTTTATTTCGCACCTACCTCGATCAACATTGAAGAATGAGCAAGGCTTGACATGGTATCAAAGGATGATGTCACTCACATATTCTGATATTCATTGGTGTTCTCGATCTTTGGAGGACATTACTATCATTAACCGTTGTGGGGAATTCCCTAATGTCCCTCTGCTTAGCATCAGGGGAGGTATTACCTACAACCCTTGTTTGGATTTATGACAATTTGGGTATGCATGAAGAGATGGTCCCAACGATGCACTCATCCAAGGTTTAGTATTCGATTACGAGGGCGACAACCAAGGCCATCGTCAAAGGATCATACGAGCTTGGAGAATGATAAACAAAGTGGATAGTAAGACATTGGGACATAAGAATTCCATCCCCTTTGAGCATTACCTTAAGTGGGTATGAACTCGTGGCCATAGTCTCGTGATTCCTTACCCCGCCCTCTTATCAATCATCATAGAGCATGTTACTGAAAGAGACGTTCCATATACTGTCCTTTATCCTGATATGCCTACTTCTCTTGAAGATTTTCAAAGAGCTTGGATTCAACTAAAGGGGGATCGAGACACCTTTGAAGCGCAGTTTTATGCAAGCGAGAAGAAGACATTGGAGCTCACGAGACAACTTCATGAGGAGAGGAGCCTGAATGCCTATATCGCTCCAAAGAGGAAGCATCTATAGGAAATTTGAGCCATTATTATTGTATTTTAGTTCATTTTGTTTCTTTTGTAAGCCCAAGAGGAATGCTGTAATCAATTTAAACTTATTAATACAAATAATGTTTATTCCCTTTTGTCTAAACAAGTTTAAATCTTCTAAGTCCTTGAAATCATTTGCATATGCATGTTCATGCATCATAACATAAACAGGTTTTCCACAACAGGTTTTTTTATCTGTCTACGGTTTATTTTAGTAAGATGGATATTGAATAAATAGTGAAGGATCTTCAAGCATAGAATGCTCAATTCCAACAGATGTTCCTGGCTCTGGCTAAAGGACAGGAGGACCTGAAGGCTCTCATGATCAAAGACAAGAATAAAAAGACAAAGAAACCAATATGTGTCCTAAATATGGGAAGGAGATTCAGAGAACCAGCAAAGTGAGCTCTAGAATTCACAACTCCACCAAATGAGGGGGAAAATCAGGAAGAGAAGACAAAAGAAGGGGACCACAATCTAGGGTCTAATAAAGAAGAGGCTGATTACGCTGAAGAACAATATCCCCTTGCTGATGACAAATATAAACAGCTGGAGGATTATCTCAATGCCATGGAGATTCAGAGAGTACCTGGTCTGGATTTTGAAGAATTAAGGTTGGTTTCTGGAGTGGTCATTCCACCGAAGTTAAAGGTTCATGCATTTGGTAAATATGATGGAGTTTCATGTCCTAAGCTGTATCTGAGGTCTTATGTCAGGAAGATCCAACCTCACACCACTTATAGTAATTTGTGGGTGCATTTCTTATAGGAAAGTTTATCAGGGACTCAATTGGAATGGTTCTATCAGCTAGAGGGAACCAACATCCGCAACTGGGAGGATCTGGCTGCTGCTTTCTACAGGCAATACCAATACAAAGCTGATCTCGCTCCAACCTGTACACAACTTCAAAGCATGTCTATGGGTTCCAGTGAGGGCTTCAAAGATTATACCCGCAAATGGAGAGATCTTGCAGGAAGTGTCCAGCCTCCTATATCTGATAGAGAGTTGGCATATATGTTCTTGGGTACGTTATCACGCTCATTCTTCAAACATCTGATCGGGAGCTCTTCAGCTGGGTTCACCGAGCTGATATTGATGGGTGAAAGAGTAGAAGCTGGTATCAAGAGTGGTAAGATTCATAGAGATACGTCTTCAAGTACAATAAAGAAACCATTCTCTAGGAAGAAATATGTAAGTGTTGCCTACGATCAAAAGAATCAAAGCAAAGTTTAACGAAGTCCAATGGTGGGAGCTGTAATGATCTCCAACCCTGTATCAACTCAATAACAAAATAATCAACGCAGGCAGGATGCTCCTAGAAGATAGTTCAACCAGATTAACATGTCCTTATCTCAGGTTTTGTCACACTTGTTGAAGTCTAATCTGGTCACTTTGAAAGAGCCTCATCAAAATCCAAACACTACATCTCCCCATTATAATCCAAATGCTAGGTGTGCCTACCACTCCAATAGTCTGGGGCATGATACAAATGATTGTTGGGCTCTGAAGAATAAAGTTCATGATCTTATTGAGGCAAAGGAGATTGAATTTGACCCTTACGAGGCCCCTAATGTAATAACTGAACCAATGCCCAAGCATGGTCAGAGTGTTAATGTCGTTGATGACGACTTGTTTATTTCTTCTATTGATGAACTAGATACTCCTCTTCTGATTGTTAAGAAGAATCTCATGCAAGCTGATTTATTTCTGGGTTATGGTGAAGATTTCCACCTGTGTACGTCTCTACCCAATGGTTGCTTGTTGTTGAAGTTAGGTGTCCAACGCCTGATGGACAACAAGGAAATTTTGTTTGAGAATACTCCCTATATGAAAAGTCTGTGTGAATATATATCAATTATTACCATTTCAAACAATCCTCCCATGGTCTCCTCCAAAAGACCTGTCAGGATTACATCCACTCCTAAGGTTGCTCCTTTAATTATCACTTTTCCTGGGCCGATATCATATTCCTCTGATAAGGCTGTTCCATGGAACTATGGAGCTGACGTCTACTACCATGGCGTCAAGCAAGACCTATTGGCTATTAAAGATGAAGTTGTGGAAGATACTGATCTTAACATCGACAACATTGTTGGGACCATTAAAATTACCAGAAGCGCAAGGGTCTTATCTCCTAAGATCTCTCCGAGGACTATTGCCACTCCTTTGGTTATTCCTGCTAATGTTCCTATTGTTACTCTTGTTGCTACTCCTACTGTCACTCCTGTTGTTATTCCTGCTACTGAGTCAGCTGAGACTCAGGGTAAAGAAGTACTGGTTAAGACTTCCCGGATGGATGCACCTAAAGAAACCATTCCTGAAGCCTCTAAAAAAATGGAGGAGATACTGAAAATCATATGGAAAAGTGACTACAATATTATGGAACAATTGGGGGAGACCCCTTCAAAAATTTTAATGTTCGCCTTATTGTTATGCTCTGAAGCCCATGAGAAGGCTTTGGTGAAGTTCCTCAAATCTGTTCATGCGCCACAAGAGTCTTCTTCTGACCAATTTGAGAACTGCATTGCTAGTCTGACTACTGACAATGGACTTGGTTTCTTCGATGCTAATTTGACGCCTAAAGGAAGAAACCATAATGATGCCCTACATGTCTCTATTGAGTCCAGGGGAACTACCCTGGCTCATGTTCTAGTTGATACATGTTCGTTGCTAAATATTCTACCCAAGGGTGCCTTAGACAGATTGGATTATGAAGGAATGACTCTGAAGCCCAGTAATATTGTGGTGAGAGCTTTTGATGGTTCTAAGATAATGGTACACAGGGAGGTAGACATTCCTATTAAACTCTGTTCCCAAACTTTTGGCTCCACTTCCTATGTGATTGACATTCACCCGTCTTACTCTTTGTTTGTTGGGACACCCTTGGATTCATGGGGCTGGCACTGTCACTTCCACCCTGCATCAAATGTTAAAATATCCGGTTAATGGAAAGATTGTTACAGTTTATGGAGAAGAAGAGTATATGGTGAGCCATTTGAAATCTTTTAGATATGTCGAGATGGACGGCGAGTTCATTAAGACCCCCTGCCAGAATTTTGAAGAGGTTCCTCAGACAATTGTTGTTACCAAAGCTACATCGACTTTTCCAGAGATTACCAGACCTCCACTAAAGATGGCTTCCCTAAAATATGCTAGGGATGTAATCGAAGAAGGTGGGTACACTATTCGGGGTCAACTACCTGACATCCCCTATAAGTCTAACAAATTTGGTTTGTGTTTCACTTCAGGAGCTCAAAAAGCCATTCCTCGTGCTCGCTCTGGAAGACCACCACTATGCATCAGCAACCATTGAGTCAACATTGTAGAAGACACTGATAGTGACTGTGACCTGGACAATTGGATCTTCCCTGCTACCAATGGTGGACTCAACAATTGGACGGCTAGAGACTTTGTTCCCATAACTTTCATCCAGGAGTAATTGTCTTTTTGTTTTTTGGATATGTATTATTTAAACAATTTAAACTCTAAAGCTTTGTGTCTTACCCGAGGCACAATGGTTTATTTGTGAGGGTTATCATTTCACTTTCATATGTCATAAATAAATCATTGGATGTTTTGCATACAAATTTTTGCGCTCTTTGTCTTTCTTTTCTGCTTTTTACTTTATCAAAATAGCTATGCTCTCTTACACACACTCACGTATCAAATTGCAGATCCACATCCACTCTAGATACCATTGATAACGGTTCTGCTACTGCCAATTGCGACTTAGAAAATCCAATCTACCAAGATGAGAATGTGGGTGAGGAAGATTGTGAAGTACCAAGAAAACTTGCTAGCCTGTTACAACATGAGGAAAGAGCAATACAGTCTCATGAAGAGCCAGTCGAGACGATAAACTTCGGTATTGAAGAGGATAAAAAGGAAGTCAATATAGGTGCCAACTTAGAGCATAGTGTCAAGGAGCGGTTAATCCAGATGTTACATGACTACATTGAGATCTTCGCCTGGTCGTACAAAGACATGCTGGGGCTGGACACTGATATTGTGGTTCATCTTCTACCAACGAAAGAAGACTGTCCTCTAGTGAAGAAAAAGGTTCACCGTATGCGCCCTGAGATGTCAGAAAAGATTGAGGCCGAGGTTATGAAATAGTTTAACACCAGGTTCTTAGCTGTTACTTCTTATCCACAATGGGTTGAAAACGTGGTACCAGTATGTAAAAAGGATGGCAAGGTGCGTATGTATGTGGATTACAGAAATTTGAATAGGGAGAGCCCCAAGGATGACTTTCCGTTTCCCCATATTGATGTTCTGGTTGATAACACTACACATCATAAGATCTTCTCCTTCATGGACGGTTTCTCAGGGTATAATCATATTAAAATGGCACCTGAAGATATGGAGAAAACAACTTTCGTCACGCAGTGGGGCACCTTTTGCTACAAAGTTATGCAATTTGGGTTGAAGAATGATGGGGAAACCTATCAGCGTGCTATGGTGTCCTTATTTCATGATATGATCCATCACAAGATAGAGGTCTACATCGATGATATGATAATCCGTTTTCAGACTGAAGAAGAGCACTTGGATCATTTGAAGAAACTGTTTGAAAGACTGAAGAAATGCAAGTTAAGACTGAATCCGAACAAGTGCACCTTTGTAGTAAGATTTGGTAAGTTATTAGGTTTCATTTTCAGCGGCAAAGGTATCGAAGTAGATCCTGCGAAGGTTAGAGCTATTCAAGAGATTCCAGCTCCCCACACTGAGAAGGAGGTTAGGGGATTCTTAGGACGTCTAAACTACATTTCCATATTCATTTCCCACCTAACCGCTACTTGTGAGCCAATCTTCAAACTACTAAAGAAAGATCAAGTAGTGAAGTGGAACGACAATTCCCAGACTGCCTTTGACAGAATCAAGGAGTATCTTTAAGAACCTCCAATTTTGATGCTGCCGGTTGAAGGAAGACCTCTAATCATGTACTTAATAGTATTAGAAAACTCAATGGGGTGTGTGCTGGGGCAATATGACGAGTCTGGTCGAAAATAGCATGTAATATACTACCTTAGCAAAAACTTTACCGACTGTGAAACAAGATACTCACTACTCGAGAAAACTTCCTGTGCTTTGGCATGGGCTTCGCGCCGACTAAGATAGTTCATGTTAAACCACCCCACTTTATTGATATCTTAAATGGATCCTATCAAATACATATTCGAGAAGCACGCTCTCTCTGGAATAAAGATGGAAAATGGTCCTGATCGAATATGACATTCAGTACACTACCCAAAAAGAAATAAAAGGAAGTGTACTAGTTGATCATTTGGCTCATCAGGCTGTGGACGGCTATCAATCCATGAATTTTGAGTTCCCAGACGAGGACATCATGGTAGTGACTGATTATAAAGAACTTGGACCGGATGAAGGATCTGAAAAAGGTTCCCGATGGACTATGGTTTTTGACGGAGCTTCCAACGTGCTTGGCAATGGCATCAGTGCTGTTATCATATCTCCTAAAGGATGTCATACTCCTTTCACTGTCAGGCTATGTTTCAACTATACCTACAATATGGATGAATATGAAGCATGCATTATGTGTCTCAAAGCTTATATCGACTTGAGAATCAAATTCTTGAATGTATTTGGAGTTTCGGCCTTGGTAATCAGTCAAATTAAAGGAGAATAGGACACGAAGCATCATAATCTCATCCCTTACCGAGAGAATGTGTTGACACTGATTCCACACTTTGAAGAAGTTACATTTGAGAATTTTCCACGAGAACAAAATCTATTAGCAAACGTGCTAGCTACTATGTCATCCATGTTTAAAGTCAGATGGGATGATGAAGCTCCTCAAATCACTATTGAGAGATTGGACGAACCAGCATACTATTATGAGGTGGATACTGAAGAAGTAGTGGAGAAACCTTGGTTCCAAGAAGTGAAAAGATACCTCGAGGCCCAAGAGTATCCTGAGGGAGCTTCCATTAATGATAAGAAGTTCCTAAGAAGGTTCTCTTCCAAGTTTTTCTTCAGTAACAGAATCCTCTACAAACGCAACCACAATTCTACTTTGCTTTGGTGTGTACATAATAGCGAAGTAGAGAATATTATGGCAGATATGCATGAAGGTACCTTTGGTTCCCTTGAACGTCTTGATTGCTCCATGGCCTTTTGCAATGTGGGGCATTGATATGATCAGAGAGATTAGACCTACTGCTTCTAATAGGCACCACTTCTTCCTGGTTGCCATTAATTACTTCATAAAGTGGGTCGAGGTAGCCTCATTTGCTTCTGTTACCAAAACGCCTTGGCCTGGTTCATCAGACATAACCTTATCTGTCAGTATGGTACTCCAGAAAGAATCATCACAGATAATGGTACCAAAGATGAATGGAACTGTGGAGGCCGCGAATAAAAACATCAA
The DNA here is from genome assembly GCA_948472305.1 of Vicia faba. NCBI lineage: Eukaryota > Viridiplantae > Streptophyta > Magnoliopsida > Fabales > Fabaceae > Vicia > Vicia faba. The sequence goes on from OX451736.1 coordinate 1,551,055,040, forward strand.
GAAGATCATACAGAAGATGACGGTGACATATAAAGACTGGCACGAGATGTTACAATTTACTCTTCATGGTTACCGTACCTCAGTGCGCACATCAACAGGGGCAACTCCTTTCTCTCTGCTATATGGTATGGAAGTTGTCCTGCCCATCAAAGTCTAGATCCTTTCCTTAAGAATCATGAAGGATGCGGGTTTGAATGAATATGATTGGATTCAAACTCGAGTTGACCAATTGAACCTAATTGACTAGAAAAGGCTCGTGGTTGTTTGTCATGGTCAGATATATAAGAAATGTATGATTAAAGCTTTTAACGAAAAGTTTAGATATCAGGAATATCAAGTTGGCGACCTAGTAATCAAGCGCATTATCCTGCCATAAAATGATCCCAGGGGAAAATGGACTCCCACATACGAAGGACCATTTGTGACCAAGAACATATTTTCTGGTGGAGCCGTGATATTAACCACTATGGACGGTGACGATCTTCCACATCCTATAAAGACGGATATAGTTAAAAGATACTATGCATAAATAGAGACCCACTAGGTTGACTGGCCTAAGCAAAAATAAGGGCATCTTGGAGAACCAAAAAGGTTTGGACTAAAGTTAGGGATACATATATGAAACAATTTGTACACCCGGCAAGTCAAAAACCTGAAAAGGTGGCTTAGGCAAAAAAGGGTATCTCGGTGGACTGAAAACCCGAAAGGGAGGTCCAGGAAAAAGTTAGGGATAAAAAGCGTACAACTATGTCCCGTTGGATCACCCCGCAGACAGACTTCAGTATCAAGTGTCAAATTCAAATGGTACTAATCAAACCAGTCAGCTTCGGTCAAGCAGTAAAGTGATGAGACACTCAAATATATAAAGGCAATAGCAGAATGGGAATTTATTGGGATCATTTCACATATCTTTTTTTCTTTGTATACTGCTTTGTATAGTTTTCATTTTTACAATGGCATTCTCTTACTAGGATGTCTATCTCCTTGTACAAAAACGCCTGTTATAGGCAGACTTCTTTAAATTAATACAAAAATTTACCTCTTTGAAAATGCCTAAACTATTTGTTTTTATTTTTTCTATTTTGTTTTGCAAAAACGTCCAGTGTTTATTTTTAACATATGCATTTGAATATAATCACTGTTTACGAATACACGCATAAAAAAATATAAAGATAGCTAATAATGGCTTTATAAAACGGGACAATGTCTAAAAAGCAATCTGCAAATACCTGCAAATACATCCCACAATAGATGCAGAGATAGAGATGTCCTTCTGCAAAGTCACTTCCATCTCCTTAGCTTACAGCCTATTGAGGTTAGAGTTTCCTACATCCCCTGCAGAGCAAGAGTCTCTAAACAAGTCCCCAGCATCTTAAGGAATTCCACAACATGGTTCATAAACTTCTTGGATTCCCCCAACAGGGCTTCATAAAAATTCCCAAGAAATTTACGGAGTTTTCTTTCCCCAATAGAGTTTTATTTCTCTAAGCCATCTCCCAACAATTCAACTTCAACAAATAATGAAGACTCACATTCTTCATCCCCAACAGCAATCGGGGATTTATTTTCCCTTAATTCAACGACTCTACAAAGAACAACTGATCAGTTAATATATTACATTCATACATTATTTTACAAACATCATAGCATATGCATACAAAATACATATAACACAATCTCATTTATTTTGAGAACATCATGCATCATGACATTGCACACAACTAAAATCTTTACCTTTTCAGGAAAGATCAACAAATAAATGTCTTCATTAGTTTTCAACAAGTTCCAGATTAATACCTGAAACAAGACAGGACAACTATCTACACGAGCAGATTGAAGATTAACTCCCGAAATAGGACATGGAAACTATCTTTCTTTCTCTAAGGTCATATATTAATTCCTGAAACAAGCCAGGGCAACTATCTTTACGATTAACAAAAAAACAAGTTCCATATTAATACCTTAAACAAGACAGGATAACTATTTGTGAACAACTGATTGTAGATTAATACCTGAAACAAGACATGACAACTATCTATATGAGCAGATTGAAGATTAACTTTCGAAACAGGATGGGGAAACTATCTTTCTTTCTCTAAGGTCAGAGATTAATTCCTTAAACAAGCCAGTGCAACTATATTTACGACCAACAAAAAACAAGTTCCATATTAATACCTGAAACAAGACAGGACAACTATCTGTGAACAACTGATTATAGATTAATACCTGAAACAAGACAGGATAACTATCTACATGAGCAAATTGAAGATTAACTCCCGAAACAGGACATGAAAACTATCTTTCTTTCTTTTTTGTTTAGGTAAAGATTAATTCCCGAAATAGGACGGGGCGAATATCTTTATCACCAATGGTATTAACTCCCGAAACAGATTGGATTTACCAACAAATTGATTATAGATCAATTCCTGAAACAAGGCAGGGCGACTATCCACATGACAAACACTTCCTTCAAGACATCTACTACTTCAGTTTAAATCGACCAAAGATTTATTCTGATACTTCTTCCAATTTCTACCAACAATCACTCTGGATGGCATTTGTAAGCCCATCTCTGCCAAACTCTCTATCACCTCTCCAAATGTCATCTTTAAGCCCATTCCCGACACAATTAACCAACACATCATCGAGTGCAAATTTCTGGGTACTCTAGTTTTCAATCATCTTCCACCTTCAAGTCACGAATGGCAGACTCTCCAATCTAACTCTTCGGGTCTAAGAAGATTGAACAGGGGCAGCTGTTGTACCATAAAATTTTCCATTTCATTTCTCAAAAAAGATTCTCACAAGATTCTCATTGCACGAGGATTGATCAGGTCAAAATACCTCCTCAAACACTGATGACTCAAAACTATGGTTTGAGTTTGCACAAGTACAATTGGACTTTTAATGCCCCATATAGTTTCCATGGATCATATTGGACTCCCAAGCATCAGGTCAAAGAATGGAGGAAGAGGAAACTGTCGAAAGGGAAAAGAAGATCGAAAGGTGTGTAGCTGCAGATAACAGTTCGAATTTAAAATCTGGTTCAGGCTGTTCAAACCACATGACTGATCAAAAAGGAGTGGTGGGCAGATTTTGAAAAATCGAAGAAGAGCAAGCTTTCTTAGATCCACAAGCTTCGATTGGACAATGGCTATCTTCATGCTTGCATCAATCCACAAGCTTCGACTAGGCAATGGTTTCCTTCATGGTTGCTTTGATCCACAAGGCAATGGCTTCCTTCATGATTGCTTCGATCCACAAGGAAATGGCTTCCTTCATGCTTGCTTCGATCCATAAGGCAATGGCTTCCTTCATGCTTACTTTGATCCACCTCTAAACCCTTCGACACACATAGTTTCTACATTATGAATTACAATTTGAGGTTTGAACATTTGAACTTTCGACCACTTAATCAACTGATGGTTACTGGTAGGAAAGCAATCCAGAAATTCTTTTGTTTTGACTATGCCAATGAGATCATCTTGCATACTCAAAGTGGTACATACAAAGAACGTACATTTGGTGGATTCGAAGAACATACATTTGGTGGTCCATTCGAAGAACATACATTTGGTGGATTCGAAGAACATACAGTTGGTGGTCCATTCGAAGAACATACAATTGGTGGTCCATTCGAAGAGAATACAATTGTTGGTCCATTCAAAGAACATAAAATTCGTGGATTCGAAGAACGTACATTTGGTGGTCCATTAGAAGAACATACAATTATGGATTCGATGAACATACATTTGTTCGTCAATTCAAAGAACGCACAATTGGTGGAAACAAATATTGTTTTATCTGTTGATGAGTTTGGTCGAAAGTTGTGGATCATTGTGATCAAAACGAAGGGATGGAGTATTCGATTCAAGGAATCAAATTGAAGACAAAATGTTGAAAGAAAACATTGATCAAACCCATAGGCCATGCTATAGGATATTGCTTTTCAGGCCTGATTTCTTGTGTTTCACTCCATAATTAATTGTTTACACAATGAATTAAGCTCTTACCCAAGTATTTAAAGTATTGTCCAAGCCAATTTTCCCTTAATGGAACAAAGTTACCATTGCCATTTTTAGAAAAAAAAACATGCTTTATGCAAATTGTCAATGCATTGAGCCTTGTGACCTTTATCTCTGACTGCAAGCAGTATCAAAATCATGAGTCAAATCTCATGCGCCCAACAAACATCAGGCCATGCTTGTACATGAACTTGGGAACCATCAAAACCCATTCAACTGGATTTTTTCGTTTTCAACTAAACCATAACATGTTATCTCAAGATTATGGTTACTACAAGATGTCAAATATTTTGTCTATAAATAGAGTGACCATTTACAAGCAAAGGGGGGCAGATTGTTGTGGTGTTGAAAAATCCTCAAACACTCCCAAACTCTCAAAAAACTCAAAACCTGCACACAAGCATAAAACTTGCCACATCCTGACTTCACACACAAAAATATCAAATCCCTTCATGTGTTAGTGAGCCTTTCGATTCACTCCCAACTTCCATATACCAGCCTTTCCATTCACTCCCAACTTTCATATACCAGCCTTTCGATTCAATGACTTTTAAAGAAAAGTAGTGATCCCAATAGCTCAAGGAAGGTCCCTACAGGCTTAATCCATCATCAAACCATTCATGGAGGTTCTTTCGAAGTCCCTTAAGTTTCACTCCAAAAGGTAAGTTTTCTTAAGCTTGGAACTCTTCATTCAAACATCATTTGTATATACTTTGTGAAGGAAAAATGTAGATATCATGTCTAGGAAGATGACCATGTCCATAGTTTTGATTATCATTGCTTGTACATTAAAATTTCATCTCTGAACAGTTAGGTCTTAGCTTTGGTATTAAACAAAATTCATGCTAGCCTTAGATCTATAGTTGTTGAAAAGTATGTGGTTAGGTTCATATTTAAATCTTAGGCAGATTTGATGTTTACATTTTTTTGATTCGACTGAGAAATGAGGCTTTTAGAAGCTTAACAAATGAAGTCATCATGGCCTATGCGTACAAGGGAGAGAAAGATGGGCATTTCTCCATTCAGAAACAAGTTCGTTCTACAAACGGATGAAACAGACCACCCCAGTGGTACGAACAGCATGCACTAAAGGGTTGCCTTCTCGAAGATCTTGGATTCGACCCCCAGCCAGACCATTTGTCATTTTAAATATTTTCTAAATTTTTCTTATTTGCAGGAAGCATACCTGGGCCTCCACAGTTGGGCTTCAACATTTTTATGTTTCTGACCCCCTTCTTACTAACTAACAAATAGGCCTTGGGCCAAAACACAAAACCGTTTTCTACACAAAAACTGTTTTAAACACAAAAAACTATTTTCTATACAAAAACACATCAAATTCTACTTTCACCCCTTCCTGACTTATTTTATTTTTTATTTCCTATTTTCTTTATTATTATCATTAGTATTATTTTCATTAATATAAAAAATACATAAAAATGTTTTCCTTTTTAAATCAAATTAGTTTAAATTTCTTTTATTAACTAATTATTTCTTTTTAGTTTATTAGGATAAAAATCTTTTCTTAACAAAAACAAAACAAATCTATTCCTTTTTCCATTTTGTCTTGTACATTATATTCCTTATACATTATTCAAGTTTCAATATGGTTGTAATAGATAATTAGGTTTAAATTCTTGCAACCCCCATTTGTAAATTTGTACACCCCATCCCTAAATGATGTAATAGCATAGTAAATTTACTTTCTGCAATTTATCGCTTTCATATAAATGCTAGTAATTATGGTTTGTATGGAAAGATAAAATCAATTCCTAGAAAACCCTAATTCAAGATAAATCAAGCATGAAAAAAAACACTTTACTCACTTTCACCTCTAGGGTTACCTCCACTTGTTGCCTTGAGAAAATGGTCATGTTATGCATGTGACATGCCTTAGCAAAAACAATCAAAGATCATAGTCCCTCGATGACGCTTCAAATGTTGCATTCAAATGATCTTAGTCCCTTAAGAGAAATGATAAGATATCTCACCACATTGCTATTCATGACTATACGATGACCCACGCCCGTCCCTTTACATCCAAAGATAAGGCTTCTTACCAATAAATGGTAAGATAGCAATATTAAAGGAAGAAAGAAATAAACAAAAGACTTTTGAGTAGGTAGAACGTTCTTAGTTGCTTGCTCACAACCCATATTCGAAAACAAACATATTTTCAAACACACCAAACACTTTCAAAAACATGAAATATTTTCAAAAAGTCCAACACTTTGTATACATTCTTATAGAGACGAGAATCATTACAATGTTTGCCTAAACGAAGGCGCTTTTAAAAAATACTTTCAAAAACCACCAGCAGATTTGAAACAAAGCAAGTGATCTAGAAAGAAACTAAGATCCCATAGATAACTATGGATGAAAAGGGCACTAACACCTTCTCTTTTCATAATCTACCCCCCGAACTCAAGAAAACATATCAAAGGTCTTTCCTGTTCTTTTCAACCTTTCCTTATTGGGTAAAAGAAATGTCGGTGGCGACTCTTGTTATACACAATAATTGCGATCAAACACATAACAACCAAGTCAGTTCACGCACCGTATTATAGGCGTTTTATCAATTTTATCGTAAGGGACTAAGATCATTTACCGAGGCATCATCGAATGGTCATCGAGGGACTACAATATTTTTAACCGAGGGTATTTGCTAAAGCGTCCCACGTTTGAGGGACATGACTGTTTTTTATCGAGGCAACAAAGGAAGTTACCCTAGAGGTGTGGGTGTGAAAATTGCGTTCGATTCAGATATATTATCTTGATTAGGGTTATCTGACAGTTGATTTTACATCTTATCATACACGCCTAATTACTATCCAGTTATATATATTTACATACATAAATACATATATATATATATATATATATATATATATATATATATATATATATATATATATATATATATATATATATATATATATATATATATATATATATATATATATATATATATATATATATATATATATATATATATATATATATATATATATATATATATATATATATATATATATATATATATATATATATATATATATATATATATATATATATATATATATACATTTGCTAAAGCGTCCAACGTTTGAGGGACATGACTGTTTTTTATCGAGGCAACAAAGGAAGTTACCCTAGAGGTGTGGGTGTGAAAACTGCATTCGATTCAGATATATTATCTTGATTAGGGTTATCTGACGGTTGATTTTACATCTTATCATACACGCCTAATTACTATCCAGTTATATATATTTACATACATAAATATATATATATATATATATATATATATATATATATATATATATATATATATATATATATATATATATATATATATATATATATATATATATATATATATATATATATATATATATATATATACATACATACATACATACATACATAGGTGCTGAAAGTAAAAAAGCGGGAAAGAGTAAATCCTAAGCTATTACATCCCATGAGAAGTTACAATATTTAGAAAAAGAAACGTGAGAAGATAAACTAACTATTACAAAAATAGTCCATGCGACCTACACATTTATTTCTAGAATTTAAATAGCAAAGAATAAATAAAAGAAATTAGGAAAAGATATTAAAACCTAAAAAATTCTAAGTGTTAGGAAAATATTTTTGATGTTTTGTTTATGGAAAATAATTTAAGTGATAATAAAGTAATTAAAACCTAATTATTCCCAATAGATTTTAACGTTAAAGAAAACAGTTAATTAACTTAATTAATTAATAAAACAAAAAAAGTCAAGATTAATTATTGATAAAAAAAACTTAAACCTAATTTATTAGGTTTTAAAAAAAAGATAATTAGGGTTGATTAGTAGTTAATTAAAAAATAATTAGAAAAGAAGGAAAATTAGGGTTAGAAATAGTAAAAATTGGGTTAAAGCAAAAATAATAAAAAATTATATGGGGTGGGTGTTGAACCCACGCCCCTTAGATCACCTGTGCACCTTCTCTCCACCAGGTCAAACGCCTGATTTGTGTTTGCAGAATAGGCATCACTCAACATACAATAAACCTGCATTATCCTGGAAAAAAGATCAAAATGTTTGGCAAACCCTGAGGATCAAACCCACGTTTCTACGCTTGCCAAACATACGCCCACCATCAGACCCTTTGTTGTTACACATCAAACCTGTAACTATTAATATATATATATAAAATAAAATCAACACAAAAATTAATAATCAAAACGCGCGTTAGGGATGGGTCCAAGTATTTTGAATGGGCGAATGAAGGGGAGCCACGCAAGCCCTTTACTGCTCAGGCCACCACACACGGAGGGGAAACACCATCTTCTCTGATGATGTGTTTTTTGAAAACCTGCAAAAAAAAAAAGAAAAAGAAACAGCTCGAATCCTTGGACCTACCCCCATAAACCGTATGTTGTGAGTTCAACCATAGAGTTAGTTTAGCCTGAAACCCAGTGCTTACAGGGATACAAGTAACTTGTCCCTTAAAACCCTAACAATGGCATCTATTGTATGGGACATTTAACCTCATACGTGATCGTATCAACCTGTTCTACATGATCTAACAAACACATTTGGACAGAGAAATCATGTTAAAAGTACATGAAAATTCAAATTCAAACCAAAACTCCTCACCTCACCGGTGGGATGGTTGGGACAGTGTTTGGACATGCTTTGGCTTGAATGAGGACCTGGTTTGAATACTGGTACCTTCATGAAGGCGATTAAATGCCCAAAATTGGTTGAAGCTTGTTGGAAACAAGGGTTTGTGTTTGCCCTAATACTTGATTATTTTTTAAGAACTTTGTGTTCTTTGGAGGCAGCCCGCGCGTGTCCTCTTTGTCTGGTCTCTTGGTGTTTATATAGAGAAAGGAATCAAGCAAACAAAAGTAGAAAAATGTCATGCAATTATGGATATGCTAGACAAGAATCCAACACATTAAAAACATCCATTCTTGAGATTCTTCTTGCCTTCTTGAGTTCTACACGGTTTTGGCAACTTGTACTGAATTGTTTTGGGCCTCTAGATGATTAAGAAACCAACCATGCACTTGGCCCAATGATCTTGTACCTTATTTAATTTATTTTGCATTTACTAGAACAAAAACAAAATAAATATAAATAAAATAATAATAAAACTTAAGGCAAGGCTTGAGTGAGCTTAGAAGGCTTTCATAAGGTCATGGACATGTTTGGAACCTAAAAAATTAGGCCCACGAGTTTAAAATTTCAAGTTTACTCACTTTGATTTCATGCATTTTCTCAAAATTTCCCAAATTGTAATGGTCATAACTCTCTAAATTTTCATCTTTTGAAGGTGATCTTTGACTCTTTAGAAAGATCAATATGTCCTCTACAATTTCTATTTTGATCATTTTTGTATTTGGAAACTTTATCTTGATGTAAGTTGCCTTGACAAAAAGTATCTTTTTGTTGACTTTTGAAATAACCTATAATGCATGGGCTCATATCTTTCAAATGAAGTACTTTTTGGAATTGAGCATACATATACAGAGTTGTAGAGAATTGAATTTCCTTCGAAATGGGCTTTGGTTGGGGGAAATTTGATGAAGCATGTGAAAGTTATGTTCGGTCAAAGTTCAGTTGACTTCTCCTATGTAAACCCTAATTTGGCAACTTTGGAATTTTGATGATTTGAGGGATTCTCTTGAGGAATCATGAGAAAACCTTAATCAAATGATGAATATCTCTTCTAGATGTTGATTTTGACAAAAAATATTGAAGTTTGACTGTAAGTTGACCATAGTTGACTTTTTACCTAATACCTATAACTTTCAATCATCTGAGCCATTGATTGAGCAAACTTGTGATGTAAGACTTGAAATTGGACATGAGCTTTGTTGAATACCTATGGAAAATCATGAAAACCATTTGAGACATTTGAAACCCATTCTTCCTTGTGCAAGATGAAATCTTAGTTGTGGACCCATTGCTTAGGAGGTGAATTTGTCTGATCACTTCTTGAGCATCCTTGAGCATGTGAGAACCCTAAAAGAATGTCTTGAAGAAACTGAGAGGGAAAGTTTTGGGGTACAACAGCTTCCCCTATTCAATATTCTTAAACCTGAAGAGTTATATTGGCATGCTCACCATTTATGACTTGAAGTTAGAAGATGATTGAACACTTAAGTGCCTAAAAATTTGCACTCGTCGGTGCACGAAGTAACAATGTTGGTTGATCATACCAGGAATGGGCTTAAAGATGCCATTCGGAGAAGTGACATAGATTCATCAGAGATGGGCTTATAGATACCATCCAAAGTAACTGTTGATGGAAATTAGACTAAGTTTACACCCTACATTGACTTTAGAAGATGTATTTGGAGTGAGTCTACCACCGACTTGGTCCAAAAGGATAATTAGAATAAATCTAAGCTCGATTTAATATAAACTAGAATATGTCTACGCCTGACTTCAACTGTGATTTGGAAGGATCCTATGCCCGACTTTTCAAAAGAAGCTTCAGAAGGAATCTATGCTCGATTTTGTCTGAATGATGTGCTAGAAGTTGTCTACGTCTGACTTCAACTAGAAAAGGTGTTGGATAGTGTTGTACTCCAAAATTTACCCTTTCATGTTTTCCAAGATCTTCCCTTGGCATGGTGGTTAAAAAAATTGCTTAAGGAAAATAATTTTTTTGGAGATAATCAAGTGTCTTTCGATTGACACCTGAACAGGGTATTTCGATTGGCATCTGAGCAAGCTTCGATTGGGTGTTGGGCCATCCTTCAATCAACTTCAAATCACAAGGATTCGACTGCACATTGGCTGCTTTAGGCTTGACTTTATTTCACAAGGAAAGAACCGCCTACAAGTTTGTTTCAATTCACCAACAGTGGACTGCATACAAGCTTTGATTGGGCATTGAGTCTCCTTCGATCAAGCTTAATTCACAAAGATTTCACTGGGCAAAAGGCCCCTTCAGCTTACGATCAGCACACGTACGCCTCTTCATGCTTGCCTTTGGTATACTAGGCAAAAGCTTCTTAATGCTTGCCTTGGTTTCACAAGGCAAAAACCCATCAACTTTCCTTCAATCTACAAGGAAAAAGGCTCCTTTCATTGGTCTTCGATTCATAAGACAAAAGGATGCCTCATACATTCCTTCGATTCACAAGGAAAAGGCCCCCTCTTCAGCTTGCCATCAGTGCACAAGGAAAAAGCCCCCTCTTTAGCTTGCCTTCAGCGCACTAGGAAAATCCTCCCTCTATGCTTGCCTTCAGCATGCAAAGCATAAGGCATACATGTGAGCTATTAGAAAGACCCACAAAAGGGTCATTCGAAGGATATACATGTGGTCCATTCGAAGGAGGTAACTCTGGGCCAATCGAAGAGCAAGGATAAGGTGTACTTCGAAGGCATGTTAACAAAGTGTCATTCGATTGGCATATATGAACAAGACTTCTTTGGATAAGCATATCAATAAAATCAAGCAATCAATGCAGAAGTTGACTGATCAAAGAACCTCTAATAAGGAAGGTTCTGACCACTTCAAATCAAAGCTCAGGGCCAATCGAAAGGCAAGGCTTGATGGCATTTAAATGAGCCAAACATGTCCAGGTTCATCCCAAGACTCAAAAGGGTAGGAATCCCTTAAAAATGACAATATTTTAATGTGTCTAATTTTTCCTTCAAAGCCTAGTTAATGGTTGTCCCTTTCCATTTCCATGCATATCACATCCCAATAAATACAGGCCTAAGGATACATTGTCAGGGGAGAAAAAAACCATAGAAAAGAAAGAAACACTCTTGCCACGCTCACACCACCAGCCAGATGCTGCATTACAAACAATACTTATTACCAATCGAAGTTGTAGGCTGACCGGCCATAGAAACATTTTTGCCTATACACGCATCATCCAGACGAAAACCTTGCCTCCAGGTACACACACATTTCCCTATACGAGCTACACGAAGGCTGGAAGAAATACACCAATGCTGCCAAAATAAAAACACACTTTGCAAGCCATCTCCGTCTAAAACAAAGCATCCCATTGGTAACAAACCTTCGATCTTAAGTTAATTTTGATTTTTGCATGACATATTAACACTTATAGTTCGATTTGTATTCAGGACTAAGGACCTGGGTTTGACACCCAGGTATGTATTTGTTTTTTTTTTTCTAACGCTTGTACTACAGATCAAGCCTGAACAGACCAACACGCACAGGATCGAAGGACCTGGGTTCGAAACCCAGGTCCTGCATCTTTATTCTTTCTAATGCTTTTCTTACAGATACGGATTGAAAATCAGCTTTCCCCCTGGATCGAAAAATAATCATCCTTCATTGGATCGAAGGCCATCTTTTGTTGGATCGAAAGACACCTTCTCTTTGGATTGAAAGACCTTTCCTCTTGCATTTTTATTTTTGTCACTCATTTCTTTTAATAGTTTCCCTTTTTAAATTAGCAATCAAATAAAAATCCCAAAAAAACATTAGGTTAGTGTTCTTTAATTAAGTTAATTTAATTAAATAAATTAATTGTTTTAACCTTTTCTTTAAATTAAAATTAAGTAGATTTAGTCTTTGCTTTCATTTATAAATAAAAACAAACAAAAAGATTTCCTTTTCCTTAGGATTTTTAGACGTTTTTTTTCCATTTCATGCGCGTTACATTCATATTATTGTATCTGTCTACAGTTTGTAATAGTTAAAAACTAGGAATTTTACTTTATGTCTTTATCTTCTTCCCAATTTTGGATATGTAATTAATCCCCCTCCCCGAAGCATTGTAATAGTGTAGGATTTACAATTCCTGCATTTTATTCCTGAACATATTGATTGTTAGATGTATGTTAATAGGATTGCATGATAAGAATAAAATAAAACGCTAGCAAACCTAACAAAAAAGACAAAAATAACTGAAAACCTTCACACTTGCACATATACACCTCTAGGGTACGCCGACTTTGGTTTCCTTCAGAAATATTCACAACTCTAGAAACGTGAGAGATTTTAGTGGCTACCCTCTGGTTCAAAAGATCATAAGTCCCTCAGTGACCCTCTCGACGTTGCCTCGGTAAAAATATGATCTTAGAAACCTAGGGTAGTTACGAAAACTTCTTGCCCAGTTGCCTTTATGATTATAAAAACGTCCCTTCGAATGTCCCTCAAACATCCAATGATAGGGCTACCTACTCACTAATAGTAGGATAGTGCTGTCTAAAGGATAGGAGGAAAAGAACAAACCTTTCGAGTATAAGTAGATAATTCTAAGATTCTTGCTCAAAACAAATTTTCAAACTTACACAAAAACAACCTTCAAAAACATTTTCAAATTCTTTATCAACACTCTTAAGGACTGATATAAGAGTTATCATAAAGAAAAATGCCTCACTAAGGCATTTCAAAATACTTTTCAAAAACACACAAAAGCACAAGGTATTTTTCAAATGAGCTAAGCATCTAAGAGCCCGTAGATAACTACAGATGGAAAGGGTGCTAACACCTTCCCTTTCCATAAAATACCCCCTTACTCAGAAAACTCTCGAAAGGTATTTTTATGTTCTTATCACCCTTTCCTTTGTTGGATAAAAGAAAATTCGGTGGCGACTCTTGCTTACCGCAACATTTGCGAATATAAATGCAAAACCAGTATAACAGTCGGATCTGCCACTGTATCACGGAACTGGCGACTCTGTTCGGGAATAATCTATAAAGTGGGATTACCTTAGAGTTAGATCATTTTAAAACTTGCTTTACATTGTGTGTTTTGTATGCTTTACTTTTAAGGCTTTGTTTGGGTTGTTACTAAAGATCCTACACCCGGATCTGGGGCACCTTTTAGGTAAGTTACAATAGATCATGGGGATTGTACGGGATATATCGACACGGTTGAAATGATAGCTACATTTGTGTGACACATTTGTTGGTACCGATAGCCCTTGAGTAGTCTAGTAGAATAAGGGGTCGCCGTGTGATGTCATGAACCACCAACTGACCTTAGAACATTTAATTGAACCGACTTGGCCATTAGGAAGTAGTGAGATATCCGAATTTAGTGCAGTCCGAAGTTGGTTGATAATCGATACTACACTCATTGAGATATGACTTCTGGGATATTTTAGTCGCCAATAAAGAGGCTTGCACTGAAACAATGCCCGGTGAAGAAAGATCAGTGATATTGAAATCCCCTAGAACCCGATTACTATTACTAGGACAGGCTGAGCCAATAAAACTTCAAGAGGGTAGTTACCTATGAACCCCATGGAAGCCTGAAACTAAGGCTGCTTGTGTGGCTTGTTTACTTTCATTATCTAACAACTTGAATTCCTTGCATGGTTTTGTTTATTACCTGATGTTATGAGTCATTGTCCAATAACCTGGATTTCTAGCAGGACTCACTTGTCTTCATCACCCTATATCTTTTGCTTGATGCATAACATACACATCATAGCATCATGCCATAGAATTTCCTTAACCATTTCAAGGATCTCAAGGGCCTGTGATGCAGGTTATGATAAATCAGACGTCTAGCAAGGGGGCAAGGGGATTTATTTTCCTCTAGCCATTACTGTCAAAAGACCAAAGCGTGATAACTTGAGTCAGGGGCTATGACCCACTTGATATGGTGAGCTTGATTCTCGTAGAAGGATATTCAACGATACGAGGTTCTTCAATCAAAGCTGCAGTCAACTCCTAACATCTTCTTGTGTTTATCCCGCGAGATCCTCGAAAACATCGCATAAGCATATCATACATGTCATTGTATAGAAGGTATTTCAAGACAGGTTTCTTATATTTTTGCTGTTTATTTTAGCAAAAGAAATGGCTCTTGAACAAACAGTAAAGGACCTTAAAACTCAAAACGCTCAGTTCCAACAAATGTTCCTAGCTCTAGATAAGGGGCAGGAAGAACTGAAAGCTCTCGTCATCAAAGAGAAGAAGAAGAAGAAGGCGAAGAAACCGGCTCGCATCTTAAATATGGGAAGAAGACTTAGAGGACTGGTCAAGTGAGCTCTAGTCCTCACAACTCCATCAAATGAGGGGGTTAATCATGAAGAAGATAACAATCTGGGGACTGATGAAGAATAAGATGATTACTCTGAGGAACAATATCCTCCTACTGATGATAAGTACAAACAGCTAGAGGATTGTTTCAATGCTATGGAGATTCAGCAGATACCTGGATTGGACTTTGAAGAGTTAGGGCTGGTTTCTGGAGTGGTCATCCCACCAAAATTCAAGGTTCCCATATTTTCTAAATATGACGGGGTCTCTTGTCCTAAACTTCACTTAAGATCATACGTCAGAAAGATCCAGCCTCACGCTGTTGACCAAAAGTTATAGGTTCATTTCTTTCAAGAAAGTTTGGTCGACACTCAACTGGAGTGGTTCTACTAGTTAAAATGAACCAACATTCACACCTGGGAAGACTTGGCTTCTGCTTTCTACATGAAGTGCCAATATAATGTTGACCTCGCTCCAACCCGTACACAATTGTAAAGTATGTCTATGGGTTCCGGTGAGGGTTTCAAAGATTACGCCCAGAAATGGAGGGATCTTGCAGGGAGAGTCCAACCTCCTCTGTCTGATAGGGAGCTGGTAGACATGTTCTTGGGAACTTTGTCTGGTCCATTCTTCAACCATATGATTTGAAGTTCTTCGGATGGGTTCACCTTGATGATACTGACAGGTGAAAGAGTCGAAAGTGGTATTAAGAATGGGAAGATTCCAATGGCTGCACCTTCTAATGCTGAGAAAAAGCCATTCGGTGGTAAGAAGGAAGCTAATGATGTATATGGACAGGAGGGACGTGCTAGAGGTAACCACAACCCATATGTGGGGGAAGTACTAGTCTCTTATCCTACGCTTGTGCAACGACATCAACAAGGGAATCAGCATAAGGAGGTCGCCCCTAAGAGACAATTTACCAAAACCAACATGTCACTAGCTCAAGCGTTACAACACATGTTGAAAGAAGGATTTATTACATTAAAGGCTCCTCTACAGAATCCCAATGCTTTTGCTCCTAGATACCACCCCAACGAAAGGTGTGCATACCATTCTGATAGTCCTGGACATGATATGAATGGTTGCTGGGCTCTGAAGAACAAAATTCAGGATATGATTGACACCAAGGAGATTGAATTCGACCCTCTAGAGGCTCACCACGTGATCACTTCTCCTAGGCCAAATCATTGAGAGCATCTAGTTCATTTATGATTTTTCAATTATAATTTCCTTTGCTTGTTCAAACAATTACTGTCATGTCAATCTTTGGTTTTCTAATTAATGCATTAAATATTATTGTCTTGAATCATGTCATTATGTTTAAACTACTTTCTTACTTCCTTTTTGTGATATTCGACTCTCGGTTAAAAGTTGTAAGCCTTTAGAGGGAGGATGATGAAAATAATGCCATGATCTCTACAATATGCTTTTGAACAGACCTTGCTGACGATGTACAAACATTGTTTCAAATCCAAAACAGTGGAGTTATAAGGAAGATAATTCGTAGTTAACCCCTTTGAGACTAAGAAGTAGGAGTTTTTATTTTCACACAAATTAAAACCCTTAATCATAACCTGGGGCAGAGTAGTTTTCTCAGTTAATTCAATAGTGCACTCAATTGCA
Source organism: Vicia faba (assembly GCA_948472305.1). NCBI lineage: Eukaryota > Viridiplantae > Streptophyta > Magnoliopsida > Fabales > Fabaceae > Vicia > Vicia faba. Next base: position 1,551,071,674 of record OX451736.1, read on the forward strand.
AGCTTTCCCCTCGTACACGACAAGTAGTGTTAGAGGTATCATTCCAAAACAAAATAAGGTGATGGTTCCGCATAATCATTAAAACAGACAGTCATTATCTCTCAAAGTAAAGGCCCGATAAGTCAAAAACCAATGAAGGAGACTTAAGAAGAAAAAACTAGGGCATCCTGCTGACTGTTACCACAAAAGAAACAGTTCAGGCAAAAAGTAGGGATAACAGGAAAAAAAAGAGGTCCTACGAATCCTCAACAAAAAGAAAAGATTACAAAAATGACTTCCTTCTCAAGAAAGTGTTCAATTTCTCAACCATCATCGAGTATTAGAGAAAATATTCCAGACTCAATTGGGATCTAAATGCATAATTAACTGAGTTTAGGACTGAAAAACATCATGAAAAATGGGTTGAGCACAAATAAATTTCGAGCCTTTATCCTTTGTTTATTGAACCATGAACCAGGCCACACTACAACCCTTAAAAGTCCTAACTGAAGCATGGGTTAGTTCGAAAGCATACTTTTACAAAAGGTATCCTGACTCCTGTAAGGTTTGCTATTAAATCCTGAGTTGATATCACACTCCTACAAAATTGGTTTGTTTTACTAAAAAAATGAATTTTAAAAAACTTCAAGACAAACATAATCTTTGCATTTTTAAAATACCATCATTTGCATATGACTATTTGTTCAACAGCATAGAAAGTCGCAGAAGAATATTCAATGAACGAAAATCCTCTCAGTGTACAAAATTACCTCAGATGGAAAAACATTTCCAGTAACAAGCCTTCCATAATCAGGGGGCATGACATGGTTCCTAACACATCTGGGGCTGTCAAGTCAAAATTCTAAGAAATATCTCATAAAGTCATGAATAGTCGGGGCAGGTCTCCATCGTTGGGGGCATCAAATGTGATTTCCATCAAAAGAGCATGTACAATCAAACAAGATCAATGTTCCCCAATGAATTTCTTCTGAAAACAATAAAACAGGAATTCCCAACGAAAACATTCTTAATATTTTAGACTCTCTTCTAGAAACGGTTCAGGTACGATCCAAAGACGAATGTTATCTTGGCACTTATTCCAAATTTTCCTCTAGAAACGGTTCAGGTAGATCCAGAGACGGATGTCATCTTGACACTTATTCCAGATTCTCCTCTAGAAACGGTTCAGGTACGATCCAGAGACGAATGTCATCCTGACACTTATTCCAGATTCTCCTCTAGAAACGGTCCAGGTATGATCAAGAGACGGATGTCATCCTGACACTTATTCCACATTCTCCTCTAGAAATGGTTCAGGTACGATCCAGAGACGGGTGCCATCCTGACACTTATTCCAGATTCTCCTCTAGAAACAGTTCAGGTACGATCCAGAGACGGATGTCATTCGGACACTTATTCCAGATTCTCCTCTAGAAACGGTTCAGGTACGATCCAGAGTCGGATTTAATCCTGACACTTATTCAAGATTTTCCTCTAGAAATGGTTTAGAACAATCACGACATAGATTCACTCGGACAATCCCCAAGCAGTTCGCGGAGTTTTCCTTCCCCAACAAAGTTTTATTTCTCTAACAAAGGAAGATCATCTCCCAGCAATTCAACATTAAAAAAATTTGAAGACTTACATTCTTCACTCCAAGCTACAATCAGGGATTTATTTTCCCTAATTCAACAAAAATGCAATAGAACAGCTGATATGTTCATACATTGCATTCATGTATCATTCTACAAACATCATAGCATATGCAACACAAATGCATCTATCACAATCTCATTTATTTTGAGAGCATCATGCAATTCATACATCATGTCATCGCATGAAACTGATTTTACCTTTTCAGGTTGAAATTAGCAGACAAACAAACACTATTAACTTATACAGCAGGTCAAATATTAATGCCCGAAACCAGACGGGGAAACTATCTACACGACCAATTGGTATGAACTCCAAATGCAAGACATGTTTACCAACAAATACAACAGGCCACAGATTAATGCCCTAAACTAGACGGGAAATTATCTATGTGACTAACATTGCCAAGTTCCATATTAATACCTGTAACAAGCCAGGACAACTATCTGTGGACGACTGATTATAGATTAACACCTGAAACCAGACGGAAAAACTATCTACATGAACAAATTGAAGATTAATACCTATAACAAGCCAGTAAAACTACCTTCCTTTCTCTTAGGTCAGAGATTAATACCTGAGACCAGACAGGACAATTATCTCAACGACCAACAAAAGCAAGTTCTTGATAAATACCTGAAACAGGACATAATAACTATGTGTGAACTACTGATTATAGATTAATACCTGAAACCAGATGGGAAAACTATCTACATGACCAGATGAAGAAATATTACACGGGTTTCCTCTCATAATTTCCAGATGCAGTCCAACACGGACTCGTCCTGAAACAGACCTGCACAGGTTTTTTCTAATAGATTTCCAGATAGTAGTTAATTTCATTCTCCCTAGCAAATTACTGTGAAGCCTGGATTCCAACCAGAAAAATAGCAAACTTTCATTTCTCCAGTCCAGAGATAATTCTTCAGTAGATCCTTGGACAACTGAAGTTCCTAGACTCTATTCCCCACAGAGTTTTCCTCAAGCAGGAGAACAATAAAAATTAACCTTCCCCAGTGGACTCCTCCTCAGACAGCAGGAACATAAGTTCTCCATAAGGGGACCCCTTATGAAGTCAGCACCTACATTGGATGGCATCATTAAGCCCATCTCCAACAACTCCAAGTCATCATTTTCCAAATGGCATCTTTAAACCCATTCCCTACACAGGAAACCATCACATCATGCAAGTGAAAATTTCTAGGCACTCTAGTGTTCAATCATCTTCCACCTTCAGATCACGAAAGGCAAACAAGCCAATCTAAATCTTCAGGTAAAAGAAGATTGAACAGGGGAAGCTATTATACCCTGAAATTTACCCTCCCATGTTTTCCAAGATCTTCCCTTTGCATGGTGGTTACAAACAATTGCTTAAGGAAAATAATTTTTTTGGAGATAGTCAAGTGTCTTTCGATTGACACCTGAACAGGGTATTTTGATTGGCATCTGAGCAAGCTTCGATTGGGTGATGGGCCATCCTTCGATCAAATTCAAATCACAAGGCTTCGACTCCGCATTGGCTTCTTTAGGCTTGCCTTAATTTCACAAGGCAAGAACCCCCTACAAGTTTGTTTCAATTCACCACAAGTGGACTGCATACAAGCTTTGATTGGGCGCTGAGTCTCCTTCGATCAAGATTAATTCACAAAGCTTCCACTGGGAAAAGGCCCCTTCAGCTTGCCATCAACACATGTACGCCTCTTCATGCTTTCCTTTGGCCTACTAGGAAAAAGCTTCCTCATGCTTGCCTTGGTTTCACAAGGCAAAGACCCATCAGCTTGCCTTCGATCTACAAGGAAAAAAGGCCCCTTTCATTGGTCTTCGATTCACAAGACAAAAGGATGCCTCAGACGAGCCTTCGATTCACAAGGCAAAGGACCCCTCTTCAGCTTGCCTTTAGTGCACAAAGAAAAGGTCCCCTCTTCAGCTTGCCTTCAGCGCACTAGGAAAATACTCCCTCTATGCTTGCCTTCAACATGTAAGGCATAAGGCATACATGTGAGCTATTCGAAAGACCCATAAAAGGGCCATTATAAGGATATACTTGTGGTCCATTCGAAGGAGGCAACTCTGGGCCAATCGAAGAGCAAGGATAAGGTGTACTTCGAAGGCATGTTAACAAAGTGTCCTTCGATTGGCATATCAGAACAAGAAGTCTTTGGATAAGCATATCAATAAAATAAAGAAATCAATGCAGAAGTTGACTGATCGAAGAAGCTCTAATAAGGAAGGTTCTGAACACTTCGAATCAAAGCTCAAGGCCAATCGAAGGGCGAGGCTTGAGGCCATTCGAATGAGCCAAACATCTCCGGGTTCATCCTAAGACTCAAAATGGTAGGAATCCCATAAAAATGGAGATATTTTAATGTGTCTTATTTTGCCTTCAAAGCCTAGTTAATGGTTGTCCCTTGCCATTTCCATGCATATCCCATCCCTATAAATACATGCCTAAGGATACATTGTCAGGGGAGAAAAAAACCATAGAAAAGAAAGAAACACTCTTGCCACGCTCACACCACCAGCCAGAGGCTGCATCACACACAATACTTATTACCAATCGAAGTTGTAGGTTGACCGCCCATAGAAACATTTTTGGCTTTACACGCATATTCCAGAAGAAAAACCTTGCCTCCAGTTACATACACATTGCCCCATACGATTTACACGAAGGCTGCAAGAACTACACCAAAGTTGCCAAAATCAAAGCACACTTTGCAAGCCATATCTATCCAAAACATAACATCCCATTGGTAACAAACCTTTGATCTTAAGTTAATTTTGATTGTTGCATGACATATTAACACTTATAGTTCGATTTGTATTCAGGACTAAGGACCTGGGTTCGACACTCAGGTTTGTATTTGTTTTTTTCCTAACACTTGTACTGCAGATCAAGCCTTAACAGACCAACGCACACAGGATCGAAGGACCTGGGTTCGACACCCAGGTCCTGCATCTTTATTCTTTCTAATGATTATCTTACAGATACAGATTGAAAAGCAACTTTCCCCTGGATCAAAAAACAATCATCCTTCATTGGATCGAAGGCCACCTTTCGTTGGATCGAAAGACACCTTCTCTTTGGATCGAAATACCTTTCCTCTTGCATTTTTATTTTTGTCAATCATTTCTTTTAATAGTTTCCCTTTTTAAACTAACAATCAAATAAAAATCACAAAAAAACATTAGGTTAGTATTCTTTAATTAAGTTAATTTAATTTAATTAATTAATTAATTGTTTTAACCTTTTATTTAAATTGATTTTAAGTAGACTTAGGCTTTTTTTTTCTTTTATAAATAATAACAACCAAAAATATTCCCTTAGGATTTTTAGACATTTTTTCCATTTCGCGCGCATTACATTAATATTATTGTATCTGTATACAGTTTGTAATAGTTAAAAACTAGGACTTTTACTTTATTGATTTATTTTCTTTCCAATTTTGGATATGTAATTAATCCCTCTCCCTGAAGCTTTGTAATAGCGTAGGATTTACAATTCCCTCATTTTATTCCTATACATATTGACTGTTAGATGTATGTTAATGTATGATCTAGTGCTTACCATTGAGCTAAACGCAATTGCTTGTAGCCAAGGTGCAACTTTATTTCCATATAGTACGAGCATTTTCAAGGGCTGCTCCTAGTTTACTAAGCGCCCATGGGTGGGATTTTAAGTCGTTTCGAATCCCTAAGGTTGACGCTGGATATCTTAATCCAACAATCTCCCCCCAGTGTTTGCTGGGGGGATTCGAACCCATGACCATGCTCTAATACCACTTGTAGGATCAAGCGCTTACCAGTGAGCTAAAAGCAATTGCTTGTAGCCAAGGTGAAACTTTATTCCCATATAGTACGAGCATTTTCAGAGGCTGAACCTAGTTTACTAAGCGCCCATGGGTGGGATGTTAAGCCCTTTCGAATCCCTAAGGTTGACGCTGGATATTTTAATCCAATATTTAATAGAATTGCATGATAAGAATAAAACAAAACGCTAGCAAACCTAAGCAAAAATACAAAAATAACTGAAAACTAACACACTTGCACATATACACCTCTAGGATACACCCACTTCGGTTGCCTTTGGAAATAGTCACAACTCTCAAAATGTGAGAGATTTTAGTGGCTACCCTCCGGTTCAAAAGATCATAAGTCCCTCGATGACCCTCTCGACGTTGCCTCGGTAAAAATATGATCTTAGAACCCTAGGTTAGTTACTAAAACTTCTTGCCCAGTTGCCTTTGTGGCTATAAAAACGTCCCTTCGAATGTCCCTCAAACATCCAACGATAGGGCTACCTACTCACTAATAATAGGATAACATTGTTTAAAGGATAGGATGAAAAGAACAAACCTTTCGAGTATAAGTAGATAGTTGTTAGATGCTTGCGCAAAACAAATTTTCACACTTACACAAAAACAACCTTCAAAGATATTTTCAAATGCTTTATCAACACTCTTGAGGACTGATATAAGAGTTGTCATAAAGCAAACTGCCGCACTAAGGAATTTCAAAATACTTTTCAAAAACACGTAAAAGTACAAGGTATTTTTCAAATGAGCTAAGCATCTAAGAGCCCATAGATAACTACGGATGGAAAGGGTGCTAACACCTTCCCTTTCCATAATCTACCCCCTTACTCAGAAAACTCTCGAAAGGTCTGTTTTTGTTCTTTTCACCCTTTCCTTTGTTGGATAAAAGAAAAGTCGGTGGCGACTCTTGCTTACCGCAACATTTGCGAATGCAAATGCAAAATCAGTATAACAGTCGATTTTGCCACCATATCACAGAAAGAGTCTACGCCTGAATTTTTCAAAGAAGTATCAGAATAAATCTACGCTAGATTTTATCTGAGCCAGAGGATGTCTATGCCCCACTTCTAGTTGAAAAAGGTGTTGGAAGGAGTCTTCGAAGGAACTATTTTTCTAGAATTCTGTCTCTGAAGGAAATGCTTGTCAGATTAAATCTCTGAGGGAAATGCTTTTCAGAATAAATTTCTGAGGTAAGTGCTTTTCAGAATTCAGTCTCTGAGGAAGTGCTTTTCAGAATTCATTTTCTGAGGAAGATTCTTGTCGGAATTCAGTCTCTGAGGAAATGCTTGTCGGAATTCAGTCTCTAAGGAAATGTTTTTCATAATAAATCTCTGAGGAAATGTTTTTCATAATAAATCTCTGAGGAAATGCTTTTCAGAATCCAGTCTCTGAGGAAGATGCTTGTAAAAATTCAATCTCCAAGGAAATGCTTGTCAGAATTCAGTCTCTGAGGAAATGCTTGTCAGAATTCAGTCTCTGAGGAAATGCTTATCGAAATTTAGTCTCCGAGGAAATGCTTGTCGGAATTCATTCTCCAAGGAAATTCTTGTCGGAATTCAATCTCCAAGGAAATTCTTGTCGGAATACAGTCTTCGAGGAAATGTTTTTCAGGATATGTTTTTCAGAGTAAATCTTTGAAGAAAGTCATTTGGTCATGCAGATGGTCGCCCTGTCTTGTTTCGAGAATTCATACCACCTGGAATTTGATAGTTGCCCTGACTTATTTTCAGGAATTAATCTTTGACCTGTTTGAAAATTGCTGATGATATTCGTCTGTTTATAGACTTTACCTAAAAATACAAAGTTAATCTTGATGCAATGTCATGACGTATGTAATGTATTGCGTAATGATGCTCTCAAAGTAAACGAGAGTGTCATATGCATGTCGTATGCATATGCTATGATACTTGTAAATGATGCATGAATGTGAGATGTTGTTGAAGTGTATTAGTAACTCCATGTAGCATCTTTGACTGGGAAAATAAATCCCTAACTATTATTGGGGATGAAGAATATGTGTATTTTCAATCTTGATGGGAATTCCTTCTTTCTGCTTAAGGAAACTCCGCTGGATAATGTTGATTCCTGTTTGGGGAGAAGAGTCCAAGAACATTGGTCATTCACCGCTCTATTGGGGAATTTTATTCGTATATACCTTGACTGGGGATAAAAGAGATTGATAATCTTCCAAGGTGTTGTCTGACCATGTTTTTGGATGTTGACTCATATGGTTGAGTGATATGTAGTCCAGTTTTTTAGATTTCGTAGAAACTTTCTGGGGATAGTAGCCTAGATTGTCCTTTGCTTGAGAGAGGAGTTTTTCTAGTGATTTGTAGAAGCTAAAGGAATAGACTCAGGCTGGGTAGGCTGAATTCCATTGGGAAAATAAACCGTAAACATACAGGAGAAACACTTTACTGAGGAAATTAGCACTGTTGGAGGAAAGAAATTTGTTGGGGTTTTTACAATTTTGGAGGAATAAGCTCAACTAGGGAAGAGAATTTGCATAAACCGTACTGATGCTGTAATCTCCGATGGAGATTGGGACTCTGTAGGTTGGAAATATTGTCGGGGGAAAGATCATATTCCTTTATCCTCTAGGGGGATCTGTTGGTGAATATGATTATGTTAACAACTGGAAGATGCCCTGCTTTTTGTTGTCAAGGCATCTTAGACTTTTGGGGAATGTATCTCTTATTGAAGATGAGCTTGTGGAGATAGCTCTGTAGAAATAATTATGTGGAAACTGCTCTGTGGGGATTTATGGATGACTTGAACATCCTCTCAAATCCTAGAGTTCTTGGTAAACATTGATCAAAGTGATAAGCCTTCCATTTATAGACAAGTGATGAGATGATGGGACATAGTCGTACGCTTTAATCCATGACTTTTTCCTAGACTGTATTTTAAGATTTTCAGCTCACCGGGATACCCTTTTTTCCCAAGCCTCCTTTTTAGGTTTTCGACTTGTCACATGTATAATTTTTTTATATATATATCCCTAATTTTTTCCTAAACCTTTTTGGTTCGTTGGGATGCCCTTATTTTTGCTTAGGCATGTCAACCTAGCGGGTCTATTTCATGCGTAGTATTTTTCTACTATGTACATGTTCACAAGGTGCGAAGAATTTTCACTATATGTGTTATAGCATGCCAGAGAATTTTTTCTTGATAACATGTGGCCCTTTGCTAGAACTAATGTTCAATTCCCCAAGTGATTGAGATGGAGATTTGTCCTTGGCTATTCGGCACTTTGAGAGATTCCTTGAATCTTGACTCGACTGCCCCCAGATCTATTAGACACCATGTCATGCCCCTTGATTATGAAAGGCTTGTTATTGGAAATGTCTTTCCATCTGAGGTGATTTTGTTCATTGAGAGGATTTATGTTCATTGAATATCTATCGTGCGAATTTCTCTGTTGTCGAACAATTAGTCATATGCAAATAATGGCATTTAAAAATGAAAAGCTTATGTATGTCTTGAAGTTTTGAAAATGCATTTTTAGTAAACAACAGAATTTTGTAAGAGTATGAATTCAACTCATGATTTATAGTAAGCCTTACAGGAGTCAGGATACCTTTTGTAACAATATGCTTTCAAACTAACCCATGCTTTAGATAAGTTTAAGGGTTGTAGCATGGCCTGGTTTACAGTTTAAGAAACAAATGATAAAGGCTTGAAATTTATTTGTACCCACCTGTTCTTCGTGATGTTCTTTAATCCTATACTCAGTTAATTGTGCGTTTAGATTTCAATTGAGTATGGAATCTTTTCCCTGATATTCCGGTGATGGTTTGGATACTGAAAGTTTATTTGAGAAGGAAGTCATCATCATTTTTTTTTTGAGGATTCGTAGTGACCTCTTTTTTTACTTTATTATCCCTATTTTTTTCCTGAACTGTTTTGAGATCACAGTCAACTAGATGCCGCCGTTTTTTTCTTAAGTCTCCTTCATAGTTTTTGACTTAGCGGGCTTTTCTTTTGAGAGATAATGATTGGCTGTTTTACATGGAACCATCACCGTCTTTTGATTACGAAGGATATCTCTGATACTATTCGCTGTGTATGAAGTAAAAACTTGCGTTTGATGCGCATTTGAATTAACTGAGTAACTACCCTGCCCAAGGTTATGATTATGGGTTTTAATTTGTGTGAAAAAGAAAGACTCTTACTCCTTAGGCTCAAAGGGGTTGACTAAGGACTAACTTCCTTATATCTACACTATTTAGGATTTGAAAGAACGCATGCACATTGTCAACAAGGTCTGTTCAAAAGCATATTATAGAGATTATGGTATTGTTTTCGTCATCCTCCATCTAAAGGCGCACAACTTTTAATCGAGAGTTGAATATCACAAAAGGAAGTAAAATCATAGTTTAAATATAGTCAAAACGAATGGATTACTTCAATCCAAACATATGCAATGCATTAATGAAACAACAAAGTTATATACAAAATAAATGTTCGAACATTCAAAAGAAATTACAATTTGAAAATTCAAATGAAATAGACGCTCTCAATCTTGTCCATGATTTGGCATGGGAGTCGTGATCACATTGGGGGTCTCAGGAGGGTCGAACTCAACTTCCTTAGCATCAATCAAATCTTGGATTTTTATATTCAAAGCCCAAAAACTATTTGTGTCATGTCCGGGACTATTAGAATGATAAGCGCATCTCACATTAGGATTGAACTGAGGAGAGGAGGTGTTGGGATTCTGAGGAGGACCCTTCAATGTTATCAGTTATGCCTTCAACAGGTGTTGTAGTGCCTGGGACAATGGCATGTTGATCTTAGTGAATTGTCTCCTAGGTGCATCTGGCCTACACTAATTTCCTTGTTGCTGATGTTACATTGGTTCAGGATTGGAGATTAGCACAACTCCCACAGATTGGTTGCGGTTACCGCTAACACGACCCTTCTAGCCATAAATGGAACTGGTTTCCTTCTTATCACTGAATTTCTTCCTTACAGCACTTAAAGGCGCATCCACTAGAATCTTTCCACTTTTGATACCACCTTCGACACATTCGCCAGTTAGAATCAGTTCAGTAAAACCAGATGAGGAGCTTCCAATAAGATAGTTAAAGAATGGACCTGTCAGAGTGCCCATAAACATATCAACCAGCTCCCTATAAGATAAAGGAGGTTAAACTCTTCAAACTAAATCCCTCCATTTTTGTGCAAACTCCTTGAACCATTTCTTCGAGCCCATGGACATGCTTTGCAATTGCACACGAGTCGGTGCAACGTCAGCATTATATTGATACCGCTTGTAAGAAACAGAAGCCAAGTCTTCCCACGTGTGAATGTTAGTTCCTTCCAGCTGATAGAACCATTCAAGTTGAGTGTCGAACAAGCTTTCTGGAAAGAAACGGCCCCATAACTCCCTGTCAGCAGTATGGGGTTGGAATTTTTGAACATACGACCTTAGATGATGTTTGGGACAAGAGACCCCATCATATTTAGCAAAGATGGGGACCTTGAACTTGTGAGGGATGACCACCCCCGGGATCACACCTAGTTCTCCAAAATCTAATCCAGGCACTTTCTAGATTTCTATAGCTTTGAGACGGTCTTCCAACTGCTTGTATCTGTCATCTGCAGGAGGATACTGTTCATCGGAGTAGTCTTTATCTTCAGAAACAAGATTGTTTCTACCTTCAGGCTTGACGCTTCTACCATCCTCTTCTTTGTTGTCGTCTTCCTTAGAGGAAATATAATCCACTTGAACTGGTTGAGTAGGACCTTTGAATCTTCTCCCCATATTGAGGATAACAACCGGCTTTTTAGTCTTCTTTTTCTTGGTGATGAGCACCATCAGATCTTTCTGCCCCTATGCCAGATTCGGAAGAGTCTCTTGAAATTGGGTGTGTTGAGCTTGGAGGTCCTTAACAGTCTGTTCGAGGGCCATCTTATACTAAAATAAATAGTAAGTAGATGAGAAAACCTGTACTGGAAAACCTGTTATGGGATGATGCATGATATGTAGGTGCAATGTTTTCAAGGATCTCACTGGGTAAACAAAGAAAATGTTAGAATCCGACTGCAGCTTTGATTGAAGAGCTCCGTATCGTTGAATGTCCTTCTACGAGAATCAAGGTCACCATGTCCAGTGGGTCCGCTCCTTTGACTCAAGATAACTTACTTCGGTGTTTGATAGCAATGGCTAGAGAAAAGTAAATCCCATTTCCCCTTTCTAGATGTCAGTTCATGATACTTTGGTGGTATTCGGTTAGAAGAAAATAAATCGTCCTGCCCCTTGCTAGGCATCTGGTTCATGATAAACTGCATCACAGGCCCTTGAGATCCTTGAAATGGTTAGTGAAAATGATATGGTATGATGTCATGAAGTTGTGTTGTCATGTTCGAGCAATTAATCATACACAAACAAAACACACAAGGCCTTAGGTTTAAGCTTGCATGGAGTTTGCAGGTAAGCACCCTCTTGAATTTTTAGTTGGCTCAACCTATCCTAAGAAAAGTAATTGGGTTCTAGTATCCTCAATATCACTGATCTTTCTCACAGGCATTGTTTCAGCACAAGCATCTGAGTTGCAACCGAAATATCCCGAGAGTCCGATCTCATTGAGTGTAGTATCGAGTATCAACAAACTTCATTCTTCACCAAATTATTTCAACTACTCTCTAATGGCTAAATTATTTCAACTAAGGTTCTACGGTAAGTTAGTGCTTTATGACACCACGCAGCAGCACAAGATTCTCCTTGACTTAACTCAAGGGACAACGACACCAACCAATGTGTCACACTAATGTAGCCATCGCTTCAACCGTATCGGTATACGCCGTACAATTTTCACGAACTATTGCTACTTGCCTAAAATGCCCCCAAATCCGGGTATAGGATCTATACAAGAAATAAACCCAAGCATATCCCGAAATATAAAGCATAAAAAGCAAACAAGTAAAGCAATAAAGGTGATCTAGCTCTTATGGTAACCCCACTTTTAGTTATTCCCCAACAGAGTCGCCAGTTCTATAATACGGTGGGAGAACTGGATTTTGGTTTTGCATTTTATCGCAAATGTCGCGGATAGCAAGAGTCGCCACCAACTTTTCTTTTATCCAGTAAAGAAAAGGGTGAAAAAAACATAAAAGAGATTTGAGAATTTTCTGAGTAAGGGGGGTAGGTTATGAAAAGGGAAGGTGTTAGCACCCTTTTCATCCGTAGTTATCTACGGGCTCTTAATCACTAGCTCACTTTTGAAAATGCTTTGTGAATGTGTATGTTTTGAAAATATTTTGAAAAATGCCTAAGTGCGGAAAACTTTGTAATGATTCCCGTATCGTTGAGAACGCATACAAAGTGTTTGTTTTAAAATATTGAAGAAGACAAGTGTTTCGTGTGAGAAATGGTTTTGTTTATGAGAAAGTGACTACGAGCTATCTACCTATTCAAAAGTCTTTCGCGTTATTTTCCTCTTCCTTTATATAGTGCTATCCTACCATTAGTTAGTAGGAAGCCCTATCATTGGATGTGTGAGGGACAGGCGCGGGTCATCGTACAGTCATAAAAGCAACTCGTGGGGCGCTTTAGCAATTTTATCGTAAGGGACTAAGATCGTTTACTGGGGTAGAATCAAATGGTAATTGAGGGACTACGATCTTTTTAACTGAGGGTCTTTGCTAAAGTGTCTCATGTTCGAGGGACATGACTGTTTTTTATCGAGGCAGCAAGGTAAGTTACCCTAGAGGTGTGAGTGTGCAAAGTGTGTTCGATTCAGATATATTTTTTTGATTAGGGTTATCTAACGGTTGATTTTAGATCTTATCATACACGCCTAATTACTATACAGTTATATATACATAAATACATACATATATACATACATAGGTGCGGAAAGTAAAAGTGCGAGAAAAAATAAATCCTAAGCTATTACATCCCATGAGCACTTACAATATTTATAAAAAGAAATGCGAGAAGATAAACTAACTATTACAAAAATCATCCATGCGACCTATACATTTATTTCTAGAATTTAAATAGTAAAGAATAAATAAAAGAAAGTAGGAAAAGATATTAAAACCTTAAAAATTTTAAGTGTTAGGGAAATATTTTTGATGTTTTGTTGATGGAAAATAATTTAAGTGATAATAAAGTAATTAAAACCTAATTATTCCTAATTTATTTTAACATTAAAGAAAATGGTTAATTAATTCAATTAATGAATAAAACAAAAAAAGTCAAGATTGATTCTTGATAAAAAAACCTAAACCTAATTTATTAGGGTTTTAAAAAAAAGATAATTAGGGTTGGTTAGTATTTAATTAAAAAAGAATTAGAAAAGAAAGAAAATTAGGGTTAGAAATAGTAAAAATTGGGTTAAAGCAAAAATAATGAAAAATTGCAAGGGGTAGTTGTTGAATCCACGCCCCTTGGATCCCCAGCGCCCCTTCTCTCCACCACGCCAAGCGCCTGATTGCATTTGCAGAATAGGCATCACTCAACATACAATAAACCTGCATTATCATAGAAAAAAGTTGAAAATATTTGGCAAAACCTGGGGATCGAACTCACGTTTCTATGCTTGCCAAACATACGCCTCACCATCAGACCCTTTGTTGTTATTCATAACATCCTGTAACTATTAATATATAAAATAAAATTAACTCGGGAAATTAACAATCAAAATATGCGTGCTAGGGTGGGGTCCAGGTATTTTGAATGGGCGAATAAAGGTGAGCCACACAAGCCCTTGACTGCTCAGGCCACCACACACGGAGGGGAAACACCATCTTCTCGGATGATGTGTTTTTTGAAAACCTACAAAACAGAAGAGACAGCTCGAATCCTTGGACCTACCTCCGCTAAATCGTATGATGCGAGTTTAACCATGGCGTTAGTTTGGCCTGAAATCGAGTGCTTACAGGGATACGAGCAACCTGTCCCTTAAAAACCCTAACAATGGCATCTGTCGTATGAGACGTTTAACCATATATGTGATCGTGTTAACCTGTTCTACATGATTTAACAAACTTATTTGGATAGAGAAATCATGATAAAAGTACATGAAAATTTAAATTCAAAACAAAACTCCTTACCTCACCTGTGGGATTGTGAGGATGGTGTTTGGACGTGCTTTGGTTTAATTGAGGACTTGGTTTGAATCCTGGTACCTTCAAAAAGGAGAATGAATGCCTAAATTGGTTGAAGCTTGCTGGAAATAAGGGTTTGTGTTAGCCCTAATCCTTGAATTTGTTTTGAGAATTTTGTGTTCTTTGGAGGCAGCCTGCGTGTGTCCTCTTGGTCTGGTCTCGTGGTGTTTATATAGAGAAGGGAATGAAGCAAACAAAAGTGGAAAAACCTCATGCAATTATAGCTATGCTAGACAAGAATCCAACATATTAAAAAACTTTCATTCTTGAGATTCTTCTTGCATTCTTGAGTCCTACACGGTTTTTGCAAGTTGTGCTGAATTATTTTTGGCCTCTAGATGATTAAGAAACCAACCATGCACTTGGCCCAATGATCTTGTACCTTATTTAATTTATTTTTCATTTATTTGTATAAAAACAAAATAAATATAAATAAAATAATATGAAAACATAAGGCAAGGTATGAGTTAGCCTAAGAGGCTTTCATAAGGTCATGGACATGTTTGGAACCTAAAAAGTTAGGCCCACAAGTTAAAAATTTCAAATTTACTCACTTCGTATTTCATGCATTTTCTCTTTTGATCATTTTTGCATTTGGAGACTTTATCTTGATGTAAGTTGCCTTGAAAAAAAGTGTCTTATTGTTGACTTTTGAAATGACCTATAATGTATGGGCCCATATCTTTCAAATGAAGCACTTTTTAGACTTGAGCATACATATGCAAAGTTGTAGAGAATTGAATTTCCTTCAAAATGGGCTTTGGTATGTTAAAGTTATGTTTGGTCAAAGTTCAGTTGACTTTTCCTAAGGAAACCCTAATTTGGCAACTTTGGACTTTTGATGATTTGAGGGCTTCTCCTGAGGAATCATGATCAACCCTTGATCAAGTGATGAATATCTCTTCAAAATATTGATTTTGACCAAAAATCTTGAAGTTTGATTGTATGTTGACCATAATTGACTTTTTATTCAATACAGTTGACTTTCAACCATCTGAGCCATTGATTGAGAAAACTTATGATGTAAGACTTGAAACTTGACATGAGCTTTGTTGAATACCTATGGAGAATCATGAAAACTATTTGAGACCTTTCAAACCCATTCTTCCTTGTCCAAGATGAAACCCTAGTTGTGGAACCATTGCTTAGGAGGTGAATTTATCTGATCAATTCTTGAGCATCCTTGAGCATGTGAGAACCCTAGAAGAATGTCTTGAAGAAAATTGGAGGGCAAATTTTGGGGTACAACAATATCAATATGTGGCAAAATGAAATTATCTTTTGGACTAGCTTTATTCAGATCTCTATAATCAACATACATGCAGACTTTTCCATCTTTTTTCAAAACTGGGACAATATTGGCAATACATTGAGGATACAGTCATGTCACAAGAAAACCAACATCAATTTGTTTCAGAACCACCTCTTTATCTTAACCACCTTGTCAGGATGAGTTCTTCTTAACTTTTGTTTGATAGGTGGACATTCAGTCATCAACAACGTGATGCTCCATAATGTCTGTATCAAAACCAGACATATCTTGATAGAACCAAGCATCAATATCAACATATTCCTTCAATAGCTCAATCAACCTGCTCTTCACATCGGGATGAAGCAGGGCTCCAATCTTGACTTCCTTCAAATATTCTTCAGAAAATGTCTTGATATGAAGTAGTTGGGTGAAGATTACCCGCACTGTGGAAAATGTCTTTATATGAATTGAAAGCGGAGTTCGGCCTCACCATTTCATTCTTGTCCTTCATTAAAGAGAAACCCATACCTGCCTTGTTCTCGTTCACGGGTGGATCAATGATCTATCCCTACACAGTTCTAGGACCCTTCGGAATCACTTGTTGTGCATCTCTAAAAGAGATAATGGAGTCTTCATTCTTCTTGATGTTATCAATAGACAAAGCTTGGAACTAAGTTCTAACAGCAGCTTCATCAGCCTCTACAACACTGAAAGAAGACAAATGGGATACCAACAAAGCCTGTCCCACATTCATAATCACTAATTTTCCTTCACGAACAAATTTCAGTTTCTGATCTAAGGTTGATGTGATGGCTCCTGCCTCATGGATCCAGGGTCATCCCAATAAACAATTTTAGGTTGGGAAGATATCAATGACCTGAAAAGTGATTTGAAACATATGTGGATCTATGTGTATGGTTAAGTTTACTTCTTCAATGACATATTTTCTCGAACAATCAAAATCTTTCCCTACCATACCACAGTAGTACATAGGAGTCCCTTGATATTTGAGCATTGAGAAAGTAATCTTTGGTATCATATTCAGAGAAGATCCATTATCTATTAGCATATTAGACAAGGCATCATTCTTGCAATTCAGAGATATGTGTAAGGCCATGTTGTGATTTCTTCCCTCATCAAGCAATTCATCATTACAAAAACTCAGATTATTGCAAGCCGTGATATTTCCCACAACACCATTAAATTGGTCAATCGAGACATCTTTTTCAACAAATGCTTGGTCCAAGACCCTCATCAGAGATTCTTAATGAGGTGTAGTATTCATTAATAATGCCTGAATGGAAATTTTGGATGGAGTTTGCAGCAATTGGTCAACAATCTTATAATCGTTCATCTTAATTATCTTAAAAATATCTTCAACATCCTTCTCCAAAGTAGCTCCACTAGTCTGCCATTCCACCTTCTTGGGTTCAACACTAGTTTCAACAATTTCCTTACCAGGATCAAGACTTCCTTGAAAGGTTGGAGCAAATAATCGACCACTACGGGTCACCCGACTGGCCTCAGCAATATTTTTAACATGAGATAAAGGCTGAATTGGAACTTTCACACCGTCTTCCAAAATAGCTGCATTATACTTGTAAGGTATAACCCTATCAAACTCATACATAATAGGACCATGTAAATAGATAAATACGGGAGTTACAACAGGCTTACATTGGTATGCAATTTCCACTGGAGTGGGAATGTCAAAACGTGAGACAATGACAGGCACCTCAGCTTCTTCAGGATATTCAATAGGTATTTCATCAGGAATTACAAAATCAATATCAAATTCATACCTTCATCAGCAGACTCAAACTCATCAGAAGACGTGTACTCATCAGAAGACATAAACTCATCAGAAGTTTCAAACTTAACATCACGATCTTCAATCACATCAACACCTTCATACTTAGCTCTTGGTCGGATGATATGGATAAGGCCTTTATTCATCATTTCTGGAGATCACCTCTTAATTTATCACATCCATGAATATCTATACTACAAAACGCTCCAACCTGCATGATCATGTGTATAGTATCTAAACTCACAAGGATTCACATGCATCTTCACCAATCTCCCCTTACCAGGTTTATATCAAAAAATTTGAAATCTCCAAGACATCCAGAAACCATGTTCACAACATTTCCTCCTCCATGTTTGGGTAGCAGATTGGCTTGCATGTTTGGACCTATATCCTTGAAAGAGAGGATACCAGGTCTCATTAACTTATGAACTTCATCTTTTAATAGATAACATTGTTCGATACTATGCCCTGGGGATCCATGATGAAAATCACAAGTTAAATCAGCTTTATAGTACCAAGGTAGTTTTTCAGGTATGACAGGAGGAGACCTAGTTTGAATTAGGTTCTTCTAGATTAATGCAGGAAATAACTCAGTATATCTCATTAGGATAGGATTAAAAGCTTCTCTTTTTGGATGTTGTCCTTGCTGAGGCACTTTCTCATAAGCAACAATGGTTGGAGTTGTGTTAACCACTGGGGTTACCGAGGAAACATGTTGTTGGTGTTGGTGATGTCTTCTTGGAGGCCTACTTATCCTCTCTCGAGTAATAGCATTTTAATCTCCTTCCTTCTTTCTGGAGAAACCATAAGCATTCTTCTTAGTACCACTGAAACCTTCATCCTTTGACAAACATATGGGTGCACTGGCTACCATGCTTTCCTAGTAGAACGAACCAAGAGTTTTCAAAAAGACCTTAGTCATCTCCTTTTCATCCATTGGAATCACAACAAGAGCAACAACCTTGCACCAACGTTGCACATACTCTTTGAACAATTATTTATCTTTTTGAGTCATATCTCTCAACTGATCGCGATCGGGAGCCACATCCATATTAAACTTATATTTCCTCATGAATGCCTCACCTAAATCATTGAAAGTGTGTATATTAGCACTATCCAAACTCATATACCACTTCAACACAGCACCAAACACACTCTCTTGGAAAAACTGGATTAGAAAATGTTCGTCATCATTGTGAGTAGACATCCTTCTAATATACATCACAAGGTGATCAAGAGGACGAGTATTTCCCTTGTAATTTTCAAACTATGGCACTTTAAACTTAGCGGGCACCTTCACATTGGGAACCAAGGCAATATCACTAACATTTTGTCCAAACAATTATTTTCCTATGAGGGCTTTAATTTCATTCTGCATCTCATTAAACTGATCTTAGAAATCATCCATTCTGTCATAAAAACCTAAGCCTTCACTCGGTGCAAAAGCAGGATGGCGAATTTCATCATTAATAACAGGGACAATATGCACAATAGGTGGTGCAGTAACATTAACAGGTTGGACATGATGAGTGTGATACGGTGGGAGAACTGACTTTGATGTTTTGCGTTTGATCGCAAATGTTGCAGTTAGCAAGAGTTGCCACCGACTTTTCTTTTATCCAAAAGGAAAGGTGAAAAAGCACAGGAAAGACCTTTGAGATTATTTCTTGAGTTCAGGGGGTAGATTATGAAAAGGGAAGGTATTAGCACCCTTTTCATCCATGGTTTTCCATGGGCTGTTAGTTACTTGCTAGATCGATTGCTTTTGTTTGAAATTGTGCTTTGTGTGGTTTTTTGAAAGTATTTTGTAAAGAGGCCATTGTTTAGGCAATCTTTGTAATGATTCTTGTTTGTAAGAATGTATACAAAGATGTTTGTTCTTTTGAAAATGTTTTCAATTTTATAAGATGCTTGAAAGTGTATATGATTGTTTTTAAAATAGCAAGGGTGTTTGTTTTGAAATGGAGCAAGTAATTAAGAGCAATCTACCTACTCAAATGTCTTTCTTGTTCATTTCCTTTTCCTTTGACATTATTGTCTTGCCATTGATTTGGTAAGCAACCCTAACTTTGGATGTAAACGGGACAGGTGTGAGTCATCGTATAACCATGATTAGCATTTTGCAAGGTATCTTAGCATTCTTTTTTATGGATTAAGATCATTTGTAAGGCAACTTAGATAGCGTCATCAAGGGACTATGATCTTGTATTTGCTAAGATACCTTACATGCGTAATATGGACATTTTGTATAAGGAAACCAAGTGGGATAACCCTAGGGGTGCTTGTGTGCAAGTGTATTATTTTCATGCTTGATTTTGTCTTGAATTAGGGTTTTCTATTTGATTGATTTTTTTTCTTTCCATACAAACCCTAATTACTAGCATGTGAATATAGAGCATTTAAATTGCGAAAAATAAAAATACTAAGCTATTACATGATTTATGGGAAGGGGTGTACAAATTGAATGGGGATTGTAAGAATTTAAAGCCTAATTAGTCTATTACAACCATATTGAATTTATACAATAATTGAAATAAATAAATGTACAAAAATAAATATACAAGAATGTAAATGCAAAGAAAATGGATCTTTTTGTTTGGATTTTTTATGAGAAAAAGGAATTTGTTTTAACCTAATTAATTAAAAGAAAATAATTAATTAAGTTTAAATTTATTAAGAAAAGATTTTGAATAAAACCCTAATATTATTTAGTTGATTAAAAGAAATTAAGTTTATAAGAAAAGCAATTTTTTGTTATTTTTGTCTTGAAAATATTTTTGACATCGTGAAATATTTTTAGTCTTTTTTATATAAAAAATAATATCTTTTAATAGGTGGAAAAGAAAAATAAATATTAACCTAATTTTAATTAAATTTACAAGGTGATTTGTAAAAAAAAATAAATAAAGTATAGTTAATAAAAATATTTTTTTTGGTGAAAAATAATAAAATAAACTAATTTAAAATGAAGATAATTTTTTTTTATATTCTTTATGATTTTTAATATTAGTTAAAAATTATTAAGAAAAAATAAATAAAAATAAGAAAATAAAATAAATTGGGCCAAGGGTGCATAAGCAGGCAGAGAGGTCAGCTAGCAAAAATAAAAAAATAATACCAGGCCTAAAGGGCCCAGCGCCTGCAAAAACATGTTAGAAAGATAAAAATATGAAAAATGGGCAAAAGAGTATCACTGGGGATCGAACCCATGTCCCATAGGTTAACAGGTACGCGTTTTACCACTGGGGTGGCTATACATCCGTTTATATAAACAAAACAATAAATATGTAAGTCAAATCAAGTCCTGATGACTTCATCTTCATCCTCCAGCCGGTGTACCTATAACTTCTTCATTTCTCAACAAAAATGGAAGATGACAAAATGAAAGTTGTTGCATTCTTCCTCACGAATCTAACCATGTAAATAACTAAAGCTAAAAGTCAAAGATAAATGAGAATTTCTCTGGCCCTAATTTGAACCCTAAAAATTTCAGAAACTTCAACTATAAAATTCTCTAAGCTCGGGCCATGTAAATGCAATTTATGGATATGTACAGCTTCGTGGCAATGAGGTCTACATTTTATCTTCATAAATGCAAGCCTAAAAATTCCTAAGTGATGAGATAGAAGTTTAAGAAAAATACCTCAAAACTGGAAATCGTGAAATGCAAATGAGCTTGATTCAAAGTGTTGCAAGGATCAGGTTAGCTTCCTTGAGGTCCCAGGAAGCTAATGCAATAATTAGCTTGAGCTGAAAGTGGCTGAGGAGCTCTGGAGAAGTCAAGTTGTAGACCCCTATTTTTGAAAATGGAACTTGATTATGGAGGTGTTACAATTGATAAAATGGACTTTGGATGGTTTGTATTTGATGTTTATAAGCTTTTGGAAGTGAAAGGCCAAAGAACGCACGAGGGGATTTGGAGTTTGGTATGTAAAGTTAGAACTTGCATAACAATGGTGTTTTGAGACAATTTATGACTAGAGGGAGTTTGAGTGAGTTTAAGGGTCTTTTTGCTCGTGTCCTAGCTCACAAATAGTGCTTCGATTTAAAAGCAACAAGTTTAGAGACTTGTTGTTGATCAGAATTTGAAATTACAAGTTTATGCATAACATGTGATTTTTGAGAAAACAAGTTTCAATGCCTTGTGTACTTGCTAAGATAGAGTGGTTATGCTTTAAACAGGCTTGCTTCTGACTTTGTGGATGGAGTGTGATCATAGGGAACAAGTTAGAGGCTCAATGTGAACTTTATGTAAAAAGCTTGCTTTACAAGAATGATATTGTTAACTTTCTTCCCAAAATGGCAATGTGAATTGGATAAAGCTTAAACCACTTGGATTATAGCTCAAAAGTTAGTGTAATCCATTAATTATGGAGTGACAAACAAGTTTGAGGCCTACAAAACAAAGATTATGCAGCCTAACATTGAAATTGCATTTGTGTTCATCGTGAAAATGACCTATAATTCAAGTGACGAAACACCAACTTCATCTCTTCGATTCTCCCTACTCAAGAATGATCTCAAGGAGTTCATGGATATTTTAGAAAGCACGCAATGTGATATACAATTCATATTTTAATTTCTTTTTAAGATTCCCCTTGGAACTATGTGAAAAATTGCCATGAATTTAGGTAAAAAATCTGCCTAACTAGGGCAAAATTTGACTAAGTCTTTTTTAGTTCATGAGCATGTATTCATAAAATTATAACTTGAGATCGAAACAATTTTATGAGAAGTTGTGTGAAGCAAAGTTGTATAATTCATGGATATCTACAACTTTCATGTTGGAAGTTTCCTTTGAATCATAATGAAAAAATTGCTCAAAGTTATGAAAAAATAAGAAATTTTTGACACTTAGAAAATTTTCTATGTTTAGAAATTCTGACTTTTCAAAATGAAATCTTGATTTCTTGATTTCTTGATGAATAATTTTCCTATTTTGACATGTTTTGATGAATTGTGATCTTTGGTGCTTAAATTTGGCCAAAAAGTCAAAGTTTGACTTTTTAGTATACAATTGACTTTTGATCAGTTGACTGCAAAATTCATCTGTCAGTCCAATGGATTTGAAATGTTTTGAATCACATCATTAGGTCAAAATGATGCAATTGGACTCTTTAGATCATGCCTTAATCCAATTTACCATTTTCTAAGTCAAAAATCAGAAATTGCCCTTTCCCAGTCATAACCCTAATTTTGACCATTTTCCCTTTTGGAGATTTGATCAAATTTCTTGAGGAATTATGGTCCAAACTTGATCAAATGATACATATGGGTTTAAAATGTTTATGTGGATCAAAAATTATGAAGTTTGTCTGTAAATTGACCATAGTTGACTTTTTCCCAATACAACTGATTTTTTAGGTCAACTAATCAATTGACTGGGCAAAAATGTGATCCAGGGCTTGAAACTTGACATGAGTAAATTTAGGGGTCCATAATAATCCATGAAAGTCATATGGGGCATTGGAAGTTTAAAAATCCTTGTGCGAACTCAAACCCTAATTTTGGTCATCAGTGCATGAGGAGGTGTCTTAAGCTGATCAAACCCTAGTGCAGTCTTGAGCCCAAGGAGATCTTGTGAGTTATTTCTTGATAAGTTAGAGGGAAAATTTTGGGGTACAACAATGATCAACTTGAGTAGCCGTATTATATCCTCCAGGCATGTAATGCTCAGGCATTCCCCACGGGTAATCATGGGGCATCTGAAATTGAGGAACAAAAATAGCAGGAGCAATAGAGACAGACATTAACAGTATCTCGGAGATAATAGTTATCTGTTATGGTTGAGTAACATGAGGAGAAGAAGGAGGGGGTGGTTGTTGATTCTGAGCAACCACCAACGACTCTACCAAAGCAGACAGATTAGCCATTCCATATCTTAAGGCAATAACTTCTTCTTTGAGTTCCCAATTTTATTGTTCTAAGTGTTCCATCTTATTTTTGTAGTTAACTCGAGTGTAATAAGAGTGTGATAGCTTGCCGACTGAATGAAGCAGAAGAAACATATAAGACACCTGAAGAAAAACGGAATGCAAAAAAATATGTGTAAAATGATGCATGATATGCAATGATTTATTTTGTTTATTTAAGTTCTAAGGAACTTTAAAGAACTATAACAATTGCAAACATTAAAGGAATAACACATTTTGAAACACTAAATAATCTCATTTCATTAATAGTTCTTGGGAGGATTACAACTTTTTAGCCTATGTTGCACAATTTCTGAAATACAAGAGAAAAGCTAAATAATATGGGTCCCAAGGAGCCAAGGCTGAAGAAGATCCCACTTCATGGTGACGCTTCCTCTTGAGCATCCTAATTTGCTTCTTCAACTACTTATTTTCTTCCACGGACTTCTCGATGACTCCTTTCCATCCACCAGAAGAAGGGGATAAATGAGAGTAGCCTTGCTCACTAGGACTTGGCTGAATGCTAGAGGAAAACAAATCTTCTTGCTCTTCCATCTTCTCTACAGCATTGTCTCTCAAGAATCTCAATCAAATCATCTTTCTCCTTTAGCTTCTCCTTGAGTGCTAAATATCCTACATCCAAAGTCTAATATTTGTTCTTCCAAGCATCATTTTCTTTATCCATTTTGGACAATGCAAGTTAGAGTTTTTCCACATAAATTAACATAAAAGAAACACATTCAAGAAAGAAAAATGGTTCATGGTAAGGGTAAGGCATCTTTAGCTGAATTGCTCTTGCTTGCACCCACTGAAGATAAGGTTCAAAAGAAACATTTCCTCTTTTTCCTAACTCTCTTCTTTCTTTTCTGGGAATAGTAAGCCACACTTTGTTGATCTTCTCTATGAATGTAGTATTATCTTCCCCATCCTTGAGAAAGAAAGCTGATAGAATCATGTTGTTTGGATTGTCAAGCATAGGATAATCAAATTGACGACGAGCCAAGATCAGATTATAAATGATACCTTATTTTGTACAAAGAAGAGGTACATTAGGAAACTCCCCACAATCATCAATGGTTGCATCACAACTATAGATGGAATTAATCCAAAATACGTCAGAATGTGTAAGAGACATAATCTTCTGCCACCACCTTAACTTATCTTTGGTAGCCCGAAATAAATAGACTGCGGCAAGTGCGAAATAAACCACTTGTATGGTAAAGGCGTACAATAGACGATTGTTCCACCATTCTTGGAATTCTTGTAATGGATAGAGTAGTAATATCTCCAAGGAAAGTTGGGACTGGATTCCCAATCAAGTAGATCTTCATGGAAATCATGTCAACAAAGTTGGGGACATTGAAGAATAAGACAATTCCATAGATAAGAAAAGCCAAAATAGTCTCGAAACCATCCCTATCTTTATCTTTAGCAAATGCACGAGCTCTTTCCATGAGGAAATTAGTAGGGAAACCTTTAATTCAACTCTTAGAAGTAAGTTGACCTTTAATCTTATCAAACTTGAAGTGAAACATTTTATCAATAACAGGAGGTTCAAGATCTTCCTCTAAACCAGAGAAAGGAACCTTATCAGTCATAGGTAATCCAATCAAACAAGAATACTCTTCCAGGGTAGGCATAAGCTGATAATTTGGAAAAGTGAAGCAATGATACAAAGGATCGTAGAACTAGACCAATGTGTTGAGAATCCCATCTTCCACTTTAGCATCCAATATACTCAAATGTCTTCCATAACGGTCCCTGAACTTCTCAGAACTAACCACTAATGATGCCAACTCCATTAACTCTTTTACATCAGGTTTTTTGAAATTGTACTTTTGGGTGTTTCTCCTTCTAACATTCATGAACAAATACTTGAGATGTTTGCAAAGGGGTTCTTTTAAGTTCCTTGATAATTGGGTTAAAAGAATGCTCATGGATGCATGAATGCATGATACAACAACCACACACAAGATCACAAACATGGGGGTTTATAGGTTCGAGGTTAGGAGCTTGAAGCCAAAGGTACTACCCATAAGGTATTGAGTAATGATTTAAACACCTATAAATCAAGGTTCTAAGGATATCTTAGAGTCTATGATCTTCCTTTGGTTATTACCAACGTCCCAATTTTCTTGGTAATTAGTAATATTCGCAGGAAAAACTTATTTGAGTGCAGTATCGCATAACAACTATACCAGAATTGACTTTTGGATAGTCTCCACACTACATCTAAAAATGCCAAGATGAATTAAGTGTTCTACAGCTTCTCGGGCTCCCATGTCGAGAGTAGTAATGTTTTCACAACTTACTTGTTCAACATATACTACCCCAAAGGGGCCTCCACTGAGCGGGGGTTTTTTAAAATAAACTTACTAAGGACTTTCTCCATATAACTTGAACTGATTGTAACGCCCGTCTTATCTTAAGTTTGCCCAAGTTCGGCTATAGAACTTATAAAGGACCACCAAGCATCCTGAAAACCAGAAAAATCCAAACAAACATATATACAACTATACAACAAATAATAGCACAAACACAGATAAACAAAGATAGCCTCAACCCACTTAAAGATTTCTCCCCAGTGAAGTTGCTAATTTTTCTGTAGCGGTAGATATATTGAGACTAAGCCATTAGATTTGCTTAACTCGTAAAACCAGTGAAAGTCGCCATCTCACCTTTATTTTATCCAAAGGACTGGGAAAAGAGAGAATAAAACCTAAAGTAAAATAGAGATCGAGGTGAGGGGGTTGGTTATGCAAAGGGAAAGTATTAGAACCCAAAACATCTACGGTACTATGCAGGAACCTCTTTGAAAATCTGTGTGTTTTGGCTATAAAGAAATATTTACAAAATAAAAGGTGGAGATGAGAAAAGAAGTACTTTTTACAATTTTTACACACACCGCAGTTGCAAACCTTTTGTGCCCACGTACCACCTTTCATGCAATAGGAGATCAGGGCACTTGTAGTTCTTCTCAAAAATATTAAAAACTTTTCTGAGTTGTTTGATTTAAAGAGAAAAATATATCTCGTCATATTCGAGTGAAAAACATACTTACTACCCACAACGATGAGAAATGAATATTTGCATCATCTCAAATGCCTTATCTAAATTGATCAAAAAGAAAAAGTAAAAAGAAAGAAGGATGAAAAAGAGATGAATTCCATAATAAATGGCTAATGATGATTGAAGATTGAACTTATATCAAACTTGATGAAAACTGGTTAGAGGATTGGCAAGACCAAAGCCTCCTAACAACAAGTCTCAAAGGTCTTGAATCATAGTTCAATAATCAATCATACTTGAGCTTTTAAACATAAATTTTTGGCCACTAATGATCACTTAAGGAGGAGAGGAAAAAAGATAAATTCATGATAAATCATCAATGATGATTAAAGATTGAACTTAGGTCAAAGTTAATAACGACTTGTTAGAGGATTGGTAAGACTAAAGCCTCCTAACAACAAGTTTTAGAGGTCTTGAACCATGGTTCAATAATCAATTATACTTGGACAATTTCAAGCATAAAGCTTGGGCCACTAATGATCACTTAAAATGAAAGAAGAAAGGGATGGGATGAAGAGGGGGGAATGAAGTAGAGATAGACAAGGCCAAATCCCACATTAGAACCAAAGAATTAATCAAGCTATCATTAAAATAATTCATCCATTTTGGTGGAGTTAACTCAACACCCAAGATCCAATGATGTTAATGAATTTTATGATTAAAATTCACATGGTCCAAGATCATCCAGAACATATACAGAAATAAAATTGCAAATTAAAACAAAAATATAATAAAAAATGATTTAAAAAAAGGTTTTAAATTGAAAATAAAAGCGGAAATATCAAACCACAATCTAAAATTAAAATCAATGAAATACAAAGGCATGTAAAAATCAGAAATACCTGAAAGTATATTCACAAATTTTTTCATATTTTTTAAAAGTCAGAAACTATTTTAAAAAAAATGCAAAATTAAGTGAAATAAACCAAAAATCACAAAAAATAGAAAAATCAAAAATTAAAAATCAAATGAGGTCACCATTATTTGTTAAAATTCTAATTTATAATTCCCTAAATATTTTCAGAATTTAAAAAGATCCAAAAAATATTTTTAAACTAATTAAAATAAGGCAAAAAATGTAAAAATTATAAAAAAAAATATCAGACATCAAAATAAAAATATTAAAAAATATTTTTCACAAAATCAGAAATAATTCAAGGTATTTTTTTTTGTATTTTTTTCATAATTTTTGAATAAAAAATAAAAGAGTTATGAATTTTTGAAATTAACACAAATTTATAAAATAAAATTAATCAGAAACAATTCAAAGTGTTAGATATGGATCATTAAAACACGCTGGCACATCTGATGGTTCAGGAGTGATGATGTATGGTGGTCTATGGTCAACAAGTGCACACCGAAGTCACAAAAGTTAGACCGGTAAAAACAAAACAATTGGCGCTTCTTCAATGTTTGAAGAACGACACGTAGGTCGTTTTAAACATCCAGACACCTGCAAATAGGGCAAAACTCAAATGGTTCAAATGGAAACCACTGGTCATGAGGCTGGTATCATTGGAAACGTCTAATCCAGATGATCTCAACTATGCCTTCGCGAAAAAATTTATATAAAGCACAATGTAGTCGATTTGGAAAAAAACAGAGATAAAATGTGAAAGGAATTTTGAAATGAAATGCTCAATTCTTGATGAAAAAAAAACTAGAAGAAGCATGAGCTTCAAAGAAGTATGGACTACATCCTAAGTACTTATTTGAGATGATTTGGTTGAGAAATCTACCTGAACAAAGTTCAATTTGTAAGCTATGAAATTGAACTTTCGTAGTTTGATTATTTGCTCAAATTGCTTGTTTCTTGTTATGGAGAGTTTGCATGATGATCAAGAATAAAGAATCTATGGCTAATTTGGAGAGAAAAGGTTTGGAATACAGAAAATGAAATTCAAGCTTAAGAATTCGTATGGGATCTTGGCATGGCTTAACTAGCTATCAAAAGCTTGGGAAATGAGAGGAATATGATCCTCTATTTATAGGAGAGTGAATGGTGATGAGAATTGGAATAATTCATGGGAAAATCATGCAAACCAAGCTAACCAGATGATTGCAAAAAGTGTGACTCCATGTGCATCAAAACTTACTCAAAACTTGTGTTTCAATGCTTAAACAAGTCTTAGCAACTTTGTTAAACATGTTTAAGTGGAAAACTGTTGACAAGCAATTTTTGACTGGGGTAATAAGCCTTAAGTTATGGGGTTTATTCAGTGGAAGAGGCTTAAATTTGTTAAAAACAACAAGATGGGTCGAGCAAAGCAAGGACATCGACCAAAGGAGTCAGTCGATGAAGACGTGAGGTTCAGGTGGCATCAGTCGACAAGAATAGAGGTTGCTGAGGCAAAGACTTATATTGGCGGGAACAATTATTAACGTGTAAGCCAGCGAGAATGTGGGAAGATTCAAACGATTTCCATGAAGCCCAACATGGGCTAATAACCATCGATAGTTACATACTTACGACACTTATTTTATCAAATTCATGTATTTGTGTTAGGGGTCGCATTTCTTCAAATTTAATAGCAATAAACTCAAAGTACCCACGTCTAAGAGAGAAACGAGTTCAAGCTTAACAATGTATGAATGCTTCCACATTTAAATTCATAGAAATTTCCAATCTTTTCACTTTTGTAGTACAAGCGTTGTCTTTATTTTATTTACTTTGCAATTGTCTTTACCTTTTGCCCCTTTATCCTTTTTTCAACCCAAAAATACTCAAACACTAAGTCTAGGATTATTGTAGCTGATCCTGCAAGTAACCTTTAATAAGAAGCTAGCGATTGTTTCACGGAGAAACAAATTGGAACACCTAGTGGGACATGTTTGTGTTTGAGTCTTCTTGTTTCTTGCATGAAATTAAGAAGTGGTAGAAAAACGGTAGATCCAAGAACTTCTGGAAGGGATCAAAATCTGGGAGGAAATAACAGTGTGGCAGCGAGTGTAGGTTATAGTCTGACAGTCACATCCTCGGTGGCGCCAACTATAGTTACTACAACACAACCAGTAACTGCAAGACATACGATGGTCACAACTTCTAGGCATTATGCGCCTAGTTTCACAAGAGAAACACATGAGGGTGTGGTTCCAACTTTTGGGTGTGGTTCCAGAAATATACATGAGTATGTGCCTAGTAGTCCAACATTTGGCGAAAATTCTTCATTTTCACCATATCTCCTTCGGGGCTGTCGGGAAGCCAATTCGGGCATTCAACTGGGTTGGGATTTTCCAACCAAATTATGCTTACTTTCACCCCAAGTACTGTTGCTGTCATGAGGCAACAGATGGATGAAAGTAACCATGAAATGGTTAATATGCTCACTCAACAGACGAGTCTCATATTAAGACCGTTAATTGAAAATTTAGTTTAGATTTATCAGACGTTAGTAGCTCAGTTAATTTGTATGGGAGATTTTCTTGGTGCTCCCAGAGCGCCAGTTCGACAAGCTGCACCCCCAGTGCATGAGGAACCAATGCAGTACGATGATGTTTTCAACGAAGAGGTCGAACAGGATCCACCGACTCCTCCACGTGTCGACCCCATACTTAGGTTAGTACAACAACCCCTAGTAGTAATAGGAAATTGAAACCAGAATGCCGACCAACTGGTTAGGCAGGTTCGACATGAAAAATGGTTGGGGAACAAAACCTAGAAGCCATTATCGAACGAATAATGGTGAGGAATGGAATAAATACTGGATGTCTGAAGA
This sequence comes from Vicia faba, assembly GCA_948472305.1. NCBI lineage: Eukaryota > Viridiplantae > Streptophyta > Magnoliopsida > Fabales > Fabaceae > Vicia > Vicia faba. The sequence continues at coordinate 1,551,101,997 of OX451736.1, forward strand.
CCGTGTATGTTTCTCTGTTGCCAGACTTTGTGTCACAAATAGAGTTACCAAGAGGTTAGAAACTCCCAAAGTTCACTAAGTATGCATGGATAGTCGAAGAATCCATTGTCGAACATGTTGCTAGATACCAAACAGAACTTGGTGATTTAGTAGTGAATGAGGATTTGAGGATGAAATATTTTTATAATTCCCTCACAAAGAATGCGTTCACTTGGTTTACAACGCTTCCCCCATAATCAGTCCAAACATGGACCCAATTAGAGAAATTATTCCATGAGCAATTCCATATGGGGAAGTCCAAAATAAACCTAACAGAATTGTCCAGTGTCAAACAAAAGAGCATTAAGTCAATAGACCAATACCTCAACAGGTTTAGACCTCTGAAAGTGTGGTGATTTACACAAGTCCCTGAGCATGAGTTGTTCGAAATGGCTACAAATTGATTAGAGTATTCCATCAGGAAAAAATTGTTGGATACTCAGTATTTGAAGGATATGGCTCAATTAGCTATCAATGTTTGACTGATTGAGCTTTTGAAGGCTGAAAAAACCAATTAAAATAAGTATCACAAGAAAGGGAAAGTTTCTTATGTAGAAATTGATGAATGTTCTTCTGAAGAAAATTAGTCAAGGGAAGAAACAAAGGTTAATGTGGCTGAGCTCCATTCAATACCTCCTCATGCATGTAAACTTTTGAAACCATTGAACGAGAAAAACCCTGTCAAAACCGAAAAGAATGGCAAAGCCATAACCAAGACATATAATTTTAACATAACCAAATGTGATGAAATATTTGATTTATTAGTAGATGATAGTAAAATTATGGTCCCTCAGGGCCTAAAGAATCCCCCCCCTTGAAAAAAAGAAAAAAAGGGGATTCTGTAAATTTCATAATTTTCTTGGTCATAAAACTTCTCAATGTGTTCTTTTCAGGGATTTGGTGCAGAAAGCTTTGAAAGATAGCTGGCTCCAGTTTGGCGAGAAGCCAAAGATGCAAGTCGACACCGATCCTTTGAAGATCGAAGGTGCTTTATACCCAGAGCCTCTGGATTGCATGATGGTCAAAGCTATTGAGGGCATCGACATAGAAGTTATAATGACTGGTGACATAGAAGTTATGATGGTTGGAACCAATGATAGTTTCGACCAAAAGAGAGAAGAAGGATTATAGGCAATGTACCCTCAACTTGAAGAAACCTTGGATGATTTTCAAGAGAAATGCAGAGTGAAAGGATCGAAGGTAAAATTATGACCAAGATGCGATGTTGTGTTTGATGAAGAAGCAACTGAGAAGTATGAAGCTGTCAAAAAATTGGCTCTTAAGCAAGCGAAGCCTCCAGACCCAAGGTTTGTTTTTGATAAGCAAGGAAATCCTCGACGCAATGAGGAGTACAAAAAATTGTTTCAATAACCTCGTCCAAAAACCTTTCTCCCTTCATCAGATATTTCACAAAAAAGTTGGTGGAATCAGTGAGCCAATGACCAAGACCTCCTTATTGAGTCCTTATGCGTGGAAGGTGATTGTACATGAAGCTAAGGCCTGGGAAAAGAAAGTTGAGTCGAAGGGTAATCAAGTTTATCCCAATTATAAGGGGAAAACAAAAATGACAAGGACTCATTGGAGGTGTTATCGGAGGAACAAAAATGTGGCAAAGGAAGCTTCGACGTTTCAGTTGAAGTCAGTCAAAGAAAACAGTTATGTCGAAGACATACTACCAGCAGAAGCCGTAAAGCCAATAGGGTTTCCAATTCTAAAGGTGTACTATCCCAAGTAGAAGCTGGCTGAAAAAGAAAAGGCCATAGAAAATCAAAGAATTGCCATGAAGGTAGCTCCTTTAGGTAACACGGAGTTCGTGGCAACACAAAATATGGAATATACTTTTGCACCTGAGTATACTCCTATATCTGAAGGCGAAGAAGAGGAAGAACCTGACTATGAACCTTCGCCAGAGGATAACATGGTGGATAATGACTATGATTATGGTGAATACTTCATCATTAATTATGGAAGTGTGTCGATTCTACCTGCAGAATATGACAGAGTGTCGGAGGTATCAAAAAATGAAGAAGATTTTACCTCCGACGAAGTGGCTAATGAAAAGCATTTATGTTGCTATGTGATGAATATTGGTGTGGTCTAAGAATAAAAGGTTGTGTTTGAAAAACCAAGCCCATGGATGTTGTATCATCTCAATCCTTTATTCATAAGGGTGATGGTAAATGGAATACCGTTGAAAAAAGTGTTTGTCACACGCTGTAAATCTAATGTCACATGCTCTGTTTAATAAAATAGGGAAGTGTGGCTCAGAGCATCAACCTCACAACATGGCTTTATCAAACTATGAAGGAAAAACCATTAGCATACTAGGTGTAATCCAAGTAGAATTGGTTGTCGGAGAAATAACCAGATCAACATTGTTCACGGTTATAAATTCCAAAGCCAACTTTAATCAAATGCTTAGTCGTGATAGGATCCATGGAATAGTTACAGTCCTGTCGACTTTGCACCAAAGCATTTCTATTTGGAGGAAAGTTGGTGTAGTAGAGAACATAGAAGCTGATCAGAGCTACTATAAAGTTGATGATTTTAAAGGTGGGAAGAAGTCCTTCGACCAACATTTAACGAATGTAGCGCCTTATGATGATTAGAATTATACTTCCAATGAGAACTCAAATATTTTTCTAAGTTTGGATCCTGATCATGGTTTTACATGGGATTCTTAAGAGGTAACACCTAGGGAGTCGATACCACCTACGGAGTGGTCTGTGGTCGAACTTGATGACCAGTGAGTCAGTAAGTTTGGCTCGGATTTCGACTTATGTAGCTGAAAACAAAAGGAGATTGGCTTTGGAAGTTGAGAAGCTACAAAATTTGTTTATCGAAGCCAAAGCAAAAAAAATCAAGAAGAAGGCCAATAGGGCCAAACAACAGCTTCAGAAAGCCAGAGGTTAGATTATATATATGATAATGAACCTTTGGGTTTGAAAAAGACCAACTGAATTTAGTATTAAAGATGCAAGCCTAAGATCCGTTGGAGGAAGTTGATCTGGGAGACAGCACAACAAAGAGGCCAACTTACATCAGCACTAAAGTTGAGTTGAAAATGAAAAGTCAAACTGATCAAGCTACTAAAAGAGTATAGAGATTTATTTTCCTGGGATTATGGTGAGATGTCTGGTTTAAGTCGAACGATGGTGGAACATCGACTGCCTATTCATCCAGGAAAAATGCCAACAAAGCAGCATCCTAGGAGGTTCGCCCTTGAGATTACTCTTAAGATCAAACAAGAGATTGAAAGGCTGCTCAAGAGTAAGTTCATCAGAACTGCAAGGTATGTCGATTGGCTAGTAAATATTGTTCTTGTTATTAAGAAAAATGGAACTCTTAGAGTTTCTATAGACTTTAGGGACTTTAATAACGCTAACCCTAAGGATAAATATTCAATGCTTATAGCTGAAATGTTATCGATTCGGCTGCAGGGTATGAATATCTTAGCATGGTCGATGGATATTTTAGATATAACCAGATTTTTATAGTAAATGAAGATGTGCCCAAAACAATATTTAGATGCCCAAGGGGGTTATGAATATATGAACGGGTGGTAATTCAGTTTGGTCTAAAAAATACTGGAGCTACCTATCAAAGGGCAATGAATGCCATGTTTAATGATTTTATAGAACATTTCATGCAAATATATATTGATGACATTGTGATAAAATCTTCATCTAAGAATGGTCATCTAGACCATCTTCGAAAATCCTTTGATAGAATGAGGAAATATGGATTGAAAATAAATCCAGTAAAATGTGCTTTCTATGTGCATGCAAGATATTTTTTAGGATTTGTAGTACACAAAAAAGGCATCGCGATCAATCAAATCAAAATAAAGGCTATTTTGGATTTCAAGCCTCCTACGACAAAGAAATAGTTGCAGTCTTTATTGGGGAAAATCAACTTCTTGAGAAGATTTATCTCAAATCTAAATGGCAAAACAAAGGTTTTTTCGCCTCTGTTGAAGATCAAGAAGGAAAGTGACTTTCACCGGGGTAAAGAAAAACAAGAGGCCTTCGATGCAATTAAATAATATCTAACAAGGCCTCCCGTTTTATTACCACCTAGTCAAAATAAAAACATGAGATTGTACATAGTTGCATCTGATTTAACAATAGGGAGCATGTTAGCCCAAGAGGATGATAATGGAGTCGAAAGACCCACTTATTACCTTAGTCGTGTATTGATAGATGCAGAAACTAGGTATAGCATGATAGAAAAATTATGCATATGTTTGTATTTATCGTGTGTTAAACTTAAGCAATAAACTAAGCCAGTTGATGTTTATGTATCATCCCATTATGATGTCATTAAACATATGTTATCCAAACTAATTTTGCATAGTCGAATTTGCAAGTAGGCACTAGCCTTAACTGAGTTTTCATTATTTTATATTCCATTGAAGGCCATGAAAGGCCAAATCATGGAAGACTTTATAGTCGATCAAGCCATAATAGAGCCATCAGTAAATCTGGTAGACACTGACCCTTGGAAATTATATTTCGACGGGTCGAGCCATAAAAATGGAATTGGTGTTGGAGTTCTGATTATAACAATGAATTTGATTATAACGGGTCGAGCCAACAATGAAGTAGAGTATGAAGCACTGATTACTATGCTTAGACTGTTGAAAGACTTAGGTGCCAAAAGGGTCAAAATTAAAGGAGATTCAGAATTAGTGATCAAGAAAATCACTCGAGAATACAAATGCATCAAAGAACACTTACTTTTGTATTTTTTAGTGGTTAATCAAATGTTGGAGTGCTTTGATGTTGTGAGCATTATGCATGTACCCAGATTGGAAAACCAAGTGACAATGATTTGGCACAAATTACTTCTGGGTACAAAGTCTCTACCGATAAGATGAAAAGTTTTGTCGAGGTGAAAGAGAAAGTAGTTTCGACACCGTCCTTCACAATTCCAATCTCAAAAACTGGGAGGGGAAGCTGAGGATATGTTTGAAAATTTTGAACATTTATAAATTTTTGCTATTGACAATCTGTCAGACACGGATTGGCGAAAGCCAATTGTAAATTATTTGGAAACTCCAGCTGGAAATATGGATAGGAAAGTAAAATATAGGGCTTTGAGTTATGTGTTCATGGGCACTGAATTGTTTAAAAAAACTCCTGAAGGAATATTGCTAAAGTTCTTAGGAGATACTCAAGCGTATTTGGCAATAGTCGAGGTCCATAGTGGTGCTTGTAGGTCCCATCAAGCCGGCTATAAAATGAAATGGTTGTTATTTCGGCAGGGTGTCTATTGGCCAATTGTATTCAATTCTCCAAAGGTACTAAACAATGCCAAAAGCATGCAGGAATTTAACATGTACCTGCAAGTGAATTGCACACGATCATTAAGCCATGGCCATTTTTGGGATGGGCGATGGACATCATAGGAGAAATTCGACCGACATCATTGAAACAACAAAAGTTCATCCTAGTAGGGATAAAATACATTACTAAATGGATAGAAGCAATACCATTTCAATGTCGACCAGGATGCAGTTATTGAATTCATTCAAAAGCATATCATTTATAGATTCAGGATAACCTAGTTGATATTGAAATGTGGCATTTAGCCAGTGTTGCAGATGCCAAAAGGGTCCTAAAAGAGTGAAGTCGTTATCATGATCAGGAAGCCCCTTCAATTGCGTGGAAGCATTGCCCAAGGTTTGGTAAAGATTCGCCAGCAATAGCTTCCCTTCTGAGATGTTTTTCCCCTCGTGAAGTTGAATCGCCAGAGGTATGAAATCCTGGGTTGGGGTGAAAGATCATGTGCAAAACAATAAATGGGAAAGCAATTAGGTGATAAAGGATACGTGTTCAATTTCGAAGACATCGTTCGAATCCACAAGATGATGATCAGCAATGTAACTGGCGAAGTCTTGTTGGTCGAAGATAAATGTAGGTTTCATCGATACTTTTAGATTGAAAGTTATACCCAATGGGGAGATCCCAGTAATGTCTGCTACGTCAAACAAGGTAGGTGTCAACATTCCATAAGGAAGTTGGAAAGTGTTGGTCAAGCATTCCCAAAATAAAAGTGGGCGCTCAGTGAAATTTAAATTATGTCAAAGATGCCAAGTCTTTCACATTGAGGTTTCCGTTGTTCTTGAACTCTATCAAGCTAAGCAAGGTATGTTGTATTACACGGATCGGGTGTGTAGGAAAATATTGTGATATCAGAGGCCATAAACCTAACATCAATAGGTTTTGTATGGTTGAAGGAAGAAGGGATAGCAGGAACAAAATAGGGAAAGTTTTGATTGATGGCTTTGGGATGCGTCTCCTAGGTTGGATAAGGCCCATGGAATGCGAAGAGTCTTCTCGTAACAACAAAAGGGATCAACATTTGGTGTTGCCATGTCTGGAATTTAGACCCCACCTTAGAAGGAGGATCTGGGATGTAGTTCAAGCTTTGTTTCACTAAAATAGCGAAAGTTATGGGGTTATCACCGGTGATAGGAATATCAGCTGGAATAGCCATCGCGAAAATGAAAGAGCTTTCTTTAGGATTTTCAGACATTGAAAATTTGGGAAACTAAAGTGGAAGAAAGAACTAAGGGTCCTTGCAATTCTATTTAAAGAAGAATCAGAATTGTTGGGAGCGAAACAAATGTCACTTGAATAGCGTGAGAAGGCCAAAAGAAGTGGAAAAGTCAGTAGGGTTTGTTAGAAACCCACGCCCTAAATATTAGGAGAAATCATGAGAAGTGATTGAAGTGATATGGGAAACTATTGCACAGAAAGTAGTCATGATTACGCATGACGTCATCCCAAGGAGGCGCATAGTCGAAAATATGAAAGAGAAAACCCCATAATTCTCCCATAGACAAGACTCTATCGAACATGTCATTTTGGGGAAAAATTTGTTGACAAGCAATTTTTGACTGGGGTTATAAACCTTAAGCTATGGGGTTTATTTGGCTGAAGAGGCACAAATTGGTGAAAAATAACGAGATGGGTCGAGCAAAGCGAGGACATTGACCAAGGGAGCCAATCAATGAAGACATGAGGTTTAGGTGGCATCTGTTGATAAGAATAGAGGTCGACGAGGAAAAGACTTATATTGGTGGGAACGATTATCAACGTGTAAGCCAACGAGAGTGTGGGAAGATTCAAACGGTTTCCATGAAGCCTAACATGGGCTAATAACGGTCGACAGTTACATATTTAGGACATATATTAAAGAAAGTTCATGTATTTGTGTTAGGGATCACATTTCTTCACATTTAATAGAAATACACTCAAAGTACCTGCATCTAAGAGAGAAACGAGTTCAAGCTTAACAATGTATGAATGCTTCCACATTTAAATTCAATATGTACCTGCAAGCGAATTACACACAATCATTAAGCCATGGCCGTTTCAGGAATGGGTGCTGGACGTCATAGGAGAAATTAAACCGGAGTCGTCAAAACAACAAAAGTTCATCCTAGTAGGGATGTGTCATACCCCAATTTTTGACCTAAGATCCCATTTTTATACAAAAGTCAAGGTCACTAAATACAGTCGGTTTTAACCTCTCACCTTCGAGCATTGATTATGTAGAAATTGTCAAGTGTTTTGAACATTCTTAGCCTATGTATCACTAACTTCTAACCAAGGACGAAATGTGTGTTTTTTTTGTTTCTTTGATTTCATGTGCTGACAGGTCTCCTTCAATTCAGCCTTTCGATTGGACAAGTTTACTGCCTGTAAACATGCTTTGATTGGGCAACATTGCTTCCTTCGAACACGGGGTTTCGATTGGGCAATATGTTTGTTTCGATCCACATGCTTCGATTGGGCAACATTGCTTCCTTCGAACATGGGCTTTCGATTGGGCAATATATTTGTTTCGATCCAAGATTCGCTTGGGAATGTGGCTCCCTTCGTGCAAGTCTTTGTTTGAGCATTGACCTTTTGTGTGCTTGCTTGGAGTCACAAAGTTTAGACCTCCTCCATGCAGGCTTCGACTATGTTTGTACTAGCTTCGACTGGGCAACATTTCTCTTTAGTATGCTGCATTTCCATCCTTGACAAACTCCAGCACATGGTTGATGGCCCCCTCAAAATACATATAGTGGTGGACTTGAGGGGCATACATTTGAGTCTGTGTCGAAGGGTACGCCTTACTAGTCCATTCGAAGCACACATTTGGCCCCTTCAAATGATGCACAAAGATGATTCGTTCGAAGGACACTTGTTGGAGGAAAGTCAAACAATGTGTTGGAAGAAGAATCTGGTCGAAGGGGGGTCAAAATGAAAGGATGAAATATTCAAAGATTCTTGCTGCCAAGTTCAGACATGGTACACTGGCCAAAACTGCTGCACAGCAGTATGGAAAAACTACCCCATCCTTGCACTGAAATAGCATACAAGCACTGTCCCTTGAAGGCTGCAAAGAGCTGTTTACTCAAATTGTTCAAGTTATTTTTTTTCCCTCCAAAAACATCAGCCAACTTTGCCTATAAATAAGAGGCTCCAACACATATTTTTGGGAAGATATTTGGACCAGAGGAACGAATCCCCCAAATTTTCTCAAACAAAACAAAACTCTCAAGTTCATCAACACTTGAGAAATCAAAACCCAAAATCCCAAACACTCATCTCTTTCGATTCTGAAGAACACCCCACACATAGAAGTTTGTTCAAACTCAAAGACAACCTTCTGTGACAACCCTTCGAACCAAAAGCAAACCCCCTGTGACTATTCTTCGAATTCCAGAAACGTCCAGGTAGCGGTCCAAGTTCGAATCCCACATCCATTCAAGGCCTAAAGCAAGGTAAGTCACTCTTACCCTTGAACCTTTCATTTCCTGCCATAACATGTAAATAATCTTTTTGTTCGTTTCAAGCATGTACATACCATTGTTCCTTTCATTTCCACCCTTTTAACATGTTATTTTTCAGAGCTAATTCTTTCGTTTTTTTTGCTTTCTGTTTACCTGAACTAGCTTTAATTATTAAACTGTTTGAAAGATAAATACTAGCATGGCCTCAGGCCATGTTGTCATTTAATGCTTTAAATGAAAGAAACAGGAAATAGGAAACGAAGCTTCTGGCTTCTACCCTCTTTCTCCAGGTCGAACGAAAGAGACAACCAGGAGGTAAACCATGTCCAATCGAAAGGCATTACCTCACTGCTTTCAACCTCCAATCGAAGAAGGCAACAAGGCAGAAAGGCACAGCCAGAGGCACACCTACACTGACTTCCAGGCCAATCGAAGGACTGAACCTCACTGGTGCCAGCCCCGATCGAAGGACAGGACCTCGCCCCTGCCAAGGCCCAAACAAAAGACGTGACTTTGCTGTTGCAAACCCCAATCGAAGGAGGCCAACAGAATGCAAATCGAAGGCTGCTACTGCCTGGGTCGAAAGACACTCATTTTTCTTACTTTTATCTTATTTTTTCCTTCATATTTTTTATGCCTTTCGATACGGTTGTAATAGCATAGGATTTTATCTTTCTGCATTTTATTTACTTTGTACAAATGCTAGTAATTAGGCGTGTATGGCAAGATAAAATCAACAAGTAAACAAACCAAAAAAACACTCTTTAATCCTTACTTGAATATATCTTAAAACCCGCAAAACACTCAACAAATCAAAACTCCCCCAAGGGCATGTTATCTATGTTCTACCGCGATACCGGCCGTGCCTATTGCTAGAATGCGTGCGTTAATGTCGCCCACTAAAAAACACAAACAAATCAACTTTTTTTCTAGAGGAACTACAGTGTTTTGATTCCTTCATTGGATACGTAGGCAAAGGGTCGCGAAACCCTCACGAACGCAATAATAAAAACTCATTTCTTTCCCCTTAAGCAAACATAGTTGTAGATAAATACACCCTTGTATATAACAAACAATTTTAACCAAAAACAGATATTCCAAAAGGTTCCTGCGGAGTACTGCAGATGCATTGGGTGCTAATACCATCCCATTGCATAACCAACCCCCAAACTCTTGATCTCTTTTAAAAACGCATTGTATTTTCGTTACTTTTAAGTATTATTTTACATTGCATGTTTTAGGGTTTTATTTCGCTCTTTTCCCTTTCCCCTTGGAAATAATAAAGCGTGGTGGCGACTCTTGCTTTTGTGAGTCAAGTTAATTAATAGCTTGATCTCCGATTTTCACCGCTACAGAATTGGCGACTCTGCTGGGGAAACATTGACCCTTTGCTAGTCCATCCCTAAAGTGGGTTAAGCCTAATTTGTCATATTTGTTTTTTTTTATTATTACTTGTTTGTTTGATTAATTGTGATATATTGTGGTTATTTGGGAGTTGATTACAAAGGATAAGTCCTATACCCGGACTAAGTTACACTTAGGAATAGGACGGGCGGTATAGTCATGTTAACTTTAAGGGAGTAATCCCGAAGAAGGAGGCATGAAATCCCCCACTCAGTGGAAGCCCCTTTGAACGTAGTATTTGTTTACCGAGTAATCGGGAAAACATTATTGCTTTTGACCTGGGAGCCAGTGAAGTTGAGAACCGTAGAACCCTAACCCATCTTGGCCTCTTAGGTGCAGTGCGGAGACTATAACGGAGTAATCCGGAAGTAGTTGTCACGCGATGCTGCACTCAGACGAGTTTCTCTTGAGAATATTGCTAATTACTGAGTAATCGGGACGTTGGTAATATCCGAAGGAGGAATGTAGACTCTGGGAACTTTTAGAACCTTGTTTTACAGGTGTGATTAAACCTTTAGTACATACCTTGGGGATGTTTTTTACCTTTGACTCCATGCTCGTGATGTTGAACCTTTCGATTTTGTTTGTGACCTTGCCTGTGGTTGTTGCATAGCCATGCATTCATGGATCCATAAAACCCTTTTCAGTTGACTTTCAAGGAATTTGGAAGCCTTTCTTTGTAAACATCACAAGTTTCATCAAGATCAATGGATCTTGGGTGTTGATAGGGTGAAAACCCTAATCCACCAAAACGAATGATTGATCTTGATGATAACTTGATCAACGCTTTGATCCAATTTAAAATTCATCTTCTATCTTCATACTTTGATGTTTACAACTTAATATCTCGAGTTCCTTGAAAGTCAAATAAAAACTCTCTTTTGCATATCATGCATCATTCTACATTCTTTGTGTCACTTTCAAAGGTCATTTCCAAGTCTCATTTTTCCTTTGGTCTCACAAGTACAACACTCGTGCTAAGAGAACAATGGAGAATATCAAGTAAGAGGTTTCTGAACTCCGTAGAGAGATGACTAATTTGAAAGCTAGTGTGGAGCACTTAACTGGTTTGGTTGAAAATTTGGTTGCTTTGCTTCAAATATTAAGGTTCAGAAGATGGTCAGAGGTGGTATTTTATCATTTAAAGACAACAGTCTTAACATTCAAGTCAACCCCTTTGCTAAAGCATAAGTGAATCTCTGTTGATTTTGGCCTTGAAGTTTAGGATAGGTATCCTTCAGCACAAGTCCAGATGGAAAGCCTTCCCAGATTATTAACTCATTTATGATTTTTGTAATTTTTCTTGTTTATCAAAACTTTGTTTGCATGTAAGAACTTGTTTGCGTTTGAATGATTATCTTAATACAATGAGTATGTTTGTCTTGAAGAAATTCATTCGTTTCGCTCATTTTTTTTTCAAATTTTAAATTGCTTTTGCATTATGATACCAACTTGTTGCTCATTCTCTTGCCTAGGCAGAGATTGAAGGGAGGATGATGATCTAAAGAACACAAAATCTTTGGTTGCATGCTTTTGGATAAAATCCTGCTGACGATGTACAGGCATTGTTTCAAATCCTTAAACACCGGAGATATAAGGAAGATAATCCCTTGCTAACCCCTTTTGAGCCTTGAAGTAGGGGTTTCTTTTCTATACGAAAAAACCCTCAAATTTTAACCTGGGACAGGGTAGTTTTCAGTTAATCTGATGGAGTGTTCAAAATTGATAAGGAAGATATTTCTGAAGAGAAACTACGAGGGATATCCTTCATGTATAATGAAGCCAGAAGATGTGGAACCATAATGTTATCCCTCATTCATCAAGAAACGAGGTAGTCACAATCCTCTCAACAAGTAAAGACAAGCTAATGTCACACATTTTGTTCAAAAGTCAAAAATCAAGAAAAAAAAGCTTGCTAAGTCGAAAACTTGAAAACGTGCGGCTTAGGAAAAATTAGGGCATCCCGTTGGACTATCAATTCAAAAGAATTAGTTCAAGCAAAAGTTAGGGAAAATAAAAATTACAAAGAAAGGACTACAAAGAAAAGTCCTCAGCAAAGAACAAATTGGTGACTACAAACCCGAAGACATAAGGGTGGTTTCTACTCCGAAAGCCTCGTCGTTTCTTTAACCGTCACAAAATCCTTTTGAGAGATGAACACTCATGTTGAATTAACTGAACATAGGGTTGGAGAACATCACGAAGAATGGGTAGGCACCTATAAATTTTGAGCCTTAAAAATCTTTTTTCTAAAAACCATGAACCAGGCCACGATTCAACCTTCAAAAGTCCTAATTGAAGCAAGGTTATTTTGAAAGCATACTTCAATGAGATAGTGTTCCTGACTCCCATGAATGTTCTAAATAGTTATGTTGGTATCATATGTTTTTCCTATACAAAAATAAATGGTGCTCTAACTCGCAAAATTTGTGCGATATCTTTTCAAAATCTTCAAGACTTACATAACTGTTGCATTAGAATTTTCATTCTCATAATAAACTTTTTTCTAACTGCAAAACATTTGTTTGATATCAAGGAAGCTCACATATAAGAACTAGTGATGAGTTTATTCTTTTAAGGCCGGAAACTATGTTGAGTAATTGGAGAATCATTTCAAGAAAAATCATATCAGGGGGCATGTCACATGAAGACCTTAAGCACGAACATGTTGCTTCTCCTAGTTAATGCTTTCCCAACTTGTTTACTCTTTTGGGGCAAAATTTGAAGACTTTGTTGTGCCAACTACAGTCAATCTGGGGCAATCACGTCGAGATTTGACGAATTTCTCTAAGAGTTTGAAGACCCTAGAGCATGGCGATGCCGGGTCTTTTTTAAAATCCTCTTGAGATGATATCTTCTCATCAACCATGTAGCTTGGGGCATTTTAGAAGTGAAGTTATTCGCAAGAATTGTCGTGCAACATGCAGTTTATCAGCAGTAAACTTGGGGCATCCAAAATTAGTCCCAAGGGCAATCCAGATTTGTTAAGATATGTGATATGTTTTGCACACATTATCAGAGGGTGGTGTTCCCAGTATCTCCAGCTAAGCATGACTTTTTCCAGCTGAAACATTGTTTGTGTTGTTATCCTTTCAATGGATTGTTTGCGATAGAAGACTAGACTTTGGGTTTTCTACCTGAAAATATCTTCCCCTCCATAGATATTTAAGCCTTGTAAAAGGACTTTGCTTCAATGATGGCTTTTGTTTTTATCTCCAGTAATGTTACTATCTTGTTGAGATTAGCTGAGTGTCGGGTTGTGCTGGGACGTCTTATCATCTTCTGTTTATCTCCTCTATCTGTTTTGTCAGCATATACATGGCATTCACTTATTCGTTCACACTTGCATCATGCACACGCATTGATATTTGTTGATGTTCTTGATTCATACTTTGGTTATCATATTTCCTCTCCCCAAATAGAGTGTCAACTTAAGCATAAAGTGCGCCTCCTTTCTAATTCCCCACTAAGTTAACTCTCGTGGAAGAATCTTGTTTTAGCTTTCCTTTTCCATCTCTGGATAGGATAAATCCCGATTTGAGTTGTTTCCGCATTGGGTGGAGTCTTGTTTGACTATTTTCTCCAGTTTATTCATGGATTGAGCTTTGTCTCTTGTGAACGATACCCTGTGGATCTCTCTAGACTGTGAAACCTAGATAACGAATGCATTGATCTTGCGTATGTAAATACCTGGTCTTCTCAGGAAGGATTTATTCATGGTTCCCCATTGAAGATGAACTTTATTCCCTAGTAGTGTTATCATAACCTTCTTCTAGAATATCGACGGGACAACAAGCGACTGACTCTTTATTTGATTAGTTTGATTATTTCTGAATTTCTTTATGTTATGACAAATGGTGGTCTCTTCATGAGCAGTTTGTCCATCCCCGATGAAATTATTGATTCTCACCTCCAGCAATATCTTTACGATATTTTGTTGGTATCTTTGAAAAACAGCAAGCGGCGGTCTCTTCATGAGCAACTTGTATGTTATTGATACCTTTGAAAAAACAGCAAGCGGTGGTCTCTTCATGAGCAACTTGTATGTTATTGATACCTTTGAAAAAATAGCAAGCGGCGGTCTCTTCATGAGCAACTTGTATGTTATTGTCACCTTTGAAAACAACAAGCGGCGGTCTCTTCATGAGCAACTTGTATGTTATTGATATCTTTGAAAAAACAGCAAGTGGCGGTCTCTTCATGAGCAACTTGTATGTTATTGTCACCTTTGAAAACAACAAGCGGCGGTCTGTTCATGAGCAAATTGTATGTTACTGTTACCTTTGAAAAAACAGCAAGCGGCGGTCTCTTCATGAGAAACTTGTGTGTTATTGATACCTTTGAAAAACAGCAAGCGGCGGTCTCTTCATGAGCAACTTGTATGTTATTGTCACCTTTGAAAACAACAAGCGGCGGTCTCTTCATGAGCAACTTGTATGTTATTGTTACCTTTGAAAAAACAGCAAGCGGCGGTCTCTTCATGAGCAACTTGTGTGTTATTGTTCTCTTGAAAAACAGCAAGTGGCGGTCTCTTCATGAGCAACTTGTGTGTTATTGTTCTCTTGAAAAACAGCAAGCGGCGGTCTCTTCATGAGCAACTTGTATGTTATTGATACCTTGAAAAAATACAACAAGCGGCGGTCTCTTCATGAGCAACTTGTATGTTATTGACACCTTTGAAAGATAGCAAGTGGCGGCCTCTTTATTTGAGCAGCTTGTGTATCCCCAACAATAATGTTTACTCAGCAAACGACATCTTTTCGGAAAAGTTCCATGGGGAAGCTTGTATTTTATCCTTTTGAAGTGATATCTTGCTTAAAGAAGAAATGTGTTACCGTTCTTGGTATAATTTAGAAGTCAGAGATGTTTATTTGCCAGTCTCAGTGCTGATGTCAATCATTTCCCTTCTACAGTCTCAATACTGATGTAAATCATTCTTTTCCAGTCTCAGTACTGATGTAAATCATTTGTTTTCCAGTCACAGTGCTGATGTAAATCATTTCTTTCTCCAGTATCAGTACTGATGTCAATCATTTCCTTTTCCAGTCACAATGCTGATGTAAATCATTTCTTTTCCAGTCTCAACACTGATATAAATCATTCTCTAATAAGAGTCTCTCATTTGAAGTCTATGACTCTGTTTCCCTAGTGGAATTATAATTTGTTCCCCTGTGGGGTTACTGTATAATGTGCTTGGTTTCTCCAGCATTAGTTTGTCTCATACGACATCATTCCTCATTAAATTCAAAATATTACATTCATGTCAGATCATAAACATGATTGCGGTATCTTAAGGCCAAACATTGTGTATTCTATATTTAAGTCCCTTCAATCTCGTCGAAATGAAGATCCCAATCTTCATATCTCCAGATAGAAGAAACTTAAATAGGGGCAACTGTCATACCCCAATTTTTGACCTAAGATCTTTTTTTTTTTTGCATTTTTATACAAAAGTCAAGGTCACTAAATACAGTCGGTTTTAACCTCTCACCTTCGAGCATTGATTATGCAGAAGTTGTCAAGTGTTTTAAACATTCTTAGCCTATGTATCACTAACTTCTAACCAAGCACGAAATGTGTGTTTTTTTTGTTTCTTTGATTTCATCTGCTGACAGGTCTCCTTCGATTCAGCCTTTCGATTGGACAAGTTTACTTCCTGCAAACATGCTTCGATTGGGCAACATTGCTTCCTTCGAACACGG
Organism: Vicia faba; assembly: GCA_948472305.1. NCBI lineage: Eukaryota > Viridiplantae > Streptophyta > Magnoliopsida > Fabales > Fabaceae > Vicia > Vicia faba. Next base: position 1,551,117,933 of record OX451736.1, read on the forward strand.
GCTTTCGATTGGGCAATATGTTTATTTCGATCCACATGCTTCGATTGGGCAACATTGCTTCCTTCGAACACGGGCTTTCGATTGGGCAATATATTTGTTTCAATCCAAGATTCGTTTGGGCATGTGGCTCCCTTCGTGCAAGTATTTGTTTGAGCATTGACCTTTTTGTGTGCTTGCTTGGAGTCACAAAGTTTAGACCTCCTCCATGTAGGCTTCGACTATGTTTGTACTAGCTTCGACTGGGCAACATTTCTCTTTAGTATGCTGCATTTCCATCCTTGACAAACTTCAGCACATGGTTGATGGCCCCCTCAAAAGACATATAGTGGTGGACTTGAGGGGCATACATTTGAGTCTGTGTCGAAGGGTACGCCTTACTAGTTCATTCGAAGCACACATTTGGCCTCTTCAAATGATGCACAAAGATGATTCGTTCGAAGGACACTTGTTGGAGGAAAGTCAAACAATGTGTTGGAAGAAGAATCTGGTCGAAGGGGGGTCAAAATGAAAGGATGAAATATTCAAAGATTCTTGCTGCCAAGTTCAGACATGGTACACTGGCAAAAACTGCTGCACAGCAGTATGGAAACACTGCCCCATCCTTGCACTTAAATAGCATACAAGCACTGTCCCTCGAAGGTTGCAAAGAGCAGTTTACTCAAATTGTTCAAGTTATTTTGTTTTCCCTCCAAAAACTTCAGCCAACTTTGCCTATAAATAAGAGGCTCCAACACATATTTTTGGGAAGATCTTTGGACCAGAGGAACGAATCCCCCAAATTTTCTCAAACACAACAAAACTCTCAAGTTCATCAACACTTGAGAAATCAAAACCCAGAATCCCAAACACTCATCTCTTTCGATTCTGAAGAACACCCCACACATAGAAGTTTGTTCAAACTCAAAGACAACCTTCTGTGACAACCCTTCGAACCAAAAGCAAACCCCCTGTGACTATTCTTCGAATTCCAGAAACGTCCAGGTAGCAGTCCAAGTTCGAATCCCACATCCATTCAAGGCCTGAAGCAAGGTAAGTCACTCTTACCCTTGAACCTTTCATTTCCTGCCATAACATGTAAATAATCTTTTTGTTCGTTTCAAGCATGTACATACCATTGTTCCTTTCATTTCCACCCTTTTAACATGTTATTTTTCGGAGCTAATTCTTTCGTTTTTTTTTCTTTTTGTTTACCTGAACTAGCTTTAATTATTAAACTGTTTGAAAGATAAATACTAGCATGGCCTCAGGCCATGTTTTCATTTAATGGTTTAAATGAAAGAAACAGGAAATAGGAAACGAAGCTTCTGGCTTCTACCCTCTTTCTCCAAGTCGAACGAAAGAGACAACCAGGAGGCAAACCATGTCCAATCGAAAGGCATTCCCTCACTGCTTTCAACCTCCAATCGAAGAAGGCAACAAGGCAGAAAGGCACAGCCAGAGGCACACCTACATTGACTTCCAGGTCAATCGAAGGACAGAACCTCACTGGTGCCAGCCCCAATCGAAGGACAGGACCTCGCCCCTGCCAAGGCCCAATCGAAAGACGTGACTTTGCTGTTGCCAACCCCAATCGAAGGAGGCCAACAGAATGCAAATCGAAGGCTGCTACTGCCTGGGTCGAAAGACACTCATTTTTCTTACTTTTATCTTATTTTTTCCTTCATATTTTTTATTCCTTTCGATACGGTTGTAATAGCGTAGGATTTTATCTTTCTGCATTTTATTTACTTTGTACAAATGCTACTAATTAGGCGTGTATGGCAACATAAAATCAACAAGTAAACAAACCAAAAAAATCCAAAAAAACACTCTTTAATCCTTACTTGAATATATCTTAAAACCCGCAAAACACTCAACAAATCAAAACTCCCCCCAAGGGCATGTTATCTCCGTTCTACCGCGATACCGGTCGTGCCTATTGCTAGAATGCGTGCGTTAATGTCGCCCACTAAAAAACACAAACAAATCAACTTTTTTTTCTAGAGGAACTACGGTGTTTTGATTCCTTCATTGGATACGTAGGCAAAGGGTCGCGAAACCCTCACGAACGCAATAATAAAAACTCATTTCTTTCCCCTTAAGCAAACATGGTTGTAGATAAATACACCCTTGTATATAACAAACAATTTTAACCAAAAACAGATATTCCAAAAGGTTCCTGCGCAGTATCGCAGATGCATTGGGTGCTAATACCTTCCCATTGCATAACCAACCCCCGAACTCTTGATCTCTTTCAAAAACGCATTGTATTTTCATTACTTTTAAGTATTATTTTACATTGCATGTTTTAGGGTTTTATTTCGCTCTTTTCCCTTTCCCCTTGGAAATAATAAAGCATAGTGGCGACTCTTGCTTTTGTGAGTCAAGTTAATTAATAGCTTGATCTCCGATTTTCACCGCTACAGGATGGACTACTTTATTAAATGGATAGAAGCAGTACCATTGGTCAACGTCGACCAATAAGCAATGATTAACTTTATTCAAAATCATATCATTTATATATTCGGGATAACCTAGTTAAAATTCAAATGTGGCATTTAGCCAGTGTTACATAAGCCAAAAGGATCCTGAAATAGTGAATTCGTTATCATGATCAAGAAGTGCCTTCAGTTGCATGGAAGCATTGCCCAAAGTTTGGTAAAGATTTTCCAGCAATAGCTTGCCGAGTGAGATGTTTTGCCCCTCATGGAGTTAAATCGCAAGAGGTATGAAATCATTGGTTGGGGTAAAAGATCCTATGTAAAACAAGAAATGGGAAATCCAGAGGGTGATAAGGGCTATGTGTTCCGTTTCAGAGACAACGCTCGAATCCACAAGATGATTATCAGCAATGTAACTAGCTAAGTCTTGTTGGTCGATGCTAAATGTATGTTTCATCGATAATTTTAGATTTAAAGTCCTACCCAATGGGGAGAGCCTAGTAATGGATGCTATGTGGAATATGGTAGGTGTCAATATCATACAAGGAAGTTGGAAAGTGTCAGTCGAGCCTTCCCAAAATAAAAGTGAAGCGAGAATAAATTTTGGATCAAGAGTATGGGTTCTCCGTGAAATTTGAATTACATCAAAGATGCCAAGTATTTCCCATTGAGGTTCTCGTTGTTCTAGAACACTATAAAAGCCAAGAAAGGTATATTGTATTACCTAGATTGGGTGTGGGGGAAAATATTGCGATATCAGAGGCTATAAACCTAACATTAATAGGTTTTATATGGTTGAAGGAAGAAGGGATAGCAGGAAGAAAATAGGGAAAGTATTGACTGACGGCTTTGGGATGTGTCTCTTGGGCTGGATAAGGCCCCTGGAATGAGAAAAGTCTTCTACCACAAAAAAAGGGATCAACATTTGGTGTTTCCATATCTGGAATTTAGATCCCACCTTAAAAGGAGGACCTCAGATGTAGTTCAAGCTTTGTTTCACTGAAATAGAAAAAGCTATGGGGTTATCATATGTGTCAGGAATATCAGCTGGAGTGGCCATCGCAAAAACAAAAGAGGTTTCTTTAGGATTTTCAGAAATTAAAAAGTTGGGAAACTGAAGTGGAAGAAAGAACAAAGGGTCCTTGCAAGTTTATTTAAAGAAGAATCAGAACCGTTGGGAGTGAAACAAATGTCACTTGAATTGTGTGAGCAGGCCAAAAGAAATGGAAAAGTTAGTGGGGTTTGTTAGAAACCTACACCCTAAATATTATGAGTAATCATGGGAAGTGATTGAAATGACATGGGAAACTGTTGCGCAGAAAGTAGTCATGATTATGCATGACATCATCCCAAGGGCGCGTACATTCCAAAATATGAAAGAGAAAATGCCAGAATTCTCCCATCGACAAGACTCCGCTCAATATGGCATTGTATGGGGCAATTTGTGACAAGCAATTTTCAAATGGGGTAATAAGCCTTAAGCTATGGTTTTTTTTAGCTGAAGAGGCACAAATTGGTGAAAAATAACAAGATGGGTCGAGAAAAGCCAGGACATCGACATAGGGACCCATTAGATGAACATGCGAGGTTCAGGTGTCATATGTCGACAAGAACAGAGGTTGACGAGGCAAACACTTATATTGGCAGGAACAATTATCAACGTGTAAGCCAGCAAGAACGTGAGAAGATTCAAAAGATTCCAAGAAGCCTAACATGTGCCAATAATCACCGACAGTTACATATTTAGGAAGTCTATTTAAGAGAATTCATGTATTTATGTTAGGGGTCGCATTTATTCACATTTAATAGCAATACACTCAAAGTACCCGAATCTAAGAGAGAAATGAGTTCAATCTTAACAATGTATGAAAGGTTTCATATTTAAATTCAACATGTACCTACAATCGAATTGCACATGATCATTAAACCATGGCGGTTTCAGAGATGGGTGCTAGACGTCATAGGAGAAATTCGACCAGCATCGCCTGTAATACCCCAAATTTTTCCTATCCTTTCGCTTTTATCTGGCTTATGCATTTTGCATTTCTCATTTCATGTATGTACCTCCCATTAGGTCATCTAACACATCATGCATCATTAATCAATAAACTTGGTATGGGAACATGGATCTTGAAGTTAGGGTTTTCTCTATGGATTTGACGGTTCTCATCTTCACTCAGCCTTGAATCAATTGATTCCCAACAACTGTGGTTTACAGAACTAGGGTTTGAATTCTTGATTATTGTGAACTTCTCTTCCATCAAGCTACAAGATTGTCACCCTCATCAAGGGCAGGATTATTAATGTTTCGCTAAAGGTTCAAGTAAAGACTCTATGAGCTATAGTATTTGTTCAAATTCATCTTGAATATCTTCTTCAAGGATCCAAGGCATTGTTATTCTATGGTTCATATAGTCGCGACATGGCACAAGATATGTATTGTTATCAAGATGTCATTCCTTCAAATTGTTTGTTGTTTGTCACGCGAGCTAATTTGGATTGAGGTTGGTGCGGATTTGAGAATTAAGTCAAGGTTTCATTGATAATTTTGAAGTATTCTTTTAAGTGATAACTTAAACTCATGATTTGATCAAAATTATCAATATTTGGTTCATGCAAGGTTGAATGTTCTAGGTATATTTCTTAGTGTTCAAAAAAGGAACAAAGGGCATACTTCATTTTTCACCTATCCCGAGTTATCAAAGTTTTAGGTTTCATACTAAGGCATGATTCAAAATTTATCATGGTTCTAACAAGGGCTTCATTATTTCATATTGCAAAAAGTCAAGTCACTATCATCATCCATACCATTTTAAAAACAAAAGAAAGAGGTATGATTTTTGGGAAAGAGGATGTGTGAAATATGAAGTTTTATCATTGATGGCAAGCAAGGCTACAAGATAAATATTACAAGAAAACATTGTCTTTCACATGGCCAAGTCAAAATTCCTTACAAGTAAAAAATGAATTCGTTACATCACGATTGTATTGCAAGAATTACAACAGGAGGAAATTACAAGACAAAAATTCAAGCCATCCTGCCATCATCATAAGTCGTGGCCCACCCTTGTTCTTAATCCATGACAAAGGCTTCATTGTATCCATAGCCCTGTTCAAAATCAACACTTCCTCAAAACAGTTGGAGCTTAAACGGGCATCCATGCATCTTCTCAAAACCATGGAAAATCATGATAAAATTCCCTGCACCCAAGTTCTTGTCCGGAAATTGAAGGCAGGCCAAAACCAATCCAAGATCGATGAAAAAAATTGACTCCACAACAAAATAAAAACATAAGAGAAAATTCAGGGAACCAGGGATTTGGAATTAAAAAATTAGAAACAACAAATCTTAGAAAATTAAATCAGAATAGGAAACTGAAAATAACAGAAAACAAAAGTGACACATAACATAATTTTATAACTATTTCTAGCAGATTTCCTTAACCGTTTCTAACGATTTTCCCAACCATCCAAAACCGCCTGCTTCAATATCCTAACTTCCTGAATCCCTAATAGTACAATAAACCATACAGCATAACAGAATAACCAACTATAACTGACTATAACTAATAGAGTTAGCATCTAGTAACTAACTCCTCTAACTGACATCTAGACAACCGGATTCCAGCTCTAACCGAATAGCCTATAACCATAATAGAAAAATAACAGATTTCCATCTCTAACCATAACCCCTAACTAACCGTAACAGAAGCGTTTTCTATAACCAATTTCTAATAGAATTTCAATAATTCTCTAACTTGTAACTAACTTTCAGAATAACCTTCTAACCAATTTCTAACTACTTCCAACAGACTTATAACAGATCATAACAGAAAAGGAGGGGAGAAGATTCATGGTTCAATTCATAACAGAAAACTAAGAAAGGAAACTCAGAAGAGAGATGTGATTTTTATTATTTCAGAGCATAGAATTAAACTCACAGAAAAAGTCACAACAAAAAAACTTCCAACAGATCTAACAAACTTTCAACAGAATAAGAGAGAGGTATAACAGATTCATAACAGAAGAAAGGGGAATAGGATTATCATAATAAAAAAAGTTAGAGAGAAAAAGAAAACCTGGAAGTTATTCTAAAAAATATCCTTTTGCACTTCATCTTCATCCTCTGAATTCCCTCTTCTCCTTTGTTTCCACGCTGCAAATCCTCATCACTCTCTGCAATTTCCATGAACCACAATAGTGACTTCAATCTTAATCTTCATCAATTCATCTTCTGCAAACTGCATATCTCTGTAACCGTACCTCTGCTTTAACATCAACCTTCAACGCAAAAATCTCCATCGACGCCTTCGCCTTCATCTTCTTCAATACCTCTGCATCTTTTCAATTCACATAGAGGACTCCGCAATTGAAATCATCATCAACTTCACTTCACAAAAACAAAAATGCACGTGAATATTCACAACACAAAAATTAACTCTGAAATGGGATCGGAGAAGGATATGAAGTAAAGCAATATCGAATTAAAAGAAAAGGAGAATTGGAAATGAGAAATGTACCTAAGTTTTCTATGGATTTCTTATCATATGCGTCACTTTGAAGAAGCGTCGGACTATTTGTAGCTCCTAAATTTGACACCCTCGATATATTGGTCTTATTGGCCAAAAATAGATCGAACAAATCTAAGTTGGAAACACTTCGACAGAAGAGCTTGTAACAAAAAGGTTGTGTAGAAGTCTCCCTTTCTAATAAAGATAAAACACTTAGTGAATTTTCTAAGTTAAAGTTGGTCTTCGACCAAGAGGTTCTCATGACCTTTGACTGAGAGGTTCCCGTGGACTTCGACTTAAAGGTTCTCATATCGGCAAGCGATTAATTTCGAATCTGAAGAAAGGAGGGAAAGGCAGTTCACTTGGCAGTTGAGGAAAGCAATGTGTCATGAAGATAGAGGTTGAAGCATATGCAGATGACACTTGTCCTCATCCTGGAACGAGACAACTGCTCAACGATTACTTAGTTTCAGTATAAATATATGAAGATTGTGTAAACTTCCGTGTGTGTTCAACATATGGTACAAGTCACTCAAATATATCCAAGTACCCACTGTGAGAGAAAAGATATTGAGAATGTACGTTTGAAACACCATCTTTTATTTCAATCAAAGTCTTTACAATTCCTTTACATTCCTTGCCATTTACATTTCCTTGCAAACTTTATCATTACTGCAAATTTACTCTATCTTGCCTTTACCTGCACTTTTTACAGTTTTTTAACCTTTATCCTTAAACTCTTCCAAACCCCTTTCTATTTAATTTTACTTGCACTTTCATCAAGTTTTCGCCTGCATCTCGCCTCTACTCTTAATTCTCCTCTCTACCTTTTTCACTTAAATTTACTAAACTTACAAACTAACTTAGCATATGTTCTATGATCAATCTAATCGATCCCGCAAGTGACCAAAATAACCCATTTTGGAAGATCAATGGTTGTTTACCAATTTCTACGTTAAATAAATTGGAACGCCCAATGGGACGTTGCTAAGTTTTCTTGTTTTACAAACTATGACAAAAATAGTTTTTATGCTTCAAGTAATTTATTTTCTTTCAAAGATTGTTGTATGTTATTGAGAAGTGGAAAAACAAACACCCACGAATACATACCTAAGAGAAGAAATAGTAAAATGGCTAATCCGTCTAGTAGTGGAGAAATGCCTCTACCAATTTCTAGCGTTGGAAATATTGTTATGCCAATAGTTAGTGAGCCTATGTCATCAATAATTTGTTCGACAACAGCGTTGACGACTACACAAACAGGACCAATACTTTCTTATGTAGGTCCTATGGGTCCACCAGGAACGCCCCCACCAAGGGGAAATCTAGGGGTTTGACCCTATGTCCCTCAAGGATTTTCGACAGCCTGGATGGGTCGAGAACAACCTTATGGCATGCGAACTACTGAAATGGCAAGCCTTATGAATGCTTCATCCATATTTTCAGAACCTTTGGTGAGTGCATCTTCACCGTTGCAGGGATTTGGAACTGGTATGGCAAATTAGGGTTGGAACAAAGTCTTAGGAGGAACATACCATACGATGCCAACCCTCGCAAATGCTTCTACAACAATTTTGAGGAACCAAATGGATGAAAGCAACCATGACATGGTGCAAATGTTGGCACAAACTTTAAGTAAAATGCTTAACCCTCTAATACAAAATACCACCCAGTCGAATCAGCAAATGACAGCGTAAATGACGCAGATGGCTGAATTTTTGGGGTTCCCCAATCTATTTGACAACCCCAAAGAGAGTTAATAAGAGTTAATCAAGGTGTAGTCTTAGAGGATGACATGACCATTAACCAAAATCCACAGCCAGATAGGATAAACCATAGAGTGGAAATCAAACAACCTAGAGTCAAAATACCCAGGATTGTCCCACAAACCCCTAGACCTATCGAACAAGGTATAGTTATGGTAAATAGAAACCAAAATGTTGATGAAGCAGTACAGTAGGTTAGGCACCACAACTATGCACCAGATAATAACTTTACAGCCATGGCTGAGAGAAGCATGGCACATAATAGAGTCAACATCGGCTTTCATAGCCCAAACTTTACATCTCCATTATCAGATTATATCTTGCAATCAGAATTACCTCCTAGGTGGAAAGTTCCAAAGTTCACCAAATTTTCAGGGGATACGACAGAGTCCATTGTCGAACATGTAGAAAGGTATTTGATAGAGGGTGGGGAAATTTCGAATAAAGAGAATCTTAGGATTAAGTATTTCCCAAGTTCCTTGACCAAAAATTCTTTCACGTGGTTTACCATACTCCCAGCCAATTCGATCCACAATTGGAATAAGTTGGAGAGATTGTTCCATGAACATTTCTATATGGGACAAACCAAAATAAGTTTGAAAGAATTGGCTAGTGTGAAAAGGAGGTTCACTGAGACAATTGATGAGTATCTAAACAAATTTCGATTACTCAAGGACAGATGCTTTACACAAGTGCCTGAACATGAGTTAGTCGAATGGCTGCATAAGGTCTAGATTATTCCATTATGAATAAATTAGATACTCAATACCTGAGAGATATGGCTCAATTGGCTGATAGAGTTCAATAGGTGGAACGCCTTAAGGCTGAAAAAGCTAAGGCAAATAAGAACCATCGAAGAGAAAGGGTAGCGTATGTCCAAATGGATGATGACGGTCCAGAGACATATAATGATCCTATAACTGTAAAAGATAGAAAGATCGATTTTGCAGAGTTAAAGCAAGGGCCACCATACTCTTGCAGATTGTTAACGCCCTTAAATGGAAAAAATCCAATTGAAACTGAAAAGAATAGTGATAGGTTCCCAAAGAAAATATATAGTTTCGAAGTCACAAAATGTGACGAGATATTTGACTTATTAGTTAAAGATAGCCAGATGATAGTGCCCTCTGGGGGAAAAATGCCTCCTTTAGATCAAAGGAAAAGGAGAGGTTTTTGTAAATATCATAATTTTTTGGGCCATAAAACCTCACATTGTTTTCTGTTCAGAGATCTCGTTCAAGGCGCAATCAAAGACAGAAGGCTTAAGTTTACTGACAAGCCACCCATGAAGATTGACGCAAACCCATTGCAAGTTAAGGCCAACTATGTTGAACCTCCAAGCATCAACATGGTCGAAGTCTCAGAAAATTTCATCAACAAACCCGTCTTTGGAAGTTTCACTGAAGATGTTAGCAAAGAAGCTGTCGAGATGATACAGAAAAAGGCTACTAAAGGCCTAAACAAAGGGGCCACTGAAGGTTTAAACAAAGGAACTACTGCAGGTTCCTACTGTAGCAGTAGAAATGTTTAAGACTAAGCCATGGGATTGACTAGACATGTACAAATCAAAATAAAATCACCACCATACTTTATTATTTCCAAAGGAATGGGAAAGGAGCGAATAACCCAAAAAAATGTGGGAAGATTCAAGGTAAGGGGGTTGGTTATGCAAAGAGAAGGTGTTAGCACCCTAAACATCTATGGTACTCCGCAGGAACCTCTTTGTAAAATCTGTATATTTTGACTATAAAAATGTTGTATAAAAAATAGATGGTGGAGGTGAGAAAACAAATATATTTTTATGGTTTTTTCACCCGCCGCAGTTGTGAACCTTTAGTTCCTACGTACCACCTTCCGTGCAATAGGGGATCAGGGTACACGTAGTTCTTCTTTTTAAAAATTTTAAAACACAAGTGTGTTGGTTAATTTTATGAGATAAGACATCATCGTCATTGTCCGTGTGGAAAACGTACATACTACCCACAATTATGAGAAAGGAGAATTTGCATCATCTCAAAGTGGAGGATAGGGCTTAGATTTTAAAATCAACAATGTCTCACTCAACACCCAAGTGAAAAATATCTCTCTTCACTACATATTATAGAAGTATAGTTGTTTGCATCACTACAAGGATTGACAAGAGTCCAACCTTTTTGAGAAAAGTTTAAAGATAAAAGATAAAGTGGTAAAATGGTTTGAAATGATACTAATTGACTTTTAGTCTTCTCACAAAAAAAAGTCAAATTATTATTAAGTTTATTGAAGTTTATTTATGAAAATATTTTGAAAATGCATGGACCTAAGTCCAATACTTGACACTATGAGCCAAGATATAATTCTCATTCTTTGGATTGAAACCACACAAGCATTGATACTAGACCTCTTGAAAGAACTAAACTTCAAGTGTATTAAGTCTTCACAAAAATAGGGCAGGGTAACGACTGTATACGGGTGAATTCCAGATTACAAAAACAAAGAGTGTAATCACAATAACCTGCAAACAAAACAAACAAACAACCCAATACCTTGAGGTAAACCTCAAGAGCTCCAAAAAAAATAATCAGATAAGGTCACAAATTCTCCATCATAGGCCAAGGTTTCTAATCCTAAGTCAAAAAAAAATCCAATGCTCCATAATGCCAAGGATAGTAACCAAATAGTCCAAGTTCCATTAAGGATTTTTATGGTTTATGTTGATTATTATGATTTGAAAAATAAAAGTAAAGCTCAAGTGAGATAAAATAAAAATGACAAGAAAGTAAATACTCAAATGAGCAAAGGTGAAAATGGCATGAAATGTAAATGCTAAAAGTAGATAGTAAATAAAAATAAAAGGAGGCATATAATAAAAATAAAGGATACAGACAATTATTAGTGATTAATGGTTAGTTGGATGATTATCTTGAAACTTGCATTTGGAACTCATTAGAGGATTGGTAGAACCAAAGCCTCCACACAATGAATCTCAATATTATTGGATCAAAGAGATCAAATTAACATACTTGGGCCTGCAAACATAAGTTTGGGCCACGAATGATCATTTATTCGAATTGGGACAAAATTTAGCGTTATGTTAAGTAATCATAAGTGGACTTATATAGAATTCGCACCTATTTTGAGGCCGGTCAATAGAAATCTATGAACCATTTGTTTTGAGACATGATATAGAGATTATGCTCCAATAACACTTAGTGCAATAAGAAAGGGATGAGATGAAGAGAGGTGGGAGAGAATATACAAACCACTTTTGAAGTAAATTTAATCAAACTATTATGAAAATCATTCATCCATTTTTATGGAGTTAGACTCAACACCATGGATCCAATGATGTTAATAAAGTTCATGATCAAAAATTTAACCCAGGATCAGCCAGAAAATAGTCACAAAATAATATTACATTTAATATATACAAAAAATGTTTTAAAATAGAAATAAAAGAGAAAAATATCAACTATATTCAAATTGAATAAGAAATGAAAAGTAACTCCATAGAAAAATCAGGAAAGGATTCAAATGGTTTTATAAATTTTTTAATAATTTTTTAAAGTCAGAAACTATTATTAAAATTAAAAGGAATGAGTAAAATAAACTAAAAATGATCACAAATACCAAAGTCAGAAATTAAAATTAAGTGAAGTCACCAATATTTGTCACAATATCATTGGATCATTCTATAATTTTTTTAGAATTTAAAAATGCATAAAAGTATTTTTAAGCATTTAAAACAATTCAAATAAAGTTGAAATTTATAAAAAAAAATACCAAAACACAAAATTAAATTGTGAAAATATAAAAATCAGAAAGAGAATAATCAAAAATATTTTTCAGAATTTTTTCAGAATTGTTGGACTAAAAATGAATTTTCTATGATTTTTTGAAGTTTAAAACAATTAAATATAAAACTCAGAAAAGAAAAGAAAAACCAAAAAAATATGGGTCATCTAATCAATGTCAAAACGTATTAGTAAACATATAAAGTGGATCTGGCGCGCTTTACATGTTATGGACTTTAGTGAATAATGCATAGGATCATTAATTAAATAAGATTTTTGAAAAACACAGATGGCGCGCCTTCATTGGTTGGAAGATGACACGTTGGTCATCTTCAACCTCCAGCCAGTCCCAAAACCAGGTTGCTCAATCTATAAAATTTAAGCACGAGACCTATACCATTTGCTTCGTCTCTTCAAGACGAAGACAACCACACCTTCACGACAAATTTATATAAATTGTGGCTCAAGCAATTTGGAAGGAAAGTTTTGAAAAGGGATTTGAAATTTCATGGTCAAAACTTGTTTCCAGTAAAAAAACAAGTGTTGCGACTAGAACCAGGGAAATGAGAGCATCACAATGATATCAAAGTTTTGAAGAATTGATGAAGGAATCTACCTATTGAAGTTGAGTTGGAGAGCTCTGAAACTGGACTTCTATGGAGCAATATAGGGCACGATTCTTGAATGTAATTATATGGTTAACTTTAGGGAAGATCAAGGAAGGTGAATTGATGGAAAATTGGATTGAAAAAGGCTTGAGAATGGATTTCAAAGTTGCTGAATTTTGAGTTATGGAACAACTTTGGCAGGGTGATTCTGGCTATCCAAGCATGAGGAAATGAATGGGGGATTACCCTCTATTTATAGGGAATCAAATGGAATGTCCAAGCGTGTGAAATGATGAAGTTTGGAGGGAAATCGTGTGAAGTTGCAAACAAGAAAAGTGTGACATCTAATTTGATCAAAACTCATCCAAAACGCGTATTTTGTTGTGCTAAAAAATTCTGGAACTTCATTAAACATGTTTAGAGGCATAAACGCGTGGAAAACTTGTGATTAGAAGCCAAAACAAAGATTTCAAAATCTAACTTGAGATGAAACTTCAGTTCCAAGTTACCAACTATAAAATAATGGCATTCTCAACTAAAGGGGTCTTAGGGCATGATTCTTGATGCTTTAGAAATATGAGGTTACAAGCTTTGCCATAGAAAAAGAATGGGATCAAATGGATGCTTGAGATGAAATTTGCATTGAGTCAAAGTTGGAGAAAAAAGGGTTGACTTTCCATACTTAGAAATATTTCAAATTTTTCTTCAAAAGTGACCTATAATGTCTTGCATCCAAACATGGCCTTCCACTTGGATTTTGCTCTTGACCAAAAAATATGGCATGAAAAGACCTCTTGAGTGACATTTTGGGACTTGAACCATTCAAAATATCCAAAAATTGAGAGTTATGAATTGTTGAATTTGGCAAAAAATCATGAAATAACCAATAATCTTTTGTACCCTTTGGGCAGCCTCCATCCATTTTATCACTTTGCACATAAAAGAAGGCATAAATTTCACATACTTAAGATCATTATGGAAAAAGAGTGGGCTCAATGTGATAAAAATTGACCAAGTTATGATCATTTGAAGTCACACAAAGGAAAATTGGGATTCATCTGGAGGACTTGAAATCTTTCTTCATCATCAAGTATCTTCCACATGAAAAATACTTGGAACTTTTGAAGTTATTTGTTGATAACCATTTTAAGAGAAGTATGTATTTGGAATCACTCCAAAATACCAAAATATGAGCAAGATATGCTCCTTTGAAATTTAAAACCCTAGCTCCTAGATCAAGAAACATGCCTTGAGGAACTTTGACAATTTTGAACAAACTTCTTATACCAACACAAATTCTTTGTAAATATAAGTTGTTAAGGATGATAATTAGAACTCATAGCAACCATAACCACTTCCATATTTTGAGAATTGAGAGAAATATGCATTTGTGACCAATGGGAATAAAGCCTTGTCCAAGCATGACAACTTCTCCAATCAATCCCTTGTGCTTTTGAACCAAATTTGATAACCTTGAAATGTGGTGAACCAAAATAGCCTTGCCATGACATTTCTTCCAAAACTAATCCAATGGTGAGGTTTGAACTTCTCAAGATTTATTGACTAGGGCATGGAAATAAACTCATGAACCCATGGAACAACTTGTTAAATCTCATTGCCTTTACCTATATTAGTAACAAGCAAGAAAAACCAACATTTCATTTTATTAATTAAGAGGAGAAATCAAGACAAAAATATTCATGATCACAAAAGAACACAAGTCAAGGTGCTTGGTGATTCCTCAAAGAGCAAAGCTAAATATAGGGAGGGGAACCAAGAATCCTAATGTGATCTTATTGTGAACGACTCAACATGGTATGATGAAGCGATATTAGGGGAAATATTTGGGGTACAACAGCTTCCCTTATTTAAGTTTCTTCTATCCGTAGATACAAAGGTTAAAAGTCTTCGTGTCGACGCGATTGAAGATACTTAAATATAAAACAAACACTATTTTTGGCCCTAAGATGACTTGCAATGCTTATGAATATGAGTGCACATGGACCACTCCAAAGGGACGCAAAACACCATTAGGGATGTAACAAAAAAATAAAGAAACAAGAGAGTAACCCAACCAGGAAAATAAATTACTGGTGGATCGAAAAGACCTGAATCAGAGAGGATGGAAAAATGGTCAAAGGATACACCAACTCTTACTAGGGGTAAAGCTACCAACGTTCACTGAAGGTATAAGGAAAATAAATATCATAGAATTGCTATTCACTAACGATGAACTACCAACGTTCACCGAGGTTAGCAAAAAGATATCAATCATCGACATTCACTGTTGATGACCTACCAACTTTCACTTAAGGTAGGAAGAGAATATATCATAGCACCGCCGTTCACTAACGATGAACTACCAACGTTCACTGAGGGTATCCAAAATATAACAATCACCAACTTTCACTGAAAGTGACCTACCAACTTTCATTGAAGGTAGAGAGAGAATATATCATAGCATCGTCGTTCACTAACAATGAACTACCAACGTTAACTGAAGGTAGCAAAAAGATAACAATCACCATCTTTCACTGAAGGTGACCTACCAACTTTCACTGAAGGTAGAGAGAAAATATATCATAGAACCACCATTCACTGATGATGAACTACCAACATTCACTGAGGGTAGCAAAAAGATAACAAACACCAACTTTCACCTATGGTTCTCTACTAACTCTCACTGAAGGTAGAGAGAAAATATATCATTGCACCACCGTTCACTGGCGATGAACTACCAACATTCAATGAAGGTAGAAAAAAGATAACAAGTATCCCCAAAATTCTGGCATTTCACCTAGAAAGGGTCTCAACTTATTCTTTAACTGAGGCACTCTTCCTGGAAAGGGTAATATATAAACTGTCTCAAATAAAGAGACTATCACCTACAAAGATTTCACAACGAACTGTCTTTGTGAATTTGAAAGTCTTGCCATCCGTTGGCATAAACCAACAATGGACTGCAAACTATCCACTCACAGAGGAGATAGCAAAAAAAGTTACGTCGACTTTTACAGGGAAGCACAAGTTGCTCAAATAAAGAGACTTGTCACTTGTTGTCATGGAGGATTGTAAAAAGAAATTACTTTCTGGGAAGAACAATATGGCTTGTTGAGGAATGAAATATGACTTCCTGGGGAAATGCCACGATATTCCTGCTGAGGAGATAAAGTATTCTCGTGCAAAATAAATGCACAAACCAAAACTTGAAGCTTTCAGAAATCCAAAGTAAATAATATTGTTGGGAAACCAAAGATTCAAATCCGAAATAAACTGGAATGAAACAGTCAACCAAAATACATCCTTTGAGAAATAAAATCAAGAGGGAAAACCAAATCCAGCTAAACAAAGAGCTGTACAGGAAGGCTAAAGCAAAAATCTTCCACGAGGGCTAACTCAGTGGGGAAATTGAAACAATATACACTTTATGCTTAAGGGAAACACTCTATTGAAGAGAGAACAACATAACTCTGCAAAACGGATGATATGTCAACAAAAATATTAACAAATGTTAATGAGAAATGATTTTCCAATTTTAGCTATGCATGATGTGTGTGTGAATGTATGAGTGTATGAGTGTTATTGTGCGTATGCTGACAAAACAGATATACAACACTGGGAGTAACTAGGAAAAACCACCTCGAGCACAAATAACACTCAGATAAATCACATCCAAGATGATCATTCCAAGAAAAAGGTAAATGCCAACTGAGGAAACATAACCTACTTCCTGCTTTAGATTTATTGAGGAGAAACATAATCCGAAAGTAAACAAAACAAAGTGACAGAATAGTACAAATACAGGGATAGAACATCCTTCTCTAGGTTTCACCGGGGAAACAAATGTTTTCAAATGTAACGCTCTTACTGGGGATTGCAAAACCAATCTCAAGTAAAGTAGATGGACACCAAATCATCAAAACATTCACTAGGGAATTCAGGTCCACTTCATTGGGGAGGTTAATCACCACATCCTTAAAGGTAAAACCACAATATGTTCTTCACTAGAGAAACTGGGGACCTGTGTTCTTCAAGAGTGATTATGGTACCGACTTCTTTGGAAAAAGAACTTCCATTAGACCGAATGAAAACTTCACTAGAGAAATCTCGGATTAAAATCTTACATCATGAAAACTCAGACAAGGAGGATAAATGAATCCAAACTTGACCGAGGATACCGGAGTCTCGAACCCAATATGGCGAATCATCCTGAGTAAACTTTCCCGAGGGGAACAAAAACATCTTAAAACAAATAGAGTTTGTTCGTTCCTGGTATTACCATTTTTGTTGTTGTTTTTTTTTCGCATCACAATTTCTAAAGAAAAAGAAAATTGTAAATTCTTTTTGAAAAATCGATTTTGTTATTTAATCTTTTTGCTTTGAAAGTTATTATCAATAATAAATGGAGTCTTTGCAAGATAAATAAAATAAGAAACATAAAGAGTTCGGTAACAGCTCAAACTTTATTAATAGAATGGTAGTATGTGAATGGCGAGACTCGATAGATGATTACAAAGTTTGGAAAATGGTAATATATAATGGGAAACATACATTGAGATACAATGACCACTATCTCCTCTAACAATTTTTGAAATCCTGAGCAGCAGCTTCCGTTGAAGTATGATGAGGATTCGAGAATATTGTTGCTTCAATGATCAAATCTTGCATGCTGTAGTTACTTGCCAAGAAAGTCCCTAACTTTTGCCTAAGCTGCCCTTGCGGGTTTTCAACTTAGCGGGAAACTTATTCTGTTTATGTCTCTAACTTTTGCCTAGACCGCCCTTTCGGGTTTTTGGTCTACCGAGACGCTTTTTTTTTTCCTAAGCCGCCGTTTAGGGTTTTTAACTTAGCGAGTTGTTATTTTACTTCTTTAGGCGAAGTATTTCTTGACTGCATCAGCATTCATGGGACGTGGGAACTCCTCGCCATCCATAGTTTCAAGATATAATGCACCGCCAGAGAAGGCTTTCTTGACAACATATGGGCCTTCAAAGTTGGGAGTCCATAGAAAACAGCTATAAGCGGGTGCAATATCCATGACCTAGAAAGTTATCTTAAACAAATGTGGTCCTATATGAATAGGTAAGTCCACTTCACCAATAACAGATTTCCTTGATCCATAAAATGCTTTCACAATGATGCCGCTCGGACACATAGGCATTCCTTGATATTTCAACTTCATAAGAGTGCTCCTCGGTATAACATTAAAAGCAGATCCATTATCAATCAGCACATTGGATAGTGAATCATTCTTGCAATTCATATAGATGTGGAGGGCTAGGTTGTGATTCCTTCCTTCATCTGGTAATTCATCATCGCAGAAACTCAAATTATTACATGACGTAATGTTCCCTATTACGCTGTTGAATTGGTCTATTGGCAAATCACTCTCCACAAAAGCTTGGTCCAATACCCTCATCAAGGATTCTCTGTGAGCATATGAGTTCATCAATAAAGCCAAGATAGATATTTTTGAAGGAGACTGCAGTAGCTGATATACAATTCTGTAGTCGCTCATCTTGATTATCTTCAAAATGTCATCCACTTCTTTCTCTAACATAGCCCCACTAGTCTCAC
Organism: Vicia faba; assembly: GCA_948472305.1. Classification (NCBI taxonomy): domain Eukaryota; kingdom Viridiplantae; phylum Streptophyta; class Magnoliopsida; order Fabales; family Fabaceae; genus Vicia; species Vicia faba. Next base: position 1,551,136,588 of record OX451736.1, read on the forward strand.
TCGTACCTTTCTTGGGTTCAACATTCTCAACAATTTTCTTTCCAGCACTAACATGTCCTCGAACAACTGGTGCAAACACATGACCGTTGCGGGTCACCCTGCTATTTCCAGCAATATTCCCAACATCGGGCATTAGCTGGATGGGAACTTCCACTCCATCCTCTAAGATTGTAGCGTTGTATTTGTAGGGCACAACCTTATCTGACTTGTAGGGGATAGGACCCGGAAAACTAATCACCAATGGGGTAACAACTGGCTTGCTATAATATTCAACTTCAAGAAGGACGTGTGCCCCAAAACAAGATACAATGACATTTACCCCTTCTTCAACATAATCAGTCATTATTGAGTCATTTTTGGAAAACAAATCCTCATCTGAGGAGAAATACTCATCTGCAGAGGCATACTCTTGACCCGACTCTTCTTCAGTCAAACAAACCTCAATCAAATCAACTTCATGGTAATCATCCCTTTGACTTGTAACCTTGATAACTCCATTATCTAACAACAACTGAACACCCTTCTTCACGATTGAACATCCTCGAAAGTCCCGACAGCAAATTTAGAAAGATCCATACTAGTGTTCTACCTTACCAGCCATATGGCAGAAAGTAGCATGCAATTGCACAAGGTCCTCATTCATATACTCTACATCAAAAATTCTGAATTCTCCAGTACATATAGAAACCATATTCACCTCCTCTTCATACTCTGCCCTAGGCCTGATTATATGGATGAGACCCTCATCCATCATCTCTTGTAAATCAGCTTTTATCTTATCGTAACCCTGTATATCTGTACTGCAAATAGAACAACCTGAATGGTCATGCGTGTAGTAGCTAAATTCATAGAGGTCTGCATGCATTTTCACCAAATCTCCTCTAACCAAATTAATATCAAAAATCCGGAAGTCGCCTGGATAACCGGCCACCATATTCACAGCATTTACTCCTCCATGCTTGGGTAGAGGATTGTCTTTCACATTAGGTCCCACATCCTTGAAATTTAGAATACCAGACTTCACCAATTTATGCACCTCAGTCTTCAAAGGATAACAATTCTCAATATTATGCCATGGTGCTCCCTGATGAAAAGCACATGTCTGGTCTGCCTTGTAATACCAAGGTAATCGTGATGGTACAGCGGGAGGTGGTTGGGTTTGAACCAGCTTCTTTTGAATCAATGCCGGTAATAACTCTGTATAGCTCATAGGAATAGGGTTATAACTCTCCCTTCTTTGAATATACCCTTGATTCCCCTGCTGGGACGGTCTCTTATAAGCAACGGTAGTTGGAACTGCACCCACAACTAGAGTAACTGAGGCGACTTGCTGATGACGCTGATAATTCCTTCTAGGATTATTAACCCTCCTCTCTTGCATAACAGCATTTGCATCCCCTTCCTTTTTATTGGTAAACCCATAAGATGTCTTCTTCACACCTCCAGAGTTTTCACTTCTCGTTAAACGACCCTCTCTTATAGCCTCTTCTAAGCGGATATTCATTCCTACCATTTCAGTAAAGTCACTTGGCACACTTGCTACCATCCTCTCGTAGTAGAAAGCACCCACTGTGTTCAAGAAAATCTTTGTCATCTCCTTATCTTCCATGGGAGGAATCACTTGGGTGGCTACCTCACGCCATCTCTATGCATATTCTTTGAAGGATTCCCTATCTTTCTGAACCATGGCCCTAAGTTGATCACGGTCAGGAGCCATGTCCATGTTGTACTTGTATTGTTTGATGGATGCTTCTCTCAAATCATTGAAAGTATGGATGTTAACACTGTCCAAACTTATATACCACTTCACCGCAGCACCGGCTAAACTATCCTGAAAAAAGTGAAACAGCAAACGCTGATCATCAGTATGGGAGGACATTCTCCTTACATACATCACCAGATGAGCTCGAGGGCAAGTGTTTCCCTTGTACTTCATAAACTTCGGGACCTTAAACTTAGCGGGTATCTTAACATTTGGGACCAAACATAACTCATTCACATTCTGCCCGAATCGCTCTTTTCCCCTAAGGGCCTTCATCTCTCTTTGCATCTTGTCAAACTGCTCTTGAAAATCATCCATTCTGTCATAAAGACCCAAGTCTTCACTCGATGGAGGGAAAGGACGACACACATCATCGTTAACAAATAGAACCATATTCACCGAAGGAAGCGCAACAGGAGCAGCATCCTCCATAGGAGGTGTCAGAGTAACAATAGTCTGAACAATTGGAGTATCTTGAGGAACAAGATTGAAACCTTTAGGTGCAAAATTTTCTGGAATTCCCCATGGATAACCTTGAGGCATGCGGTTTTGAACAACAGCTGGAGTAGCAGATTCGGGAATATTCATAGCTTCAACAATAACCCTTGTTGGTTAAAGTTGGACACTCGATGGCTGTTTCTGAGCAGCCACCAGAGATTGCATCAGAGCAGTAAAATTTTCCATGGCGGCCTTCAAAATAGAAACCTCCTCGCACAGCTCTCGATTCTCTTGTTCTAAGTTGTCCATCTTCTTTCTAAAATTAGCCCGGGTGTTGTAGTGGTGAGTCAGCTTCTGAACGAAGTAAAGAAGCTTGGTAAAACACCTGGATATGCATAACAAACGCAAGAAATATGTGCAATATGATGCATGATATGAAATTCACATGATTTTATTTTATTATTTAATATTTCAAGGGATTTAAAATTTATGGACATATTGAAAATATCAAAGTAATAACGCATTTGAAATACTGAAAAATTTCATTATAACAACTCCAAAATGGAATACAAGTTTCAATGATCCTAAGTACAAGATGAAAATAAAATCTAAACCCTGAGAAGTAAAACTGATGGAGATCACTCTATACGCTGGTGCTTCCCTGTGAGCCTGGCAATCTGAGCCTTCAACCTCTGGTTTTCTTTTGCATACTTGGTGGCAACCTTCTTCCAATCACCTAAATCAGGAAGTGAGTAATCAGCATCTGATTGAGGCTTAGGAGAAAATAAATCCCCTTGCCTCTCCATAGTCTCTACCGCTCGACTCTCAAGGATCTCAATCAAGTCGTCTTTCTCCTTCAAATCCGCTCTATAGGAAATCTCTAAAGTTTGGCACTTATTATTCCAAGTGTCCTTTTCCTATTGCATCCTGACCAAAGCAAGCTGTAGCTGTTCTAGATCATCTAATAGGGGAGCAGTGGTATTCACAAACAAATCAGGCATATTTGTTTCTCGAGAATACGAAATCTTCAACTGAATAGCTCTCGTTTGGACCCACTGAAGATATGGCTCCAAAGAAACAGCACCCCTAGGTCCCAAATCCTTCCTACTCTTCTTATGAATGTGACACCAGGCCTTCACAATCTGCTCCCTAGCTTCCCTGTGGTATTCTCCCTCCTTCAGAAAGAAACTACTCAAATGAATACTATATGGTTTATCCCTCGTCGGATAATCGAGCTGTCGTCATGCAAGAACAGGGTTATAATTAATTCCTCCCATTGTACCAAGAAGAGGTGCATTGGGGAAACTACCACAACTGTCAATAATCTCTATATCCTGGTAAGCTCGTTGATACCAATCAATATCCGAGTGAGTAAGTGCCATGATCTTAGGAGCCTAACGGGGTTCCTTCTTGACATCCCAAAAAGCATCACACTGAGGCATATGAGAGATAAACCACCGGTACAACAGGGGCGTGCAACAGATAATCATCCCTCTATGATAAGAATTTCAAAGATCAATAGAGTAATAAGCATCACCCAACAAAGTAGGAATTGGGTTTTCGATCATGAAGATCCTGATAGCATTAATGTCAACAAACATGTCCACATTAGGAAATAAGAACAACCTGTAAGCAAGTAGAGCAAAGATGGCCTCAAAAGCCATTGTACTCTTCATCCTGGAAAGTAGCGAGCTTTCTCCAATAAGAACTGAGCTGGTAATCCTCTAATCCCTCCTTTGGTAGTCATATGGGCTTCTACCTCAGACTTCCCCAGATGAATTAAAGCAGCAATCTCATGTGGTTTTGGATCACCATCCAAAACAGTAAAAGAAACACGATCGGTAACGGGTAAATCCAATAGATAACAATACTCCTCCAGTGTAGGCATCAACTGATAGTCGGGAAAAGTAAATCAATGATATATCGGATCATATAACTGGACCAAGGTCGAGAGAATACCCTCCCTCATCTTCAGCTTCATGAGAGGAATGATGGATCCATACTTTTTCCGAAAGTCTGCAAAATACTCAATCTCGGGGATTAGACTGATCAACTCATCTATCTTAGGATCCTTGAAACTGTACTTCCCGATCTTTCTCTTTCCAGAATACATGGTTAAAAAGTACCTGAGATATTCACAAATGGTCAATTTTTAAATCCCTTGAAATAAGATCTCTTCAAAAGATGCTTATGAGTGCATGGATGCATGATGCAGCAATCACACACAAGATCACACATATAAGGTTCATAGGTTCAACGTCACGAGCATGAGGTCGAAGGTACTACCCATAAGGTATTGGTCTAAAAGTTATCACCTTTCGAATAAGGTTCTAAAGGTTCCCAGAGTCTACATCCTTCCTCCGGATATTACCAACTTCCTGATTAACTCGGTAATTAGTAATATTCTCAAGAAAAACTCATCCGAGCGTAGTATCGCATGACAACTATTTCCAGATTACTCTGTCATAGCTTCGGAACTACACCTAAAAGGCCAAGATGAGTTTGGTATTATACGGTCCTCTGTTTCAGCAGGCTCCCAAGTCGAAAGCAGTACGTCTTCCCGATTACTCGGTAAACAACACTATAGTCAAAGGGGCCTCCACTGAGTGGGGGATCTCATGCCTCCTTTTTTGGTATTACTCCCTCAAAATTAACATGACTATACCGCTCTTCCTATATTAAAGTTTGCCCAAGTTCGGGTATTGGACTTATGAGTAATCACTAAGCACCCTGAAAACCAGGAAAATCCAGACAAACATATATACAACATATAACACATAAACAAAAATATCATATACACAGATATAAACAAAGATAGGCTCAACCCATTTAGGGATGGACAAGCTACAGGTCAATCTTTCCCTATTGAAGTCTCCATTTTTCTGTAGCTGTAGAAATATTTAAGACTAAGCCATGGGAATGACTAGACTTGTACAAATCAAAATAAAATCTCCACCACACTTTATTGTTTCCAAAGGAATGGGAAAGGAGCGAATAACCCAAAAACAGGGGGAAAGATTTAAGGTAAGGGGGTTGGTTATGCAAATGGAAGGTATTAGCACCCTAAACATCTATGGTATTCCGCAGGAACCTCTTTGTAAAATCTGTATATTTTGGCTATAAAAATGTTGTATAAAAAATGGACGGTGGAGGTGAGAAAAGAAATGTATTTTTATGGTTTTTTTCACCCGCCGCGGTTGCGAACCTTTAATGCTTACGTACCACCTTCTGTGCAATATGGGATCGGGGTACATGTAGTTCTTATTTTTAAAAAATTTAAAACACAAGTGTGTTGGTTAATTTTATGAGATAAGATATCATCGTCATTGTCCGTGTGGAAAACATACTTACTACCCACAATTATGAGAAAGGAGAATTTGAATCATCTCAAAGTGGAGGATAAGGCTTAGATCTTAAAATCAACAATGCCTTACTAAACACCCAAGTGGAACATATCTCTCTTCACTACATATTGTAAAAGTATAGTTGTTTGCATCACTACAAAGATTGACAAGAGTCCAACATTTTTGAGAAAAGATTAAAGATAAAAGCCAAAGTGGAAAAATGGTTTGAAATAAGATTAATTGACTTTTAGTCTTCTCACAAAAAAAATGTCAAAGTATTATTAAGTTTATTGAAGTTTATTTATGAAAATATTTTGAAAATACATGGACCTAAGTCCAAATTTATTATGAAAGTGATTCAAGTTAAAAAAAACAAGAAGAATTTTTCAAAAGGAGAGAGAAGATTTTTGAAATTAAAGAAGATGGGAGGAGAAGAAGGGACTACCCTAAAGCATAAGGTAAAAGCTAGGGATAAGAACCATCTAACCAACAATAAGCCAATACTTGACACTATGAGCCAAGATATAATTCTAATTCTTTGGATTGAAACCACACAAGCATTGATACTAGACCTCTTGAAAGAAACAAACTTCAAGTGTATTAAGTCTTCACAAAAATAGGGCAGAGTAACGACTGTATACGCGTGAATTCCAGATTAAAAACAAAGAGTGTAATCACAATAACCTACAATCAAAACAAACAAACAACCCAATGCCTTGAGGTAAACCTCAAGAGCTCCAAAAAAATAATCAGATAAGGTCACAAAGTCTCCAATCATAGGCCAAGGTTTCTAATCCTAAGTCAAAAAAATCCAATGCTCCATAATGCCAAGGATAGTAACCAAATAGTCCAAGTACCATTAAGGATTTTTATGGTTTATGTTGATTATTATGATTTGAAAAATAAAAGTAAAGCTCAAGTGAGATAAAATAAAAATGACAAGAAAGTAAATACTCAAATGAGCAAAGATGAAAATGGCATGAAATGTAAATGCTAAAAGTAGATAGTAAATAAAAATAAAAGGAGGCATATAATAAAAATAAAGGATAAAGTCAATTATTAGTGATTAATGGTTAGTTGGATGATTATCTTGAAACTTGCATTTGGAACTCATTAGAGGATTGGTAGAACCAAAGCCTCCACACAATGAATCTCAAGGTTATTGGATCAAAGAGATCAAATTAACATACTTGGGCCTGCAAACATAAGTTTGGGCCACGAATGATCATTTATTCGAATTGGGACAAAATTTAGCGTTATGTTAAGTAATCATAAGTGGACTTATATAGAAGTCGCACCTATTTTGAGGCCGGTCAATAGAAATCTATGAACCATTTGTTTTGAGACATGATATAGAGATTATGCTCCAATAACACTTAGTGCAATAAGAAAGGGATGAGATGAAGAGAGGTGGGAGAGAATATACAAACCACTTTTGAATTAAATTTAATCAAACTATTATTAAAATCATTCATCCAATTTTATGGAGTTAGACTCAACACCATGGATCCAATGATATTAATAAAGTTCATGATCAAAAATTTAACCCAAGATCAGCCAGAAAATAGTCACAAAATAATATTATATTTAATATATACAAAAAATGTTTAAAAAAATGTTTTAAAATAGAAATAAAAGAGAAAAATATCAACTATATTCAAATTGATCAAGAAATAAAAAGTAAGTCCATAGAAAAATCATGAAAGGAATCAAATGATTATATAAATTTTTTGATAATTTTTTAAAGTCAGAAACTATTATTAAAATTTAAAAAAATGAGTAAAATAAACTAAAAATGATAAAAAATACCAAAATCAGAAATAAAAAATAAGTGAGGTCACCAATATTTGTCACAATATCATTAGATCATTCCATAATTTTTTCAGAATTTAAAAATGCATAAAAGTATTTTTAAACATTTAAAACAATTCAAATAAAGTGAAAATTTATAAAAAAATACCAAAACAAAAAATTAAATTGTGAAAAAAAAACCAGAAAGAGAATAATCAAAAATATTTTTCATAATAGTTTCTGAATTTTTGGACCAAAAGTGAATTTTCTATGATTTTTTGAAGTTTAAAACAATTAAATATATATATCAGAAAAGAAAATAAAAACCAAAAAAATATGGGCCATCTGATCAATGTCAAAATGCGTTAGTAAACAGATCAAGTGGAGCTGTGGCGCTATGCATGTTATGGACTTTAGTGAATAATACATAGGATCATTAATTAAATCAGATTTTTGAAAAACACAGATGGCGCGCCTTCATTGGTTGGAAGATGTCACATTGGTCATCTTCAACCTCCAGCCAGTCCCAAAACCAGGATGCTCAATCTCTTAAATTAAAGCATGAGACCTATGCCATTCGCTTCGTCTCTTCAAGACGAAGACAACCACACCTTCGCGACAAATTTATATAAACTGTGACTCAAGCAATTTGGAAGGAAAGTTTTGAAAAGGGATTTGAAATTTCATGGTCAAAATGTGTTTCCAGTAAAAAAACAAGTGTTGCGACTAGAACCAGGGTAATGAGAGCATCACAATGATATCAAAGTTTTGAAGAATTGATGAAGGAATCTACCTATTGAAGTTGAATTGCAGAGCTCTGAAACTGGACTTCTATGGAGCAATATAGGGAACGATTCTTGAATGTAATTATATGGTTAGCTTCAGGGAAGATCAAGGAATGTGAATTGATGGAAAAATTGGATTGAAAAAGGTATTGAGAATGTATTTCAAAGTTGCTAAAATTTTGAGTTATGGAACAACTTTGGCAGGGTGATTCTGGCTATCCAAGCTTGAGGAAATGAATGGGGGATGACCCTCTATTTATAGGGAATCAAATGGAATGTCCAAGCGTGTGAAATGATGAAGTTTGGAGGGAAATCATATGAAGTTGCAAACAAGAAAAGTGTGACTTCTAATTTGATCAAAACTCATCTAAAACGTGCGTTTTGTTATGCTAAACAATTCTGGAACTTCGTTAAACATGTTTAGAGGCATAAACGCATGGAAAACTTGTGATTAGAAGCCAAAACAAAGATTTCAAAATCTGACTTGAGATGAAACTTCAGTTCCAAGTTACCAACTTCAAAATCATGGCATTCTCAACTCAAGGGGTCTTAGGGCATGATTCTTGATGCTTTAGAAAGATGAGGTTACAAGGTTTACAATGGATAAATAATGGGATCAAATGGATGCTTGAGCTGAAAGTTGCATTGAGTCAAAATTTGAGAAAAAAGGGTTGACTTTCCATACTTAGATATATTTCAAAAATTTCTTCAAAAGTGACCTATAATGTCTTGCATCCAAACATTCCTTCCACTTGGATTTTGCTCTTGACCAAAAAAGATGGCATGAAATAGACATCTTGATGGACATTTTTGGACTTGAACCATTCAAAATCTCCAAAAAATGAGAGAGTTATGAATTGTTGAAGTTTGCAAAAAATCATGAAATGACCTATAATATTTTGTTTCCTTAGGGAAACTTCCATTCATTTTCTCACTTTGCACATAAAAGAAGACATAAAGTTCACATCCTCAAGATCATTATGGAAAAAGATTAGGCTCAAGGTGATAAAAATTGACCAAGTTATGATCATTTGAAGTCACACATAGGAAAATGGGGATTCATCTGGAGGACTTGTAATCTTTCTTCATCATCAAGTTTCTTCCACATGAAAACTCCTTGGAACTTTTAAAGTGATTTGTTGATAACACTTTGGAGAGAAGGATTTCTTTGGAATCACTCCAAAATACCAAAATATGAGCAATATATGCTTCTTTGAAGTTCAAAACCCTAGCTCCTAGATCAAGAAACATGCCTTGAGGAACTTTGTAAATTTTGAACAAACTTCTTGTACCAACACAAACGCTTTGTAAATATAAGTTGTTGAGGATGATAATAAGAACTCATAGCAACCATAACCACTTCCATATCTTGAGAATTGAGAGAAATATGCATTTGTGGCCAATGGGAACAAAGCCTTGTCCAAGCATACAACTTCTCTAATCAATCCCTTGTGCTTTTGAACCAAATTTGATAACCTTGAAATGTGGTGAACCAAAATAGCCTCGCCATGCCATTTCTTCCAAAACAAATCCAATGGTGAGGTTTGAACTTCTCAATCTTTATTAACTAGGGCATGGAAATAAACTCATGAACCCATGGAGCAACTTGTTAAATCTCATTGCCTTTACCTATATTAGTAACAAGCAAGACAAACCAACATTGCATTTTATAAATTAAGAGGAGAAATCAAGATAAAAATATTCATGATCACAAAAGAACACAAGTCAAGGTGCTTGGTGGTTCCTCAAAGAGCAAAGCTAAATATAGGGAGGGGAACCAAGAATCCTAATGTGATCTTATTGTGAATGACTCAACATGGTTTGATGAAGAGATCTTAGGGGCCGAAATTGGGGTACAACACCTACTTGGCTATTTTCACCGATTCGATGGAGGGCCTAGAAGCTAAGATGCAAAAGTTGAATATAGCTGGTAAGAGCAATGTGCAAATCAATATGGTTGAAGTATCTGAACCGAAGACTTCAGAAGATGCCATAAGACAAGAGGAAGTCAACAAAACTGCATTTCCTAAAGAAAATGAAGATCTGGAAGACCTCCTGCAAAGATGCCATAAAAATAAGTCGGAAGTCATGTTGTGCCCAAGATGCAGCTCCATCTTCGACAAAAAACCTACTGAACACATACAAGGTACGCGTGAGGAAAATAAGAAATGGGGCATCAATGCCTAACCCAACATGGATCCTGAGGTGAGATATGACCCTAGAAAAGGGTACCAAGAGGGGCCAATCAATCAGGTGAATAGACCACCAACATTCAGGCCTCCAGCAAATGTCCCTGTAGACACCTGGTTGAAAACATTAAGCAGGAAAAGGCCCAACGAGGAAAAATGGAGAACATTCGATGTGCCAAGAAGATCCTCCTTGGACTATAGAGAGGAATTCAAAACAACAACAAATAAAGTGGCTCATGTGTCGAGCAACTACAAGGGGAAAAATCCCATGACACACTCTCAATGGAGGATATATCAAAGACGGTGAAAAGCCACAAGAGAGGCTACACAAGGGCCCCAACCAGAAACAAGCACTAATGTGCAACAAAGAAAAGGAAAGGGAAAACTAAGAAAGCCTTTGGAAAGAGAGCCAATAGCCAGAAGATTGAAGTGGCCTGGACAAAATGAATCAAAAGATGAATGTGATTCCGAGTCAAACGCTACACTGAATATTATGGTCAATGTGGTGTCAGTGTTACCCAGGGAGTATGACCGACAAGTCGAAGTCGAAGACGCTGACTGGGAGGTCGAACAGGAGATGGCCAAACATAGGCCAGTTTGTTATTACATTATGAACAACCGATGTGTCGAAGAGTATAATGCTTTCTTTGAACTCCCCACTGAGGCGATGAAGAATCACCTCAAACCATTGTTCATCAGGGAAAAAGTAGGGGAAGCAACCATAAACAAGGTTCTGGTTGATTGTGGAGCCACAATTAATATAATCCCATAATGCATGCTAAGAAAGATTGGCAAGGGGGATTAAGACATCAAAACCCATAACATGGTTATGTCAAACTATGAAGGTGGAGTTGGGACTACCATGGGAGTGATACAGTTGGAACTCAAAGTGGGATCCATAGTTTGACCAACAATGTTCATGGTCATCTCAACGAAACCTAATTATAATTTTCTCCTAGGCAGGGAGTGGATCCATGGCATAGGAGTAGTGCTATCATTAATGCATCAGCGTGTCACAATTTAGCGCCCTGATGGCATAGTGGAAAATATCGAAGCTGACCAGAGTTATTATATGGTCGAAGTCAACAATGTTGGCAGAACAAGCTTCGACAGAAATTTGGCCCACATAAGGCCATGTAATCCTCCAGATTTTGATTTGGCGCCAGCCCCCAACGCCTTATGTTCCCTATACCTGCATTCAGATCATGGGTTTCAATGGTTTAGGGAGGATTTGTGAAACATCAATTTTGGAGGAATTGATGATATATGGCCAACAGGTTGGGGAAGTGAATTCAGTGAATATGACTGAGTCACAAGCTTTGCAAAGGATTTCAGCATATGTAGCCGAAAATAGAATGATAGCAGCCTTAGAAACTGAAGTGAAGTATATGGCTATCAAAGCCAATGAACAAGTGCCATTTCCTGAAGGCCCTAGGAAAGACTTCGACCCAGAGCCACTTGACTTAGGAAGGGAGGAAGTGCGAAGCCAGAGGCTAGATGCCATCTATGATGATGAGCCTTTGGGTTTTGAAAAGGATCCGTTGGCAAACAATGTTAAAATGGTAGTGTAAGATCCTATGGAAGAAATAGACCTGGGTGAAGGATTGGTGAAAAGACCAACATACATCAGTGTGAAGATAGATCCAGTGCTCAGGGTAGAAATGATCCAATTGTTGAAGGAGTTTAAATACTACTTTGCATGGGATTATGAAGAAATTCCTAGCCTCGACAGAGGATTGGTGGAGCTTCAACTTCCAATAAAGCCTGGAAAAAAGCCTGTCAAGCAAACCCCAAGGCATTTTGCACCAGAGATCTTGTCGAAGATCAAGATGAAAGTCGAAAGACTGCTGAAATGCAAGTTCATCCGAACGACCAGGTATATCAAATGGATTGTGAATATAGTACCGGTTATAAATAAAAATGGTACCTTAAGGGTGTGCATTAATTTTGTATATTTAAATGCTGGAACACCCAAAGATGAATATCCAATGCCTATGGTGAAAATGCTTGTCGATTATGCCGCTGGCTTTGAATACATTAGTATGCTTGATGGATACTCTGGGTATAATTAAATTTTTATTACTGAAGAGGATGTGTCGAAAACAGCATTTCGATGCCCTGGAGCTTTAGGCACTTATGAATGGGTAGTGATGCCCTTTGGCCTAAAAAATGCAGGGGAAACAAATCAAAGTGTAATGAATTCTATCTTCCATGATTTTATTGAAACTTTTATGCAAATTTATATTGACGATATTGTTGTCAAATCTGTTTTAGGGAAGAATCACATAGACCACCTTCGACAGTCCTTCGAAAGGATGAGAACTATGGTCTAAAGATGAATCCTCTAAAGTGCGCTTTCTGCGTAAAAGCATGGGATTTCTTAAACTTTTTGGTCCACAAAAAGGGAATCAAAATAAGCAAGAACATGACCAAAGCCATTTTGGAAGCGAAAGCGCCAACTAGCAAGAAGGAGTTGCAATCTCTACTTGGAAAGATAAATTTCTTGAGGAGATTTATATCCAAATTAAGTGGAAAAACGCAAGCCTTATCACCACTACTTCGATTCAACAAAGGAGGATTCGAGTGGGGGCAAGAACATTAAAAGGCCTTCGACAAGATCAAAGGATATCTCACCAAGCCACCTATTCTGGTACCTCCTTGTAGAAATAGGAGTATGAGATTGTACATAGCTACATATGATAAAACCTTAGGAAGAATGTTAGCTCAAGAGGATGAAAACAGTGTCGAAAGACCCATCTACTACCTTAGTAAAGTTTTAAATGATGCAGAAACTAGATATAGAAAAGTTGAAAAACTATGTTTATGTCTTTACTTCTCATGTACAAAACTCAAGCAATATATTAAACCAGTTGATGTTTATGTTTCATCTCTTTTTGATGTTTTCAAATATATGTTGTCGAAACCCATCTTGCACAGTCAAATTGGGAAATGGGCACTTGTATTAACTGAGTATTCATTAACCTTTATTCCTCTCAAGGCTATAAAAGGTCAAGTGGTAGCGGACTTTATAGTTGACCACTCAATAAATGAAGAATCATTAAACTACTTGGAGATCGAATCCTGGAAGTTATACTTCGACGGTTCCAATCATAAAGATGGAACTGGAGTAGGAGTTCTAATTATTTCTCCAAGTAAAATTCCAACAACATTCAAGTACAAGATCGAAAGTTCTTATTCGAACAATGAGGATGAGTACGAATCACTAATCGTAGCCCTTGAAATCTTGTTGGAATTGGGGGCAACTCGAGTCGAAATAATAGGAGACTTAGAGTGAGTCATAAGGCAAGTTATGAAAGAATACAAATGTATAATAGAAAATCTTATCATATATTTTGTAATAGCCAATCATTTGTTTAAAAAATTTGAAGTGATCAACATTCGACATATACCAAGATTGGAAAATCAAGTGTCTAATGATTTAGCACATATTGCATATGGGTATAAAATTTCAAAAGAAAAATTATAACAAGCAATCGAAGTTAAAGGAAGAATAGCATCAACCAAGTTGTCTGCAACAGATTTAGAAACAACAAAACTGGGGTACGTTGACCAAGAAAACTTTGAAATTTCGTTCATGGACAATCTAACAGAACAAGATTGGAGAAAGCCTATAGTAGATTATTTGCAAAATCCAATAGTTTCGACAAAATGAAAGACAAAGTATAGGGTGTTAAGTTATATTCTAATGGGAAATGAGTTATTCAAAAAGACGCCTGAAGGAGTACTACTGAAATGCCTAAGTGAAACAGAGGCATACATAGCCCTTTCAACTACACATGCTGGGGCATATGGGGAACATCAAGTAGGCCATAAAATGAAATGGTTGTTGTTTCGACAAGGATTATATTGGCCTACTATGCTGAAATATTGTGTGGAGTTTGCAAAAGGCTATAAAGAATGTCAAATACATACAGGCATCCAGCATGTACCTGCAAGCAAACATCACTCAATTGTGAAACCTTGTCCTTTTAGAGGATGGGCTTTGGATCTTATTGGAGATATTCGACCAGCATCGTCTAAAATCCATAAATATATATTGGTGGGCATTGACTATTTCACTAAGTGGATTGAAGCAATTCCTTTAGTCAATGTAGACCAAGAGAATGTCATTGAATTTATTCAAAAGAACATTATATATAGGTTTGGAATCCATGAGACAATAATAACTGACTAAGGATCAGTATTCACTGGTCGAAAAATGCAGGAGTTTGCCACAAAAAAGGGATTCAAGTTGTTAACTTGTACACCTTATTATGTGCAAGCCAATGGCCAAGTCGAAGCAACAAATAAGGTAGGAATTGGCTTGATAAAGAAGCATGTAGGAAAAATCCAAAGAATTGGCATAAGACGTTGGACCAAATCTTATGGGCATGTCGAACTTCCCCTGAAGAAGCTACCAGAACGACACAATTTTGATTAACCTATGGTCATGACACAGTGTTGCCAGTTGAAATCTGTCTGCAGTCAACAAGAATTCAGAGACATCAAGATATTCCTTCGGAATCTTATTGGAATATTATGTTAGATGAACTAGTTGATTTGGAAGAAGAAAGACTGAGGGCTTTAGACCTTTTAAGGATACAGAAGAAAAGAGTGGAAAAATCTTACAACAAGAAAGTAAATCCCAATACATTCTTGCCTGAAGATATGGTATGGAAGGTGATTCTACCAATGGATCGAAAGAATAGGAACATGGGAAAGTGGTCTCCTAAATGGGAAGGACCTTTTAAGATTATCCAAGCATTCTCTGCTGGTGCCTATGAGATCGAAGAACTAAATTAAGATAAAATACTCTTGAGAGTAAATGGTAAATATTTGAAAAAGTATAGACCTGCACTTCAAGAGGTTAAAATAGTCAGCGTTTAATCTTAGTCAAAATATATAGCCAAAATGGAAGATGCATTAAAATTAGCCAAAATGTCTCCAAGTCATTACATAAACATCATTTTATAAACAAATAAGTGTAAATCAAAATGGAAGATTGGCTTTAATTTGGAGATATTTGATCTTTTGGAGTTCCAGGTGCCTTTCGCACAGAGCCCTCAACTGATGGAGAGCCTCGGTCTTTTCATCCAAGGCTTAAGCCTGTTCCACATATTTCAATCCATTGTTAAGTTCCTCTTGGCTCTCAACATCATTGTTGATGGCAAGAAGCTCTTCTTTGCCTTTGTCATTTGCGGCAATCTTGGCCTCCAACTCTTTGATCTGAGCTTTCATGTTGGTTGTACTTTGGTCAATCTCTTCGACCTTTTTTGGCCTAGCTTCTCATTCCTTAGATAGCTCATTTAGCTTCAAAGTTGACTCAGTAACAGCAACCCAGGCAGCGCCAATTCGGCCATTAGCCTCTTCAATTTCACGATTGAGAGTCCTTCGGCGATTGTAATCAGCTGAAACATGATCAATGATTGAAGTCAAATCCAGAATTATGCTAGCTATATCAGGAGAGGCAACAAGAAGGTCGATAGTTTTTAAAGTATTCTTCATAAAGGAAGGGGCGGTAGGTTCTCCCTCCAAGGTCAACATCAAATCTCTCTTAAAATGTTGAGCCTTAGCTTTCTGAAGCGCCTCTTCAAGGGGAGAAGTGGAAGTAGATTTAACATATGCATTCGAAGTATCATGGCTTTGATCATAGGAACTTTCTTTGCCTTCTAGAATGGAATTAAAATAGCCAAGAGGGTTATTCCATTTAAGTAGCGCCAAGTCCTCTTTAGTACGAGACCCTATTGGAGTAACTCTTTCATTGGTGACACGAGCCACATTTTCTCTGACTGATAGATAATGTAGTTGGACATGGAAACCTTCAACGTTTGCACGATTTCTCTCCCCCTCTGTAGAGTTTCCTTTGTCAGCAGACACATGATTGTCCTCAGTATGATTTCCTCCATCTGGTGCGCCCTCCATTTTTGTTTCGACTTTATCGTCAACAGCTTCTTCTTCTTCTCCCTGCTCATCATCAATATCTTGTGGAGTCCTGAGATTCGCCTGTGGTAAGTCAGAATCTTCCTTATTAAGGACTTCTTTATTTGGCTCCCTAATGGCTGCAGTTTGAGGTTCAAAAGTTTCGTTCACCTCACTGGCTGAACTTACAAAATATCCTTTCGCTGAAGAAGGCCTGTAAGTGGGATCGCCTTAACTGTTTAGTAAATTGACAGAATCTTCTACAGGTACAGGTGCCTGTATGGAAGTTCTAACAGTGTCCTGGGGATTGAGATATTGTTATCATAATTATTGCAAAAAAACAAATTCAAGGAATAATCTTAAATGGTCGAAGTTATTACCTTGGGTGGAACTTCAGTACCAAGGCTTGAATTGTCCCTCCCGCTTGGATCATTCATTCTAGCAACTATTTCTTGTTCAGTTGGCTCTCGAATGATGATGGCAGTAGGTTTAGGCTTGGTGACCGTAACCTTGATCTTGGTTTTCGGGCGAGGTTCAGGAATGGGAGCTGGTTTCTTCAACTTATTTCTCTTGAGAGGGATATGAGGTGTGTCTTCCTCATCGCTAGAAAGTTCAATTTCTTGAACTTTACTCTTTGTTGGCGTAGATTTCTTGGTGTCCTAAAAATAAAAGAGTCGAAAACGTCAGAATTGGTGATATGTTAAAGGAAATTGAGGCCAAAAAAGTGTTTACCAGTGGTGGAGGTTTTGCAGAAGGATCACCTCCCTTTGCGCTTTCAGCGGCTATATTAATAGTTGTTCTCCTGAAGGCTAGAAAATAAGCAAACATGAGCCAGATATTAGATGATTAAATCAAAGAAAAAATAAGGCATTTGCTCAAAAGAAGAAATAGTACCTTTCTTGATCTTGTCGGAGACCAACAAAAATGCCTCTTGAAGGTGGCCAGGAAAGTATTTTTCGTTGAAGAACTCTTCATCGTAGTATTGCTTCCACGAGCCTTCAAAGATGGGGGAACACAGAAAGTTGAGTTTGAATTTGAACAAGGTTAGTACTGTTCGACCAACGTACCTACCAATTTTCTTGGTAGCATCCTCCTCCGAATAATATGCGTTATAAAACAGCAAAAACTTTTCTTTGGTATAGATTGGGTTCAGGAGTGATTGAATTATACCAAACTGGCGAGAAACAAAGTTCGGTTGATAAGCAATCAAGCTCAGTTGATTTTTCGAACTCTTGAATCTCAGTGGCATAATTATTAGGCGAAGGAAAGACTCCTAAATGGCCACATACTCTTCGACACAATCCTCATCATCAGTCGAAGGATATGGTCGAGTAAACCATATCGGACCAACCTTTCAATTGGAAAAGGGAGCCATGGTCGAAACGAATTTCTTGCCCTTCGCAAACATCATTACGAAGCCGGTAAATGCTTTCTAAAATTGTTGACCTTCATTTGTTGGAGTCAACAGAGCCAACCTGGTGCCATCGACCCTCCTGTTAAGGATCTCTAGGGCTTTCTATTGATTTTATTCTTCTGGGGAAGAAATGATTCAAATGTGGCATTGAGCCAAAGATGGAGAAGCCAGAAAGGTCCAGAAAGGAGAAAACTGGCTTTATCACCTATAACTGTAAGTTGAGTCACACCATTACTGATGGACTCATAAAGGTTGGCCAAAATCAATTCAGCCAAACAAAGATTGTGGCCATGATGAAGCTGAGTAGCAAGAGTGAGCATTTTCTTCATCACTTGGAGTGGCTTGGTACATAAGACAAAACGAGACAACCACAAAGCTAAAAAACCTATGTGTTCCACTTCAGACACAGTGTTACTGGATTTGTCATGAAAGTTGTTGATGAAAGTAGTGTATGTGGGTTTTGTAGCCAAAAACCCAATGGTATCTTCAGCCATATCCTCCGGGTCGAAGTAGTCACCAGTTGGTCAAAGACCAGTGATAGCTGTTATGTCGAAGAGAGTTGGGGTCACCATTCCACAGGGTAAATGGAAGGTGAAATGTGTGTTATCCAAAAAGTACAAAGAGGATAGCAACATGAGGGGACAATAAGATAACCCAGTCTTCGATAGCATGACCATGTCGTAAGTCCCCATGTCTTTCCAGATTTGGGTTTGCACTGTTTCCATCTTATTCAACCATTCCGATTATTCCAGAGTCAGGCTAGGGCAATACCTAAAGATTCAGTTCCCTTTATTCATAAACTAGAGGTTTATATCTTCTTTCGTCTAATAATGTTGTTGATTAGCAGGAGTTGCATCCTCAGGTTCATCTCTGGGCTTCTTCGTGCAACCTATAGGCTTGAGCCTAGGGTGAGTTGGGAAGAAAGCATTGTTCTGCTTAGGGTTTTCGACACATGCAGACAATGGACCAGACATGGCGTACATTTGCCCATAAAATCTAATAGGAATGAGTATCTGTGAGTTGTATGCATCACGCCATTCTTTATTCATGGGTTCTGAGACGAACCTTCATTCCCCAGATGAAGAAGGAACAAAGTTAGTTGCGAAAACTTCTGGTTGTCGTGGTGAATTGGAGGCATCTTTGGTTTTGGGGTTGTTTGGAGTGTTTTAGAGGAAAGCCATGGCTATGTTGGTAGAAGAAAGATGAAAAAGACGAAGTTCTCAAAGGTTTATTTTGAATACAAGGAAATAAGGAATTTCAGGCGTTTGTAAAAAATTCCAAAGAGAAGTACTTGTGGCTATTTATAGTTGCCAGGGGAGAGTTTTTCCCCTCAAAGCCATTTAATGTTGCAGAGTGAGTGGGACACGTGGTGAGCTTTAAGACAGTTACACAGACAGGTAGTGGAGACATTTTCCATGCTTTCCTAGGTTATATGGATAATGGCCATCATGGCAGCATGTAACGGTTTACTGATAGTGACGTCTTGGAAAAGTGTAATGATGACTCTGATACCAGCAGTGGTTGGTGGAAGATGAAAAGTGTACGATAAGCTTTTATGGTCAAAAAGCTCATAAGTGTAGAATAAACACATCAAAGAATGACTATTTGTTCTTGCATTGAAATTGACATTCTTGGGGGGCAATTTGTTAGCTCCTAAATTTGACACCCTTAACATATTGGTCTTATTGGACAAAAATAGTTTGAACAAATCTAAGTTGGAAATACTTCGACAGAAGAGTTTGTAACAAAAAGGTTGTGTCGAATTCTCCCTTGCTAAGAAGGAGAAAACACTTAGATAATTTTGTAAGTTAAAGTTGGTCTTCGAACAAGAGGTTCTCGTGACCTTTGACAGAGAGGTTCCCGTGGCCTTTGACTTAAAGGTTCTCGTAACAGCAAGCGAGTAATTTTGAATCTGAAGAAAGGAGGGAAAGGAAGTTCACTTGGAAGTTGAGGAAAGCAACGTGGCATGAAGATAGAGGTCGAAGCACATGAAGAGGACACTTGTCCCCATCCTGGAACGAGACAATTGCTCGAAGGTTACTTAGTTTCAGTATAAATATAGGAAGTTTGTGTGAAATTCAGGGTGTGTTCAACATATGGTACAATCACTCAAATATATCCAAGTACCCCGTTGTGAGAGAAAAGATATTGAGAATGTACGTTTGAAACACCATATTTTATTTCAATCAAAGTCTTTACAATTCCTTTACATTCCTTACCATTTAAATTTCCTTGCAAACTTTATCATTACTGCAAATATACTCTATCTTGCCTTTACCTGGACTTTTTATAGTTTTTTAACCTTTATCCTTCCCAACCCATTTCTATTTACTTTTACTTGCACTTTCATCATGTTTTCGCCTGCATCTCGCCTCTACTCTTAATTCCCCTCTTAACCCTTTTCACTTAAATTTACTAAACTTACAAACTAACTTAGCATATGTCCTAGGATCAATCTGATCGATCCTGCAAGTAACCAAAATAATCCATTTTGGAGGATCAGTGGTTGTTAACCAATTTACACGGTAAACAACTATCTTTGTTCGGTAATTTTCTTTGTTCTTTTTCTTCTCTAGCTTTGATGTGCGTTGTTATTCGCTTGAGTTGTGAGGTGGATAGTATGAATTCTCGAATCAAATTTTGAATGATGAGAGAACTGAGACGGAGCCAGAGCGAAGCAACTGAGTAAGATAGATAGAGGTTGAGAAGCTTCGAATATGGAGAGGTTGAGGAGTATTGTGGAGTAGACGGAGGTTGAATGTTGAGATAATGGATTTATGGCCGATGGAGCATGGTATGACGGTATTACGTTTGAGTTTGTGGAAGACAGAGGCGAGTTTGAGATAAATCATTGCGGAACTCAAATCGAAGACCTGAGAAGATAAGTCGGGCGAGAAGTTAGCCGCCATGGGTCACATGTGGGAGAAGGAAAGGGATTAGAGTGCTTCTGGTTAAAGAAGTTCAATAGCCACTACAATGCTAGCCCTAATTTCACTTTTAATCCCTTTTCTTTTCCCTGTTTGTTTTTTTTTATTTTCTTTTTAAACTGAAAATTGAGATAATAATATGATAAGAAAAGAAAACAGTTTGTGAAGTAGTATTGTTGCCTGGGCCTGAATTGTTTCCTTTTAAGCCCATCAGAATTCTTTTGTGAAGGCTGAGATGTTTACTACAAAACAAAAAGCTTATGGACTCAATACTATGGGCCTAGCTCCCAAGGCCTTAGTGCCTCATATTTTGCGCCCTGTATTCCAATTAGCACCCCCATGATAATCCTTGTGTTGTTAAGACTTAGGACCCTTTTTTTTAGTTTTTTAAAGATTTTTGTTATGATAAGAAAATTGTAAAATCAATAAAATTTGTTAGATCTCCTTAGTTGATTTCAGGAATTAATTATTTAGTTTTTGATAGAACTTTTCTCACATGAAAAACTAATAAAAGATGCTTTTTCTTTTAATTTTTTGTTCATATTTTCATACCGTTGTGCCTCTTTATTTTTGACGCGTTTGTTCAATGTGCAAGGTAAATTATTTACGCTTTCAATCATGTAACATAATAGGTAGTTATGTGATCGAAGCATATGGCTAATGCTCGATTCTGATGCAACACGCCTTATTTCTCATCATCCTGAGAAATTCCTATCATATTATATGTTGTCTTGATACATGTGATATTTTATGATGCTTTATGAAGGAACTTCTGATTACGCGTTGCATTCACAACACGCATTTGCTTTTATCTTAGTTGGATATTGTTTCTGACTTTTTTTGTTTCTTGGTGAAGCTTTATCGACACGTACTCCCTACTTCTCCATTTCTTTCGTCTACTTTCTACGATTTGCTTGCGTGTGGTAGTTGCTGATACTACCTTTGTATTTTCTCTTGTTTATCGCATTTCTTTACCGCTTTTCTAGAGATCATGAGAAGTAGGGTTTTACTGAGTTCTAAATTTCATGAGAAGTAAGGTAGTGATGTATGAAGGGGATCTTCGGTGCTGATCATGTTAGGAATCTCTCTGGTTTATTTAAAGACCCGTTTAGGGAAATTCCGTATTATGTGAATTTTGTTTGCTACTTGTGTGTGGTTTGTCTAAAACCATGCCTTTGAGTAGGTATTCTGCAGGTGTGTTTATATTTATGCTCGCATCTATTCTCCCATCCCTTATTGAAGTCCTCAAAAGAGGCGAGCAGGGAGGGTTCGCAATCAACCCCCGCGATTTCGTCGGTGTCATCCTTAGCTTGTGATGCACCATGATGCTTCAGAGTTGTTCCTACTCTTGTTATCGAGTCGTCAAGTGGAAAAGGATTTTGCAATCGAACGCCCACACTTTATCAGGAGTTCGCATTGGAAGATGCTGATACTCCGTGATTGTTCATATTTCCTTTTGTTTCCTACCTCTATCTTTTATATCTTAGTTAGGTGTTCAATCGCTTTGGATATCACATTTTTGTTTTACATCTTATTCCCGCTTGTTTGTCTCCGGTGAGACGTTCCCCTTAGCTAAAGAATTTTGCTTCTTTTCTTTACCATTTCATGTGTGTGCTCTTTCGATCTTGTTTGTTTACTCGATTTCTATACTATGTTCCCTTAGGATGTGCTTGTTCCTTTCGGATGCAAGTTAGACCTTAGGTTTCAAACCATGCATGCTAACATTAGGTAGATGTTTCCTTTTTTTAATCCAAACCTTAGAACCACCATGGTATGATAACATTAGGTTTAGAAATAGGCTAGTATCCCTTAGACTCTTTTCTTCCCCTTTTTGCATCCTTGCATCAAAAACTAAAACTTTCTTTTTCTTAGAAAATCACAAAACATGCTAATCATACTCAAACCCTTTTTCAAGGTAACAAAACACAAACCAATCAAATGTGGCATCTTGCCTTGAGGGCGTAACTCGAAACCACTCTCAAGTAAGGACATGATTCATTTACTTTTGTGCCGACGCGTGAGTCTCCAAAGGTCAAGTTGTGGCAGAAGGCGGAAGTAACATTGTTCATAAAAAACACAAAACAAACAAAAACATGTGAGTCGAACTACAGTAACTCTAATTCCTCAAAAGGATATGCAGACATTGGGGTAGGGCCCAAGCGAGTACAACTTTATTTTCCTTACATTCTTTTCTCCTTTCTTTTGCATGCATTCTTCCTTAGTAGTAAACAGTAAGCACATATTAAACACACCCATAAGATAGATAACAAGAGTGGATACCGTAGAGTACTACAAACATGTGGGGTGTTAATACCTTTCCCTCACGTAAAAGACTCCCTTACCTGATCTCTCGGTCGCAAGACCGTGACTTATCCCTTCTTAGGTTTTCTTGATGTTTACATTTCCCTTCATGTGGGATAAAAGATGTTCGATGGCGACTTCATTGTTTGATGATTTTTAGCCCGTTGTTTCATTGTCGAAACAACAAAAGTTCATCGTAGTGGGGATAGACTACTTTACTAAATAGATAGAAGCAGTACCTTTGGTCAATATCGACATGGGAAGTAGTGACTGACTTCATTCAAAAGCATATCATTTATAGATTTAGGATAACCTAGTTGATATTAAAATGTGGCATTTAGGCAGTGTTATAGAAGCAAAAAGGGTCCTGAAAGAGTGAAGTTGTTATCATGATCAGGAAGTGCCTTCAGTTTCATGGAAGCATTACCTAAAGTTTGGTAACGATTCGCCAGCAATAGCTTTCCCAGTGAGATGTTTTTCCCCTCATGGAGTTGAATCGCCAGAGGTATGAAATCCTGGGTTGGGGTGAAAGATCATGTGCAAAACAAGAAATGGGAAAGCCATAGGGTGAGAAAGGCTATGTGTTCAGTGTCAGAGACATCGCTCGAATCCACAAGATGATGATCAGTAATGTAACTGGCAAAGTCTTGTTGGTCGAAGCTAAATGTATGTTTTGTCGATACCTTTGTATTGAAAATCATACCCAATGGGGAGAGCCCATTAATGGATGCTACGTAGAACATGGTAGGTATCAAAATCCCACAAGAAAGTTGGAAAGTATTGGTCGAGTCTTCCCAAAAGAAAAGTGCGGCGAGAATAAAGTTGGGATCAAGAGTATGAGAGCTTTGTGAATTTTGAATTACATCAAAGATGCCAAGTCTTTCCCATTGTGGTTTTTGTTTTTCTTGAACTCTATCAAGCCATCCAAGGTATGTTGTATTACCTAGATTGGGTGTGGAGGAAAATACTACGATATTAGAGGTCATAAACATAATATCAATAGGACTTGTATGGTTGGAGGCAGAAGGGATAGCAGGAAAAAAACATGAAAAGTATTGATTGACTACTTTAGAATGTGTCTCCTATGCTGGATAAAGCCCATGGAATACGAAGACTCTTGTTGCAACAACAAAAGGGATCAACATTTGGTGTTGCCATGTCTTAACTTTAGATTCCACCTTAGAAGAAGGATTTGAGTTGTAGTACAAGCTTTGTTTCACTGAAATAGTGAAAGCTATGGGGTTATCACCTGTGAAAGGAATATCAATTGGAGTGGCCATCGTGAAAATGAAGGAGTTTTCTTTAGGATTTTCATAAATTGAAAAGTTGGGAAACTGAAGTGGAAGAAAGAATTAAGGGTCCTTGAAAGTCTATTTAAAGAAGAATCAGAACCATTTGGAGAAAAAAATGTCACTTGAATAGCGTGAGCAGGCCAAAGAAGTGGAAAAGTTAGCAGGGTTTGTTAGAAACCCACGCCATAAATATTAGGAGAAATCATGAGAAGTGATTGAAGTTACATGGGAAACTATTATGCTGAAAGTAGTCATGATTATGCATGACGTCATCCCAAGGAGGCGTACAGTCGAAAATATGAAAGAGAAAGCGCCAGAATTCTCCCATCGACAAGACTCTGTCGAACATGGCCTTTTGGGGGGCAATTTGTTGACAAGAAATTTTCAACTGGGGTAATAAGACTTAAGGTATGGGGTTTATTTGGCTAAAGAGGCACAAATCGGTGAAAAACTACAAGATGGGTCGAGAAAAGCGAGGACATCGACCAAGGGAGCTAGCCAATGAAGACACGAGGTTCAGGTGGCATCTATCGACAAGAACAGAGGTCGACGAGGAAAATAATTATATTGGCGGGAACGATTATCAACGTGCAAGCCAGTGAGAACATGGGAAGATTTAAACGATTTCCGCGAAGTGCAACATGGGCCAATAACCGTCGACGGTTACATATTTTGGATGTATATTTAAGAAAATTATTGTATTTGTGTTAGAGGTCGCATTTATTCACATTTAATAGAAATTCACTCAAAGTACTTGCATCTACGAGAGAAATGAGTTCAATATTAACAATGTATGAATGCTTCCACATTTAAATTCATAGCAATTTCCAGTCTTTTCATGTTAAATTACAAGCCTTGTATGTAGTTTATTTACTTTGCAATTGTCTTTACCTTTTGCCCATTTATCCTTTTTTCAACCCAAAAACACTCAAAACACTAAGTCTAGGATTATTATAGCTGATCCTACAAGTAACCTTTAATAAGAGGCTAGCGGTTGTTTCACGGAGAAACAAAAATGCCCGTAAAGTTTGTGTTTAGAAGCCACATTAATCAACTTGCAACCTGATTGTGAGTGAAAACTTCAGTTCCAAGGAACCCAATTCAATTTCATGGCATAACTTGCTCGGGATGTTTTATTATCTCATTCTTGTTCCATTTGAAAGTCCTCGTCACAATCTTTACAATGTGCCAAGACAGTATTCATTTGGAAAATTGAGCTGGAAATTGTGTCCATTTGAAATCGTGAAAACAAACAGATTTTGACACTTAGAAATATTTCTAAGTGTAGAGCTTCATAATGACCTATAATCTTTTTCAAAATTACAAGCCCTTCCATTCAAAATTAGCTCTTGATATTTGAAGATGAAATGAAGTACACTCTTCAAATGGAATTTTGAAAGTGAGATCTCCCAAAAATCATAAAACAAATGTGAGGGTTATGGTCTTTGGAAGGTGATGAAACTTTCTTTAGAAATCCATAAATGACCTATAATGTTTTATTGAACTCCATAACTTTCCACACATTTTTAGATCTTAATCTTTGAATCAAAGTTATAGTACACATCCTCAAGTTTATTGTGAAAAAAAATGAGATCAAGGAGACAAAAATTGACCAAGTTATGATCTCATGAAGTCAAGTTCAAGATTTCAATGGTTTCCTCAAAGGACTTGTAATCTTCTTCAAACTTAGATGATCTTTCACTCAAACTTAGTCGTTGGTCTTTGAAGAGAAGTTGTTAACGAATCTTTAAAGAGAATCATGGCTTTGGAATCACTTAAAAATATAAAAATTTGAGTAAGATATGTTCTTGGGAAGTTGACAAACCCTCACTCAGAAATTACAAAAGTGACTAGCAACATTATTCAACTTTTGATGATTTACCTTGCACAATTGGACATAATCATTTGAAAAAGAAGTTGTTGGTAAGGATGAGAAGAGTCCATAGAAAAAAGAACCACTTCAAAATATTGAAAATTGAAAGAAATATGCAAAATTAGGACTTTCCAAATTAGGTTAATCATCTTAAATAAATTTTGAATCTTTTGAACTTTTCTTGCAAGTCAAGGCATAATGAATCACATTAAACCTTAAAATGATGTTGCCTTGAAACAAACTTGATGAGAAGACTCATTACTTGATGAAACTTACTGAAGAACACATGAATCTAAGAAGTTTCTTGATGAATTCAACCACTAACTTTGAGACAAACTTGGCCAAATGAAGTTGAGAGAGTTCTCAAACCGAAGAAATTTGATGCCATAACCATAGCCTTGAAGTTAAAGCCTTAAAAATTCACTAAATAGCCAAATGATTGAGGTTCATCCTTCAAAACCCTAACTTAGGAGGTGAGAGAGATGTACTAGGCTCAATACCTACAATGTATAAAGAATAGAGAGGAAACATATTTTTTTTTGGATTTTGGTTAAAGGTTAATAAACATAAAATATATACACAAGATACACAACTCAATATGCTTGGTGGTCCCTAAAGAGAAAACCCAAAGATAGGA
This sequence comes from Vicia faba, assembly GCA_948472305.1. Lineage (NCBI taxonomy): Eukaryota > Viridiplantae > Streptophyta > Magnoliopsida > Fabales > Fabaceae > Vicia > Vicia faba. Next base: position 1,551,163,260 of record OX451736.1, read on the forward strand.
GATATGGTAGAAGAAAGAACCATCCAAATGTGTGATCTTGATGTATTGTGATGATATGGAATGATAAGGGATCTTAGGGGCAAAAATTGGGGTATAACAAAAGGTCTCAAAAAATTTTAACAACATAACTCTAGAAGAACTTATAAGTTCTTTAAGGAGTCATGAAATAGAGCTTGAGGAAGATGAGCATTTGAAGAAAGTAAAATTTATTGCTCTAAAATCCAAAAGAAAGTATGAAAAAATTAAAGATTTTCAAGCTGAAGAAGAAGAAACAGAAGATGATTATGATGATGAGGAAGAAGTGTCTTTGATGTTCAAAAAATTAATCAACTCTGAAAGAAAAGACAGAAGAGGTCTAGAGGCTACAAAAGATCTGATGGATGTTGTTAGCCAACATACGGAAAAAGAAATCTGGAGCTGAAATAGAGATTACTTGCTTTGGATGCAAAGATCTTAGCCACATCAAGAATGAACGTCCCAGACTCAACATAGAAATACTAAAGTAGAAGTTCTTCAAAGATTAGAAGAAAGGTATGATGGAAACTGGGGATGACTCTGACTCTTCAGATGATGACTCTGAAGAATAAAAAGCTAACATAGTGTTGATGGTGAAGACAAAAGCAAGCAACTTCGAGTCAGAGCAACCATCAGACTCCGAAGAGGTATTTTCACGTTTATCTCGCTTTGAACTTGTGAAATTTTGGCACTTTGAAGCAAATGTCAAGACTGATGTCCCAACACCAAAAACACAATGTCAAGAGAGATGTTAAGACATCATTTGCTGACATAATGCTTTTACCAAAATAATAAATTATGCAGATGTAAACTGCATAAGGTAAAAGAAACTATCAATTGTTAACCCGGTTCGATGCAACTCACCTACTCTAGGGGCATCCAAGCCAGGAAGGAAATCCATTATGATAGTATTAGTTAAAATCTAAACAACCCTAGTTTACAGCTTGTCTCATAATCACTACCTTGTGCTACTTCTACCTAAAAACCTTCTACATATGAGTTCCCCCTATTACTTCCCACAATAACCTTAATGATAATAATAAAACTAAAGAACACACTTCCAATTACAATACTCAGTTTTTCTTAAAAGATTTTAATTGAGAACAATAACTTGACACATAATCTACTCTTTGCTTAAAATCTCATGAATGATTGGCAAGTAACAATGAACAATCAGTCTACCTCAATGTATCAGAAGATACATGGGTGACATACAAAAAATAAACAAAACACATAAAGTACTCTTAAAACCCTAAACCCTTATTTCAACCACACACGGATTCTTGATGTGAATTCTTGTAATTTTAGGTTTAGAAATTTCTTATATATAGACTCTTGTAGAATGGGCTTGGACTCTTCAAAAAAATCCAATCTTCCAATTGTAAATCAATTGCAAGATCTTCTCCATAAAAATAGGAACAAATCTTCAAAGTTTCCAAGATTCTTTTTATGAAACCAAATCAAATATACATTGTTCCTAATTAAATCTTCTTGACTTACTCAAATAAGTGAGATATATCCAAGGGAATATCACAAAAAAAATATCAAATCTATCAAGAAAATAACAACAGCTAAGATGTACACTTGGCTAAGATGTCAAGACATCTGTCTAAGATTCATGACAGCAGAACATGTCATGATAGTTGGCAAGATGTCATGATATATTTCTCAACATCTGGTAGTGATACGTGTTTTTATAAATGAAACATGTTTTACCAAAATTGTTTCCAATCATAGAATCACAAACCTAACAATCTCCCCCCTTTGGAAAATTTTGGCTAAAACAACATTAGCACAATCAAATTGGAGAAGAGGAATAAAATCACAAAGAACAAAACACAAGCTACAAAAAAGACATGTAAACTTTGTACAAACTACAATAAAAAATATCATATATAAATGCAGCTACAGAGAGACCCCACCTCACAGACAACTCTTGTTCAAATTCTAAAAGTCTCCAGAGAACAGATGTTAGGACATGTGGTCTAACATCACATCAACACAACCCAAAAACAACTCAATCTCAGCAAAACAAACTCAGCACCATAGCAACTTCAGACATGTCTATTACTCCCACTGTCACACATAATTAATACTTCCCCTCAAGGGAACATCCAAACAAACTAATGAATTGTCCAAATTTACACATCCGAAGAAAAAAGCCTCATAAATAGAAAACATTTTCACAGAGTTTTCCACAAAAAACACTTCAGGCAAGATGTCATGACATCTGGTACGACATCATGTAAATACTTTTTAGATGACATCAACATCAGGAAAAACAAACTTTCAAACAAATACTCACTAACACTTTACTCCTCCCTTTTTGCCAAAAGTTGACAACAATAGAGTAAATGTAAAAAGAATTGAAAGCACGCAAGCATACAAGCATAAACAGCAGATGGAAGCACAAAATAATAGTTGGAAACATACACTCATTGATGGAAACACAGAATCTTGTATCATCTTCAATTGATCTTTCACCTTTTACCCCTGTCAAAACTTCTTCTGCAATACTTCCTGCTATCACAATTCTTAGGAGTGTTAGTACTGAACTCCTTTATTAGTACCATCTTAGAACATGTCTTCTTCAAACTAGCCCTTTTTTCCTTTCAAAGGCCTTTTGTTCAACCCTTTGGCGAATTTAACAATAGACTTTGGCTTAGACATATCATGCCTCAGAACATAGAGGAAAGACAGAGTATTGGCTGCATTCCTCCATACTTGTAATTGCTACAACTCAACAATAGTGCAGGATTGTAGTTTACTTCTCATGTTCTCAATTTTATTTCCATATAAGGCTTTAGTAAACATAGTAGTCAGTTGTTTTTCAATGTCCACATGATCTAGAGTAACACCCTTACCTTCAACAAGATTCCTAATGAGGTGATTAAGACTGTTAAAAAGCCTCCTCCAGCTATGTTGAATGAGATATTTGAAAGAATTCAAATCATCACAATGTAATGTCATGACATCCTGCTTGACATTATATGCTTTCAAAATTTGTTTAGTCCACACTAGTTGAGAGTAGTTACTTCTTATTTCACCATATTCAGCTTTAGCAGTACACTAAAAAGCATATATTTTCTTCTTATTAAAATATAAAATTAAACTTTTTCAAAGAAGAAACATCCATCGAAAATACCTTTTATGTAATTTGCATTACACAATTCTTTCAACATGAATTTTGTGTTGTTATAGTTAGCACACCATAGAACTTATACCAATGATACATTTCAAGAGTTTCTTCTCTTGAATAACAATGCTCATCTATTGTTCAATATTAGACACAAAATATGAGTTTGATATTTCTTTATTGGTTACAGTGGTGTCTACTTCTTCAATGTGTCCTGCAATGAGTTCCATGGAATGTTTTGTTTGAATTCTCACAGAGAGACATTCTAGGCTTGTGAAGTCACGCATTCCATCTCTTCCTGCTTCATCGGCCCATACATGAGATGTTCCAACATCTTCTCTAACATCCATCTCTTTTTCATTGATTGAATCATCAATCACCAAACTTGTAGATTCCATTGTAACTCCAGTTCTGGAGTTAAAAACTCTATAAGTCCTGCTATTTGAAGAGTAACCCAGAAATATCACTTCATCATTTATGGGATCCATCTTATTCTTTTGATCTTTTTTAGTCAAGACATAACATTTAATTCCAAAGATATGAAAGTATTTGATTATAGGCTTCCTTCCTTTCCACAACTCGTAAAGAGTAGTTGAAGTGCATGTCCTCAAATTGACCCTATTATGAATATAGCATGCAGTATTCATAGCTTCAGCTTAAAACTACAATGGTAATTGCTTAGCATGAAGCATGACTCTAGATGATTCTAGTATAGCCCTAGACTTTTTCTCAACAATTCCCTCTTGCTTAGAAGTGATGGAAAAATAAAATTCACAATAGATATCCTTAGAAGCACAAAATTAAGATGATTTAGCATTCTCAAATTCCTTGTCATGATCATTTCTGACCTTGACAATCACACTATCCTTCTTCTCTTGAATAGTTTGACTCAGATCTTTGAAGACTTAGAATGTGTCTGATTTTTCTCTAAGAATGTTCACCCAAGTAAACATTGAAAATTCATTAATAACCATATAGACATACCTTTTTCCACCCAAGCTTTCGACCTGCATTGGTCCCATTAAATCAATGTGAAGAAGTTCCCGCACTTTGGAAGTAGTCTAATGTTATAACATTGAGTAAGACATCTTGATTTTCTTTCTAATATCACACTAACCATAGACTTCTCTTTCCTCAACCTTGAGTTCAGGAATTCCTGTAAGGAATCATCCATATATGATTTTCTTTATTCTTTTGAGATGAAGGTGTACAAGCTTCTGGTGCCATAACTTCACCTTATCCTCCTTGATTGTTAAACAAGTGGAAGAGTAAGTAGTTATTTGAGGTTCCCACAGATAATAGTTAACTTTAGACCTTATACCCCTCATCAGAACAACATATTTATCATCTTTGACTAAAAATTTTGATTTTGAGAAATTGACTAATAATCCTTGGTCACACAACTAACTAATATTGGTAAGTGTAATACGGTGGGAGAACTGACTTTTACGTTTTATCGCAAATGTGAGGATAGCTAGAGTCACCACCGACTTTTCTTTTATCCAATATTTAGGAAAGGTGAAAAGAACAAGAAAGACCTTGATAGATTTTGAGTTTGGGGGGTAAGTTATGAAAAGGGGAGGTGTTAGCACCTTTTTCATCCGTAGTTATCTACGGGCTATTAATTGCTAGCTCATTTTTAAAAATTTGCTTTGTGTGTGTGATTTGTTTGAAAAGCCAAAGTACGGCTAATTTTGTAATGGTTCTTATATCAGTCCTCAAGAATGCGTACAAAGTGTTTTAGAAAATATTTTTGAAAGTGATGTGTGAAAATGTTTTTTAGAAAAGATTGTGAGCAAGAGATTAAGAGTTTTACCCACTCAAGGTCGTCCTTGATATTTTCCTTCTCCTTTAGAGATAGTGCTATCCGTACCATTAGTTGGTAGGTAGCCCCATCTAGTGGATGTGATGGGACAATCGAAGGGTCATTGTATGGTCATCGAAGGCAATAGATAAGGATACTTTAGCAATTTATCGGAGGGACTAGATCATTTTTCGTAGGCAACGTCGAAGGATCATCGAGGCACTATGATCTTTTACTCAGAGGGACTTTGCTAAAGTATCCCTACTTTAGAAGGACATGACCCTGTTTCTGAAGGCAACAAAGAGAGGTTACCCTAGGCGTGCAAGTGTGAATAGTGATTTAATTCAGTTATTTTATCTTGTATTTAGGGTTATGCTATCGGTTGATTATTATCTTTCTATACAAATCCTAATTACTAGAAGTATAAAATATAGGAGGAAAAGTAAAGGTACGGAAAGTAAAGTTCATATTCTATTACATGGCTTCAGGGCAGTTACATAATGAGTGCGAGAATTTGAACCTATAACTATTACATCCTCGGAGCAGATACATAATTAGGAAAAAATGAGAGAAAATAAATTTAAGTTATTTACATTTGAGGAAGTGTCCTATAAATTTGATCTAGGAATGTAAGTACAAATGAAGGAAAAAGAAATAAGAAAAAAAGTAGAAAATGTAGTTTGAATGTTTGGTAGGATTTTTTTTTTTGTGAAAAATAATTTAAGTTTGATAATTAATAATTAAAACCTAAAATTGTAACTAATATTAACAAAGATTAATTAGTTAAATAAAAAAAAATATTTAAAGGTTAATTAAAAATCCTAAACCTAATTAATTAAGGTTAAAAAAAGGTTTGTTAATGGTTAGTTAAAATAATTAGGGTTAGGGGAAGAAAAATCAAAGAAAAGGGTTAAAACTAAAAAAGACAAAAAACATTTCCTGGGGTGGGTGTTGAACCCATCCCCTCCCGTTTTTTCCATGCATAGCTTTCCACCAGGCCAAGCGTTGGCTGGTGTCTGTAGAATGAGCGCTACACAAAATATGTTAAACCTACATAAATTGGAAAAAAATAGAAAAAAGTTGCAAAAGGCAAGGATCGAACCCACGCCCTTATAGATCAATTCCTTAACGTGCGCGCTCTTGCCGCTAGGGTGGCTGTTACATCCGGTAGTAGAATGAAACCAAACAAATATAAAATAAAAGCAAATGAATGGGCTGGAGAGGCGCTGGAGCCCTAGCTCTGGTCGTCTTCTCCGACAAGCCTATTTCTTCAACCTTCAAAATAGTAACTGTTAGTGATCCAAATGGACCCTACCCCCCCCCCCCCCTTCCCTAATTTGACCCTTGTGAGTTCAATGGCGGCCTTATCTTAGGCTAATTATCACTGCATAACGAAATAGAAGAAAATATTGTAAATTTGTTCAAGAATGGTGATCCATCATCCTGTCGTTATCGGACACATGTGATGGGTTAAACTTGTATAGTTTTGCCTCATAAACATAATGCACACGTTAGTTTTGATCAAAATATCATAAAAAGTTAAAACATAATTTCGAATAAAGTGTAAAACAGGTGATGCATGAATGCATGTTTCAGGCTCTTTTGATCATCAAGAACGATCAAGACTTACTCTGCAATGTCTCAGGGATTGATTGGAATGTTGTTTTGGACTTGAGGAGGGTTGTAGATAAGGGTTTAAATTTTCCCTAGTTTGAAAATTTTTGAGAATTGGTAGGTGTGTTTTCTTGCAACGTTTTTCGTGTCCAGAGTGTATGAATATCTTGTGTATTTATAGGATAGGGTATTAAGTCAACAAACATTATCTAAATCTTTGTACTTTATGGAGAAATATTTGATTGGGAATTTTGCATTTAATTTTCCCGTTTTGAGCCAATCATGTTCTAATCAATCCCATATGTTTTGGCTAATTGATTATCTGATTTTTAGCTTTGTAATTTGATCCAAAAACAAAACCATGTGCCTCATATCTTTGATTTTGTATTTCATTTGATTTATTTTTCTTTTAATTAAATAAAATCAAAATAAAAGAAATAAAAAACCACAAAAGTAAATAGATGGACTTAGAGGTTCATGATGAGTTATGGAACATGTTTGGACCTTAAAAGATAAGTCCATTATCCCAAAAATTCAAATTTTCTCAATTTGAGTTTCATGCATTTTCTCAAAATTTCCCAAATTGTACAACACATAACTTAATCAATTTGTATCATATGAAGGTGATCTTAGACTTTCTGGAAAGCACAAAATGTCCCCTACAACTCTCATGTTAATCATTTTTCCATTTGAATAAAATTTCTTGATGTTAATTGCTTTGACAAAAAGTGTCTTTTTGTTGACTTTTAAAATGACATGTAATGTTTTGTCTCATATCTCTCAAATGTAGCATTTTTGGGTCTTAGGCTTAGAGAGACAAAGTTGTAGAGAATTCATTTTCCATCAAAATGAGCTTTGGTTTAGAATTTTCTGATGAAGCATGTGAAAGTTAAGTCTGGTCAAAGTTCAGTTGACTTCTCCTAAAGAAAACCCTAATTTAGTAACTTTTGACTTTTGGTGAATCTTGAGTTTTCTTGATGAGTTATGATCAACCCTTGATCAAATGACGAATGTAACTTCAAAACATTGATGTTGACCAAAAACCTTGAATTTTGACTGTATGTTGACCATAGTTGACTTTCAATCATCTGAGCAATTTTCTGAGCAAACTTATGCTGCAAGGCTTGAAACTTGACATGAGAATTATTTTAAGCACATGAGGAACCATGACACCTACTTGAGGCATTAGAAGTCCAATTTTATTTTAGAAAACCAAAACCCTAATTATAGTGCATTGCTTAGGAGGAGGGTCCATCTGACCAATTCTTGAGTAGTCTTGAGCAATTGAGAACCCTAGGAGCACGAGAAGATCTTTTGAAATGGGAGGGAAAATTTTGGGGTATAACAGCTGCCCCTGTTCAATCTTCCTAAACCTGAAGGTTGGATTGGCATACTCACCATTTGAGATCTGAAGGTGGAAGAGGATTGAACACCCAAGTGCCCTGAAATTCGCACTCGCCTGTGCACGAAGTAACGCTTGTTGGTTGATTGTTTTGCTTGAGTGGGCTTACAGATTCCATTCAGAGAAGTGATAGATTATCGTCGGAGATGGGCTTACAGATGCCATCCAAAATAACGGTTAATAGGAGTATCATAATGAATCTATGCTTAACTGTATCTTGAAGAATGCTTTTCACGATTCCGTCTCTGAAGGGGAAATGCTTTTCAGAACGAAGAGTGTTGAAGGGGAAATGTGTTTCAGAACTCCTCTAAAGGAAATGCTCGCCAGAACTCGATATTTGGGGGAAATTCTTTTCAGGATTCTGTATCTGAAGGGAAAATGCTTTTCAGAATGAACCGCTGAAGGAGATACTTTTCAGAACAAAACTTCTGAAGGAGATGCTTTTCAGAATTGAGTGCTGAAGAGGAATTGCGTTTTAGAACTCCTCTGAAGGAAATGCTCGCCAGAACTCGGTCTCTAGGGAAAATGCTTTTTAGGATTCTGTATTTGAAGGGGAAATGCTTTTCAGAATGAAGCGCTGAATGAGATGCTTTTCATAATAAAACTTCTGAAAGAGATGCTTTTCATAATGAGTTGTTGAAAGGGAAATACATTTCAAAACTTCTCTAAAGGAAATGCTTGCTAGAACTCGATCTCTGGGGGAAATTATTTTCAGGGCTCCATCTCTAAAGGGGACATGCTTTTCAGAATGAAGCGCTGAAGGAGATGCTTTTCAGAATAAAACTTCTGAAGGAGATGATTTTCAGAATGAAGTGTTGAAGGGGAAATGTGTTTCATAACTCCTCTGAAGGAAATGCTCGCTAGATCTTGGTCTATGAGGGGAATGCTTTTCAGGATTCTGTATCTGAAGGGGAAATGCTTTTCAGAGCGAACCGCTGAAGGAGAATGCTTTTCAGAACGAAGGTCCTGGAGGAGAATTATTTTCAGCATTCATTCTCTGAAGGTAATTATTCGATCATGTAGATAGTCGCCCCATTTTGTTTCAGGAATTGATCCATAACTTGTATGTAAATTGTTGGTAATATCTGTCTGTTTATGAACTTAACCTGAAAAGGTAGTGCTAGTTATGTGCAATGTCATGATTTATGTAATGCATTGAGTAATGATGTTCTCAAAATAAATGAGACTAATATGTGCATTTTGTATGCATATGTCATAATTTTTGTGAATGATACATGAATGAAATATGGTATTAGTGTGTATTGGTAGCTTCGTATAATGACGTTTAACTAGGGAAAATAAATACTTGATTGTTGTTGGGGATGAAGACAGTAATTCCTTATCTTGACTTTACTGGGGATTCATGTTTTCTGCTTCAGGGTATTCCGCTGGGGATCTTCGACTTCTACTTGGGGATAGAAGCATTCAAGGAGAGTCGGTCAGTCATCATTCTTTGTAAGGTTTGTATTCTGACTGGAGATGAAAGAACTCAAATTCTCTGATGTGCTGTTTGACCAAATTTTGGATATGAATATTAGCTCTTCTGGGGAGGACAAGGTTGAATGATATCTGGCTGGAGAAGAGAATCTTGTCGGGGAATTGGAATATCATAGAAATAAACTTCGTTGGGGAAATAAACCCTATAGAATATGGCGACATCATCGGGGAAATAATCTTTGATAGGGATTAACTTGTGGGGAAAGATCTGAGGAAATTTCTCTGTGGGAATTTATGGTCAGCTTCGAACGTTTTTCCTAACTCCTGGAATCCTTCTTAAATTCTAATCCTGTTTTCATGCATATATTTGTAAATGGTAATCATATTCAAATTCATATGTTCATTCAATATAATCATTGGGATTTTTTGCAAACAAAACAGAGAAAGTAAAAATAGCTTTTGAATTTGAAACTGATTGTATTAATTTGGTAAATTTTCCTATAAACAGACAGTTTTATACAAAGAGACTAAAATCCTAGTAAGAGGAAATTGTCATAAAAGAAAAGGCTTACAGAGAGAAATAAAGAAAACAACTATGTGGAAATGATCCCATCGAGTTTCAACTATGCTATTGCCCCTATGTCTTCAATCATCTCATCCCTTGCTATCGGAAGAAGTTGACTGAATTAATCTGTACCATTTGAACTTTTGACATTGGTAATTATGCTGGTTATAAGTAGATGGGTGATCCGACCGAACATATTCGTACGCTTTAATCCCTAACTTTTACCTGGACCAACCTTTCGGGTTTTCAGTCCACTGGGATATCCTTTTACGCCCAAGCCGCCCTTTCAGGTTTACGACTTTCCGGATGTACTTTCTTTTTATACATCCCTAATTTTTCCCCAAACCCTTTTGGTTCACCGGGATGCCCTTATTCTTTCCTAGGTCAGTCAACCTAGTGGGCCTCTTTTATGCAGAGTATTTTTTAACTATATACGCGTTCACAGGGTGTGGAAGATCTTCACCGTCCATGATGGTAAGTATCATAGCACCGCCAAAAAAATCTTCTTAAGCACAAATGACCCTTCATACGTGGGTGTCCATTTTCCCCTAGGATCACCTTGTGGTAAGATGATGCAATTTATAACCAGATCACCAGTCTGGTACACTTGATGTATGACTTTCTTATTGAAGGTCTTGATCATGCACTTTTGATACATCTGACCATGACAAACAACTGCAAGCCTTTTCTCATCAATCAAATATATGTGGTCAGGCCTAGTCTGAATCCACTCGTCTTCATCTAAACTTGTGTCTTTAATAATCCTTAAGGAAGGAATCTGGACTTAGACATGTAAGATAACCTCCATACCATAGACGAGAGAGAATGGGGTTTCCCCAATTGATGTTCATGCTGAAGTGCGATAACCATCAAGAGTGAATGGTAACATATCATGCCAATCTTTGTATGTCACCGTCATTTTCTACAAAATCTTCTTGATGTTCTTGTTTGCGGCTTCCACTGTGTCATTCATCTTTGATTGATACATAGAAGAATTATGTTGTTTGATCTTAAACTGCATGCAGAGTTCCATGGTCAAGGTATTGTTGATATTGTTACCATTATCTGTGATTATGCTCTCAGGTATGCCATACCGACAGATGAGGTTATGCTTAATGAACCGGGCCATCACATTCTTGGTAATGGAGGCGAAGGAGGCTGCTTCGATCCACTTTGTGAAATAATCAATAGCAACTAGGATGAAATGATGCCCATTAGACGCAGTAGGCTTAATCTCTCTAATCATATCAATGCCCCACATTGCAAATGGCCAAGGAGAAGTCAAGACATTCAAGGGAACCAGAGGCACATGTATTTTGTCAGCATAAATCTGGCACTTGTGACAAGTTCTAGAATGACGATGGTAAACAGTTTCCATGGTCAACCAATAATAACCCGCTCTCAGAATTTTCTTAGCCATTGTGTGTCCACTGGAGTGAGTACCAAAGACTCCTTCGTGCATATCTTCCATAATCTTCACAGCTTCCCTCTTGTCTACACAATGAAGAAAAGTCGAATCGTGATTGCGCTTGTACAAAATTTTGTTACTCAGAAAGAACTTTGCAGAGAGCCTCCATAGAAATTTATTATCGTTAATATATGCCCCTTTAGGATACTCTTGAGTCTCGAGGTATCTTTTCACTTCATGGTACCAAAGCTTTTCCTCTACTCCATCAGTATCAACTTCGTAGCAATGTGCCGGTTCATCTAACCTCTCAATATTGATTCGAGGAGCTTCATTGTCCCATCTGACTTTGAACATAGATGACATGGTGGCTAGTGCATCTGCCAATTAATTATTTTTTCGCGGAATATGTTCAAAATGATTCCTTTGAGTATGGAATTAGCGTTAACACATTATCCCGATAAGGAATGAGATTTTGATGCTTCGTATCCCATTCTCCATTAATCTAGATGATCACTAAGGCTGAGTCCCCATATACATTTAAAAATTTAATTCTCATATCGATAGCAGCCCTGATACCCATGATGCACGCTTCGTATTCTGCCATGTTGTTGGTACAGTCAAAACATAGTTTGGCGGTGAAGGGCGTATGGCAACCCTTGGGATAGAAAATCACAACACTAATTCCATTAGGAAGCATGTTAGAAGCTCCATCAAAAACCATAGTTCATTGAGATCCCGGTTCAAGTTCTTCATATGGTCCAGGTTCTTCATAATAAGTAATTAGCTTAATATTCTCATCCGGGAATTCGAAATTCATGGGCTGATAGTCATCTAAAGCCTTATGAGAAAAATGATCTGCCAGTACACTTCCTTTGATTGTCTTCTGAGTAGTATACTGAATTTCGTATTCGGTTAAGACCATTTGCCATCTTACTATTCTTTCGGAGTGAGTGGCTTTCTCAAATATGTATTTTATTGGATCCATATTAGAGATCAACAAAGTGGTATGAGTTAACATATATTGTCTTAGTTGGCGAGTAGCCCATGCCAAAGCACAGTAAGTTTTCTCGAGAAATGAGTGTCTTGTTTTACAGTGGGTAAACTTTTTGCTAACATAGTATATTGCATTCTCTTTTCGACCAGACTCGTCATGTTGCCCCAATACACAGCCCATTGAGTTCTCTAACACTGTTAGGTACATGATCAGAGGTCTTCCTTTAGCTAGTGGCATCAGAATTAGAGGCTCCTGGAGAAATTCTTTGATTTTGTCGAAGGCTATCTGACAATCTTAATTCCACATCACTACTTGATCTTTCTTTAGTAACATGAAGATTGGCTCACAAGTAGCGGTCAGATGGGAAATAAATTTGGCGATATAGTTTAGTCGTCCCAGGAAACTTATGACTTCCTTCTCAATATGGGGAGATGACATTTCTTGAATGTCTTTAACCTTGGTAGGGTCAACTTTAATACCTTTACCACTAACGACGAAACCTAGGAGTTTATCGGATCTTACCCCAAAGGTGCACTTGTTTGGGTTCAGTGTCAACTTGTACTTTTCAATCTCTCAAACAGGTTGTGCAGTTGGTTAAGATGTTCTTCTTAAGTTTTGGATCTAGCTATCATGTCATCAACATAAACTTCTATCTCGTGATGGATTATATCATGGAATAGAGCTACCATAGCATGCTGATATGTTGAGTCGGTGTTCTTCAACCCAAAAGGCATAAATTTGTAACAGAAAGTGCCCCACTGTGTGACGAAAGTAATCTTCTCCATATCTTCGGGTGCCATCTTGATTTGATCATATCCGGAGAAATAATCCATGAAAGAAAATACTTTATGTTGAGCGGTGTTATCGACCATAACGTCAATATGTGGAAGCGGAAAGCCGTCTTTGGGGATCACTCTATTCAGATCCATGTAGTCTATACACATACGCACCTTACCATGTTTCTTAGGTACTGGCACCATATTTGTAACCCACTGAGGATAGGACGTAACATCCAAGAAACTTGCATTGAACTGTTTCATAACCTGAGCTTTGATCTTTTCAGACATCTTAGGAAGCATACGACGAACTTTCTGCTTTATAGGCAGACAACATTCCTTCATCGGTAGACAGTGAACCACAATATCAGTATCAAGCCCTGGCATGTCTTCATATGACCAAGCAAAGATCTCAACATAGTCACACAACATCTAAATTAACCTCTTTTTGACACTTACTTCTAGGTTGGCACCTATCTTGATTTCTTTCAGTACCCAAGTTCACGACCTCGACTGGATCTTTATGTGGTCGTATGGCTCTTTATTCTAGCATTAAGATCCTAACAAGCTATCCAAGTATTTCACAATCTTCCTCACCTTCGTCCTCAACTCGGTAGATCGAATTTTCAAAGTCATAACCGGTAATAGCATAATTGTTATCAATGGGATCTAGGGTGGATATGGATCTGCAATTTGTGGTGTGGGTGTGTCTAAGAACACATAACTATTTTGAAATAAATAAAGTAAAAGAAATACAAAGAGTGCAAAATTTGAAGGCAAACATCTAATAATTTATTAAATGAAGATATGCTAATGAATAATGACAACCCTAATAAATGGACCATTGTGCCCCGGGTAAGGCACAAGGCTTAAAGTCATTGTTTAAACTACATAACCAAAACTTAAAAGCAAGAAACACATAAAATAGAATTTAATCTTGACTAAAGGAGATTGGTATAAAGTCATTATCCTTCCAATTGTTGAGCCTATTTTCAGTAGTAGGAAAGACCCAACTGTCTATGTCGCAGTCACTATCAGCATCTTCCATAACATTAATAGCATTGACGCCCTTGTCGTGATTAGGCATAGGTGCAATGATCACATTAGGCGTCTCAGCAGGGTCAAATTCAATTTCCTTGGCGTCAATCATGTCTTGGATTTTATTCTCAGGGCCCAACAGTTGTTAGTGTCGTGCCCGACATTGTCAGAGATATATGCACACCTCTTGTTGGGATTGTAGCGGGGAGAGGATGTGTTGGGATTCGGAGAAGGTTCTCTCAAGTAAACAACCATGCTTTCAACATGTGTTGCAATGCTTGGGCCAACGGCATGTTGATCTTTGTAAATTGTTTCATGGGCACCTCTTTCCTACGCTGGTTAGTTTGTTGTTGTTGTTACACTGGTGCCGGATTAGATAGCAGCACTTCCCCCACAAATTGGTTATGGCCACTCTTATTACGACCCTTCTGGTTGTACACATCATTTGATTCTCTCTTCCTATTACAAGCCTTCTTCATAGTATTTGAAGATGCAGTCACTTGAATTTTACCGCTCCTAATTCCATTTTCCACATGTTCCCCTGTCAAAATAAGTTTAGTAAAACCAACCAAAGAACTTCCTAGCAGATGATTATAGAAAGGACCTGTTAGTGTGCTCATGAACATGTCAACCAACTCTCTATCAGCCAAAGGAGGTTGGACTCTTCCCGCAAGATCTCTCCACTTCTGGGCATACTCTTTAAAGCCTTCATTAGATCCCATGGACATTCTCTGTAATTACATGCGGGTTAGTGCAAGATCAACTTTATATTGGTATTAATTATACAAAGCAGCAACCAGATCTTCCCAAGTGTTAATATTGGTCCCTCCCAGTTGATAGAACCATTCCAGCTGTGTTCCAGAAAAGCTCTCTTGAAAGAAATGAACCCAAAGTTTCTTGTCAGCAGTGTGTGGTTGTATTTTCCGGACATAAGACCTCAAATGCAACATTGGACAAGAAATACCATCATACTTCACAAATACTGGATTTTTGAATTTAGGAGGGATAACAACTTTTGAAACCATACCCAAATCATCAAAGTTCAATCCAGGCATTTTCTAGATCTCCATGGCTCTCAGACGCTCTTCCAACAGCTTATACTTTTAATCAGCAGGGGGATACTGCTCACCCAAGTAATCATCTTCCTCTTATTCAAGACATTTTTTTAGAACCAAGATTGACTGTTTTTTCAAGATCCATTTTTCTTCTGAAATAAACAACAAGAAGATCAGAAAACCTTCCTTGACAATACTTGTTATGTAATGAGATGCATGATATGTAGATGCAAATGTAATGTTTTCAAGGGTCTCGCGTGATTAAGAATTGAAAAGGAATCATGATAATCCTGCATCAAAGGTCCCTTAGATCCTTGAAATGGTTAGTAAAAATGCCATGTCATATGTTATGATGTCATGATGTTATGTTTATGTTTAAACAAGCATCATACACAAACAAATCACACAAGAGCCTTAGGTTTAAAGGCTTGCATGAGGTCCATAGGCAAGTCCCCTTTTCTATTGAAGTTAAGTTGGGTCATCATGTCCTAAAATAGTAACCGGGTTCTAGGGATCTCATATCACGAATCTTTCTCGAAGGTTTTATTTTAGTATAGAAACTGACTTGCCACCAAAATATCCCGTGAGTCGAATCTCAATGAGTGTAGCATCAAGTATCAAACAACCTTGGACTGCACTAAAATCGACCATCTCACTACCTTCTAATGGCCAAGATAGGTCAATTAAGGTTCTAAAAGTCTAGTTAGTAATAATGACACCACGCGAAAGCCTAATGTTATCCTCGACTGACTCAAGGAACATTTGTAATATCCAAGGTGTCACACTAACCGTAGCCATCACTTCAACCATATCAGTCTATGTCGTGCAGTTTTCATGATCTATTGCTACTTACTTATCCCTAGATCCAGGTGTAGGATCTTACAAGTAAATAAACCCAAGCAACCCTTAAATTTAAAGCAAACGGGGAAAATAGTAGAAATAAGTAAAAAGTGATCTAAAGTCTAAGGTAACCCCTCTTTTTTAAGTATATCCCCAGCAGATTCGCCAGTGCTGTAATACAGTGGGAGAACTGACTTTTGCATTTTATCGCAAATGTGCGGATAGCTAGAGTCGCCATCGAATTTTCTTTTATCCAATATTTAGGAAAGGTGAAAAGAACAGGAAGGACCTTGATAGATTTTGAGTTCGGTGGGTAAGTTATGAAAAGGAAAGGTGTTAGCACCCTTTTCATCTATTGTTATCTACAGGCTCTTAATTACTAGCTCACTTTTGAAAATTCACTTTGTGTGTGTGATTTGTTTGAAAATATTTTGAAAAGCCAAAGGACGACTATCTTTGTAATGGTTCTTGTATCAGTCCTCCAGAATGCGTACAAAGTGTTTTAGAAAATATTTTTGAATGTGATGTGTGAAAATGCTTTTTAGAAAACATTGTGAGCAAGTGATTAAGAGTTTTACCCACTCAAGGTCGTTCTTGTTATTTTCCTTCTCCTTTAGAGACAGTTTTATTCGTACCATTAGTTGGTAGGTAGCCCTATCTAATGGATGTGAAGGGACAATTGAAGGGTCATTGTATGGTCATCGAAGACAACAGATAAGGATACTTTAGCAATTTATCGGAGGGACTAGATCATTTTTTGTAGGCAACTTCGAAGGATCATTGAGGGACTATGATCTTTTACTCGAAGGGACTTTGCTAAAGTATCCCTACTTTTGAGGGACATGACCATGTTTCCGAAGGTAACAAAGAGAGGTAACCCTAGGGGTGCGAGTGTGAATAGTGATTCAATTCAGTTATTTTATCTTGTATTTAGGGTTATGCTATCGGTTGATTATTATCTAGCCATACAAACCCTAATTACTAGCAGTATAAAATATAGCAGATAAAGTAAAGGTCCAGAAAGTAAAATTTCTACGTTATTACATGGCTTCGGGGCAGTTACATAATGAGTGCGAGAATTTAAACCTATAACTATTACATCCTCAGAGAAGATACATAATTAGGAAAAAACGCAAGAAAATAAACCTAATCTATTTACAATCGGGGAAGCGTCCTATACATTTGATCTATGAATGTAAGTACAAATGAAGGAAAAAGAAATAAGGAAAAAAGTAGAAAAAGAAGTTTGAATGTTTGGTAGGGATTTTTTTTGTGAAAAATAATTTAAGTTTGATAATTAATAATTAAAACCTAAAATTATAATTAATTTTAATATTAACAAAGATTAATTACTTAAATAAAAAAAGATTTAAAGGTTAATTAAAAAACCTAAACCTAATTAATTAATATTAAAAAAAGGTTTGTTAATGAATAATTAAGATAATTAGGGTTAGGGGAAGAAAAGCCAAGGAAAGGGGTTAAAACTAAAAAAGAGAAAAAATATTGCCTGGGGTAAGTGTTGAACCCACCCCCTCCTACTTTTTCCATGCATAGCTTGCCACCCGATCAAGAGCTAGTTAGTGTCTTTAGAATGAGCACTACACAAAATATGTTAAACCTACATAAATTGGAAAAAAATTGAAAAAAGTTGCAAAAGGCAGGGATCGAATCCACGCCCTTATAGATCAATGCCATAACGGGCGTGCTCTTGCCACTGGGGTGGCTGTTACATCTGGTAGTAGAATGAAACCAAATAAATGTAAAATAAAAGCAAATGAATGGGCTGGAGAGGCGTCAAAGCTCTAGCTTTGGTCATCTTCTCCAGTGAGCCTGTTTCTTCAACCTGCAAAATAGCAACTGTTAGTGATCCAAAGGGATTCTACCCTCCTAATTTGACCCTTGTGAGTTTAATGGTGGCCTTAGCTTAGGCTAATTCTCCCTGCATAATGAAATACGAAGAAAATATTGTAAATCGATTCAATAATGGTGATCCATTATCCTGTCATTATTGGACACATGCGATAGGTTAAACCTATATAGTTTTGCCTCAAAAACATAATGCACGCGTTAGTTTTGATCAAAACATCATAAAAAATTAAAACATTATTTTGAATAATGTGTGAAACCGGCGATGCATGAATGCATGTTTCAAGCCCTTTTGATCATCAAGCACGGTAAAGACTTACTCCGCAATGTCTCAGGGATTGATTGGAATGGTTGTTTGTCCTTGAGGATGCTTATATATAAGGTTTGATTTTCCCTAGTTTGACAAAAATTTGAGATTTGGAAGGTGTGTTTTTTTGCAAGTCTTTTTGTGTCTTAAGTGTATGAATATCTTGTGTATTTATAGGACAAGGTATTAGGTCAACAAATATGATCTAAATATTTGTACTTTATGGAAAAATATTTGATTGCGAATTGTGCATGTAATTTTCTCTTTTTGAGCGAATCCTGTGCCAATTAATCCCATATATTTTTCCTAATTGATTATCTGATTTTTAGCTTTGTAATTTGATCCAAAACAAAACCATGCGCCTCATATCTTTGATTTTGTATTTTATTTGATTTATTTTTCTTTTAATTAAATAAAATCAAAATAAAAGAAATAAAAAACCACAAAAGTAAATAGATGGACTTAGAGGTTCATGATGAGTTATGGAACAAATTTGGACCTTAAAAGATAAGCCCATTACCCCAAAAATTCAAATTTGCTCAATTTTAGTTTCATGCATTTTCTCAAAATTGTCCAACTTGTGAAACTCATAACTTACTCAATTTTTATCATATGAAGGTGATCCTTGACTTTTTGGAAAGCTCGAGATGTCCCCTACAACTCTCATGTTGATCATTTTCCATTTGAAAAACTTTTCTTGAGGTAATTTGCTTTGACAAAAAGTGTCTTTTTGTTGACTTTTAAAATGACCTGTAATGTTTTGGCTCATATCTCTCAAAAGAAGCATTTTTGGGCCTTGTACTTAGAAAGAAAAATTTGTAGAGAGTTGACTTTTGTTGGAAGTGTTATAGCGGCAAGCAACAAAAGTTTTGTAAATATTTATCCGGGAATTTATCGTGTCCACAGAGATTTCTTATGGAATTGTCGTTCAAAAAACCCTCGCGTTTGTGAGTTTTGGGATAAACGGGTTTTATAAAGAAAATGTTATTAACAGAAAATAAAAGTAAACAAAAGAAAAAAATAAGGAAGAACTTATCAAGCCTCCATATAATCTACTCATCACAGACTTAAATCTATCAACCAGTTACATTCAACCTAACAATACTCATCAATGTCACCACGTATCACTCACAACATAAGTCATTTCTAACCCAAATCGAGAGACCGACTACTATATCACCAAGGAAATGATCTCTCTACCTCCTCAACAACACATAAGCCAAATTATTTAATCGCACTGACTATCTCTCAGTATAGCACAACCAGACAGAGGCATTAAGCTCTGATACCCAAGTAGATGTGAGCTCTAAATCTATCTCTAGAGTTCAGAAACTAACAGATAATCATCCTAGATAAGAATCTAAGCAGTATATATATCTATAACAACTCAAATCCCTAGTACGGATAAAAAATCCAGGACAACAATCGACAAAGATTTATAAATAGAGTTTTATATAACGCCATGGGCGACAAACATACATAAGTTCCAAGTAAATACATGTACAAACTCAACACATAAAGAATACACAAAGAGGAAGAGAAATCCACCGCGAATCATCCGTATGAAAGCTTCAACGTTGTTTTCTAATCTAATCCTATCTAAAAATTAAGGTTGATGGAGTTGGGATCAAAAATACCTAAAACCATACCCAAAAAATGTGTTTTATGCCATAAATACACATTTTTGACTGTCTAGGATCGCCCGACGACCAAAAAGCATCGCCCGGCGACCAAAAACAGCGTTATTCCCAGGCTACAGCTCGCCTAGCGTTGCTCGGCGACCAAAATTTTCGGCTGGCGAAAGATGACAACAAGTTGAAAAATCAGCACAGCATCCTACATTGTTTCGACCATAACTTTTGAATCGTAACTCTGATTTGTGTCTGGTTCGAAGCGTTGGAAAGATTATTCAATTCTCCTTCTAAAAATGAAAAAATATAAACCAAATTGATGATTTCTTATTCTTTTATTTTGAGCCTTATTCATTGATGAGTTGCTCAAAATCGTGCGTTTGAAGCTGTGTCTTCGATACTTTATTGGTCATGCTCCAAATACGCATCAATACCTACAAAATGAATGGAAAAACATCAAACGGTACCCTATGTACACAAAAACATAAATAAACACAAACTAAATGTATTTACACAAAAGTCGGGTTTATTCAACGATATTAACAACAAAAAGTCGATAAGTGCAACAAAAAGTATATACAAAAATAGCTACAATTTGCACTTATCAAACTCTCCCCGACTTGAACTATTGTTTGTCCACAAACAAAGTAAAATAACATAAAGAACAAATTATGATAAATAAAATAATCACGAATAAACAGGTTTTAAAAACGGAAAACAAATGCAGTGGTTCAAATGAAAAATGGTACACACGAAAAAACATACTTACCACTAAACTACGACGATAGCAGAAACATGAAACAAATGATAAATACAAAGAATATGCCAAATATTCTAAAACAATACTTGGTAACAAATGAATCACACCTAACAAACATAATCATCGATGGATGAAAAACACACAAAAATAAGGTATTTTCACTGATCCAACAATCTTCCAAACAATAGACTAAATTATGCATTCATCCAAAAATTTACATTGAAAATATAAAAGCAAGATTCTCAAGGACTTTTTAAGGTTGTAATGTGGCTTGGTTAACAAACAAGTGATAAGTCCTAAAGCTAATCAAAACAAAAACTTTCCTAAACCTAAGGGAGTAATTACTTCCACAAAGTTTCAAACAATAGAATTTCAATCAAACTTCTTCTTCATCACAAGTTTCACACCAACACACATCACTTATTAACACAATATTATTCCATACTCTTTTTTATTTTTATTTTTCAAAGCTTTTCTATTGTTTTCCTTTCTTTTTATATCACTTCTTTTTTACATTTTGTTTCTTTCTTTGCTTTTCTTTTTCTATTCAACCTCATAGCAATCACCCAATAAATACACAATCATTTTTCTCCTCAACTTGAATTCAACTGTATCATTATGTGAATACTCCCTACTTTCTAAGGCAAGGTAAAAATTCAAACCCAAAAAATGGTTGAGGGTTCAAGAAAACAACGAATCCACATCCATGCAAAAAGGGAAACTAAACACTCATAGACAAGCATTTAAGAAATACAACATGGATATCGACAAAAAGCTCAAAGGGGTTACTAATGATCACACACTCACAAGATGAATTGACTTATTTGGCCAAGGTATTTGTGCTCAAAATGAAACAAAAAACTCCTTGATCATGTTCAAGCTTTCATACAATCAACACAAACAAAAGATTAAGCATAATAAAATCCAGTTAAAACAAGAATTGTGGTCTCCAGCATATGTGAACAATGGAAAGCTACCTCACAAAAAGGGTAGGAACTAAAGTGATTCATAAATGAACAAGTATACAAAAGAATTAATGGCATCAAAATTTTAAAAAGTCTAAGTATCATGAATATGATAAAGTATAGAAAGCGATAAACACATACCTCGAACGTGTACAAAACTTTAACAAAATCATTACCACGCATTTGCAAGTTGAAACAATAAAACTTGACAAATCACCTCAATATTCTACAAGTTACCAGACCAAAACTTGAGTGCAAACAACAACAAAAGAATTAGAAAAATAATACTCCTACAAAATTTCAATGTACAAAATTTACAATATATAGAACGAACAAAACTCTTCAAGCTAAACGCGACAAGCTTTCGGAAAACACAAATCTACATAACAAAACCAATTCAAATAACGATATTAAAACCGAGTGAAAATGAATTAACAAGTTGAAAAGTGAAGATTTGAAATTTAGAACATTTCCTTGTTTCAACTTGTTATAACGGTAAGCAACAAAAGTTTTGGAAATATTTATTCTGGAATTTATCGTGTCCACAGAGATTGGTTATTGAATTGCAAGTTGAAAAATCCTCGCATTTGTGAGTTTGGGGATAAATTGGTTTTGTAAAGAAAATGTTATTAACAGAAAATAAATGTAAACAAAAGAAAAAAATAAGGAAGAACTTACCAAGCCTGCATATAATCTACTCATCACATACTTAAATCTATCGACCAGTTACATTCAACCTAACAATACTCATCAATGTCACCACGTATCACTCACAACCTAAGTCATTTCTAACCCAAATCGAGAGACTGACTACTATATCACCAAGGAATGATCTCTCTACCTTCTCAATAACACATAAGCCAACTTATATAATCGCACTTACAATCTCTCAGTATAGCACAACCATATAGAGGCATTAAGCTCTGATACCCAAGTAGATGTGAGCTATAAATCTATCTATAGAGTTCAGAAACTAACAGATAATCATCCTTATAAGAATCTAAGCAGTATATATCTATAACAACTAAAATCCCTAGCACGGAGCAAAAATCCAGGACAAAAATCGAAAAAGATTTATAAAGCAAGTTTTATATAACGCCATGGGCGACAAACATACATAAGTTCAGAGTAAATACATGTACAAACTCAACACATAAAGAATACACAAAGAGGAAGAGAAATAAACCACAAATCACCCGGTTTTTTAGCGCCGATTGATGAGCAATCCACCCTGGATCATCCGTATGCAAGCTTCAATGTTGTTTTCTAAGCTAATCCTATCCAAAAATGAAGGTTGATGGAGTTGGGATCAAAAATACCCAAAACCATACCCAAAAAATGTGTTTTATTCCCTAAATATGCATTCCTGACTGTCCAGGATCGCCCAGCGACCAAAAAGCATCGTCTGGCGACCAAAAACAACATTATTCCCACGCTACAGGTCGCCTAGCGTCGCTTGGCTACCAAAATTTTCTCCCGGCGAAAGATGACAACAAGTTGAAAAATCAGCACAGCATCCTGCATTGTTTTGGCCAAAACTTTTGAATCGTAACTCTGATTTGCGTTCGGTTCGAAGCGTTGAAAACTTATTCAATTATCCTTCTAACAATGACAAAATATAAACCAAATTGATGATTTCATATTCTTTGATTTTGAGCCTTATTCATTGACGAGTTGCTCAAAATCGCGCATTTGAAGCCGTGTCTTCGACACTTTATTGCTCATGCTCCAAATACGCATCAATACCTACAAAATGAATGGAAAACATTAAACAGTACCCTATGTACACAAAAACACAAATAAACACAACCTAAATGTATTTACACAAAAGTCAGGTTTATTCAACGATATTAACAACAAAAAGTCGATAAGTGCAACAAAAATTATATACAAAAATAGCTACAATTTACACTTATCAAACTCTCCCCAACTTGAACTATTGTTTGTCCTCAAACAAAGTAAAATAACATAAATAACAAATAGTGATAAATAAAATAATCACGAATCAACAGGTTTTAAAAACGGAAAATAAATGCAGTGGTTCAAATGAAAAATGGAACACACGAAGACACATACTTACCACTAAACTACGACGATAACATAAACATGAAACAAATGCTAAATACAAAGAATATGCCAAATATTATAAAACAATAATTGGTAAAAAATGAATCACACCTAACAAACATAATCATTGGTAGATGAAAAGCACACAAAAATGGGGTATTTATTACTCATCCAACAATCTTGCAAACAATAGACTAAATTATGCATTCATCCAAAAATTTACATTGAAAATATAAAAGCAAGATTCTCAAGGACTTTTTAAGGTTGTAATGTGGCTTGGTTAACAAACAAGTGATAAGTCCTAAATCTAATCAAAACAAAAACTTGCCTAAACCTAAGGGAGTAATTACTTCCACAAAGTTTCAAACAATAGAATTTCAATCAAACTTCTTCTTCATCACAAGTTTCACACCAACACAAATCACTTATTAACACAATATTATTCCATACTCTTTTTTGTTTTTCTTTTTCAAAGCTTTTCTATTTTTTTCCTTTCTTTTTCTATCACTTATTTTTCACATTTTGTTTCTTTCTTTTCTTTTCTTTTTCTATTCAACCTCATAGCAATCAACCAATAAATACACAATCACTTTTCTCCTAAACATGAATTCAACCATATCATTATGTGAATACTCCCTACTTTCTAAGGCAAGGTAAAAATTTAAACCAAAAAAATGGTTGAGGGTTCAAGAAAACAACGAATCAACATCCATGCAAAAAGGGAAACTAAACACTCATAGACAAGCATTTAAGAAATAAAACATGGATATCGACAAAAAGCTAAAAGACGTTACTAATGATCACACACTCACAAGATGAATTGACTTATTTGGCCAAGGTAGTTGTGCTCAAAATGAAACAAAAAATTCCTTGATCATGTTCAAGCGTTCATTCAATTAACACAAACAAAAGATTAAGCATAATAAAATCCAGTTAAAACAAGAATTGTGGTCTCCAGCATATGTGAACAATGAAAATCTACCTCACAAAAAGGATAGGAACTAAAGTGATTCACAAATGAAAAAGTATACAATAGAATGAATGGCATAAAAATTGTAAAAAGTCTAAGTATCATGAATATTCTAAAGTATAGAAAGCGATAAACACATACCTCGAACATGTACAAAACTTTAACAAAATCATTACCATGCATTTGCAAGTTGAAACGATCAAACTTGACAAATCAACTCAATATTCTACAAGTTACCGGACCAAAACTTGAGTGCAAACAAAAATAAAACAATCAGAAAAACAATACTCCTACAAAATTTCAATATACAACGAACAAAACTCCTCAAGCTAAACACGACAAGCTTTCAGAAAACACAAATCTACATAACAAAACCAATTCAAATAACGATATGAAAACCGAGTGAAAATGAATTAACAAGTTGAAAAGTGAAGATTTGAAATTTAGAATATTTCCTTGTTTCAACTTGTTAAAACACAAATCACCACACATATAAACAACTACAAACAAACATGATTGCTTTATGTCGTAAGCTCGACACCTTTATTGTGTGAGCTAGTAACCTCCTCTTGTTATGCCATGGTATTGTCACACCGCGCAAACCTAAAGAAAGTGTCATAAAAATCACACAACAAACGTTACAAATACGAGATAATTCACAACAATACCTAAAAACACATATATGCACAAATATCAAATACAAGTTAATGTATAATTTATATACAACATATACATTAATTACAAAACTCAAAAACAAAAGAATCATCGCAATGCGAAGACAATAGAACCAATCCCTGACAACGACGCCATTTTGTTGGAAGCATTATAGCGGCAAGCAACAAAAGTTTTGGAAATATTTATCCTAGAATTTATCGTGTCCACAAAGATTGGTTATTGAATTGTCGTTCGAAAAATTCTCGCGTTTGTGAGTTTTGGGATAAATGGGTTTTTAAAGAAAATGTTATTAACAGAAAATAAATGTAAACAAAAGAAAATAACAAGAATGAACTTATCAAGCTTGCATATAATCTACTCATCACAGACTTAAATCTATCGACCAGTTACATTCAACCTAACAATACTCATCAATGTCACCACGTACCACTCACAACCTAAGTCATTTCTAACCCAAATCGAGAGACCGATTGTATCAACAGGGAAATTATCTCTCTACCTCCTTAAAAACACAGAAGCCAACTTATGTAATCGCACTGACGATCTCTCAGTACAGCACAACCACACAGAGGCATTAAGCTCTTATACCCAAGTAGATGTCAGCTCTAAATCTATCTCTAGAGTTCAGAAACTAACAGATAATCATCCAAGATAAGAATCTAAGCAGTATATGTCTATAACAACTCAAATCCCTAGCACGGAGCAAAAATCTAGGACAACAATCGACAAAGATTTATAAAGCAAGTTTTATATAACCCCATGGGCGACAAATATACATAAGTTCAGAGTAAATACATGTACTAACTCAACACATAAAGAATACACAAAGAGGAAGAGAAATGAACCACAAATCTCCCGGTTTTTTAGTGCTGATTGATGAGCAATCCACCCTGAATCATCCGTATGAAAGCTTCAATGTTGTTTTCTAAGCTAATCCTATCCAAAAATAAAGGTTGATGGAGTTAGGATCAAAAATACCTAAAACCATACCCAAAAAATATGTTTTTGGCCCTAAATACGCATTTCTGACTGTCCAGGGTCTCCCAGTGACCAAAAAGCGTCGCTCGGTGACCAAAACACGTCACTCGGTGACCAAAAACAACATTTTTTCCTACGCTGTAGCTCGCCTAGCATCACCCATAACTTTTGAACCGTAACTCCAATTTTTGGACATTGGTTTGTTGATTCTATTTTTGTATAAGTTCTGATTAGGTTTGATTTAGTTAAGTTAAGAGGTGTGAGATTATGATTCTATTATGTAAATTAGTAATGATATGGATCTGTAATGATTTGGTTTGGTATTGATTTGATCGTTTTGTTTTGATAAGTTTGCAAATTTCTGATTTAGTGAAGATCTCTTGAATAAAGGAAAATATTATATTAGATTTCAACATCAATTATTTTTAGGTTTTACAAGCGTTACTTTCTGCTGATCCAAACAGTATGCGTTATGAGCATACATTTTATTTTCATCAATTTGTATAGTGTTTGTTTGCAACACGACATTGAGTTGGGCCGTGTTTTGAGTTGGGAGTGAGAGCTTCTCTTTTGGGATTTTCTTAATCAACTGTTTTAATTAATACAACCAACATATGTATATATTTTTAAATTAAGTAATAATAATATTTAAAAATAATAATCAATAAAAAACAATATTGTTTCTCAACAACTGAAATGGGATCGTAGTGCATTTTAGTTATTGGGCCTGATAATTTTAAACAAAAAACCAAACCATATTCTTAATGGACTCTTAAAACCTTTAATGGGTTATAACCTGATGGGCTAAAAAAGTTTAATTTATTTGGGCCTCTAACAAAGAAACAGGTTGCTTTTATACACCCTTTTTCCAAATATTCAAAAAACCTAAACGACCCCTATTGATAAAAACAATTTGTTCACACCTCCTTGGTTTAAACAAAACACATCCCTTTTTAACTTGAAAAGGATCCTCTTTTTTAAAAACCTAATGGGCCATCAGATATTGATGGTCCATTTTAGATCAACAGGACTTTCTTTCTTGTTTTAAACCCCCATGGAAATAAGACCTATATAATATAATTTATTGAGTTAGAGACCCAAATATAATATTAGGGTTTGGAAAATTTTGGGAATGACATATGCCCCTATTTAATCATCTTTTGATTGAATAGTGCAAGAATATTCAGGTCTTACACGTTTCATCGGAAGTTTATTAAATATTGGAAGACCCCAAGATTTGTCAGAAATATTACAAGGATATGATTTATAGCATTCCCACTAGTGTGAATAATAAGCATAGATGGTGATGTATCATCTAACCAGCATTTGAAACACAATTTGTTTAAACTTAGATATGACGACGCGGATAACCCGTCAGTATCTAAGAAGAGATTGTAAAATTTTGCATATTTACCGTAACTTAGGAGGTAAAATAATTGATGTTTGAAAAGTTTACATACAAATGCTTGGAGGCTAATATAGTAAGTTTACAAAGCGGATTTTGTATATTCATCGCAACCCAGGGGATGAATACCAAAAAGCTTGATAACATATTGCTGCTTAGAGACTGGCGCAATGAGCCAATGATTTTTCGTATACCTATCACAGCTTAGAGGATAGATAATACAAGCTTGAAACCAGATATTTGGAACCTGGAAAGACGATGTTGGTCGTGTCATCCCTCAACATAGACTCAACACCCAGATGAAATATGCTAGATTTGAAGCAATGGAACCTAAACTCACTGATGATGTCCTTGTGTCAGCCCTCAACCATGCCTATCGGTGTGAAGAAAATAAACCCCAAATTCATCAACGGTTTCGGTTGTGTCAGCCCTCAACCATGACTATCAACATGAAGAAAATAAACCCCAAATTTCTTTAAAGTTTGAACTATATGGTTCGCACGGATAAGCTTGCTAATGGTGAACCCTAAGAAAATAATGAAATTTTGAAAGATGTCACTTATGATGTATATGAATATTGTGAGGCTCTTAGCGGGAAATATACCATCGATATTTCCAAGGAATCTACCGCTGAGATTCGATTGAGAATCACCTTCTGTCGGGGTCTTCCAAATAATCAACTGATATGATCAACCAGGGGAATCTACTACCGATATTCGTTTGTGAATTACATTCTGCCGAGGTCTTCTAGATAATCAATTGCCGTGATCAACCATGGGAATCTACTTCCGAGATTCTATTGAGAAATTACCTTTTGTCGAGGTCTTCTAGATAATCAACTGCCGTCATCAACCATGGGAATCTACTGCCGAGATTCTGTTGAGAAATTACCTTCTGTCGAGGTCTTCTGGATAATTAACTGTCATGATCAACCAGGGGAATCTACTCTCGAGATTTGATTGAGAGATTACCTTCTGTCGAGGTCTTAATCAACTGTCGTGATCAACCAGGGGAATTTACTGTCGAGATTCGATTGTTAATTACCTTCTACTGAGGTCTTCCGGATAATCAACTGTCATGATCAACCAGGGGAATCTACTTCTGATATTTGTTTGTGAATTACCTTCTACCGATGTATTTTGGATAATCAACTATTATGATCATCCAGGGGAATCTACTACTGAGAGAGAAATTACCTTCTGCCGAGGTCTTCTGGATAATAAACTTCCGAGATTAACTAGGAGAATCTACTGTTGAGATTCAATTGAGAACTACCTTCTACCGAGGTCTTCTAGATAATCAACTGCCGAGATTAACCATGGGAATCTTCTACCGAGATTTGATTGAGAAATGCCTTATGCTGAGGTCTTCTGAAAAATCATCTGCCGAGATTAACCAGGAGAATCAACTGCTGAGATTCAACATAGAATTAACTTTTGTCGAGGTCTTCTGGATAATCAACTGCCGAGATTAACCAGGGGAATCTACTGCCAAGGTTCGAGTGTGAATTACCTTGTGTCGAGGTCTTTTGGATAATCATTTGTCGGGATCAACCAGGGGAATCTAATGCTGAGATTCGTTGAGTACTACCTTCTAACAAAGTCTTCTGGATAATCATTTGCTGAGATTAACCAAGGGAATCTACTGCTGAGATTCAACATAGAATTAGGTAGCTTGATTGACAATGATGGTTTTCTTCATATAACACAAGGTTTATGCTATGCATGTACACTTGATTTATGCATGAAATGTAATAATTGGTTGAGGTATGTAATGAGTAACTTGGATATGTGTAAATGGATGTTGGATTTTAAAATGCGAATGCGTAATTGGGATTTTTGAGATATGCTCAACCCACGCTATCGGAATTCGCCAGATGGATGATAAGTATAGTTTTATTTTGGATAGAAGAGCCCTAATGCATGATTTATGTAGCTTTACGCTTTATGATTATGACCCGAATGGTTTTTTGAATAGTGCCCCTATAATGGGTCATGGATGATTAAAGCGTAGAGGTTTGCCTATGCAACAAGGTTGCTTGTCACGTGGTGGTTGAGTGTTGTGCTATCATGATTTCCTGATACTTGATTTGAACTTGAAGATTGCTGATGTAGGAGAAAGATCCACCGGAGGTTATGAAAGTACACGAGAGCTTTCCCCTATGTGGATTGTCTTTCCTTAATTTGTTGGTAGGGTCTTGAAGGAGATCCTTATTGATATGAGCTTGGAAATAGTTTAATCATAATATAAATGGCCCCACTATTTTATGTTATGCCCTTGATTAAAACACTGTTACAAATGTTTGACATTGATGAACCATTTTGAATTAACTCTTTTTGATTGGGCCTTGGAGTGGTTTGCCCCAACATTCGAATTTTGAAAGATATGCCCCTCAATCTCCAAGATCTGGAGGAAGTACCCTCAGAAATAACTTAGACCTCACCATGAACTTGGAATAGATTTCCCCAAGTATTTGAAGCTTGAAAAGTTTGTACTTGAAGTTGATTGAAGGGGAATTTGTACCCTACTTGCAGTAGAATGAACTTGGTATGTACTTCCCCAACATTTGAATCTTGGAAGGTTTCCCCTGATTATCAAGGCCTTGAGAGGTTTGTTAAAATGAGGAAACTGAGTCATACCCTATTGTGATATGACTTGATTAAGGAATGCTCCTTCGAATGGTATGCCCCTGATTAAATAGTGCTTTGAAACATGATCCAAGTTAATTGAATCTCAGAATGATCACCCCTTGTCAATAGTATTTTCATGTGATATACCCCTACGATCATTAGTCTTTGCCCCTGTTTATAGGGATCCCCTTAGATATTTTTCCCCTAGTTAGGAGCTTCTTGGGAAGGATGGCTTTTGATAAAACGATTTTGAGATCTCTTTGATGCTAAGTATTGATTCATAGATAAAATTGTACATTTTGAAAAAGTAATCCTAATAAGATGCACACGCGAGTTCTTGAAATAAAAATTGATTATCGAAAAGAAATGGATGATTAGAGATGAATGTTCGAAGAAGCGGAACAATTTTAACAAACATAGAAGATAGTTTAACATAAACTTTGTTGAGTATGCTTTTATAGTGAACCTAGATTCAATTAGGACTTTCAAAGGTTATAACGTGGCCCTGGTTCCTGGTTTAAGAAAAAAAAGATATAAGGCTCAAAATTTATTTAGCCTACCCCATACTCCTTGATGTTCTTCAATCCTAAGTTCAATTAATCCAACGGATGCGTTCAATCTCCAAGAGAAATTTTGTAGTCGCACAGATGATGAGAAGCGTAGATAAAGATCCAAGCATTGATAAGATACAAGCATTGATAAGATCCAAGAATTGATAAGAAGCCTTGATGATTCTTGAGGTGGAAGCCACGAGATTTTTCTCCAATTTATTCATTTTTAATCCCTTATTTTGCATGGACCAATTCTTTTGAATTTTCCGGTACATCGGGATGCCCTAACTTTTTCCTAAGCAAATTTTTTATTTCCTTTGACTTAGTGGGCTTTCTTCTTTCTTTTCCTTTTTTTTCTTTTGCTTTTGAAAATTTGTGACTGCCACATTGATTATTGCAAGCTTCGTCTTCATTGTTTCCTCCATCTTGATTGATATACTGAGGAAGAGGACATCGTGGACTTTGTCTTTGTTGATTCCTCAATCTTGGATGATGAATTCAAGGAAAATGATATGCTCAAATATTTTCTTAGATTGTTCTCTCAATGGTGTATCGAGGAAAGAGATATGCTTGAACCTTTGCTTAGATCGTTTCGATTCTCCTGGGGTTTGAATGCATCATCGAATTAATTGAAATCTACCCTGCCCCTGGTTAAGATTAAAGGGTTTTTTTAGAAAATAGAAATAACTTCGACTTCTGGCTCAAGGGGGTTAACTACGGATTACCTCCTTATATCTCCATTATTTGGGAAGTAAAATAATGCCTTACATCGTCAACTAAGCCTTAATATTAAAAAACATATGTCAGCAAAATTCGTTTATTTTGTATTTTCATCATCCTCCCTCAAAGTTTGTTAAAGTTGTGAAATGGAAGATAGAAAATAAAAATAGAAAGTTGTCGATTATTTTTGTAATGGATCGATTTCAAAAACGTGCATGGTTATATTATTAGGTTGATTCTATTTTTTATAAGTTCTGATTAGGTTTGATTTAGTTAAGTTAAGAGCTGTGAAATTATGATTCTGTTATGTAAATTAGTAATGATATGGATCTGTAATGATTTGGTTTGGTATTGATTTGGTCCTGTTGTTTTGATAAGTTTGAAAATTTATGATTTAGTAAAGATCTCTTGAATAAAGGAAAATATTGGATTAGATTTCGACATCAATTATTTTTGGCTTTTACAAGCGTTACTTTCTGTTGATCCAAACAGTACGTGTTATGAGCATACGTTTTCTTTTCATCAATTTGTACAGTG
This sequence comes from Vicia faba, assembly GCA_948472305.1. Taxonomy (NCBI): domain Eukaryota; kingdom Viridiplantae; phylum Streptophyta; class Magnoliopsida; order Fabales; family Fabaceae; genus Vicia; species Vicia faba. The sequence goes on from OX451736.1 coordinate 1,551,195,406, forward strand.
TTTGTTTGCAACACGACATTGGGTTTAGCCATGTTTTGAGTTGGGAGTGAGAGCTTCTATTTTGGGATTTTATTAATCAACCGTTTTAATTAATACAACTAACGTATGTATATATTTTTAAATTAAGTAATAATACTATTTAAAAATAATAATCAACAAAAACCAATACAATTTCTCAAAACAACTGAAATGGGCTCGTACTACATTTTAGTTATTGGGTCTGATAATTTTAAACAAAAAATCAAACCATATTCTTAATGGAACCTTAAAATATTTAATGGGTTATAACCTGATGGGCCAAAAAAGGTTAATATATTTAGGCCTCTAACAAAGAAACAAATTGCTTTTATACACCCTTTTTCCAAATATTCAAAAAATCTAAATGACCCCTATTGATAAAAACAATTTGTTCACACCTCCTTGGTTTAAACAAAACACCTCCATTTTTAACTTGAAAAGGATCCTCTTTTTTAAAAACCTAATGGGCCATCAGATATTGATGGTCCATTTTAGATCAATATAACTTTCTTTGTTGTTTTAAACCGCCTGGAAATAAGACCTATATAATACAATTTATTGAATTAGAGACCCAAATATAATATAAGGTTAGGGAAAATTTGGGGTATGACACCCCTCTGTCGCTCAGTGAGACAAACACGAAGGCTCCTTACCCAGGCTTCTCCCGGTGAGGCACACCAGAACAACAACTTTTGTTGCTCTTCCTGCATAACTTAAATGGCTCTCTCTTCTTGGCCTTATTCCTTTATTGATCCAACAATGCATCTTGGAGCTTTTATTCCTCTTGCTCCAAGAATACTTAAATACCTAAAAATGAAAACGAAACTATCAATCGATACATTATGTACACAAAAACGAATTATACATAAACTAAAAAATTTTATACACAAAGTGCAACAAAAAGTATATATAAAAAATAACTACAATTTGCACTTATCAAACTCTCCTCAACTTGAACTTGTTTATCCTCAAACAAGAAACAAATAACTCAAAAAACAAAAATGATCAACCAAAGAATCATGAATAGACAAGTTTTGAAAATGGAAAACAAATGCAATGGTTCAAATGAAAATAATACACACAAAGTAAACACTTACTACTAAGCTACGACTATAACATAAACACGAAATAAATGTTAAATACAAAAATCATATCAAACATTCTAAAACAACACTAGTTCACAAATGAATCATACCTAGCAAAATCAATCATCGGTAAATGACAAACACATAAAATGAGGTATTTTCACTCATCCAACAACCTTGAAAACAAAAGATTAAATTATACACCCATCCAAATATTCATGTTGAAGACATAAAATAAATAATCACAAGGGTTTTTAAAGGTTTTAATGTGGCTTGGTTAACAAACAAGGGATAAGTCTTAAAGCTAGTCGGAAAAAAAAATTCCTTTGTCTAAGGGAGTGATCAACTCACAAAGACTCAAGCACAATACTTAGTTGCACAATTATTCTAACTCTTTTTCTTTTTCTTTTTTTTCAAAGATTTTTCAATTTTTTATTTCTTTTTCTTTTTCTTTCTCACAATTTTTTTTTATTTTCTTTCTTTTATAGCCTCAGCAATTACAACATAAGCACATAAACATTTTTCTCCTTAAAGTGAATTTAACCATTATCATAATATGAATACTCCCTACTTTATAAGGCAAGGTAAAAATTCAAACTATAAATCATAATTAAGGGTTCAAGAAAATAAAGAATCAATATCCATACAAAAATGAGAACCAAACAATCATAGAGAAGCATTTAGCAAAAACAACATGGACATTGACAAAAAGCTCAAAAGGGAATACTAATGAACACACACTCACAAGGTGAATTGACTATTTGGCTAGACAGTTGTGCTCAAATTGAAACAAAATGCCTTGATCACTTTCATGCTTTCATACAATCAACACAAATAAAAGATTAAAAATAATAAAATCCAATTAAAGCAAGAATTATGGTCTCCAACATATGTGAACAATGGAAAGCTACTTCACAAAAATGGTAGGAACTAAAGTGATTCATAAATGAATAAGTATACAAAATAATGAATGGGATAAAAATTGTAAAAATTCTAAGTATCATAAATATGATAAAGTATATAAAGCGATAAACACATGCCTCAAAAGTGTACAAAACCTTAACAACACCATTACCACGCATTCACAAGTCGAAGAAATCAAACTTGACAAATCACCTCAATATCCTCAAGCTATTCACAACAAGCTCAAAAACAAACACAAAAATGAACACAAATAATATAGACATACTAAAAGACCGAAAGATATTTGTCTAAACATATTTAAAAGTGCATATATGAAATTTAAAAACTAGTCTGAGTTAAATTTGTTTAGACAATTACATTCAACTACCTAAACTAACAAAATTAAAAACAATAAAACACTATTGTTGTACATCTTAAGCTCGACGCCTGTTATTTAAGAACGTTCCTCTGAGTTGAAACAACCGGACGAAAATCATTGAGAGAAAATCAATGAAATCTCTATCGAACATTTTTTCCCACATGAAGGGAAATGTACACATTGACTAAACCTGAGAAGGATAAAATCAAGGTCTTGCGACCAAGAGATACGAGTAAGGGATTCGATTACGCAAGGGGAAGATATTAGCACTGCTCACGTTTGTGGTACTCCATGGGATCCACTTTTGCTGTTCTAATCAAAGGGTGTGTTCTAATATGAAACTTACGAGCTAAAGAAAAAAATGCAAAGAGGGAATGTATGTAAAAGAAAACACGGGGAAAAGAAGGAATATTTATAAAGTTTCGCACACCTGGGCACCGCAAACAAATGATTACGTTTCCCCTTTAAGGAATCAGAGCGTCGTAGTTCTGCTTAAAATTTTCTGTTATTTTTTAAGAATTATTATGAATAATATTAAGTTCGCTTTCTACCGTAGCTTGACCTTTTGAGACTCAGGCGTTGGCACATGAATGAATTAACATGTTCTACCTGAAAAGGTATTTTCAAAAGAAAAGTGCCCAAAGGAGGATATTGCTACATTCGTGCTCTTGCAAGTAGACAAGGTGTCACCCGGTATTTGGAGAATTACGCTTCGTATTGCATATAGTAGAATTAACACATCTTTTTTAAAGTTTCAAAGGAAGGCCTGAAGGCGAAAAAAGATTTGCATTTGTTGATGTCTTTTACCTTGAAAAAGGATTTAAGAATTGTTAGGATGTTTAATGCATTTTCTAAAGAAAAAGGTTTTAGTCTTAAGGATGCAAAAGGAAATAAAAACATCTAAGGGAAACTATCTAGAGTTATCCCTAATATTATCATACAATGATTGATCCTATAGTTGAGTTTGAAACGAAATTCTCTAGCTATGTTAGCATGTATGGATTGCGATCCTAATGTCTAACTGTTGTACCCCAAAATTCTCCATGTTCATTTTAATCCTTATTGGCTTATACTTCATCATCATATGCATACATACATGTCATAAAGTTTATACTCATGGAATCAAGGGTTTTCTCTGCAAGAAAGAGCTGCAAAATTTGAATGTTCCGTTAAGCAGCATTATGAAGCAGAAATCAGGGTTTTCAAATTTTTAAATGCACTCTGCACGGTTTCCAAGCCATCCAATCAACAACCAAGAAAGTCATCATCATATCAAGCTCTTTTGCATTCCAACACGCTCTGAATTATGCAGAAAGTAGAGCATTTCAATTGATTTGAGACAGTGCAGACAAAAATTCAGTATTGGGCATTTCAAACTCAATAATTCATAACATGAGATCAAAAAATGGTTTGGAAATGATTCTTCGGTCATTAGAATCGTCTTGAGGTCTTCTTCAATTCACATGTTCATGTCGGAGGCTAATTTTGTGAAGGAGATTTTCTAAAGCGCAAAATACTTGAAAGGCGTTATACAGTGGATTTACCATTTCATTGGTTTTCGGATACTTAAAAATTTGTAACTTCTGACTAGAAAATCATCTTTGAAAGCCTCTTGGAGCATTATAATTGTCTTGTCATTTCCTTCAAGTTTTGTGTTCGGTTCGGAAGACAATTTGTTGAGGAAGATCTCTGAATGCGCGAGTACTTTGAGGTTATACGGTGCAAAAATAGTGAAAATAGTGTGTTGAACCTTTGTTTTTCGGGTGTTCAAAAATTCATAAATTTTTCCTTGTTCTATGTTTTTTGATGGTTCTTTGGCGAAAAATCCATCTTGATTTTATCTTCAATCAATTTGTTCAGGTCAGGGGCTAATTCTTTGTAGAATATTTTCGAAAGTGCAAATTACCATAGAAAATTGTACTCCGAATTGTTTTTCTACCAGACTGTTTTTTGATATGGTAAAAATTGTAACTTCCTCGATTTTTATCGTATCAGGACAATTCTTGAAGCATGAGATCACAAATTTTGTAAGCTTCAACTTTGCTTTAGGGCCTAAGTTCATATTGTGCTCTGAAGACTTCGGTTTATGGCTCGCATCCAAAAGTGTTCATGAAAATAAGCTGAAATTGTTCAATAAAGTGAAATAAGTCCACTGTTTCTCGCTATTCAAAAATCATAACTTGGTCGATTTTTATCGTAACGGAATAATTATTTCGGTTTCGTGTCACAAATTTCGTCATCAAAATCTTTGATGCAAGTTTCGCGTCAGGATTTCGCACCAATTATTTGAGTTTATGGTTCAATCTCGCGCTGTGCATGAAATAAGTTAAAATTTTCAAGTTTTGGAGCCAAACTATATATGTCGAATTTCAAATTTTCAAACACAAATCCACTCACAATTTCAAATCTCACCAAATCAAAAACTATTTTCTCTCAATTCTCTCTCAACTTTTCTCTCATCTTCTTCAAGAACACCTTTAACAAATTCAACAAAAACTTGAGTAAACTTCATCTTCTTCACTCCAAATTTCACAAGCATACTCCTCCGCCTAGCTTCCCTCCTACGTTTGTGCTACTGGAAGCCACCTCCCCCTGGCATCCAACGACCATCCGTCGTCATTCCCTCTGTCATCTTCGCGATTTCCAGCGCGAAATTGCACCTTCCTCCGCCTCCGCACAACCGTCACAAATTCTCCCTCCTCTGTGTGATTATGGTTCCATCGAGATATCTCATCCCTCTCCTCAATCTTCCAGAAACATTCATTTCCTATAATTCATCAATTTAGGTAAATTCTTAAATATACTTGTATTTAATCACTTATTTGTGATAATTGATTTTTTGAATTGTAATTATTGCATGAATTGAGTTTTGAATTGTTGAATTAAATTGAACTTGAATTCTTGAAATTTTTTTGAGATAATGGACTCTTGAATTATGGTAATGTTGAGATGTGGAGTTGGTTGAACAATGACATAATCGATATGGATCTTAATTTTATTTGGTAAATTGGTGATAATTTTTTGATACCGAATCTTAGATCTAATTTTTCGATTTCGGAATTTTGTTGAGATCTAATTGTGTTTAATGAGTAAATGCAATTTTATTGTCGATTTGCGGATGAATTCAAGTTTTCGACATAAAAAACCTCAAATCCGGAAATTGCATCAATTCTTGAATTTTATTATTTGCGGTTTGAAATCATTGTTTGAATGTGGGTTTGATCATTACAAGGTGTTTGTAATTTCCAAGTGGCGATAATTGAACAGATAAGTATTTTTATGCATCCGTATGCGATTATTGAAATCAATTTTTATTGATAGTGGTTCAAGTCTGCATCTCTGCCCGGAAATTATAAATGCCTTGCTAAGTTTAGCATAAGGCGACATTTCATTGATGGTAAATGCTCAATGTACTTGGTTTCGGTACTTGGATGACATTGGCGTTGAGCTTTCTCGATTTCGGATTGAATTTTCATGCGATTCATGTGTTAATGATGTTGCTGCCCGGGAATGGTAAGTAAAAATTGCAAGGTGATTTAATTCACGGTTATGGCTAATTTGAGCTTCTTGGTGCATTTGGTGGCTACCAGTACCGTTTTAGATCAATTTTATTCCGACTTTTGTGCACTTGCATTTTTAATAAGTTGCTGCTCAGAGTTTATGTTTGTGCTCCCATTGTTCATTTAATTTCTTTTTCTTCATGATTTAATCTCAAATTGAGTCAAATAAGTGGAAGACATGGGTCCATAACCAACCCCCCACGCTTTTTCATTCATTTTGACGATGTTAGCTCACGTCTCCAGACGTTGATGCTCTAAGTTTTTACTCGAGTCTGGTGCTCGAGTAAATCAAGTGGAAAGAGTTCCTTACTCCCACTTTGAGATCCATTTGACTCATTTGTTTGTTGCTAGCTCGCACCCGATGTTTTTTTTTGCTTCAGATTATCTTTGCTTGCTGGTTCTTGTGCTTATGCTTTTCATTAGGTTGTAACCTTTGTATGCTTCCCTAGATAAGTTTGTTTCCTTTACGATGCAAGTTATACATTAGGATTGTAATTCATGCATGCTAACATAAGTAGAGATTTTACTTTTTAAACCTTAACCTTAGGGTCATCATTGTATGATAACATTAGTGATAGATCTAGATAGTTTCCCTTAGACGTTTTCTTTTCCTTTTGCATCCTTAAGACTAAAACCTTTTTTTTTGGAAAATTCGTAAAACACTATAACATTTTCAAATCCTTTTTCAAGGTAAAAACATAAACCAATCCAAACATTTTCCGCCTTCAAGAATTTCTTCGAAACTCTCAAAAGGATGTGTTAATTCTACTCTATGCAACATAACGCGTAAATCTCCAAAGATAGGGTGGCACCGTGTCTAAATTTCTAGATCACGAATGCAACATTGTCCTCCTTCGGGAATTTTTCTTTTGAAAATACCTTTTCAGGTAAGAACATGTTAATTAATTTATCTGAAAACGCGTGAGTCTCCAACGGTCGAGCTGCGGCAGAAAGCGAAATTAATATTGTTCATAAAAAATACAAAACAAATGGAAACTTTTGAGCCAAACTATTATGCTCTTATTCCTTAAAAGAGATACGTATGCATTTGGTCACGGGGCCTAAGTGAGAGAAACTTTGTAAATATTCCTTCTTTTCCTCGTGTTTTATTTTGCATGCATTCCCTCTTTGCATTTGTCCTTAGCTCGTAAACATTAGATTAGGACACACTCTTTGATTAGAACAATGAGAGTGGATCCTGTGGAGTACCACAGATGTGAGGGGTGCTAATACCTCCCCCTTGCGTAATCGACTCCCGTAACCATATCTCTCGGTCGTTTGACCTTGATTTCACCCTTCTCAAGTTTAGTCGATGTTTACCTTTCCTTTCCTGTGGGATAAAAAGTGTTCGATGGCGACTTCATTGATTTCATCTCGATGATTTGTTCCGCCGGTTATTTCACTAACTCGCATCGAAAATGAAACAAGCAAATCGCAAGGGAACATGCAAAGGTGTAAAAAAATCACAAGCATAAGTGAAACCAAACAAAGTCAATCCGAAGCCAAAACAAGATCGATTGCGAGCTATTAGCATCAAACAAAGAGTCCAATGGATCTCAAAGTGGGAGTAAGGAACTCTTTCCACTTGATTTGCTCGAGCACCGACATCGAGTAACAACTAGGAGCATTAACATCGAGTGACGTGAGCTAACATCGTTGAAAAGAATGACAAGACATGCGGGGTTGGTTACTGACCCATGTCTTCCACTTTACCCACTCGATAACAAGAGCGAGCACGACTCGAAGCGCCAACGTACAACGCGAGCTAAGAATGACACAGACTAGAATGTGTGAGGGGTGATTGTGGTCCCTCTGTTCCACTTATTGACTCTATAGCAAGCACAAATATAAAAGGGAAATGGGAGGGGAGTGGGATTCGCCTCTTTTGAGGTCTTTTGCACACAAGAAAACACAAATAAGGCCTCTTTTGAGGAATTTGCACAAACACAAACAAGAATGCCTTCTAAAGGTCTTTAAAATAGATTTCCCACCTAAAGTATGGACTCCTAGTCATGCATCTATATTCCTACTTCTCATGGTAAGGAAAGACGTAAGTGATGTGGAAAAATAAACCATAATCAGTATAATACCAAAAAAACAAAAGTTCGTAGCAAGCAAGCAAAAGCAGAGAAACCCGGAAAACTTAGAGAAAGCTAGCATCAACAAACAAAATAGTCAGAAGTCATGTGCTCGGCATAAGCATCAAAGTATCAGCAATGTGAAAATAAATCACTTGTGCAAAGTGCATCAGACACATTCGCACAACAAACAGTACACCTGCATAAAAAATTCACATTGGGACAAAAAAAGTATATGCATTTCATGAAATGATAATCAACAATCAAACGCATCGGAAGCGTAATCGATCAAAAAATAAAGTGGCATAGCATGCTTTAATCGAATAACCAAGAGTTAGGTAATTGATTGAAAGCACTCTTGAAATCCCTTACACAAGTCAACATACATGTTATGCAGGTGTAAGTCCCTTGCACAAAGAAACAAAATTGGATTTATGCTTTCTTATCACAATTCAATTTGGGATTAAATCATGAAGAAATAGAATTTAAATGTGCACTGGAACCATAAATGTAAACTCCAGGAAGCATTATCGTCAATACATGAATCGCACGAAATATTGATCCGAAACAAAGTTCCTTGAGCATTAACCATCATTCAAATAGTTCCTTACGCTCAACTTAATGAAATCGGGCAGCATTGCACCATATCATAAAATCATCCAAAAAATCGTGTTGAAAACGATATAATTCAACACCAACGGTCCATAAATGAATAATCATGCACAAGTAAGCATCAGGAAATTTTGAAAACCAATTTGCAATGTGTTTGAATTTTGCGGGAAGCAACGCATACTTGAAGCAATTTTAATTAAAATTAATTTCAACAATCGCAAACGGATGCAAAAAAACACTTATCGGTTCAAGTATCGTTGCTAGGAAATCAAAAATGCTTTGTAACAATTAAATTTGCGTTCAAGTAATAATTCCAAGCAACAAACAACATAATTAAAGTGTTAATGTAGTTTATCAGATTTGAAGTTTTTTAATATCGAAAAATTGAATTCATCAACAAATCGATTAGAAAACTGCATTAACTTATGAAAACACAATTAAATCTCCACAAAATTCCTCTATCAAACACTTAGATCTAAAATTCGGCGTTCAAAATCAACATTAATTTTACCGATTAAATTAAGATCTACATAAATTAAATCAACATTCAACCATTTCCACACTTATTCCTCATTATCAGTTCAAGAATCAAGCATCTCAAATAATAATCAATTCATGAATTCTATTAAGTGATAATCCAAAAATCACAAAATCAATTATCTCAAATAAGCAATTAAATCAAGTAAGATCAAGAAAAATTATAAAATTAACGCGAAGAGGAAGAATATTCGATGAGAATTGCACGAAAACAGAGGGAAATAGCATGGCGGCCAGAGAAAATGGAAGGAGTATGTATGTCGGTGGCGGAACGGCATGGAAAAGGTGGTGTTGGTCGGAGCTTGGTCGGCGCGTGGTAGAGGATGACTGGCCAGAGATTTTGTGTCTGGTCGGTGGTGGTTGGGAGGAGGAGAATAAAGGTTGAATATGAAGATCTTGATTTGAATCTCCTTTGTGTTCTTGAGAGAAAAATGAGAGAAAGTTGAGAGAATTTGCTTTTGATTTGGGAGAGAGTTGGAGAGTTTTTGTGAGAGGTTTGAGATGATGAGTGTAGTTATGTTGAAATTAGAATTTCAAAAATATATAGTATTGGCTCCAAAACTGAACTTTCAACTTATCCTGTGAACCGGTCGATATCGAACCCCAAGCTCATGAAACACAGTGCATAATCCTAACGCGCGACTTAAAACAAAAATGTTAAAGACAAAATTTGTGATGCAGACCCGAAACAATCGTCCCGTTTCAAAAAAATCGAGCAAGTTACAGTGCTATGAACGGCAAGAAATCAGTATTAAAATTCACAACGCAGATTTTTACAGTTTATTTTCTGTAGGGTGCGCAAACAAACCACAAGCTCATGTCTTTCGGTGCAGAATCCGGACGAGCAACTTGAAACAAAATCATCGAAGAGAAAATTTCTGACGTCATGCCGAAAGAATCACCCTGATACGATAAAAATCGAGCAAGTTATGATATTTCAAATGGCGAGAAAGAGTGGAATTATTTTGCTGCACTAAAAATTCCAGCTTATTTTCGTGTGCACTTTAAGAAGCAAGCCACAAACTGAAGCCTTCGAAGCACAATCCAAACTCGGGACCTGGAGCAAAGTTGTAGCTAACAAAATTTGTAATCTCACGCTTTGAAAATCGTCCTGAACCGATAAAAATTGAGAAAGTTACAAATTTTTCAACATCGAGAAACAATTCGACAGACAACCATTTAAGGGTGCAATTTTCTCTGGTAATGAGTACTTTTGGAGATTTTCTTCAAAGAATTAACTTTTGACCCGACATAAGAATCGAAGATAAAATCAAGACGGATTTTTCTACCAAAGAACCATCAAAAAACATCGATCCAGGTGAAAGTTATGAATTTTCGAACATTTGAAAAATAGCGGAGAAACATACTATTTTCACAGTATATCTTCAAAGTATTCGCACATGTGGAGAACTTTCTCAATGAATTGGCTTCTGAGTTGAACATGAAAATTAAAGGAAATAACAATATGGTTCCATTTCTCCAAGAACCAATCAAATATGATCATCCATTCAAAAGTTACAAATGTTTAAGCATCCGAAAACCAGTGAACCAGCAAATCCGTTGTATAATGTGATTTTAGGTATTTTGCACTTTTGGAAATCTTCCTTACAAAATTAGCCTTCGACCTGAACAGGTGAATTGACGAAGACCTAGAGACAGTTCTAAAGGCTAAAGAATCATTCCCAGACCATTTTCCAGTCTCAAGTTATGAATTTATGAGCTCGCACCGCATGATACTAAATTTTGTCTACACTGTCTCAAATCGATTGAAACGCTTGACTTTCGACATAATTCAAAGTGTGTTAGAACACATAAGATCTTGATGTGATGACATATTGATTAATTGTTGATAGGATAGCTTGGAACACGTGTGGTGTGAATTTAAATGCAAAAAACCCTGAGTTTACTTCACAATGCTGCTTAACTGGACAATCAACTTTCACAACTCTTTCTTACAGAGAACTGCCTTGATTCCATGAGTATTGACCCAATGACATATATGTATGCATATGATGATGAATTATAAGACAATTTAGAGTTAAAATGAAGAGGGAGAATTTTGGGGTGCAACACAAGTTGCTTCCACCTGGTTATTCCTAACCAACACACAAGCAAATGTGAAAGAAAACAAACAATGATATAACAAATTCACAAGTATAGAAAACATGTTCAAGTGTGGTAAACATAAACAAATAAATTCACAAGTAAATATAAATAAGTTCATGCATAATTTCTATACAACATATACATTAATTACAAAACTCAAAAACAAAAGAACTATCGTGATGTGAAACAATAAATCAATCCCTAACAACAGTGCCATTTTGTTGAAGCCGTATAGCGGCAAGCAAAAAGTAAAGTATTATTTTACTGGGTGGTATAGGTTATATTGTATTGTGTCCATGGAGATTGGTTATCAAGTCATTGTTCGACAAATCTCTCATTAATGAGTTTGGGATTGAATGGGTTGTTTGTAAGGAAAGGTAAAAGGTATTAACAGGAAATAAATTCATTCTTCAAAGGGGGAACTTATCAGGAATACATATAATCTGCTCCTCAAAAACTTAAACCTATTGACCAGTTATACTCAACTTACAATATTAATCAATGTCATCACGTGTCAAACACAACACCCATAATATCATCTCAGTGGTGATCTCTTAACCAACCTCAACAACATAGAAGTTAATCGTGCTAATCGCTTCGACGATCTCTCAGAGCGACACAACCAACACATAGGCCCAAAAACAAACAGATAACTATACTAGATAAGAATCCTAGCAGTATATGTCTATAGAAACCCAAACCCCTAGCATAGAGCAAAAATCCAAGACAATAATCGACAAAGATTTGTAAGCAGAGTAAATATAACGCCATGGGCGACAAATATTCATAATATTAAATTAAATACATATACAAACTCAAAACATAAAGAATACACAAAGAAAATAGAAATGAACCACAAATTTCCCAGTTTGTCAGTGTCGATTGAAGAGCAATCCACCCCGGATCATCCGTATGCAAGCTTCAATGTTGTTTTCTAAGCTAATCCTAAGGAAAAATGAGGGTTGATGAAATTGGGAGACAAAAAACACCCCCAAAACCATAACTATTACAAAAGAAATGAAATAGAAATATATACCAAAATTTGGTCCACAAGCGTCGCTTGTCGACATAAAAGCTTCGCCCAGCGACAACCCTTAAACACAAGGCCCAGGTTGCGCCACATACGTAACTGGCCAAAAATATCTACCCTCACCCGACGACACAATGTTGCCTCGCCCAGCGAGATGATGCGAGCCCAAGTCAGTGACTACTGGAAAAATGCTCGTTTTCTCTCGCCCCTCTGTCGCCCGGCGAGACAGACGCGAAAGCTCCTCGCCCAGGCTTCGCCCGACGAGGGACACCAAAATAACAACTTTTGTTGCTCTTCTTGCATAACTTCAATGGCTCTCTTTTCTTGGCCTTATTCCTTTATTGATCCAACAATGATTCTTGGAGCTTTTATTACTCTTGCTCCAACAATGCTTAAATACCTTAAAAATGAATACAAAATTATCAATCGATACACTATGTACACAAAAACGCATTAAACATAAACTAAGCGTATTTATACAAAAATTTGGGTTATTCAGCTGATATTAAAAATAAATTGCCCAAGCACGGCCACAATGTGCATGCTGTTTTGGAAAATATCCATGTTACTGATATTGTCGATCTATTGACTCCATTGTTTATAATTAAAGAAAATTTGTTGAAAACCGGGATCTTTCCTGGTTGTGATGAAGACTGCTATTTTTGTTTGAACATTCAAGGTGATTGTCCAATGTTGAAGTCGGGTGTCCAACACCTGATGGATACTCAAGAAATACTTTTCCAGAAAACTCCTGTTAACACTTCCAATCTGATTACTCCTTATACTTGTGATACCTTAACCAACGATATTGCCATCATAACCATTTCCGATAATCCTCCCAAGGCTTGCAAAAGACCTGTCAGGATTACACCCAACTCTGAATGTGTACCACTAAAGATCACCATGCCGGGACCTGTCCCGTACCAATCAAGCAAAATGATACCGTGGAACTATGGGGGAGAAATCTTCTACCACGGCATCAAACAAATCAAAACAGTCCAAGAAATCTCTGAAGAAGACCCTGATATAGGAAACATCGCGGGTACTAGCAAGATCACCTGCAGTGGCCGGATCTTTTCTCCGGAGATTGCTCCTTCCAGAGCAGTCTTCGGACCCTTAAAAGCTTCTGCACCTGTTGGACCCTCTGTGCGAGGCCCAGTGATCAAAGATTTAAACACTCCTGAAGAAATATCATCTGCTGATAACACCGACAAAGGTAAGTGGATACTGGAAATGCCTGTCAGGACGAAGGCTCATGCTGTGGTTATCCCCGAAACCACTCAGAAGGAGATGGATGAGATCCTAAAAATAATCAGAAAAAGTGACTACGATGTTGTGGAACAATTAGGGCGAACCCCTTCTAAGATATCAATGTTATCTCTCCTGCTCTATTCAGAGGCCCATGCTAAGGCTCTGATTAAATTCTTGAAGACGGCACATGTCCCCCAAGAGACCTCGGCTGACCAGTTCTAAAATTGTGTGGCCAGTCTTACTGCTGACAATGGCCTGGGCTTTTCCGATGCTGACTTAACTCCCAAAGGAAGGAAACACAATGATGCGTTACATGTTTCAGTTGAGTGCCGAGGAAACACCCTCGCCCATGTCTTGGTTGATACTGGTTCTTCCCTGAATGTGCTGCCAAAGAAGGCCTTATACCGTTTGAATTGCGAAGGTTTGACCCTCAAACCTAGTAACATAGTCGTCAGAGCTTTCGATGGCTCCAAAAGAATGGTTCATGGAGAGGTTGATATTCCCATCAAGGTAGGTACCAAAGTGTTCAACTCCACCTTCTACATGATGGACATCCGTCCATCATACTCATGTTTGTTGGGGAGATCGTGGATCCATTATGCTGGGGCAGTTACATCCTCTTTTCACCAGATGCTGAAATATCATGTTAAGGGTAAAATCATAACTGTGCATGGCGAGGAATAGTACATGATTAGTCATCTCAATTCCTTTCGATATGTGGAGTTAGATGGCGAGTTCATCGAAACGCCTTTTCAACATTTCGAGGAAGTTTCCCCCGAAGTAGCAGTTGCAAAGACAGTAGTTGAGGTACCTATCTTTCCCAAGCATGTGGCCAAGATGGCATCTCTCAAGGATGCAGAGGTTGTGATTAAGAAGGGGAAGAGCACAGTATGGGGAAAGTAGCCTGACTTTCCCCATAAGAAGTTTGGTTTAGGGTTTACTGCTGCAGGACAGAAGGCTATGCGTCGCTCTAAGATTGGAAGATCACCTGTCAAGATTTCTCACCACGGAATCAATGCTGTAGAAGATAAAGATGAGGAGAGCCACCTTGAGGATTGGATTTTTCCGACTATCGAAGGGGGTTTGAGCAATTGGGAAGCAAAGGATTTCGTTCCTATCACCTTTATCAACCAGTAATTTTATCTTTGAACAATTTCCCATTTTTAAGGTCTGTAATAACTAAAACAATTCGCACACTATTTTCACCTCATGCCTTGTCCGGGGCATGTAGGTCCGTTTGTAAGGGTTTGATTTCCTTCATAATCATATGCCATGTTTTAATGAATCATTGGACGTTTTTCATCTATAAACTGCTCATTTTCTTTCCTTTTTCATTTTTGTTTGTTTAAGGATGGCTATCCCTTACACACACCCACACTCACAAATGCAGGTACCCATCCACTCCGGATTCCATGGGTGACTATTCTGTTTTAGCCTTCGATAACTCTGAAGATTTGGTCAATCACGCGGAGTACGAAGATGATGAAGATTGTGAATTGCCGGGAGAGTTAGCAAGACTTCTACAACAAGAAGAGAAGGCCATTCTGCCTCATGAAGAGTTGTTAGAAGCCATCAACTTAGGGACAGAGGAGGACAGGAAGGAATTAAAAGTGGGTGCCAACCTGGAACCGAGTGTCAAGGAGCGCTTAGTGCAGTTGTTGAATGAATATGTTGAAATCTTCGCTTGGTCTTATGAAGACATGCCAGGGTTAGACACAGATATCGTGGTTCACCGTCTCCCTACAAGAGAAGACTGTCCACCGATCAAGCAAAAGGTTCGCTGAATGAGACCTGACATGTCTGAAAAGATTAAGGCCGAAGTAATGAAGCAATTCAACACCTGCTTTCTGGCTGTTACAACCTATCCACAATGGGTTGCTAACATTGTGCCCGTACCCAAAAAGGATGGCAAGGTCAGAATGTGTGTGGACTATCGAGATTTAAACAGGGCTAGCCCTAAAGATGATTTTCCGCTGCCACATATCGACATTTTGGTTGACAACACAGCCCAGCACAAAGTATTTTCTTTCATGGACGGATTCTCGGGCTACAACCAGATTAAAATGGCCCCCGAGGACATGGAGAAAACTACCTTTGTCACACAATGGGGTACCTTCTGCTACAAGGTGATGCCGTTCGGACTGAAGAACGTAGGGGCAACCTATCAACGCGCCATGGTAGCTTTATTTCATGATATGATACATCATGAGGTCGAAGTTTACGTAGACGACATGATAGCTCGATCACAAACAGAAGAAGAACACCTTGAACATTTTGTAGAAGCTGTTTGCCAGGTTAAAAGAGTATAAACTCAGACTGAATCCAAGCAAGTGCACTTTTGGAGTTAGGTCTGGTAAACTTCTGGGATTTATTGTCAGCAACAAGGGCATTGAGATCGATCCAGCTAAAGTAAAGGCTATACAAGAAATGCCTGCCCCCCATACTGAAAAGGAGGTTAGAGGATTCTTGGGACGCTTGAACTATATCGCCAGATTCATCTCTCACCTGACGTCTACCTGTGAACCAATTTTCAAACTGTTGAAGAAAGATCAGGTAGTTGAATGGAACAACGATTGTCAAGTTGCTTTTGATAAGATCAAGGAGTATTTACTAGAACCTCCTATCCTGATGCCACCCGTCAAAGGAAGGCCGTTGATCATGTATCTGAATATTTTGGACAACTCAATGGGGTGCGTACTGGGCCAACATGATGAGTCTGGTCGAAAAGAGCATGCCATTTATTACCTTAGCAAAAAGTTTACCGACTGTGAGACTCGCTACTCACTGCACGAGAAAACTTGCTGCGCTTTGGTATGGGCTGCTCGCGGACTAAGGCAGTATATGTTGACTCATACCAATTTGTTGATTTCCAAAATGGATCCAATCAAGTATATCTTCGAGAAGCCTGCTTTATCTGGAAGAATCGCTAGATGGCAGATGATCCTGACTGAGTATGATATCCAGTATACTACCTAAAAAGCTATAAAGGGGAGTGTACTAGCTGACCATCTAGCTCATCAAGCCGTCAAAGATTATCAATCTATGAGATTCGACTTCCCTGACGAAGACATCATGACTCTGGACAACATCGAAGGTAACGGACCGTATGACGGACCTGAACAAGGATCCCAATGGACCATGTACTTTGATGGTGCTTCAAATGCACTTGGCAACGATATTGGTGCGGTACTCATTTCTCCAGAAGGTTTCCATACACCCTTCACTGGCCGACTTTGTTTCAGTTGCACCAACAACATGGCTGAATATGAAGCTTACATCATTGGTCTCAAGGCTGCTATAGACTTGGGAATCAAATCTTTGGTCGTATTTGGGGACTCGGCTTTGGTTATCATTCAAGTCAAAGGAGAGTGGGATACTAAACATCCTAATCTTATCCCATACAAAGAACATGTCCTGACGTTGTTGCCTCATTTCGAGCAGATTACTTTCGAACACTTCCTGCGAGAAGAAAATCAGCTAGTAGATGCTCTGGCTACAATGTCTTCCATGTTTAAACTCAACTGGGATAACGAGGCTCCCCAAATTACCATCGAGCGAATGGACGAACCAGCACACTGTCATGAGATTAATACCGAAGAAGTAGTGGAACAACCCTGGTTTCATGAAATCAAAAGGTATCTCCAGACTAGAGAATATCCTAAAGGAGCTTCCGTCAATGACAAAAAGTTCTTAAGGAGATTTTCTGCCAAGTTCTTCCTAAGCAATGGCATCCTTTATAAGCGCAGCCATGATTGTGTTCTACTTCGATGTATGGACAAAGTTGAGGCAGAGTTGATCATGACTGAGATACACAGCGACACATTTGGCACCCATTTGAGCGGACATACGATGGCAAAGAAGATTCTAAGGGCAGGCTACTACTGGTCTACCATGGAAGCTGATTGTTATCCACATTCCCGTATTTGCCATAAATGCCAAGTCTACACCGACAAGGTACATATTCCTCCTGTTCCTCTCAACGTTCTGACAGCTCCTTGGCCATTCGCAATGTGGGGCATTGACATGATTGGAGAGATCAAGCCCACGGCGTCCAATGGGCATTGCTTCATCTTGGTCGCTATTGATTATTTTACCAAGTGGGTCGAAGCAGCTTCCTTTGCCTCTGTTACAAAGAATGTGGTTGCCCGCTTCATCAAGCATAACCTCCTATGCCGGTATGGTGTCCCCGAAAGGATCATCACAGACAACGGTACAAACCTGAATAATAATATGATCACCGCTCTATGCGAATAGTTCAAGATTTATCATCACAATTCATCTCCCTATCGGTCGAAGATGAACGGTGCTGTTGAAGCTGCAAATAAAAATATCAAGAAGATCATTCAAAAGATGACAGTCACCTACAAGGGCTGGCATGAGATGTTACCGTTTGCTCTGCATGGATATCATACCACAACACGTACTTCAGCAGGGGCAACTCCATTTTCTTTGGTATATGGCATGGAAGTTGTTCTGCCTATGGAAGTTCAAATTCCTTCCTTGAGGATTATGAAGGATGTCGGATTGAGTGAAGACGATTGGATTCAGACCCGGCTTGGTCAACTCAATTTGATCGACGAGAAGCGACTTACTATTGTTTGCCATGGTCAGACATACCAAAAACGGATGATCAAGGCTTTCAACAAGAAAGTCAGGCGTCATGTATATCAAGTCGGAGATCTTGTAATCAAGTGGATCATCTTGCTGCAAAGTGATCCCAGGGGAAAATAGACTCCTACTTATGAAGGACCATTTGTGATTAAGAGCATCTTTTCTGGTGGGGCGATGATTCTGACCACCGTGGATGGCGATGACTTATCGCGCCCTGTGAACACAGACATAGTCAAAAAATACTACGCATAAAACAACCCGACAAGTTGAAAACCCGAAAGGGCGACTTGGGCAAAAATGGGCATCCCGGTGGACCGAAAACCCGAATGGGCGGTCCAGGCAAAAATTAGGGATAAAACAAAAAAATTTGTACACCCGGCAAGTTGAAAACTCGAAAGGGAGACTTGGGCAAAAAAGGGTTTCCCGGTGGATCGAAAACCCGAAAGGGCGATTCAGGCAAAAGTTAGGGAATTAAAGCGTATGACTGTGTCTCGTTGGATCACTTCAAAGAACAATCTCTTCACCAACAAGCTCCAAGTTTCTGATCAACTTAGTCATCGGCGGACAAAGCAACGAATGGACAAGATATTCAGAGTTGGGAAGGCCATAACAGAATGGGAATCCCATGGAATCATTACACATAGCCATCTTTCTTTTATATAAACTCTTTTCAATTTTTACGACAACATTCTCTTACTAGGATGTCTGTCTCCTTTGTACAAAGATACTCACAAAAGTTAATACGAATACACTTCCAAGTGCAGAAATTTGCTTGCCGTTCTTTTCTTTTTACATTGATGTTTATTTTGAAAACGTCCAATGTTTTGTTAAATAGGCATATGCATTTGAACATAATCATTGCTTACAAATAAAACGAACTTGAGAAAAGATGATTACTGATAGGTTGGAGGTTAGGAAGATATCTTTATGCCATTTCAGAAGAAATCCCCTGCGATACATCATTCAGACCCTCAACAAGGCTAAATTTGGAGTATATTTCCCCAGCGGAGTTAAGCTTCAAGATCCTTAGCAGAGCCAGTGTATTCCAAAACCTAATTCCCCTTAGAGTCAAGTTTCAAGATTCCCAGTGGAGCCCAAAAACCCTGAAAATCCTATCCCCAGCGAAACCAGAATAGTGAACATTCTCCCCACAGAGATGCTTCCCCAGCAGATGGGAAAATTCTCAGTCTTTTTTTTTAGCAGGAGTCTCCTAGGTTTTGACTTACCAGTAGAGATGTCTGAAAGTTTTCCTTATTCCCCAAGCAGTCAGCAGTCAGCAAGGATTTCTCATCTTCAGTAATCAAAGATTTTTGGAATCCCCAGCTTCAGTCTTGGATTCATTTTCCCGGCAGCAGTCAAAGATTCTGTTATCTCCAGCTACCAGGATTTATCTTCCTCAGCAAGACGGCTACTCAGCTTACATGCATAATCATTACATTCATATATCATAAACATTGATGAAACACAATTCATTGCATCATATATATCATGCAACATAACTTTGTGTTTAGCTAACATTTTATCCTTTTCAGGATGAGATCGAAAGGATATCATTAACAATTATTCAGATACAGTATGGATACACCCCAAACACGGCGGTCATTCTATTACTCATTCAGAATTTCAAGTCAGATGCAGTATGGATACACCTCAAACACGACGGTCATTCTATTACTCATTCAGAATTTCAAGTCAAATACAGTACAGATACACCCCAGACACGGCGGTCATTCTACTATTCATTCAAACTTCGGCAATCCGATACCGACTAGATACGCTCCAGAAGCGGCAGCCATTCTATCTCTCATTTAGATTCAATTATCAAACCTCAAGTTCAAATGCATTCTAGATACGGATACCATTCTGACCCTTACATCAGTAGTTTGATTCTCCCCAGTGCAGTCGCCACAGAAGTCATTATGTCACTTATTCAGATCCCAGTTACAGTTTCAGATACACTCCAGGCACGGAAGTCATTCTGCTACTCATACAGATCTCAACTTCAGATACAGTCCAGATACGCTCGAGACACGGTTGCCATTCTGTCACTCATTCAGAACTTATCCTCAGCATACAGTTGCTCCATACACAGATTTTTCTCTGTTACCCAATCAGAATACAGATACACTCCAGACACGACAGTCATTCTGATATTCATTCAAAGAATCAAATACAGTTACAGCTCAGTTACGCTCCAGACATGGACGCCATTCTTTGGCTCATATAAACTCAGTCTCCAGATACAGTTCAAATGCATTCCAGACACGGATACCATTTTGATGCTCATTCTTCTTACCTACAACATTGCAATTCAACAAACATTCTTGGATGGCATCTTTAAGCCCATCTCCAGCAAGATTCCACCATCTCCAAATGGCATCTTTAAGCTCATTTCCTAAGCTATATTTTGACGAGTGCAAATTTACGGGAACTCTAGTGTCCAATCCTCGTTTACCTTCGAGTCGCGAAAGGCAAACTTGCCAATCTAACTCTCCAGGTTCAAGAAGATTGAACAGGGGCAGCTGTTGTACCCCAAAATTTACCCTCTCATTCTTCAAGGCCTTTCTCACAAGGATTCTCAAAGTTCAAGCTTGCACAAGTACTTTGGAATTTTCCAGTACCAAAATTAAAAGGAAACTGCCAAAAAGGGAGAAAACAGATAAAAATATGATTTTGACAAAATTTAGAGAAATACAAGTGTTCTTCGTTTCAGCTCCTTCGATTGGCCTTTTGGCCTCTTTTGATACAGGCTTTGGTTGCATCCTTCAACTGGGAGTTGGCCTCTGGCACGCTGGCTTTGATTTACAAGGCAGGAGTTTCCTACATGCCACCTTTGACTGCATCTCTGGCCTTACTGGGTTCACAATGCCATGACTGCCTATTGCATGTTTCATTTGGATGTCTGATGCTCGCATGCCTATACAAACTTTCCCTCCATGCTTTCCTTGACTCATAAAGTAATGACTAGTTACATACAAACTTTCATTTGAGCCACAACTTGCACGCAAAAGGCATCCCCCTTGCTAGCATGCACAAGGTACAAAGCCTCCTATAACTTCCTTCGATTCCAAGGCAAAAAGCTCCCTTTTGGTGTCCTTCGATTTGCACTTTTTTGCCTCATATATGCCTCTTTCAAATCTGGACATTTTGCCTCCTGCATGCCTCTTTCGTTTGGGCATGTGGCTCCCTTCGTGCAAGTCTTTGTTTGAGCATTGACCTTTTGTGTGCTTGCTTGGAGTCACAAAGTTTAGACCTCCTCCATGCAGGCTTCGACAAGACATTTACTATGTTTTTACTAGCTTCGACTAGACAACATTTCTCTTTAGTATGTTGCATTTCCATCCTTGACAAACTTCAGCACATGGTTGATGGCCCCTTCAAAAGACATATAGTGGTGGACATGAGGGGCATACATATGAGTCCCTGTCGAAGGGTACACCTTACTAGTCCATTCGAAGGACACATTTGGCTCTTTTCAAAGAAGCATACATGATCCATTCAAGGGACATGTCTCGGAATCCCATTCGAAGGACATGCTTGAGGGCCCATTCGAAGGATTTACAAAGCCCACCTTAAGGCATGTTTTGGTTACCCATCCAAGGGGCACACATTTGGCCCCTTCAAATGATGCACAAAGGTGATTCATTCGAAAGACACTTGTCAGTCGAAAGTCGAACAATATGTTTGGAAGAAGAATCTGGTCGAAGGAGGGTCAAAATGAAAGGATGAAATATTCAAAGATGCTTGCTGCCAAGTTCAGGCATGGTACACTGGCCAAAACTGATGCACAACAGTCTTGAAACACTGCCCCATTCTTGCACTGAAATAGCATACAAGCACTGTCCCTCGAAGGCTACAAAGAGCAGTTTACTCAAATTGTTCAAATTATTTTGTTTTCCCTCCAAAAGCTTCAGCCAACTTTGCCTATAAATAAGAGGCTCCAACACATGTTTAGGAGGACTTTTTTGGCCAGGCGAATGAATCTTCAGAAAATTCTCAAACACCATAAAGCTCTCAAACACTTAAACACTCATCAAACACATACCCATAATCCAAACACTTATCCCCTTAGAATCTGAAACATCCATATACCTTGTTACCCTTCGAATCCAGTAGGAAGAACCTCACACTTGTTCTTCTCTTTCGAATCCAGTATCAAATACATAACCCCTGGTTCCTCCCTTCGAATCCAGAAGCATTCAAGGAAACCACTTAAAGGCCCAGCACACATTCCAGCCTCAAGCAAGGTAATTCATTCTTAACATTGAACCCTTTATTTCTAGCATAACATGTAAATAAGCTTCCTTTTCGTTTCAAACATGTACGTAGTGTTTGTTACCTTTTCGTTTCCACCCTTTTAGTTTGTTTTTATTGCCTCTCCTTTTGGTTTTGCTCTTTGGTTTATTACAAATGCTTTAAGAACTAACCTGGCCCTGAGGTAATGATAGCATGGCCTTAGGCCATGTTGCTATTTAATATCTCAAACGAAATAAACAAGAGACAGGAGTATGAAACAAAGCCTCAGGCTTCCTCACTGACTCCATGCCCAATCGAAGAAGGCAGAAAGGCAGATTATATCTTATACTGGTTTCACTGGTCCCAATCGAAAGGCACAATATGTTGTTCCACTGGTCCCAATCGAAAGGCACAACATGTTGTCCCACTGGTCCCAATCGAAAGGCACAACATGCTGATCGTGAGGCCTCAGTCGAAAGTCATGCCTTCACCCTTTTCAGGCCAAATCGAAGAGAGCCAGAAAGTGAAAGATCGAAGGGTTTTCTGCCTCGCTCGAAAGACCCTCATTTTTCTTGTTTTTATTTTATTTTTGCCTTTATATTTTCATGCAATTCAATATGGTTGTAAAAGTGTAGGATTTTATCTTCCTGCGCTTTATTACTTTTATATGTTTGCTAGTAAATAGGATATGTATGGCCAGATAAAATCAACAAGTAGACAATCACTAATAAAAAAAACAAAGCATGAAAATAACACACATGCACACTTGCATCCCTAGGGTTTCAATCCACTTGTTGCCTTCAAAAATGGGCCATGATATGCATGTCAAGTACTTTGGCAAAACAAAAACAAAACAAAAGATCATAGTCCCTCAATGACGCTATCTGAGTTGCCTAAACAAAATGATCAAGTCCCTCAAGAAAATTGCCAAAAATACTTGACACCATTGCTATCATGGTCTATACGATGACTCGCGCCTGTCCCGTAAAATATCCTAACACAAGGTTGTTCACCAAATACAATGGTGAAATAACACTGTTAAAAGGGTTAAAAACATAAGAAATATCTTTGAGTAAAATAGGGTAGATAACTCTTAGTTACTTGATCAAAAACTTGCAAAAACATCCTTGCTATCTTCAAAACACACTTCTCCACACAATTTCAAAACCCTACTTTCAAACATTGAAAACTTTTCAAAAGACAAAAACACATTTGTATACATTCAAACAAGAATCATTACAAAGGTTGTCACAACTATGGCCTCTTTTCAAAACATCTTTCAAAACCACACACAAAGCACCATTTCAAACAATGAAAAGCAAAGCAAGTGATCTAAGCAAGTGATCTAAGAGCCCATGGATAACCATGGATAGAAAGGGTGCTAATACCTTCCCTTTCTATAATCTACTCCCCGAACCCAAGAAAACATCTCAAAGGTCTTTCCTGTGCTTTTTGACCTTTCATTAGGATAAAATAAAAAGTCGGTGGCGACTATTGCTAAACCGAAACATTTTGCAAACACAAAACGCAAAATCCCAAGTCAGTTCTCCCACCGTATCACAAATAGGAATATGCATTTGAATATAATCACTGCTTACAAATAAAACGAAATTGAAAAAGGATAATTACTGATAGGTTGAAGGAGTAGGAAGAAATCTTTATGCCATTCCAAAAGAAATCCCCTACGATACATCATTAAGATCCTCAACAAGGCTAAATTTGGAGTATATTTCCCCAGCGAAATTAAGCTTCAAGATCTGCAGCAGAGCCAGTGAAGTCTAAAACTTGATTCCCCAGCTGAGTTAAGTTTCAAAATTCCCATCAGAGTTAAGCTTTGAGATCCCCAGCGGAGCCCGAAAAACTTGAAAATCCTATCCCCAGCGGAGCCAGAATAGTGAATATTTCCCCCACAGAGTTACCTTCCAAAAGATTGAAGATTCCCGGTCTCATTTCTCCAAGCGGGAGCCTCCAAGGTTTCAATTCCCCAGTAGAGATCATCAGAGTTTTCCTCATTCCCCAGGAAAGTCATGAAGGATTCTCACATCCCTGCAGGAGTTGTCAAAGGCCTTGTTAGTCTCCAGCAGTGGTCCCCAGGATTTCCCCTTCTCAGCAATCAGAAATGTTTAATCCCCAAGCAGTCAGCAAGGATTTCTCATCTTCAGTAATCAAATATTTCATTATCTCCAGTTATCAAGGATTTATTTTCCTCAGCAAGACAGCTACTCAGCTTACATGCACATCCATTACATTCATATATCATAAACATTGATGAAACACAATTCATTGCATCATACATATCATGCAACATAAACTCTATGTTTTAGCTAACATTTTACCCTTTTCAGGATAAGATTAAAAGGCTATTGTTAACAATTATTCAGATACAGTACAGATACACCCCAGACACGGCGGTCATTCTACTACTCATTCAGACTTCAGCAATCCGATACAGACTAGATACGCTCCAGACACGACGGCCATTCTATCTCTCATTCAGATTCAACTATCAACTTCAAGTTCAGATATGCTCCAGACACGGATGCCATTCTGACCCTTACACCAGCAGCTTGATTCTCCCCAGTGCAATCGCCACGGAAGTCATTCTGTCACTTATTCAGATCCCAGTTACAGTCTCAGATATACTCCAGACACGGAAGTCATTCTGCTACTCATACAGATCTCAAATTCAGATACAATACATATATACTCCAGACACGAAAGTCATTCTGCTACTCATACAGATCTCAAATTCAGATACAATACAGATACACTTCAGACACGGCAGTCATTTTGATATTCATTCGAAGTTCAAATACAGTTACAGCTCAGATACGCTCCAAACATGAACGCCATTCCTTTTCTCATACAGACTCAGTCTCCAGATACAGTTCAAATGCATTCCAGACACGAATACCATTTTGATGCTCATTCTTCTGACCTACCATGTTGCAGTTCAACAAACACTCTTGGATGGCATCTTTAAGACCATCTCCAGCAAGGTTCTACCATCTCCAAATGGCATCTTTAAGCCCATTCCCTCAACATTATTTTGACGAGTGCAAATTTACGGGCACTTCAGTGTCCAATCCTCTTTTACCTTCGAGTCGCGAAAGGCAAACTTGCCAATCTAACTCTTCATGTTCAAGAAGATTGAAAAAGGGAAACTGTTGTACCCCAAAATTTTCCCTCTCATTTCATCAACATTTTCTCAATCACAAGACTTTTGGAACTCAAGATCAAGCTAGGGTTTACTCTGCTCAAGACACCTCCTTGCATTGTTGACCTAAATTAGGGTTTGAGTTTGCACAGGGATGTTTTGACCTACAATGCCCAAAGTGACTTTCATACTTCATATTGGGCTCACATGTTTGTCCATACCAAGTTTCAAGCCTTGATTCAAATTTTTGCCCAGTCAATTGGACAGTTGACCTAGAAATCAGCTGTATTAGAGAAAAAGTCAACTGTGGCCAATTGACAGTCAAACCTCATGAAATTTAACCCACATCAACATTTTGAACTCATATGAACCATTTGATCAAGTTTGGATCACAATTCCACCAGAAATTTGATCAGATCATCAAAAGGGCAAAATGGTCATTTTTAGGGTTTTGACTACACAAAGGCAATTTTTGACTGTTTGACCTAGCCAATGGAAAATCAAGCTCACACATGGACTCAAGGACTCAATGAAATTATCTTGACCCATTCAACAAGTTCAAAAGATCTCAAATGCATAGGATTGACAGATGAATTTTTCAGTCAACTGATCAAAATTTGACTGTACACTGAAAAGTCAAACTTTGACTTTTTGGTCAAAATCAAGTGCCAAGAGTCATTTTTCACCAAGACATGTCAAATTATGAAACTTGTTCATCAAGAAACCCAAAAGTGCAAATTAGGGTTTAAAATGGAAAAATTTCATAACTTAGAAATTTTCTAAGTTATGAAATTTTCTTATTTTTTCCTAACTTTGTCCCATTTTTTCACCAAGATGAAAGTGGATTAAAACAAAACTTGCAACATGAAATTTGTAGTCCATCACAAATTCTACAACTTTGATTCACAAAGTTTTCTCAAAAGAGGCTTGTATCTCAAGTTATGATTTTTGGAACAAGGGTACCTAAAACTTTTAACTTAGAGAAATTTTGCCCTAATTTAGGCAGGATTTTGACCCATCTTCTTGGCCATTTTTCACATAGTTCCACTTGGAGTTTCAAGTTTCATTTTAAATATGGATTATAGTACATGTTCCAAGCTTTCCAAATTGTCCAAGAACTCCTCAAACACCCTTGTGGATAGAGAGAATCGAATGCTTGAAGTTGGCAAAAACTCACTTTGATCCATGGCCAATACATGTTCATACCAATTTGCAAATCTGATCTAGCTAGCTTGGTTCACAATTACAGGCCTCAAAACCAGTTTGTACTCCATAATTTAATGCATATCCATTGAGCTAAGGTATTGTCTTGGTCATTAGGGCATTATACACTAGATTAAGCCTTAAATGGAAAAAGTAACAATGTCATTTTTGCTTAAACTTCACTTTATGTCAAAACAAGATCCTTGAGGCATGGGGCCAGATCTCTGAGGCAAGATCAAATCTACCAATTCCAGTAACCAAGAGCAAAATGTGTAGCATGATATAGGACTTGTACAGGCCTGCATTGAACAGATAGACACTCTTGCTTCAAGAAGAAGAAAAGTTGCAAACCACAAGCCATCTCTCACATCTGTTAAAACCAACTTACACAAACATTGCAAACAAGTTGGATACCTCCTAACAAGCCAGAAACACGACCCATTTGCCTCTCAAAACTCCTAGTGCACAAATTCCCCATTTTCTTGCAAAACAGGTCCAGTTCTGCATTTTGCAAGCCATCTGCAAATTCCATCGTGCGTTTTGCCCAAAGATACATCAAACACCTTCCAACCAACATACCTAAGCTATCCAGATCATCCATTGCTAGCTGTAACACCCTTAACACACATTGCCATTTTTGTTTCAAAGCTTTGCAGGTTGAGTTCTGTAGCACGATTCAGGCTACTTCAAAACAAGCCAAGCATTGGGAAAGCTTCATTGGACATCAAGCAAGCTCAAAAGAAGCTCAAGCACCCTTGGAAGTTGCTGCATTGCCCAGCTCGAAGTCAACTGAAACAGGTATTTCATGAACTTCTATATCTCTATTTAGGAATAGTTAGACTTAGGTTTGTGAATGAAATAGGTTGTATTCATAGCTCTGAAGCCATACATATGCTTAGTTTTCATTTATATTAATTGTGCTAGGAGAATTTCATCCATGAACTTTCTGAAAAAACTAGGTTAGAAATTAGGGCCAGAGAAATTCTCTCTGGTCTTTGAGAGTTAGCTTACGTTTTTTATATGGTTGGATTCGTTGTTTGATGCTCTACAAGTTTCATGTTATGAGTTTTATCAAAAAGTCAAAGAATCAAGAGATTGCATTTTTTGTACAAGGCGTGCGTGTTTCAGTTCAGAGGAAGAAGATGAAGTGAGTTTGGGCTGGGCCTGTACAGGCTTGCTTCTGGCACCCCCCCTCTTTTCTTTTTACACCCCCCTGGCCCATTTCTTGTACATTTGTCATTTTTTTGCATTTTGTTTTATTTCTGATTTTGATATTTTATTTTCTAACATAAAAAATACTTAAAAATTATTTTCATAAATTTTTTTATTTATTTGGAATTTATTTTAATTATTACTAGTATAAATATATAAATAATTTAATTTCTTTTTGTTAAAACTCAAAGAATAATGTAAAAAAATATGTTTATTTTTATTTGTTATTTTTATACACACTTAAAAACATTTTTCTTGAATATACACATTTTTTTGTAAATAATTAATTTTTGTTTTTATATATTTAATATGTTTAATATATATATATATATATATATATATATATATATATATATATATATATATATATATATATATATATATATATATATATATATATATATATATATATATATATATATATATATATATATATATATATATATATATATATATATATATATATATATATACTTTATTTTATTAAATAATCAGGACAAAAATATAAAAATATTACATTTTCATTTTTATTAATGTTTTATACTAAAAATATCATTTTTACAATATACTTTTATTTTTTGTACAAACCAATACATTAGTGCATATAAATAATAAATAATACTATTTATTTAAAAATTAGGGTTTTTTTCCCTAAATAATAAAATAATTAAAATTGACCATTTTTATTATTATTTACATTTCACATTAAAAAATACTTTTTAAATACATAAAATCTTTTTGCGTAATACATTTTATTTAACATTTATTTGTTGTATTTTATTTAATTATTGCACATTTAAATATTGTCTTATACATTCGATTTGGTTGTAATAATTTAGAATTTAATTTCTTGTCGAATACCCCCAATTCAAATTTGTACCCCCCCCCCCCCCCCCCCGTCCCTGTATCATGTTGTAATAGTGTAGAATTTAAATTCTCGCACCTTTTTACGCTTTCAATTATGCCATGATTAGACCTAGGGTTTGTATGCAAAATAAAATCAACAAATAGCTTGACCTAATCCAAGATAAACATGCATGAAAAACAAACACAATGCACACTTGCACCCCCTAGGGTTTCAATCCACTTGTTGCCTTCAAAAATGGGCCATGTTTGCATGTCAAGTACTTTGGCAAAATAAAAACAAAACAAAATATCATAGTCCCTCGATGACGCTATCTGAGTTGCCTAAACAAAATGATCAAGTCCCTTAAAGAAAATTGCAAAAAATACTTGACACAATTGCTATCATGGTCTATACGATGACCCGCGCCTGACCCGTTTAACATCCTAACACAAAGTTGTTCACCAAATACAATAGTGAAACAACACTGTTAAAAGGGTTAAAAACATAAGAAAAATCTTTGAGTAAAAAAAGGGTAGATAGCTCTTAGTTACTTGATCAAGCTTGCAAAAACATCCTTGATATTTTTTAAAACCCACTTCACAACACAATTGCAAAACCCTACTTTCAAACATTGAAAACCTTTCAAAAGACAAAAACACCTTTGTATACATTCAAACAAGAATCATTACAAAGGTTGCCACAACGATGGCCTCTTTTCAAAACATCTTTCAAAATCACACACAAAGCATCATTTCAAATAATTGAAAAGCAAATCAAGTGATCTAAGCAAGTAACTAAGAGCCCATGGATAACCATGGATAGAAAGGGTGTTAATACCTTCCCTTTCTATAATCTACTCCCAGAACCCAAGAAAACATCTCAAAGGTCTTTCCTGTGCTTTTTGACCTTTCCTTAGGAAAAAATAAAAAGTCGGTGGCGACTCTTGCTAAACCAAAACATTTGCGAACACAAACGCAAAATCCCAAGTCAGTTCTCCCACCGTACCACACCTGTAACAGAATGAAGATTCTCATCCTTAAAACCTCAGAAGATTGGCATACTCCCAACCTCCTGACCCAAACACCTGAATGGAGATTCTCATTCTTGCTTACCCAGAAGATTAGCATACTCCCAACCTCCTGACCCAAACACCTGAATGAAGATTCTCATTCTTGCCTCCCCAGTAGATTGGCATACTCCCAAGCTCCTGATATCCCCGACAGAATGAAGATTCTCATTCTCAAAGTGGCATATAACCTGAATTCCTGATATTCCCGACAGAATGAAGATTCTCATTCTCAAAGTGGCATACAACCTAACTTCTTCCAAACAGGAATAAGCTTATCCCAGAGTCCAGAGCTTACTTTCCAGAAGGATAGCTACTCCCCAGCAGTATAGCTATTCCCCACAGAGTTTTTACTCCCCAACAAAATCAAGATTCTCATCTTTGATTCTCCAGTGAAGTTGACTAGAACCTTCTTTACTCTCAGCATAAATTTGTCAGAGTTTTTTAATCCACTGCAGATCGAAGGTTCTCATTGTTGGCTCCCCAGCACAAATTCCTCTAGTAGAATGAAGATTCTCATTCTCAATTCTCCACGGAGCTTTCAAATATTCCCCAGCGAAGTTCTCCTCAAACGACAAAACAGGAATCCCCAGTAGATTGGCATACGACCCAAACTCCTGATTTCCCCAGCAGTATAGCTTCTCCCCACAGAGGTTGTCAAAAAGCTTGAAGACACACATACTCTTCAACAGTGGTCCAGGATTTATTTTCCCCGACAGCAGTCAAAGATTTTATTATCTCCAGCTATCCAAGATTCATCTTCCTCAGCAAGACGGCTAATCAGCTTACATACGCATACATTACATTCATAAATCATGAGCATTGAAAAAACACATATATTGCATCATACATTTCATGCAACATAACTTTGTGTTTCAGCTAACATTTTACCCTTTTCAGGATAAGATTAGCAAGCTTCGACTTCAAGGATCATGAAAACAGTTTACGGATGCTTCCAAACATGGATGTCAATCTATCACTTGTTCAGATTCAGCTCATTGAAAACAGTTTACGGATGCTTCCAAACATGGATGTCAATCTATTGCTTGTTCAACTCCAGAATCATGAAAACAGTTTATGGGTGCTTCCAAACATGGACGCTAATCTATCGCTTGTTCAGATTCAACTTTTGAAAACAGTTTACGGATGCACCAAACACGGATGTCAATCTATTGCTTATTCAACTTCAAGGATCATGAAAACAGTTTACGGGTGCTTCCAAACATGGATGTTAATCTATCGCTTGTTCAAATTCAACTTTTGAAAATAGTTTACGGATACACCAAACATGGATGTTAATCTATTGCTTATTCAACTTCAAGGCTCATTGAAAACAGTTTACGGAGGCTCCAAACACGGATGCTAATCTATTGCTTATTCAGACCCCCAACTCAGAGACGTTCTAGACATGGATACCTTTCTGATACTCATTCTTTCACCTACAACATACAATTCAATAAACATTCTTGGATGGCATCTTTAAGCCCATCTCCGACAAGATTCTGTCACATCTCCAAATGGAATCTTTAAGCCCATTCCCTCAACTATGCTTTGACGAGTGCAAATTTATGGGCACTCTAGTGTCCAATCATCTTTTACCTTCGATTCGCGAATGGCAAACTTGCCAATCTAACTCTTCAGGTTCAAGAAGATTGAACAGGGGCAGCTGTTGTACCCAAAAATTTGCCCTCCCTTTTTCACAAGAAATCTCATTCCTAGGGTTTTCTCAGATTTTCAAGATTTGCTCAGGAATCGATCAAACAGACCTTTCTATGGCAATAAATCAAGAATTAGGGTTTTCTCTCGCATTTCTCAGAAGAAACATAATTCTCAGAAATTCAATTAGCCGCCACATGTTTTCACATTTTTTCAAGTTTACTGTTTGTTCTCAAGGCCTGATTATCTGGGATATGATAGGAGTTGACATGGTCATTTGGAATGTTCAGGTTTTATCTGATCCAGGTTGACCAGACAATGTGCGTCTGTTAAGACGTTTGCTTGTTAATGAAATGAAATGCTTGCTTGTTTATTGGAATACACAATGCGTATTTTGATTGGAATGTTGTTGCAAGGTTACGAGACTGCAATGTTTTTGGATTACTTGGAATTTAAGTTATCTGGATTAGAATTGTTGGAATGCAATTTCAATTATTTTGATTTGAGAATCTTAAATAATCAGTGAAGACTGGAAGAAAGAACTGCAAGATATTGACAGTAAAAGGTTTTATTGGATTATCATATGATCTCATAAAAGCTTTCTTCATTCATTCCAAATGTTTTTACAAAAATAAATTATTATCTGAATACTATATGTTTTACAACTTATAGTATTTGAAAAAATAAATGTTACAATTAATGGAAAATCTATCTAATCTAAGCCTAAGCCTCCTAAACTACATTGCTCATATGCTCAAAGTCTCCTGCTTCCTTTGCTTCCTCTATCACCCAATTTGTGCTCACATGAAAAAAGACAAAGAAAAAAGGATTAGTACAGTTAATTTTTCAAACAGAAAAAGAAAGGAAAAATTCATCATTAAAGTTTGTCGTCCGGAATCAGAGTGCTATTTTTCATCACGTTTTATTTTTTTCTCTTCACAAATCACAAGAAGATTGTTCTTCTTGGTTCACAAAGAGAAAAATAAAAGTGCAAATTGAAGAATGCAAAAGCAAATTATTCAAAAACATAGCAAGGCGCCAAAACTGCAAAACAAGGCAAGCTGGATGCAAGACATGTTGTACAAAGCAAGCATACAAAGGTACAAAGCAAGCATACAAAGGCAAGCTGCATTACAAAACAAAGTCAGCAAACAACATTGCAACTAAACCAAACAGGCGCCAAACTGTCTAAACATTGCAAAGTCAGCAAACCAAGTAGTGCAGCAAACAGCATTGTAAGCAAACTAAACCAAATGCAAACTGTCAAGTAAGCAAACTGAAGGCAAAAAGTACAATGCAGAAAGTACAATGCAGCAAGCAAATGCAGGAGGTAAACCCAATGACAAGTAAAAGGCTTATCATAGCCTATCATCATTTTCCATGGACATAGGAAAACTTTTCAGAATAATCAGAAAAAGCAAATCTGCTTTGTCATAGAGAGAGAAAGAGAGAAAAGATATCACCTTGGTGAGAGTGTATAGTTTGGCAAAAAGGGCTGTCACAAGATTATAAAAAAAACAAGCAAAAAGATATAAGAACTATCAAAGAGCACAAGTGAAGAGGAGAATATTGAGCCAAGCCTGCTAACCACAAAACTTGCAATGCCAAAACTCCAAGACCTGTGCAAACAAGCCAAAATGCCTAACAGCTGCAACAATAGCCAAACCTGTTAACAGTTCAAACAAACACAAGCCTACCAAACAGCATAACAACTCAAACTACAAAACCATTGCAAAACTGCACAAGCTACAAGCTTGCCAAACTGCAAACTGTACACCAGTTCCACAACCAAACCTGCAGTTCCAAACTGCAAACCAAAAACTGTAAACCTGCACAAGCTAGCAACAAATAGCCAAACTGTAAACCTGCTAACAACCCAACCAACCTGCACAATCAAACAGAACACTACAAGCCTAGCAAAACTGCAAGCTTGCCAAACCACATCAAAATTGTAAACTGCCAGGCCAAACTGCATTACCAAACAGCAAAACTGTAAACTGCCAGGCCAAACTGCATTACCACACAGTCAAAATTGCATAGCCAAAAAACTGCACAACCACAAAACTGTACAACCAAGTCTGTAGTTTCCAAACCTTCAACAAACTATCATCACCAAGCCATTATCCATAACAAAACTTGTAGAACAAGCATCATCATAAATAATCTAAACCAACAAACTCAGTTCAAGGTTTAATCATCAATCATTGTACAAAAGCTACCAACAAAATCAGTTTCAGAAATATTTCATCATCAACATCAACATTCAAGAAGAGAGGAAAAGAGTTTCAGAAGCAATAACAATAGGGTTTCAGAAATAAATCATCATTAACAAATCCATTAACAACAAGTTTCAGTTGAATCATCATCAACAAATCAAGAGAGAGGAAAAAGGCAACAAGTTTCAGATTATCAAATCATCATCAACAATCATCAAACAAGTTTCAGAATAGCAACATTCAAATTCAAGAGAGATCAAAGTTTCAGAAGGGAAATATCAAATCAGAAGCAATCATCATCAAAAATCAAAGTTTCAGAATAGTATCATCATCAACAAAGGAAAGAGATACCAGAAAAGCACGCCTTGCTCCTCATCATTTCCTCTCCTTGTACCTCAAGCCACCAAGGAAGCATCTCTATCTCCTCGTCTCACCTTTCCTCTCCTTGTCACAGGGAAAATCCCAAGGTATGCTTCTCAAACCCTCTTTGCTGCATCTTAGGCACATAAAAAACCATAGGTTAAACAACTAAGAAAATCAAACTAGAACATGTGAAGCAAACATGCAGAGCAAGCTTAAACAACAAACTGTAAACTCAAAAAGAGGATGAATCATACCGATCAATTAAAGGCCATGGATCATTGTGAGGGTATGAGAGAGTGAAGGACGTTTGCTCCGGAGGCTAGGGCTTGGGGAGAATCAGAATGCATGAGCGTGAGAAAGATGAGGAGGAGAAAACGAGAGAAACGGCGCCGCTGTGAGCAAGAACTCCACAAACCCTAAATTGTTGAACCCTAACAAAAATGTGAACAAAACTATGCATTGGGCCTGTCCGCCCAAACCCCAAACATAAGCCCATAATAATTGCTGGCGCACCCCCACCATTCTGCCTCTTTTCTTCTTTTCTTCATTTTTTGTTTTGGGACCAACAATATCCTCCTTAGCCCACCTTTTAACCCTTTTTAATTTCTTTTCTTTTCTCTTGTTTAAACAAATGCTAATGTTTTATTTTAATTTTAATTAATTTGTTTTATTTTGTTAATAATAAATAATAATTAAAACTTTGATTTTCTCAAATTAGTTTCTTTTATTAATTAATTTTATTTCACATAATGAGAACACCAAAAATAATAAGGATTTTTGTTTAGTTAATTTTTCTTTAAACTTTTTCTTTCATAATTAATAAAATACAAAAAGAAAAGTAATAATAATATTTAATCTTTCTTTGTTAGAATAGATTTTATTTTCAAATAAATACATGCATCTCATTATATTATTGATTTCTTAATTTGTTATAACTTTGTATTAAATTGCGACAACTCAATTTGGTTGTAACACTTGATATTTGGACATTGTTATCCTTGTGAGATTCATCCCCATTTGTAATAATTTGTACCTCCATTCTCGGATACTTTTGTAATAACTTAGACTTTTAATTCCCGCAATTTATTGCTTTCAATATACTGTATAGTAATTAGGCATGTATGGAAAGATTCAAAATCGATCGCTAGATGACCTAATCCAAGAATAATCAACTTGAAATCAATACACTTCTCACACTTGCACCCTTAGGGTTCCATCCACTTATTGCCTTTAAAAATTAGCCATGTTATGCATGTTGAGTACTTTGGCAAAACAAAAACAAAACAAAAGATCATAGTCCCCCGATGACGCTATCTTGGTTGCCTATACAAAATGATCTAGTCCCTCGGAAAATTTGCTAAAAATACTTAACACAGTTGCTATCATGGTCAATACGATGACCCGTGCCTATCCCGTTTAACATCCTAAATACAAGGTTGTTTACCAAATGCAATGGTAAAACAACACTATCAAAAGGGTTAAAAACGTATAGGAAAGATCTTTGAGTAAAATAGGGTAGATAACTCTTAGTTACTTGATCAAAGCTTGCAAAACATCCTTGCTATTTTCAAACACATTTCACAACACAATTTCAAAATATTTCCCAAATCAAACTTTCAAAACATTGAAATCTTTTCAAAAGACAAAACACCTTTATATACATTCAAACAAGAATCATTACAAAGGTTTCCACAACGATGGCCTCTTTTCAAAACATCTTTCGAAACCACACACAAAGCACCATTTCAAACAATTGAAAAGCAAAAGCAAGTGATCTAAACAAGTAACTAAGAGCCCATGGATAACCATGGATGAAAAGGGTGCTTGCACCTTCCCTTTTCATAATCTACTCCCCGAACCCAAGAAAATATCTCAAAGGTCTTTCCTTTGCTTTTTGACCTTTCCTTAGGATAAAATAAAAAGTCGGTGGCGAATCTTGCTCAACCGAAACATTTGCAAACACAAACACAAAACCTCAAGTCAGTTCTCCCACTGTATCACAGGTAGGCTACAACGATGCATGTTGATATGATGATTTGTATTTTATAAGATGATAATATGTTGTGACTATGAAGTGTTGAATGAGGATGATGATTATATGTTGATGTTTATTTATGCCATGTGAATATTGCTGATGAATCAGTGAATGGTGACCTACTTGACTAGATGTGGTCGTAAATAATTATGTTGAATGTGCATCATGCATTTAAAGCATTATTAGGACGAAAGTCCAGTGTTGTTTAGGATGCAAATCCAGTGTTGTTGAGGATGTTAGTGTTAGAACATGGTTTGATTCTACAACCCTTGTAAAAGTGTTGATGATAACAAACACTCAAAAGAATAATTATGCTCTGTAAATAAGTATTTTGTTTTTGCAGGGAAGCTCTGATGTAAGAAGCACAGAAGATGAGTTAGATTGTGTTTAACCTCTGATTCAACACATCTTATATAGAAAGAAAAGTATGCATAACACGCTTATATAAATAAGTTCTAAAGCCATAACTTCTGAATGCATTAAATGTTGCGAACAAGAACTATGTTATTCTATTTCGTACAGTTCTGGAAAGAAGTAAAGGAGTCCTAATAGTAACACTCATCTTCTGATGTAATATCTAGAAAGCATGTTCTGAAACGTTACATTTCATTCATGACTATTCAAAAGTAACGGCTAAAAGAGGACAAGAATCTCCATGTTTAGAAAGTTCTTTAATTACTATTTATCAACATTCCAAAAGCTCCTCACATGTGTTGTCTATATAAATAATACTTGAAGGAGAAATCATTTACGATTTTGAGTTGCGCACTACCAACGAGAAATTTCATCACCCTCAAGTTACTGAATTTCATTTGTGTAAAACATCACTTGTGTGATACTGTTTTACCTTGAGAAAACTGGGTTGTGGTTTAAACTCAAGAAGAACTTAATGGTTGTCATCGCATCTGTGTAATCAAGTTTAATTAGTGGATTAAGATCTCGTTGAGAGAGGCGAAATCACCTTGGCGGGTGGACTGGAGTAGTTTGAGTTCAAAAGAACCAGGATAACCAACGTGTCCTTTTTATTTAAGTTTTAAAAACCCCAATTCAAACCCCCTTTCTTTTGTTTTTCCATTCTTCAATTGGTATCAGAACATGGTTCTAAGTACCAACACATAACAGTGTTAGAAAAAGATCCAAGCAAGAAAAACATTATGGTGGGACCAAATTAGAACATCATTAATGATTATCATGATGAGAAAGACAGAATCAGTGGAAAACCTCCAATCTTTGATGGTGAAAACTTCGATTACTGGAAGGACATAATCGAAAGTTTCTTTCTAGCTCATGGCACTGATCTCTGGGATATGGTGATTGATGGGTACATACATCTAGTTGAAGAAAACGGTCAGAAGATTGACAGAAAAAGAATGATAGATCATCAAAAGATAGAATTCAGAAATCATCACAAGGCCATAACAATTCTCTTGAGTACTATCTCGTACGCAGAGTATGAGAAAATCACAAACAGAGAATCATCAAAACACATGTTTGACTCTTTGAGAATGACGCATGAAGGCAACACGCAAGTCAAAGAAACCAAAGCTCTTGCTCTCATTCAGAAGTATGAAGCTTTCAAAATGGAAGAAGGTGAAACCATTGAAAGAATGTTCTCAAGATTTCAAATTATGGTTGTTGGGCTAAAAGTTCTGGATAAAGGGTACTAAACTACAGATCATGTAAAGAAAATCATCATAAGTTTACCTAAGAAATGGAGACCCATGGTTATAGCTCCTAAACTGGTCAAAGATCTGAACAAAATCTCTCTCGAAGAACTTGTCAGCTCCCTGAGAAATCATGAGATAGAATTAGAAGAAGATGAGCCCCAGAAGCAAGGTAAGTCTTTAGCTCTTAAATCTAACAAAAAATATGAACCGAAATTTTTGCATGAAAAAGAAGAAAACTCTGGTGGATCCTTATCAGAAGAAGACGAAATGTCTCTTCTCTCCAGAATAGTCAATCAGTTGTGGAAGCACATGCAGAGGAAGTTCAGAACTTCCAGAAGAACAGGAAATCATTCTGAATTATCTTCTGGATATAGAAAATCAAGTAACAGAGATATTGTTTGCTACGAATGCAATGAACAAGGTCATTACAAGAGCAACTTTCCAAATCTTCAAAAAGAGAAACCTAAAAAGAAGTTCTTTAAAGAAAAGAAGAAAAGCCTCATGGCAACATGAGATGACTCTGAATCTCCTAAACCTGAAACAAAATCAGAAGATGAAAGAGCCAACATAGCCCTAATGGTCAACATATCAGATGACATTGGATCATCTAAATTACAATTAGACTTAGAGGCAGAAGAGGTATTCTCTAAATTTTCTAGATCTCAATTAGAAGAAAGCCTTTCAGAAATTCTTGAAATATATCAGTAACTTCGAGTTATAAATAAGAACCTGAAAAAGCATCTAGTTTATGACTCTGAAGAAACTATGAAACTGAGAACAAAAAACTCTAAGCTTAAAGAAAAAAAATTCTAAACTCGAAAATAAATTACAAATGGCTCAGAAAGAAATTGTCTCATAAATTCCTAGTAACTCTGATAAGATCATAAAATAATATGATCATAGATTTCAAAAATTTCTTGCTAAAAACATAGATAGAAGCAAGATGGATTCAATGATCTATGGAGTTAGCAGAAATGGAAGAAAAGGAATAGGATACAAGGGTAAAGTATCACAGCCTAAGAAGGATAAGGACATGGTCATAATACACACACACCATTTTATTCTCACTTCACTTATGGGCACACACATGACATAAAGTATACTAGTAATGCTTTTTCTGTGAAACCAAAATTCGAATAGAATTTTGGTAACTCTAACAAATAAGGACCCAAAAAGATATGGGTAGCTAAGGACAAAATTGTCTATGTTGCAGATGTCTTTAACAGCAAAATTGAAACACCAATCTTGGTACCTGGACTCAAGATGCTCTTGACACATGACAGGAAGAAAGCATATGTTCCAAAGCCTGGAGCTTAAATCTGGAGGCTACATAGGTTTCAGAGGAAATCAGAAAGGAAAGATTATTGGCTCTGCAACTATTTGTAACGGTACACTTCCTTCTATAACTAATGTTCTATTAGTAGATGGATTAATGCATAACCTGTTATCTATAAGTCAATTAAGTATAACTATTATGATATAATCTTCAATCAAAAGTCATGTAAAGTAGTTAGTCAGAAAGATGGATCTATTCTATTTAATGGAAAGAGAAAGAACAACATCTACAAAATAAAACTTTCTGAACTAAAAAGTCAGGATGTAAAATGCCTATTGTCTGTTAACAATGATCAATGGGTCTGGCACAAAAGATTGAGGCATGTTAGTATGAGAAGAATATCTCAGATTAACAAACTCAATCCGGTTAGAGGATATCCTAACCTGAAGTTCAGCTCAGATGCTCTGTGTGAAGCATGTCAAAAAGGCAAGTTTGCAAAACCTTCTTTAAAAATAAAAAATGTTGTTTCTACCTCTAGACCATTAGAACTTATGCATATAGATCTATTTGGACGAGTGAAAACTGCATCCATTAGTAGCAATAAGTATAGATTAGTGATCATAGATGACTATAGCAGATGGACATGGGTAAAGTTCTTAAGACACAAGTACGAGTCACATTCTATGTTCTTTGCTTTCTGTAACCAAGTCCAAAATGAAAAAGATCTTAGAATTGTTAAAGTCAAAAGTGATCATGGTAGGGAATTTGAAAACAAAAATTTTGAATTATTTTTTAATGAGAATGGCATCTCTCATGATTTCTCTTGTCCTAGAACTCCTCAACAAAACAGAGTTGTAGAACAAAAGAATAGAACTTTACAAGAAATTTCCAGAACCATGATCAACGAGACTAACATTGCTAATAACTTATGGGAAAAAGCAATTAACACAACGTGTTATATTCAGAATAGAATCTCCATAAGACCTATTCTGCATAAGACCCCATATGAACTGTGGAA
The DNA here is from genome assembly GCA_948472305.1 of Vicia faba. Classification (NCBI taxonomy): domain Eukaryota; kingdom Viridiplantae; phylum Streptophyta; class Magnoliopsida; order Fabales; family Fabaceae; genus Vicia; species Vicia faba. The sequence goes on from OX451736.1 coordinate 1,551,235,528, forward strand.
GAACAGAAAGCCCAACATTTCTTATTTTCATTCATTCAGATTTACTTGTTTTATTCTAAACACTAAAGAACATCTGAACAAGTTTGACTCTAAAGCACAAAAGTGTATCATGTTAGGATACTCTGAATGCTCAAAAGGTTATAGAGTATATTGATCGCACTAAATCGCACTAAATCGCACTATGTTTCTGACTCAAATATCACATGTTTTCCTTAGTTTTTATTGTCATTTTCTCGTATTATGTTCCTTTTTCCTTTGTTTTCAGGATTCTTGTCATTTCAGAGCCTTCTGTGAAGAAATGAGCCAAAACGCCAAGAAATTAGGGTTTTTCAAGATATTTTGCACTTATGGCGTTCAGCACCGCGCTGGCTACAGGAAACGCGATGACGTGGCCCACTTTCACCCAGAGATCAACTGCCACGTTCCCATGATGTGGCGGTTCCAGGCGCCACGCCCGCGGCCACCCTCACCGCGCCCGCGGCCTTCACAAAAAGGCTCCCGCTCAAAAGAAGTTAAGGGGCATGCTGGTCCTTACGCACCTCAAAGTTCCTCTATAAATAGCTTTCGATTCTCATTCTTTAGTTTCATCCAAGCTTAGTACAATCTTAAGCCATATACTATCAGTTTCTGTAAAGTAATAATCTCTTCACATCGGGGAGTTATTGCGGTGTAGATTGAGTTGTAATCGAGTCTTGGAGCACTTTGGTTGAAGTTCATCATACCGGCCTTACTTTTCCGTAGATTTGTATCAGATTCAAGTCTCCGACCGGAGCAAGGTTCTAATTTATTGCATTTCTTTATTTAATTGCTCTTATCATAGTCTACACGTTTTATAGACTTTAAATGCTCTTACCATAGTCTACACGTTTTATAGACTTTAAATGCTCTTATCATAGTCTACACGTTTTATAGACTTTAAATGCTCTTACCATAGTCTACACGTTTTATAGACTTTAAATGCTCTTACCATAGTCTACACGTTTTATAGACTTTAAATGCTCTTACCATAGTCTACACGTTTTATAGACTTTAAATGCTCTTACCATAGTCTACACGTTTTATAGACTTTAAATGCTCTTACCATAGTCTACACGTTTTATAGACTTTAAATGCTCTTACCATAGTCTACACGTTTTATAGACTCGCACTTATTATGTCTGGCTAAACTATAAAGGTTAGGATGTAATGATTGTCATCGTGGTTGTGTTCCAATTATCATGCTAGTGAAAATACTCTGGGGATGTTTTGCTTCTAACTTAAGTCAATTGTGTTTAAATGTTTATTGGGTAAGATCGAAAGCCGTCCAAACTAATGATACGACTTGATTATTATTTAACCAAACAAAAAGAGCGACAGCCGTTGATTGGTTAAATAGGAATCATTGACCTTTTTAGAAAACGATTTTGAAACTATTTTCGGACGCGTTTGTAGGTTTAAAATCTGACTCTTGGTCAAAAGCCAAAAGTCTCTTTAAGTTAATCTTTCCGAGTAAGATCACTTTTCTGTTAAGTCAAAACTATCAATTTCTTAAAAATAGGTTTACCTCTTTAACGCGGAAGGCACCCTTTATATGTGACAATAAAGGAATTTAATTTAAAGAGTAAACTCGGTTCTTAGTAGTCAAAAGCTACAGGTTCCCGTTAAACTGATTCTTTGCTATCAATAGAAAATATTGCCCCATAAGTAGGTTCATCTACGCATGACCGGACCAATATCTGATTACATGATTTACATTCCAACCTGTCTTTTAAACTGTTATTTCCCTCGCATATTTACTTTGTGCGCTGCACTCACATCAATATCCTTATTCGCCTTAGATAAGCACCTTAGCAATAGAGTTGATAGATTGACAATTGGTCTCTGTGGTTCGATAATCTTATATATTACTTCGATAGGCTGTACACTTGCAGTACTACATTTAGGCTATACGTTACAGATAAAAACAGCCCATCAAGTTTTTGGCGCCGTTGCCGGGGACCAACTTCGTCAAATTTCGTACCCTATTGTTATCCCGTTTAGACTAAGGCTATTCTAGCCGGTAGATGCGTAGAAATCGTAGCACCGGCAACCTAATAGATCCTTTAGTAGAACCTGAACGTTACGCTCGTGCCCGTCTTTTTTTTTCGCAAGATAAGAAGAGCTATGGCAGAAGATCGTAACCAAAGACCGCTCAAGGAATTCGCCCAACCATCTAACGAGGAACCTAGTTCTAGTATAGTAAACCCTGCTATAACTACCAACAACTTTGAACTAAAGCCCTCGTTACTACAATTAGTACAACAAAACCAATTCGTTGGTCTCGCTACCGAGAACCCGAATCAACATTTAAAGGTATTTATCCAGTTAGCTGACACCCTTAAGGCAAATGGAGCCACGCCCGAAGCTATCCGATTAAGACTATTTCCTTTTTCCCTTAGAGGTAAAGCTCACGACTGGTTAGACGCCCTTCCAACTAACTCAATAACAACTTGGGAAGACCTTAGGAGAGCTTTTCTTGCGAGGTATTTTCCACCAAGCAAGACCGCTGTTCTTAGGAACCTGATCACTTGTTTCACCCAAAACCAAGGCGAATCACTTTTTGATGCCTGGGAGAGATATAAAGAACTTTTAAGAGCCTGTCCGCACCATGGCCTAGAGCAATGGTTAATCATACATACCTTCTATAATGGACTCCATTACAACACGAAGATGTCCATAGACGCTGCCGCTGGCGGAGCGTTGATGAACAAACCTTACCCTGACGCTTGTGCCCTAATAGAGGACATGGCCCAAAACCATGCCCAATGGGGATTAGAACGAGCGACAGTAGAGAAAAAGGAGAGCCATGGAGGAAAGCATGAGGTAAGTTGCATGGACATGATCAATGCCAAGATGGACGCCCTAGCCTTGAGAGTCGAGAACATGTCTCAAAACCCAACCACAGTAGCAGCAATCCAATCGGAGTGCGAACTCTGTGGAGCTCAAGGACATCAAACCGTTGACTGTAACCTTTTGAACGAATCAAGCTCAGACCAAGTTAACTATACTCAAGGGAACCCTTTCTCGAATACCTACAATCCTGGATGGAGGAACCACCCGAATTTCTCTTACAAAAACAACAACCCTATCCAAAATCCCGGACCTTCGAGACCTCAAGGATTCCAAACGCAAAAACAAAACCAACCTATGCAAATAGTACCCCCAAGACCAAACCTTAAAGAAACCATAGACACCTTTATTCAAGCTCAAACCCAGCAAAATAAGGAGTTTATGAACCAACATATTCACACGAACGAACTGGTTACTCAACTAGCAACCAAGTTTGACCAGATAATAACCCACACCAAAATGCTTGAGACTCAGATTTCCCAAGTAGCACAAAACACCTCTGTACAAGTTGCACCTGGAGGACAATTCCCTGGACAAACTCAACCAAATCCAAAAGGCCAAGCAAATTCTATCACACTAAGAAGTGGAACCGCTTATGAAGGACCTAGAAATCCTGACTTAAGCACATCAGAAAAACCTATGGAAGATGCTACGCCCAAAGACCAGGTGGAGGAACCAGAGAAACCAGGAAAGCAATCAAAACCAGAAGTAGAGAAAAACACTCAACAACCTTATAAACCACCTATTCCATTCCCACAGAGGCTGAAAAACACCAAAGTAGAAAACCAGTACCAAAAGTTTATTAAGGTAATAGAGAAGCTCCATGTTGAGATTCCTTTTACTGAAGCTATAACCCAGATACCATCATATGCTAAGTTTCTGAAAGATATTTTGACCAATAAACGACGACTCGATGATCCCAAGCCTTTAGAATGTCATTTTATATCCGAAAATAAACTCGCCAAGAAAGATAAAGACCCTGGAAGTTTTTCTATCCCTTGCATCCTAGGTAACCATATGATAGACAAAGCATTTTTAGACCTAGGAGCAAGTGTAAGTCTGATGCCTCTGGCCGTCTGTAAGAGGTTAAAATTAGGAGAACTTCAACCTACTAAGATGTCCTTACAACTAGCTGATAGATCTGTCAAATATCCCATGGGTATTTTAGAAGACATACCTGTCAAGATTGGTCAGTTGTACATTCCGACCGACTTCGTCGTAATGGATATCAAAGAAGATGAAGACATCCCAATCCTCTTAGGAAGACCCTTCCTATCGACCGCCGGAGCTATAATAGATGTTAAGAAAGGGAAACTGACTTTCGAGGTAGGAGATGAAAAGATTGAGTTCATTTTATCAAAATTTCTAATGGCACCAGTGATAGGAGATGCGTGTTATGCCATCGACATCATTGATGAATGTGTAAATGAGCTCGAACAAAACGAATTATTAACCAAATTACCATCAACCCCTATTTTAGAGGATGACGGATTTGAGAGTATCGAACCGTACATTGACGACAACCTTTTCGAATGCTTAGCTCTTACCCATGACCTTATGCCACGTGCTGAGAAAACCACTATAGAACTTAAGGAACTACCCAAGAATCTAAGATATGAGTTTTTGGATGAGGAGATGAATAGACCTGTTATAATTAGCGCCACTCTAAACCAAATAGAAACAAATCAACTATTAGATACCTTGCGAAAATATCCCTCAGCTTTAGGGTATAAAGTTTCAGATTTAAGAGGTATAAGCCCATCCGTATGCATGCATCGGATTATGCTAGAAAAAGATTCGAAACCCTCAAGAGAACATCAAAGAAGAATAAACCCTATCATGAGTGATGTAGTCAAGAAAGAAGTTCTTAAGTTATTAGAGGCTGGTATCATATACCAAATTTCGGACAGTGAATGGGTAAGCCCAGTCCATGTGGTACCCAAGAAAGGAGGTATCACTGTTCTAAAAAATGAGAAAGGTGAGCATGTGGCAAAACGAACAGAAGGAGGATGGCGAATGTGTATAGATTACAGAAGGTTGAATAAGGCAACAAGAAAAGACCATTTCCCTCTCCCATTTATAGATCAGATGCTTGAACGTCTAGCAAGACACTCATGTTTCTGCTATCTTGATGGATATTCGGGATTTTTCCAAATCCCTATTCACCCAGAGGACCAAGAAAAAACCACATTTACCTGCCCTTATGGAACATTCGCTTATAGACGAATGCCCTTTGGACTCTGTAATGCACCTGCCACTTTCCAACGTTGTATGATGTCAATTTTCGCAGACTACCTAGATGGAATTATGGAAGTATTTATGGACGATTTTTCAGTGTGTGGGTTTGATTTCAAAAACTGCCTCTCGAACTTGGAGAAAATCTTAAAAAGATGTGTGGAAGTAAACCTTGTGTTGAATTGGGAAAAGTGCCACTTTATGGTAAGTGAAGGGATAGTCTTGGGACACATTATTTCTGAAAGAGGTGTAGAAGTCGATAAGGCCAAGATAGAAGTTATAGAAAACTTAAACCCACCTAAGACCGTTAGGGAAATAAGAAGTTTCCTAGGACATGCCGGGTTCTACCGACGTTTCATCAAGAATTTTTCCGCAATAACTAAACCTTTAACTAACTTATTGATGAAAGATGTCGAGTTTGAATTCGACCAAAAATGTCTTGAGGCCTTTGAAGTTTTAAAGCAAGCTCTTATTTCAGCACCTATCATAAGACCACCTGATTGGACACAACCCTTTGAAATCATGTGCGATGCTAGTGATTTCGCTGTAGGGGCTGTACTAGGGCAAAGAAAAGAAAAAAAACTGCATGCAATTTACTACGCTAGTAGAACATTAGACGCCGCCCAGCTAAATTATACAACCACAGAAAAAGAATTGCTAGCCGTAGTTTTTGCTATTGATAAATTTCGATCTTATTTGGTGGGAGCAAAAATAATAGTATACACAGATCATGCAGCAATCCGGTACTTGTTAAGTAAGAAAGATGCTAAGCCTAGATTGCTCAGATGGGTACTTTTACTCCAAGAATTTGACTTGGATATTAAGGATAAAAAAGGAGCTGAAAACTTAGTAGCTGATCATCTCTCTAGGTTAGAACACCTTAAGCCTGAACTTATACCTATAGACGATCACTCTACTTATGAAAGATTAATAGCTGGGATAAACTCAACTGAAGAAGAGACTTATGAGGAAATATCAACCATGAACAACATACCATGGTACGCAGATATTGTAAATTATCTAGCCGCTGATATCATACCCCCCGACTTAAGCTACCAACAGAAGAAGAAGTTTTTCAGAGATGTTAAACACTTCTTTTGGGATGAACCCCTCCTATTCAAAAGAGGAATAGATAATATATTCCGGCGATGTGTGCCGGAGGAAGAAGTAGGCAATGTCATTAAACATTGTCATGCTTCACCTTATGGTGGACATGCAAGCACGTCTAAAACATGCGCCAAAATATTTCAAGCAGGTTTTTATTGGCCTACTGTATGGCGCGATGTCCACACTTACATTACAAAATGTGACCGATGCCAACGCACTGGGAACATCTCAAGACGTGATGAAATGCCTTTAAGAAACATCCAAGAAGTGGAAATATTTGATGTCTGGGGTATAGATTTCATGGGACCTTTTCCTTCCTCAATGGGTAACAAGTATATCCTAGTAGCTGTCGATTATGTCTCAAAGTGGATCGAAGTTGTTGCATCACCCACAAACGATACCAAGGTAGTTATCAAACTGTTTAAGAATATTATTTTCCCTAGGTTTGGAACCCCGAGGTTAGTCATAAGTGATGGAGGATCGCATTTTATATCTAAGATATTTGACAAGCTTCTAAGCAAATACGGAGTAAAACATAGAGTAGCATCACCATATCACCCGCAAACCAGTGGCCAAGTAGAGGTATCGAATAGGGAGATTAAGCAGATCCTAGAAAAAACCGTATCATTATCCAGAAAAGACTGGTCTGGAAAACTTAAAGACGCCTTATGGGCTTATAGAACGGCTTATAAAACCCCTATTGGAACAACTCCTTATCAATTGGTTTATGGAAAGTCCTGTCATTTACCCTTCGAACTAGAACATAAAGCCTATTGGGCCATTAAATCCTTGAATCTAGATTACCTAAAAGCCGGAGAAAAACGTATCCTGGACATTCACAAGCTAGAAGAGCTTCGCATGAATGCCTATGAGAATGCCATCATATATAAGGAAAGAACCAAAATGTGGCATGATAAAAAAATCATCAAGAAAGATTTCAACATTGGTGATCCTGTTCTCCTATTTAACTCAAGGTTACGACTTTTTCCTGGTAAGCTTCGTTCAAGATGGACAGGTCCATTTGAAGTGTCAAAAGTTCTAAAGTCTGGAGCAGTAGAAATCAAAAACAATTCATGTGCTCCATTTGTGGTAAATGGACAAAGACTGAAGCTCTACAAAGGAGGCGATTTGCCTGTTGACTACTCTAGTCATATTCTTATAGACCCACCAATACCCACATAAAGTAAGATCTAATCGTCAAGCTAAACGACGTTAAACAAGCGCTGCATGGGAGGCAACCCATGGTTTATTCTTTATTTTATTTTATTTTATTTTAGTAATTTATATATTTTATCTGGACTAATTTCTTGTGTTTATATTTTCAGGATGCATCACCCCGATGGTATGGTTGTGATTTTCAGAGATGAAGCGCAAAAGGCCCGATTTGCTACCTTATCTGCTAGACCTATGGTACCCACTAGGTACCCCGATCAGAGCTGCATGGAGGCACTCGGGATTGAGCCAAGTATTCGGTATCTCTGCAACCAACTTAGCTGGGATTCTTATGCCGATGATGTCCACAAAACCTACAGGAACCTTACTCTGGAGTTTCTTAGCTCTATGGACTATAATCCACGAGTAGGTGAAGGAGATGAGCGAGGACGCCTGAGTTTCAGATTGTTTGGCACCGAGTATACCCTGACCACCAAAGAATTTGGGGATTTGCTTGGTTTCCAAACTGGACCGACCGCTATAACTGAGTTCCCATTGAGTTGCTACATGGACAGAGACATTGACAAATTTTGGCAGGACATTACTGATAGAGCCAGTCTTGACCCCTCTACCCAGCTGTCCCGGAAGATCCATAACCCAGCCTTCCGATACTTCGAGATGATCCTATGCCACACTTTCTTTGGGAGGAGTTACTGTGACCACTTGGTCACCGCTGAGGAGATCCTTTTCTTATATTGTGCTAGTCAGTCCAGACCCATAGCTAGTGGAGGTTTCCTGATAGAGAGCCTCGAGCAGACTGCTCGATCCGCTGTAGGGCTCATTCATTCCGGAGGGAATGTGACACAGATAGCTTCTGCTTTGGGTTTAGACAGTATGATAGCACAGCTGACCCCATACTGTGGATATACTTTTCTGGATTTAGACTTTTGCATGGATCGTGGATTCATGAGGAGGGCCTCTTTCCACCCATATCGGTACAGATTGCTTATCAATGACCAGACAGTTTACACCTTTACCACGCCAGGTACCTCCTCCTACCTTATTTTGGAACATTGAGGACAATGTCTGATTTAAGTGTGGGAAGAGCATTTATCGCTTTTATTTCCCATTTTTCGCTTTTATTTTTCGCTTTTATTTTTCGTTTTTCCTGCTTTTATTTTCCTTCCGCATTTTCCTTTTTTATTCGTAGTTAATAAAATGCATGTGATAGGCGAGTCTTTCTGCGTAGTGTACCCTTTCATTTCCCCCACCTTTTAGCCTTACAAAATTTTTTATTTTTCAAAGATTTATGGTTGTTTTTAAGGATTTGGGCTATGAGACAGGTCCTAGATAGGGTCTGTTTCTCGGACACTCACTTTTTGAAAAATTCGTTATCATTTTTACACCATAAGCCTTTTTGAATATTTAGATTTGATCCTTTCTCCCCAATATGCTATGATTTTGAATAAAACTGTACAAATAGGTCTTCAAGTAGTTTATCCTAGCAGTCAGCTCCGGCCTAAGCATGCTCTAAGTGTGGGATCGATGAATATAAGTGGATGATCTCTATTTTTGCCTTAAAAGTTACAAAATAAAGTATGAATACGACTACGAGTTGGGTGATCCTCACAAAGATTACTTAACTCAAGAAAGTTGTAAGCACTAACAAAAACAAGAAAAAAATATATAAGGCATATCTGTTGTAGTTGGTTCAGAGGTATCTGGTGCTGAACTTGGTAGGGCGGACTACGGTCCGATCCCCCGCAACTGCAAATGGGTAAAATAAAAAGGGATTAAACCAACTTTTGTACCAGAATCCCATCACTTGAGATCAGAGTCACTAACCGGTCGCTACACCATGAGTATGTACGGATAACGGGCTTAATGTGATTGCGCCTGAATGAAAAAGGACCTCGTACAAAAAGAAGTCTTAGCATAGTAAGGATATTTGGATCAATCTGTATACTTATGAGGTTTATGTCCGCATTTCTGCGAGTAGTGTAATTAAGATACCCTTGATTCAGATAGTTAGTGCCTGACAACACACCCTTACTCGGACTTAGAAGCCCTCTTTGCCCAAAACCTGTATACACCATAAATTTTCTTTCATCTACTTTTAAGAGTTGTTGCTTGAGGACAAGCAAAGGTCTAAGCGTGGGAGGATTTGATCGCACTAAATCGCACTATGTTTCTGACTCAAATATCACATGTTTTCCTTAGTTTTTATTGTCATTTTCTCGTATTATGTTCCTTTTTCCTTTGTTTTCAGGATTCTTGTCATTTCAGAGCCTTCTGTGAAGAAACGAGCCAAAACGCCAAGAAATTAGGGTTTTTCAAGATATTTTGCACTTATGGCGTTCAGCACCGCGCTGGCTACAGGAAACGCGATGACGTGGCCCACTTTCACCCAGAGATCAACTGCCACGTTCCCATGATGTGGCGGTTCCAGGCGCCGCGCCCGCGGCCACCCTCACCGTGCCCGCGGCCTTCACAAAAAGGCTCCCGCTCAAAAGAAGTTAAGGGGCATGCTGGTCCTTACGCACCTCAAAGTTCCTCTATAAATAGCTTTCGATTCTCATTCTTTAGTTTCATCCAAGCTTAGTACAATCTTAAGCCATATACTATCAGTTTCTGTAAAGTAATAATCTCTTCACATCGGGGAGTTATTGCGGTGTAGATTGAGTTGTAATCGAGTCTTGGAGCACTTTGGTTGAAGTTCATCATACCGGCCTTACTTTTCCGTAGATTTGTATCAGATTCAAGTCTCCGACCGGAGCAAGGTTCTAATTTATTGCATTTCTTTATTTAATTGCTCTTATCATAGTCTACACGTTTTATAGACTTTAAATGCTCTTACCATAGTCTACACGTTTTATAGACTTTAAATGCTCTTATCATAGTCTACACGTTTTATAGACTTTAAATGCTCTTACCATAGTCTACACGTTTTATAGACTTTAAATGCTCTTACCATAGTCTACACGTTTTATAGACTTTAAATGCTCTTACCATAGTCTACACGTTTTATAGACTTTAAATGCTCTTACCATAGTCTACACGTTTTATAGACTCGCACTTATTATGTCTGGCTAAACTATAAAGGTTAGGATGTAATGATTGTCATCGTGGTTGTGTTCCAATTATCATGCTAGTGAAAATACTCTGGGGATGTTTTGCTTCTAACTTAAGTCAATTGTGTTTAAATGTTTATTGGGTAAGATCGAAAGCCGTCCAAACTAATGATACGACTTGATTATTATTTAACCAAACAAAAAGAGCGACAGCCGTTGATTGGTTAAATAGGAATCATTGACCTTTTTAGAAAACGATTTTGAAACTATTTTCGGACGCGTTTGTAGGTTTAAAATCTGACTCTTGGTCAAAAGCCAAAAGTCTCTTTAAGTTAATCTTTCCGAGTAAGATCACTTTTCTGTTAAGTCAAAACTATCAATTTCTTAAAAATAGGTTTACCTCTTTAACGCGGAAGGCACCCTTTATATGTGACAATAAAGGAATTTAATTTAAAGAGTAAACTCGGTTCTTAGTAGTCAAAAGCTACAGGTTCCCGTTAAACTGATTCTTTGCTATCAATAGAAAATATTGCCCCATAAGTAGGTTCATCTACGCATGACCGGACCAATATCTGATTACATGATTTACATTCCAACCTGTCTTTTAAACTGTTATTTCCCTCGCATATTTACTTTGTGCGCTGCACTCACATCAATATCCTTATTCGCCTTAGATAAGCACCTTAGCAATAGAGTTGATAGATTGACAATTGGTCTCTGTGGTTCGATAATCTTATATATTACTTCGATAGGCTGTACACTTGCAGTACTACATTTAGGCTATACGTTACAGATAAAAACAGCCCATCATATATAACACAAAAACACGAATTGTGGAAGAGTCCATTAGTGTCAGATTTGATGATAAGCTTGGCTCTCAAAAGTCAAAGCATGATAACATTTTTGCAGCTATAGAAGTTTAATTTATAGGTATTGAAGACACTGCACCAGAAGTTCCTCACAAAGAATGACAATCAAATCCAGAAGAAGATGTCACAAACATTACAGGAACATCTGAAGAGCCCATCCAGAAAAGACAATCCAGAATCAGTTTAGCTCATCCGGAAAACAAAATTCTAGGAAAGAAAGAGGATCCAATCAGAACAAGATCTACATTCAGAAATTCGGAAGAATATTTCATGGAATTAGTATATCTGATTGACCCAACATCCATTGACGAAGCCCTTCTAGACAATGACTGGATACTTACAATGCAGGAAGAATTAAATCAGTTCACCAGAAACGATGTGTGGGATCTAGTTCCTAAACCAAAAGGATTTAACTTTATTGGAACCAAATGGGTCTTCAAAAACAAGCTAAATGAACAAGTAGATGTCGTTAGAAACAAAGCACGATTGGTGGCACAAGGTTATAGTTAGCAAGAAGGGATAGACTATACAGAAACCTTTGCTCTAGTCACCAGGTGTTGTACCCCAAAATTTTCCCTCTCATACTTCTCAAAAAATTGCAAGAAAAATCTCCAAGTTGCTCAAGTTTGCTCAAGAGTTGGATAGACAAGCTATCTCCTAAGGCAGTCTACCCCAAATTAGGGTTTTGTGTTGCATCAAGATCCTTGAGCCCAAATGACCTGAAATTCTCCATAATGTCCTAATATGCTCTCAATATCATCCATGTCAAATTTCAAGCCTTGCAAAGAAAGTTTGCTCAGTCAATTGCTCAAAAGGTCCAAAAATCGACTATGTTATGGCAAAAGTCAACTGTGACCTATAAATAGTAAAACTTCAAGATTTTTGGTCAACATTCTCATTTTGAAGGATATTTAATCATTTTATCAAGGGTTGATCATGATTCATCAAGGATTGCTCGAAATTCATCAAGATCCAAAAGTTGCTAAATTAGGGTTTTGTAGGAAAGGTCAACTCAACTTTGACCAAGCATAACTTTCTCATACTTTATGAGAAATGACCCATCCAAAGCTAATTTTTAAGAGGATGAAATTCCATATAATCCATATTCATACACCAAGATCAAGAAATGCACTCACAAGAAGTTATGAATTTGGACATTATAGGTCATTTTTGAAAGTCAACAAAAACACCTTTTTTGCCAAAGCTTATAACTTGAGCATGGAATATAAAAATTATATGAGACCAAAAGGGTTGGTTAGAGGACATATCAATATTTCTAAAAAGTCCAAGAACACTTCCAAAAGTTCAAAATTGAAGAAGTTATGCATTGTTGAAGTTGGACTTTTTTGCAAAATTGCCAAAAGTCAACTATCCCCAAAACTTCAAATTTTGTCAAATGGGCCCATTCTTTTTCACTTAATTTGAGTTTGCATCATTGTCCACGTGCCCTAGCTTCAGCCATGTGTCCATATATCATTTTTATTATTTAATTTGATTTTTATTTGAATTTATTCATTTTAAATCAAATTAAATCACATAAAATCAAAAAAATTGATAACCAAAGATCTTTTATTGATTATAGGCTTCAATGGACAGCTAGCATATCTCCAAACTCGTACCAAGGCAAATCATGTGCAAAAAGATTGAATCAAATCAAATTTGGAAGGTTTAATAATGGAGATCAAATCAAATTCATATGCATTGATATGGAAAGATTTAGTCCATATTTGTTACCCTAACACACTGAGCATTACATAAGCAAGCATAATGGCCGAAAACAAGGGTTGGAAAGTGCAGAGAGAGGCAGAACAAAAAGTGAAAAAATCACAAAAAAATGAGAGTTCGAAATCCAGGTTAGAGGCATTTTCAGAGGCCAAGACTTGTCCCAATCGCTTCCTGGGCATTCACTCAAGCTACCTGGATCCAAAGCAAGCCTTTTCAGACGTCCAAACGCGCTGTAAGTATCACGAAACTCATCTTTGTTCTTGAAATCGAAACTCACCATTCTTGCATCCATTGAATGAAATAACTGCATATTTGTAATCCTCACATCATTTGTAAACTTTTGCCATCATTTAATTTCGTTTATCTAACCTGTAATGCAAGACACCATAGCTAGGGTTTCTTGGACGCTTTTGGGGGTTTTCTTTTCAGGTGAAATTAAGCTACAAGATGGACATGGTTGTGTCTAGGGGGTTGAGACGAACTCAACCCTAGCCTTAGATTATATTTTCAAGGCCTGAGGAGGATTTTTGAATGATGCTGCACTTTTAGTTGCAGACAAAAATCCGCAGGTAATACTTGTAGGTTTTGGAGGTAGGAGACGATGATCTGTCGTTCTCCCATAAGTCCATTCAAAAACAACGCGCTTTTTTTTTGTTTTGATGGCATATAATTTGTTTTTATTATATTATGTTTTTTTTCATGCTATTAACAATTGAATCAGCATAGTGTAGTGGCAAGCGTGCAAGGGTAAACTGCCTCAGGACCTGGGTTCGAATCCCAAGTCCCCCACTTTCTCAATATTTTTTCTCTTCAGCTATTCCTATGCGCGCATAAGCTTGCAGTACACCATGTATCCTCGTCCATGCAATAGCCAGATGGCCAAAGGCCAGATCTGGTGGTCCATGAGTGGAGGTCCACCATAGTCCAAGTCCATGCGTGCCTATTGGATTCCAAAAAGTCAAAAGAGGCCAGCATAATTGGGCTTCAGAATTGCTTCCTACACCACCTATTCAGGCCCAATACTCCTCTCTTCTATTCACTTATTTTATTTTATTTCAATTTTTTTATTATTTTTATTTAATTTATTAACCAATCACAAAATTCCTCTTTCATAAAAATAAAATCACCAAAAAAATATTTTTATTCAATCAAATTTTAACTTTTATTTTTTATTAATAAATAATAATTAATTAATTTAGGTTTTAATTCTAGAATAATTTTGACTTATTTTGCAAATAATTAAAATTAATTAGATTTAATTAGGTTTTAATTACTAATTCAATTCATTTTATATTTCTTTCTTAAAATATCAAAAACTCAAAAAATAATTTATTTTTCATTTAATTAACTTATTAATTTAATTTAGTAATTAATTTAGGATTTATTTCTTTCTTAAAATAAAAACAACAAAAAGATATTTTCTTTAATCAAAAGGGTCAAAACCCTAATCATGCACTCGATTTAATTTCCCGCACGCGTTACTTATTTTTATCTAATAATGTACTTGCTCCCGGATTGTAATAGTTAAATAGGACATTTACTTTTACCGCTTTTATTTTCAAAGGGTTGTTTTTGGCGATGTAAATACCCGACGCCTTGTAATAGTTAGTTTAATTTCCGCACCTTTAATTTCTGCAAATATTCAACAGTTAGATGTTTGATAATAGGGTTTGCATGACAATACTGAATGCTTAAACTAAAATTAAATTAGATGACCCCTAACATGTGCAAAGATAAAAAATAACTGAAAATAACACATTCGCACATGCGCACTCTTAGGGTGCACCCCACTTGGTTGCCTTCGTGCACGGTCATTGAGTATAGGTCGTGTTAGAGGTCGTCCTCTTGTCTAAAAGATCATAGTTGCCTCGAAACTGTTTCCTCAGATATAGTTGCCTCAAACAAATGATCTAAGACATTAGGGTTACCGCTAAGGCGTCCTAACAATGCTTTAGTGACAGTATATCCCTCATTCGAATTGACCCTCAAACTCCAACTACGGTGCTACCTACTCATTGATAGTGGGATAGCACTGTCTAAAGGAAATTAGCACAGAACGATTTCTTTTTCGAGTAGGTAGATTAACTCTTAGATACTTGCTCATTCAAAAAACAAAACCTTTTTCACACTTACACTCCTTTTCAAACAAAGTTTTCAAAAACACTTCATTATACTCGTGAGGACAGAAGCAAGAGTTAAATCGAAGTTTCAAACAAAAACTTTTTCAAACCCACAAGCACAAAGAAAACAATTTTGAAAACAATTGAGCAAGTACCTAAGAGCCTGTAGATAACTACGGATAGAAAGGGTGCTAACACCTTCCCTTTCTATAATCTACCCCCCGAACCCGAGAAATATCTCGAAAAAAAGGAATTTTTCTGTGCTTTTTTCCTTTCCTTGTTGGATAAAATAAAAGTCGGTGGCGACTCTTGGTTACCGCGACATTTTGCGAGCACAAACGCAAAACGCAAACCAGCATTCCAAAAAACAGTCAGTTCTTCCCACCGTATCACAGAACTGACAACTCTACTAGGGATATCTATAAGTGGGGTGTACCTTAGGAATAGTTCATAATGTTTTCAATTGCTTGATTTGTATGCTTTATCTTTGTGGGCTTGAATCGGAGTTACTATAGATCCTAACCCAGATCTGGGGCATACCCTTTAGGTAAGTAGCAATAAACTGTGAGGGAACTGTACGACGTAGACTGATACGGTTGAAGCAGTAGCTACGTTGGTGTGGCACTTTAGTATGTACCGATATCCCTTGTGGCGCAACAAGGAGAATATGGGTCTTCTGAGGGGTCATTAAGCACCAACTGACCTTAGCACCTTTAAATTGACCAACTTGGCCATAGAACAGTAGCAGTATGCTACACTCATTGAGACCAAACTCTAGCGATGATTTCGGCCGTAAGAAAAGGTTCCTAAACTGGAATTATGACCGATCGAGGGTGGTCAGTGATATTGAGATCCTCTAGAACCCGGTTACTATTTCTAGGACAGGTTTGAACCAACTGAACTGAAAGAGGGTAGTACCTAAGCTCCTTGCCAGCCTAAAATCTAAGGGCTATCTGTGTGACTTGTTTGCCCTTACCATGTTTGCTATTTGTGGATACTTGTGTTGTGTTTTCTATCATGACATCATGACATCATGACATTGCATGCATCTTGCATTGGACTAACCTATTTCAAAGACAGGAGAGATTCATCTTTGTTCAGTTTTATAGGTCATGGCACCCATGCGTAGAAACACTATTCGGATCAACTTTATCCAGGTTCCCACTCAGCTTAAGGAATTGGTTGAAAAGATTTCAGATACTACCTCCTTTATCATAAGACATGGTCACCTCCTGGGTTTGGTCACTTCCAAATTGGACGAACAGATGATGAGTGTCTTAGTCCAGTTCTTTGATCCACTGTACCATTGCTTTACTTTTCCGGACTACCAGTTGGTCCCTACCTTAGAAGAGTTCTCTGATCTGCTTGGTATCTCTATTCTGGAGCAGACCCCGTTCACAGGTTGGGAGAAGATCCTTAGGCCGAAAGAGATTGCTTCAGCCCTCCATCTGACAAAGGCTGAGGTAATGTCTAATTGGGAAACTCGTAGTGGAACAAAGGGCTTCTTGACTAAATTCTTGGTTGGTAAGGCTAATCAGTTCTGGGACAGTCTAGACTTCTAGGCATTTGAAGACATTCTGGCTCTTCTCATATATGGTTTGGTGTTGTTTCCTAATTCGGATTCCTTCGTCGACGTGAATGCAGTAAAGATTTTCATATCCGGTAATCCTGTGCCCACTCTCTTGGGTGACATTTTGCACTCTCTTTATGCCCGTACTGCTCAGAAACAGGGAACCCTTATGTGTTGTGCGCCATTGCTGGCGAGGTGGTTTATTTCTCACCTCCCCAAATCAGTGTTGAAGAACAAGGAAGGCATGGGCTGGGCCTATAGGATTATGTCTCTCTCTCACAATGACATCATTTGGACTATTAAGGGCATGGAAGACGTGGCTATTATTGATTGATGTGGGGAATACCCCAATGTTCAACTGATAGGAACCAATGGAGGGATCACTTATAATCCGTGTTTAGCCTTACGTCAGTTTGGGCGAGCCAGGAGGGAAGGACTTCATGAGTTACTGATGCCAAGTATTGTCTTTGACTTCCAAGGGGATAGTGACGAGCAACGCCGCAGATTCATAAGAGCTTGGGATAGAGTACACAGGTCTGATCCGCACGAGCTGGGTGCAAAGACTTCTCTTCTGATGGAGCCATATCTCAGATGGGTTCGAATCCGTGCCCAAAAGTTGGGAATGCTGTATGAAGCCGTCTTGCCTATCATTGTTGAGGTTGCTGATGAATAAGGGGTTCCTCCTACCATCCTTCATCTGTACATGCCTACTGACATTGGGGCATTAAAGAGATTGTGGATGCAACTGAGAGAAGAGCGGGATACTTACAGAGAAAAGTATCACGAGCAAGAGCAGAAGATTCAGAAGTTGACAAGGAAGCTGGAGAATGAGCGGATCCTCAATGGCTATGTCCGCACCGACAAGAAACGACCATGGGAACACTGATTGTCTTTTGATTATTTCTAGTTTTGATTTACTTTTCAACTTTTCTTTCTTGTAACGCCTTAAAGGCATTTGTTGAACAATTGAATTCAAAGTTTACCTAATAAAAGTGTGTTTCATTGTGGTTTACGAATTTGAATCCCTAAAGTCTTTGAAATCATATCATGCACATATCATTCCCATGCACCTCATAATAGGTACCCTTACAGGTTTTCTCATCTTCTTCGCTATTTATTTCAGCATCATGTCTTCTGAAACATTAACTGAACAAGCAATCAAGGCTCTGCAGGCTCAAAACGCCCAGTTCCAGGAATTATTCATGAGTTTGGCTAAGGGTCAGCAAGATCTGAAGACCCTTATCTTGAAAGAGAAGAAGAAGAAGAAGAAGAAGAAGAAGAAGAAGAAGAAGAATAAGAAGACGGTCCTATTCAATATGGGTCGCAGATTCAGAAATGATTTGCAAGAAGAGGTTTATTTGACCCACTCATCTGGAGGGGGAGATAATCAGGAAGAAAGGAGGGCTTCTAGCCCTGTGGTTTCAGACAACGAGACTGACTTTGACGAAGACCAGTATCCTCCGACTGAGGATAGATATAAATAACTAGAATACCGGTTGAGTGCGATGGAAGTTCAAAAAGTGCCTGGTTTGGACTTTGGTGATTTGGGTCTGTCATCTGGGGTGGTAATTCCCCACAAGTTTAAAGCACTGATCTTTGCAAAATACAACGGGGTTTCTTGCCCAAAGCTGCACCTCCGTTCGTATGTTAGAAAGATTCAGCCATACACCACTGATAAGAATCTCTGGATCCACTTCTTTCAAGACAGTATCTCAGGGACTCAGCTTGAATGGTTTTACCAGCTGGAAGGAGCCAGTATCCATAATTGGGAAGATTTGGCCGCTGCTTTCTACAAGCAGTACCAATATAATGCCGACCCCTCTCCCACGCGTACCCAACTCCAGGGTATGTCTATGGGTGCGGGCGAAGGTTTCAAAGATTACGCTCAGAAGTGGAGGGACCTTGCTGGGAGAGTGCAACCACCCTTGGCTTATAGGGAGCTAGTAGATATGTTTCTGGGGACCTTGTCGGGTCCGTATTTCAACCATCTGATTGGAAGTTCCTCATCCAGGTTTACGGAGCTGATTATGACCGGGGAAAGAATTGAGGCATGTATCGAGAGCGGTAAAATACAGAAGGGTGCTTCATCAAGCACCGAGAAGAAACATTTTAAGAAGGAGTCCAATGCTGTTTACAGTTCGAGAAGCCAGAATAGACCTGAACGCCACCAAGCTGTTAATGCGGTGGTTATATCAAGACCTGCTGGTGCTCCTCAGTGCAACAATCAGCCAAGGGCCGAAAGGCCGCAAAGACAATTCACTCAGCTCAACATGACTTTATCCCAAATTCTGCCGCAGTTATTGAAGACCAACTTGGTGATCCCGAAGGAGGCACCGAAGACTCCCAACACTACATCACCCATGTACGATCCAAATGCCTGATGTGCTTTTCACTCTGACATCCTGAGGCATGATATTGATAACTGTTGGGTCTTAAAGAACAAAGTACATGACTTGATTGATGCGAAGGAGATTAAATTCTAAGCACCTGAAAGACCTAATGTTGTGACAGCTCCTATGCCCAAGCATGGAGTGAATGCTATAGATGAAGACTCATTTGTGGTTTATGTGAAAGACATTGTTACTCCATTGATGACTGTAAAGAAGAACCTTCTGTTAGCCGGTTTATTTCCGGGTTGTGACGAAGGTTGTTGTATGTGTTTCGTCCTATCTACATGTTGCCATATTTTGAAGTCAGGTGTCCAATGCCTGATGGATAATAAAGAAATTTTGTTTGAGAAGACTGTTGTTCCTTTGGTTCCTACTGAAGAAGTTGCTATAACCACCATTTTCGACAATTCTTCCAAGGCTTCCTCGAGAAAGCCTGTTAGAATTACATATGTTCCAAGAATCGCTCCCTTGATTATTACTGTTCCTGGGCCTATCCCCTATACATCTGATAAAGTTATCCCATAGCACTACGGGGCTGACTTGTATTATCACAGATTTAAACAAGATTTGAATGTTGATACTGACGTCAGCAATATTGTTGGACCTGCCAAAGTCACCCGCAGCGGAAGACTTTTCTCCCTTGAGATCTCTCTACCAACTGTTCGGAAGCCTATTGTTATTACACCTACCAGTGCACCTGCTACTGTTTCTGTTCAAGTTCCCATTCTTACCCCTGTTGTCGAGTCATCTGAAACTCGGGGCAAAGGGATCACCGGTGAGCCTGCCCAAACGGAGGCACCGAAGAAGATTACTGTTGAAGCCTCTAGACAAGAGATGGAGTAAATTTTGAAGATCATCAAAAAGAGCGACTACAATGTAGTCGAGCAGCTGGGGCAAACCCCGTCCAAAATTTCTATGTTGTCTCTGTTGCTATGCTCAGAAGCCCATGCCAAGGCTCTGATTACTTTCCTAAAAACTGCACACGTACCCCAGGAAACATCAGCTGATCAGTTTAAAGATTGTGTGGTAAGTCTGACTGCTGATAATGGGTTGGGTTTCTCTGACACCGACTTGACCGCTAAGGGGAAGAATCACAATGACGCCCTGCATGTCTCCATTGAGTGCAGGGGCACTACTCTTGCTCACGTATTGGTGGATACGGGGTCCTCGTTGAATGTGTTACCCAAGAAGGCTCTAGATCGGTTAGATTGTGAAGGTTTGGAGCTGAAACCAAGCAACATTGTAGTCAAGGCCTTTGACGGGTCCAAGAGGATGGTACATAGAGAAGTGGATATTCCGATTAAGGTTGGTTCTCAGGTTTTCGCATCTACATTCTATGTGATGGACATTCGGCCATCTTATTCTTGTTTGCTAGGTCGTCCGTTGATCCACAAAGCTGGGGCAGTAACCTCAACACTCCACCAGAAGTTAAAGTACCCAGTGAAAGGGAAGATTGTGACAGTACAAGGAGAAGAGGAGTACATGGTGAGCCACCTCAACTCTTTTCGATATGTAGAGATGGATGGGGAGTTCATTGAGACCCCATTTCAGCATTTTGAAAAGGTTCCCCAGACATTTGCATCAACTGAGACTGTTCTTGAAGATCCTCCAATGAAGATGGCTTCCTTTAAGGATGCCTGGGCTGTTGTTGAGAAAGGTGGGTGTGCAAAGTGGGGCCAAGTCCCTAATTTTGCACATAAGACTAACAAGTTTGGTTTGGGTTTCACTGCAGAAGCTCAAAAGGCTGTTCGGAGTGCGCGGATCGGAAGACCTCCCATGTTCATCAGCAATTCAGGAGTGAATGCCATTGAAGACGATGTTGAAGAGTCTGAGTTTGACAGCTGGATTTACCCAACAACCGACGGTGGATTAAGCAACTGGACAGCAAAGGACTTCGTCCCAATTTCTTTTATTACCCAGTAATGAGACTTTTGTTTTGAATTTGTAACAGACAATGTTTTAAACTTTACGGCTCGGTGTCTTACCCGGGGCACCGTGGCTTCATTTGTGAGGGCTTTATGTGTGTCATCTACATATATCATTAATAAAAGCATTGGACGTTTCTTGCATTTCAAATTTTGCGCTCCTTGTTTTTCTTTTATTATATATTACAAAACAGCTATTTTACACACACTCACATATACAGGTCTGCATCCACTATGGATCCCACTGATAACGACTCTGCTACTACCGGTTATAACTTCGAAAGTCCGATCAACTTGGCCGAAGACGAAGGTGAAGATGATTGTGAAGTGCCTGGTGAACTTGCTAGACTGTTACTTCAAGAAGAGAGGGCCATACAGCCGCATGAAGAGCCCATGGAAACAGTAAATCTGGGTACAAAGGTAGACAAGAAAGAGGTCAAGATCGATGCGAATCTGGAGCCTAGTGTTAAGCAACGGTTGATTCAGATGTTGCGAGACTATGTTGAGATCTTAGCCTGGTCTTATGAAGATATGCCTGGTTTGGATACCGATATTGTGGTTCACCGATTGCCTACCAAGGAAGACTGTCCTCCAGTGAAACAGAAGGTTCGCCGAATGCGCCCGGATATGTCTGAGAAAATAAAGGCTGAAGTTATGAAACAATTTGATGTCGGTTTTCTAGCAGTTACTTCTTACCCGCAGTGGGTGGCCAATGTGGTTCCTGTGCCGAAGAAGGATGGTAAGGTTCAAATGTGCGTTGACTATAGGGATCTGAACAGGGAAAGCCCCAAGGATGATTTCCCTCTACCTCATATCGATGTTCTGGTTGACAACACTGCACAGCATAAGGTCTTCTCCTTTATGGATGGTTTCTCCGGTTATAATCAGATTAAAATGGCTCCCGAATACATGGAGAAGACGACCTTTGTTACTCAATGGGGTACCTTTTTCTACAAGGTCATGCCTTTTGGATTGAAGAATGCTGGGGCAACGTATCAGCGTGCCATGGTCGCTTTGTTCCATGACATGATCCATCATGAGATTGAGGTATACGCCGACGACATGATTTCCAGATCTCAAACTGAAGAAGAACATCTGGACCACCTTCAGAAGTTATTTGACAGGTTGAAGTTGTACAAGCTAAGGTTAAACCCGAACAAGTGTACCTTCAGGGTGAGATCTGGTAAACTGCTGGGTTTCGTCGTAAGCAACAAAGGTATTCAGGTGGATCCTGCAAAGGTGAAGGCTATACAGGAGATGTCGGCTCCCCGAACAGAAAAAGAAGTCAGAGGCTTTCTGGGACGCTTGAACTATATTGCCCGATTCATCTCACATCTGACTGCTACTTGTGAGCCAATCTTCAAGTTACTGAAGAAAGATCAAGTAGTAAGATGGAATGATGAATGTCAGGACGCTTTCAAAAGGATCAAAGAGTATCTCCAAGAGCCACCTATTCTGATGCCTCCAGTTGAAGGGAGACCTCTGATCTTATACTTGACAGTACTCAACAATTCAATGGGGTGTGTGATGGGGCAGCATGACGAGTCTGACCGAAAAGAGCATGCTATTTATTACCTTAGAAAAAAGTTTACTGACTGCGAGACCCGATACTCGTTGCTCGAGAAAACTTGTTGCGCTTTGGCATGGGCTGCTCGCCGGCTGAGACAGTATATGCTGACTCACACTACTCTATTGATATCAAAAATGGATCCAATCAAGTATATCTTCGAGAAGCCTGCCTTGTCCGGAAGAACAGCAAGATGGCAGATGATCTTGATTGAGTATGACATCCAGTACACGACCCAAAAGGAAATCAAGGGAAGTGTGTTGGAAGATCATTTGGCACATCAGGCAGTGGATGATTACCAGTCTATGAACTTTGAATTCCCGGATGAGAATATCATGATAGTAACTGACTATGAAGAACCTGGACCGGATGAAGGACCTGAGGAAGGATCCCGATGGTCTATGTGCTTTGATAGAGCTTCAAACACTTTGGGTAATGGCATTGGCGCCGTGATCATATCTCCTAAAAGCTCTCATACTCCGTTCACCGCCCGACTATGTTTCAACTGCACCAACAACATGGCGGAGTATGAAGCGTGCATCATGGGTCTTCGAGCGGCTATTGACCTAAGAATTAAGTTCTTGAGTGTCTTCGGAGATTCCGCTCTCGTGATCAGTTAGATCAAAGGCGAGTGGGATACGAAACACCCGAATCTTATTCCTTACAAGGAGTGTGTATTGACGTTGCTTCCGCACTTCGAGGAGATAACCTTTGAACACTTCCCTAGAGAGGAGAATCAGTTGGCGGACGCGCTGGCTATGATGTATTCTATGTTCAAAGTCAATTGGGACAACGAAGCTCCCCAGATTATCATTGAAATATTGGATGAAACTGCACATTGCTATGACATTGAGACTGAAGAGGTAGCGGATAAACCTTGGTTTCATGAGGTGAAGAGGTACCTTGAGGCTCGGGAATACCCCCAGGGTGCATCTGTTAATGATAAGAAGTTTCTGAGGAGGTTCGCGGCGAAATTCTTCATCAGCAATGGTATTCTTTACAAGCGTAACCATGATTCGATCATTACAAACAATGGTACAAATCTCAACAATAAAATTATCACCGAGCTCTGCAAACAATTCAAGATACAGCATCACAACTCTTCTCCTTACCGACCGAAGATGAATGGGGCTATAGAAGCGGCTAATAACAACATCAAGAAGATTGTGCAGAAGATGACGGTGACATACAAAGATTGGCACGAGATGTTACCATTTGCTCTTCATGGGTATTGTACCTCAACGCGGATGTCAACAGGGGCAACACCCTATTCCTTGGTATATGGCATGGAGGCCATCTTGCCCATCGAAGTTCAGATACCCTCTCTTCGGATTATGAAGGATGCAGGTTTGAGCGAAGATGACTGGATTCAGACCCGGCTTGATCAACTGAACTTAATCGATGAAAAGAGACTTACTGCTATTTTTCATGGTTAGACGTATCAAAAGCGGATGATCAAGGCATTTAACAAGAAAGTCAGACGACAAGAGTATCAAGTTGGGGACCTAGTTATCAAGCGCATTATCTTACCTCAAGGTGATCCCAGGGGCAAATGGACCCCTACTTACGAAGGGCCATTTGTGGTTAAGAACATTTTCTCGGGAGGAGCTATGATTCTAACCACCATGGATGGTGACGACCTTCCTCACCCCGTCAATACAGACATAGTGAAAAAATACTACGCATAATCAAAGACCAGCTTGGTAGACTGGCCTAGGCAAAAATAAGGGCTTCTCGGCGAACCAAAAGGGTTCGGGCAAAAATAAGGGATGAAAATGAAAAAATATGTACACCCGGCAAGTCGAAAACCTGAAAAGGCGGCTTGGGCAAAAAAGGGTATCCCGGTGGACTGAAAACCCGAAAGGGAGGTCCAGGCAAAAATTAGGGATCAAAGTGTAACACTATGTCTCATTGGATCACCTTGCAACCAGACTTCAGTTTCAACTAGCAAGCTCGGACGGTGCTAATCAATCTGATCTACCTTCAACCAAGTAGCAAAGTGATTAGATGCTCGAGGACATAAAAGCAATAGCAGATTTGGAACCCAGTGGGATTATTCACATAGTTGTTTTGTTTAGTTTTTCACAAATGGTGTAAAATCTATTTGTTCGGCGGCGTTCCCTTACTAGGACGTCAGCCTCTTGTACAAAAAACGCCTATTTACAGGCCAAACTTCAAAATCAATACAATTCATTTTCAGAGAAATTTCAAACTGTTTCTACTTTTTCTGTTTTGTTTTGCAAAGAACGTCCAATGTTCATTTTTTATATATGCATTTGACATTAATTGTTGCTCATGAATATTTACATGTAAAACGAAAGACGATTACTTGTAATATCAGAAACAGGGGCAAATAAGAATTGTCCAAACTATACATTTGCTCTATCCACCAGGTATAAGGGTAGATTTAGTTGAAGAATATGGCTAAGGTTCTTTCACTCCCCGCAGAGTAAGATAGTAATGATAGTTCTCCCCAGCTGAGACTTGCAACTGTGATCGAATCGGTAATATTCCCCCTAAGCAGAGTTTATCTACCATCAGCACTGAGAGGTCTTAATATTCCCCAACGGAGTATAAGGATATTCCCCGGTAGAATACAAGATATCCCCAGTGGTGTTTGAAATTTTTCCCAGCGCAATCTAAAAAAGCTTCCCTAGTAGAATTTGGAGAATCATCCCCACTAGACTTTGGAAGGTTGTCCCCAGCATAGCTCAAGGGATTATCCCCACTAGAGTCTAAAAGGTAATCCCCAGCGAAGTTGAAACTGAAAGATCATCCCCAACGGAGTTCTTTCCTGTCACAAACAGAATTCAAATCCCCAGCAGGATTCAATATCACCAGCAACGGTAATTCGTCCCCAACGGAATTTATCGGTGGAATCCTCAGCAGAGCATCTCTTCTCCACAGAGTAATCTCCTCATCAGTTTATTCCTCAACGGAGTTATCCTCTCCTGCAGGTTTATTCTCGCAATCATCTTCATTCGATATCCCCAACGGAAATGAAGAAGTCAACTCTTTTCTCCAGCAGCTATCTGGGATTTATTTTCCCCAGCTAAAACATCACATTTCCATACATCATGATACATGCATATACGCATCATACAACACAATCTCATTTATTTTGAGAACATCATTGCTTGATATATATCATGCATTGGATACAACTGACCTTTACCTTTCAGGAAGGATGCATTTAAGTTCTCATCTATGTCGAACTACTGACCAGTTCTTAAATCTCAACTGAATTATTCTCGGTTGAATTACAGATAAGGTTCTAAATCTCGACAATTTTCCTCCGTTGAAGTGTGGACGAGTTCTTAAATCTCAACAGAATTATCCTCCATTGAAATACAGAAAGTCCTAGATCTCGATGAAGATGTTTCACCCAGTCGAAGTGTTGACCGGTTCTTAAATCTCAACTGAATTATCCTCGGTTGAATTACATATAAGGTTCTAAATCTCGACAATTTTCCTCCGTCAAAGTGTGGACAAGTTCTTAAATCTCAACAGAATTATCCTCCGTTGAAGTACAGACAGTCCTAGATCTCGATGAAGATGTTTCCCTCAGTCGAAGTACTGACCGGTTCTTAAATCTCAACTGAATTATCCTCGGTTGAATTACAGATAAGGTTTTAAATCTCGGCAAAGTTCCTCCATCGAATTACTGACAGTTCTTAAATCTCAACAGAATTATCCTCCGTTGAATTACAAACAGTCCTAAATCTCGATGAAGATGTTTCCCTCAGTCGAAGTATTGACCGGTTCTTAAATCTCAACTGAATTATCCTCGGTTGAATTACAGATAAGGTTCTAAATCTCGGAAAAGTTCCTCCATCGAAGTGTGGACGAGTTCTTAAATCTCAACAGAATTATCATCCATTGAAGTACAGACAGTCCTAGATCTCGATGAAGATGTTTCCCTCAGTCAAAGTACTGACTGGTTCTTAAATCTCAACTGAGTTATTCTCGGTTGAATTACAGATAAGGTTCTAAATCTCGGTAATTCTCCTCATTCGAAGTACTGACCGGTTCTTAAAATCTCAACTAAATTATCCTCGGTTGAATTACAGATAAGGTTCTAAATCTCGACAGAGTTCCTAAGTCTCAACAAAGATCCGACTTCCCCAAGCGGAATCTTCCACAAACAACAGGTATGCAAGTTCTCGCTAAGGAATCTCTTATGCAATCGAAACTCCTGCAGATGGCATCTTTAAGCCCATCTTCCCGCCAGCAATCTCCAAATGGCATCTGTAAGCCCATTCCCGACATCACAAGGCTGATACCACTGCATGCGAGTGCAAATTTCTGGGCACTCTAGTGTTCAATCATCTTCCACCTTCGGATCACGAAAGGCACGAAAGCCAATCTACATCCTCAGGTTTAAGAAGATTGAACAGGGGAAGCTGTTGTACCCCAAAATTTTCCCTCTCATATTTCTCAAAACATTTCAAGAAAAATCTCCAAGTTGCTCAAGTTTGCTCAAGAGTTGGACAAACAAGCTATCTCCTAAGGCAGTCTACCCCAAATTAGCGTTTTGTGTTGCATCAAGATCCTTGAGCCCAAATGACCTCAAATTCTCCCTAATGTCCTAATATGCTCTCAAGATCATCCATGTCAAATTTCAAGCCTTGCAGAAAAAGTTTGCTCAGTCAATTGCTCAAAAGGTCCAAAAATCGAATGTGCTAGGGCAAAAGTCAACTGTGACCTATAAACAGTCAAACTTCAAGATTTTTGGTCAACATTCTCATTTTTAAGTATATTTCATCATTTTATCAAGGGTTGATCATGATTCATCAAGGATTTCTCAAAATTCATCAAGACCCAAAAGTTGCTAAATTAGGGTTTTGTAGGAAAAGTCAACTCAACTTTGACCAAGCATAAATTTCTCATACTTTATGAGAAATGACCCATCCAAAGCACATTTTGAATAGGATGAAATTCCCTACAATCCATCTTCATACCCCAAGATCAAGAAATGCACTCACAAGAAGTTATGAATTTGGACATTATAGGTCATTTTTGAAAGTCAACAAAACACCTTTTTTAGCAAAGCTTATAACTTGAGCATGGTATATAAAAATGAGATGATACCAAAAGGGTTGGTTAGAGGACATATCAAGCTTTCTAAAAAGTCCAAGAACACTTCCAAAAGTTCAAAATTGAAGAAGTTATGCATTGTTGAAGTTGGACTTTTTTGCAAAATTGCCAAAAGTCAACTATCCCCAAAACTTCAAATTTTGTCAAATGGGCCCATTCTTTTTCACTTGATTTGATTTTTCATCATTGTCCACGTGCCCTAGCTTCAGCCATGTGTCCATATATCATCTTTATTATTTAATTTGATTTTTATTTGAATTTATTCATTTTAAATCAAATTAAATCACATAAAATCAAAAAAATTGATAACCAAAGATTTTTTATTGATTATAGGCTTCAATGGATAGCTAGCATATCTCCAAACTCGTACCAAGGCAAATCATGTGCAAAAAGATTGAATCAAATCAAATTTGGAAGGTTTAATAATGGAGATCAAATCAAATTCATATGCATTGATATGGAAAGATTTAGTCCATATTTGTTACCCTAACACAATGAGCATTACATAAGCAAGCATAATGGACGAAAACAAGGGTTGGAAAGTGCAGAGAGAGGCAGAACAAAAAGTGAAAAAATCACAAAAAAGTGAGAGTTCGAAATCCAGGTTAGAGGCATTTTCAGAGGCCAAGACTTGTCCCAATCGCTTCTTGGTCATTCACTCAAGCTACCTGGATCCAAAGCAAGCTTTTTCAGACGTCCAAACGCGTTGTAAGTCTCACGAAACCCAGCTCTGTTCTTGAAATCGAAACTCACTATTCTTGCATCCATTGAATAAAATAACTGCATATTTGTAATCCTCACATCATTTGTAAACTTTTGGCATCATTTAATTTCGTTTATCTAACCTGTAATGCAAGACACCATAGCTAGGGTTTCTTGGACGCTTTTGGGGGTTTTCTTTTTAGGTGAAATTAAGCTACAAGATGGACATGGTTGTGTCTAGGGGGTTGAGACGAACTCAACCCTAGCCTTAGATTCTATTTTCAAGGCCTGGGGAGAATTTTTGAATGATGTTGCGCTTTTAGCTGCGGACAAAAATCCGTAGGTAATATTTGCAGGTTTTGGAGGTAGGAGACGATGAGCTGTCGTTCTCCCATAAGTCCATTCAAAAACAGCGCGCTTTTTTTTTGTTTTGCTGGCATATGATTTGTTTTTATTATATTATGTTTTCTTTGCATGTTATTAACAATTGAATCAGCATAGTGTAGTGGCAAGCGTGCAAGGGTAAACTGCCTCAGGACCTGGGTTCGAATCCCAGGTCCCCCACTTTCTCAATATTTTTTCTCTTCAGGTATTCCTATGCGCGCATAAGCTTGTAGTACACCATGTATCCTCGTCCATGCAATAGCCAGATGGCCAAAGGCCAGATCTGGTGGTCCATGAGTGGAGGTCCACCATAGTCCAAGTCCACGCGTGCCTATTGGATTCCAAAAATTCAAAAGAGGCCAGCACAATTGGGCTTTAGAATTGCTTCCTACACCACCTATTCAGGCCCAATACTCCTCTCTTCTATTCACTTATTTTATTTTATTTCAATTGTTTTATTATTTTTATTTTATTTATTAACCAATCACAAAATTCCTCTTTCATAAAAATAAAATCACCAATAAAATATTTTTATTCAATCAAATTTTAACTTTTATTTTTTATTAATAAATACTAATTAATTAATTTAGGTTTTAATTCTAGAATAATTTTGACTTATTTTGCAAATAATTAAAATTAATTAGATTTAATTTAGGTTTTAATTACTAATTCAATTAATTTTATGTTTCTTTCTTAAAATATCAAAAACTCAAAAAATAATTTATTTTTCATTTAATTAATTTATTAATTTAATTTAATAATTAATATAGGATTTATTTCTTTCTTAAAATAAAAACAACAAAAAGATATTTTCTTTAATCAAAAGGGTCAAAACCCTAATCATGCACTCAATTTAATTTCCCGCACGCGTTACTTATTTTTATCCAATAATGTACTTTCTCCCGGATTGTAATAGTTAAATAGGACATTTACTTTTACCGCTTTTATTTTCAAAGGGTTGTTTTTGGCGATGTAAATACCCGACGCCTTGTAATAGTTAGTTTAATTTCCGCACCTTTAATTTCTGCAAATATTCAACTGCTAGATGTTTGATAATAGGGTTTGCATGACAAGACTGAATGCTTAAACTAAAATCAAATTAGATGACCCCTAACATGTGCAAAGATAAAAAATAACTGAAAATAACACATTCGCACATGCGCACTCTTAGGATGCACTCCACTTGGTTGCCTTCGTGCACGGTCATTGAGTATAGGTTGTGTTAGAGTTCGTCCTCTTGTCTAAAAGATCATAGTTGCCTCGAAACGGTTGCCTCGGATATAGTTGCCTCAAACAAATGATCTAAGACATTAGGGTTACCCCTAAGGCGTCCTAACATTGCTTTAGTGATCGTATGTCCCTCATTCAAATTGACCCTCAAACTCCAACTACGGTGCTACCTACTCATTAATAGTGGGATAAAACTGTCTAAAGGAAATTAGCACAGAACAATTTCTTTTTCGAGTAGGTAGATTAACTCTTAGATACTTGCTCATTCAAAAAAAAAACCTTTTTCACACTTACACTCCTTTTCAAACAAAGTTTTCAAAAACACTTCATTATACTCTTGAGGACAGAAGCAAGAGTTAAATCGAAGTTTCAAACAAAAACTTTTTCAAACCCACAAGCACAAAGAAAAAAAATTGAAAACAATTGAGCAAGTACCTAAGAGCCCGTAGATAACTACGGATAGAAAGGGTGCTAACACCTTCCCTTTCTATAATCTACCCCCCCCCCCCCCGAATCCGAGAAATATCTCAAAAAAAGGAATTTTTTTTGTGCTTTTTTCCTTTCCTTGTTGGATAAAATAAAAGTCGGTGGCGACTTTTACTTACCGCGACATTTTGCAAGCACAAACGCAAAACGCAAACCAGCATTCCAAAAAACAGTCAGTTCTTCCCACCGTATCACACCAGATTAGAATCTATTAGACTTTTAATTTCTTTTGCAGTAAATAATGGCATCACTCTTTATCAGATGGATGTTAAAAGTGAGTTTTTAAATGGTTACACTGATGAAGAAGTTTATTTGCACCAACCCCCTGGTTTTGAAAATTCAAAACACCCAGATCATGTCTATAAACTTAAGAAATCACTATATGGTCTAAAACAAGCTCCCAGAGCTTGATATGAAAGACTAAGTAATTTTATGTTAGAAAATGATTTTATCAGAGGGAAGGTGGACACTACTTTATTCTGTAAACTATTTTAAAATGACATTTTGGTTTGTCAAATTTACATATATGATATTATTTTTGGATCTACTAAAGCCTCTTTGGGAAGAGAATTTGCTAAGTCTATGCAGGTAGAGTTTGAAATGAGCTTGATGAGAGAACTCAAGTTATTTTTGAGTATCCAAATAAATCAAACTCTAGAAGGAACCTACATACATCAAAGCAAGTATGTCAAAGAACTTCTGAAGAAATTTGACCTGTCAGAATGTAAGCCAGCCAAAACTCCCATGCATCTCACATGCATTTTGGAAAAGGAAGAGGTAAGTAAGAAGGTAGAACAGAAGATCTACAGAGGTATGATTGGTTCTATCTTATATTTAACAGCTTCAAGACCTGATATTTTGTATAGTGTATGTCTGTGTGCTAGATTCCAATCAGATCCTAGAGAATCTCACTTAACAGTTTTTAAGCGAATTTTCAAGTATCTGAAGGTACTACTAATCTTGGTCTTTGTTATAGAAAAACCAAAGAATACAAATTAGTAGGTTACTGTGATGCTGACTTCGCTGGAGACAGAATAGAAAGGAAAAGTACTTTTGGGAGCTGCCAATTTTTGGGAGACAATCTAATCTTGTGGTCCAGCAAGAGGAAATCCACCATTGCTTTGTCAACTGCTGAAGCTGAATATATAGCAACAGCCGGATGCAGCACACATATGCTCTGGATGAAAAGTCAACTTGAAGAATTTGATTCAGGTGTTCTCAGTCAGTTAATCTTATATATGTCCAATTCTGGCCAGGCATATATGTTTGATCTCCTTTCTTGTGTGTGTCTAATCCTTACCCGACATACCCTTCCTGATAACTACCTTTCACCAAAAGAAAAAAGAAAAAATACAGAAAACCAAAAATTAAATAATACTCGACTGTCTTTAAAGTGCAAATTTTATGGTTCTATTGAGTATTCAATCCTCTTCTACCTTGATTGTTCGAAAGGCTAGCGCCAATCTCACCCTCAGGTGAAAGAAGATTGAATAGGGGTAGCTTTTGTACCCCAAAATTCTCCCTTTTTCATTTTAATACTATTTGGCTTATACTTTATCATCATATGCGTACATACATTCCATCAGCTCTATACTCATGGAATCAAGGTTTTTCTCTGTAAAAAGAGATGTGAAAGATGATTGTTCCGTTAAGTAGAACTGTGAAGCAAAACTCGGGGTTTCCGAATTTTAAATGCATGTCGCACGTGTTCCAAGCTATCCAACCAGGGATTAGTCAAGGCATTATCATATCAAGCTCTCATATGTTTTGGCGCCCTGTGAGTTTCACAAAAAGTCAAGTGTTTCAGATGATTTGAGACAATTCAGGTAGAAGATCAATACTTTACACGGCGAGGTTAAAATTTTGTAACTTAAGACCGGAAGATGGTTTTGGAATGGTTCTTAACTCATTAGAACCATCTTAGGATCTTCTCTAATTCATCTATTCAGGTTGAAGGCTAATTTGGTGAGGAAGATCCTCCAAAAGCGCAAATACCTAAAATCATGTTATATAGTGGATTTGCTGGTCAATTGTTTGTTCGGATGTTCGAAAATTCGTAACTTCTGGCTGGAAAATCATCTTTGAATGGATCTTGGATCATTTGAATTATCTTGTTATTTTATTCATTTTATATGTTTGGCTCGGAAGCTGATTCGGTGAGGAAGATCTTCAGATTAGCGAATACTCTGAGACTGGTACCCTGAAACAGTGTGTTGTTCCACTGTTTATCGGATGTTCAAAAATTCATAACTTCCATATAGTTCGACGTTTTTGAATGGTTCTTTAGGCATAAAATATGTTTTGATATTTTCCTCATTTATTGTGTTCGGGTCAGAAGTAAATTTTGTGCAGAAGATCTCCGAAAGTGTGAATTACCTGGGAAAATTGCACCCCAAAGTGGTTTTCTACTAGACTGTTACTCGATATTGCAAAAATTGTAACTTTCTCAATTTTTATCAGTTTTGGACGGTTCTTGAAACATGAGATCACAAATTTTGTTAGCTACAACTTTGCTTCAAGTCCCGAGGTCGGATTATGCTCTGAAGGTTTCAGTTTATGGCTCGCTTCCTAAAGTGTGCATGGAAATAATCTGAAAAAGCGGTGCAACCCGAAATAGTGGGTTTTCTGTGCCAAATTTATCGCTATTCAAAAAATCATAACTCTCTCTATTTTTATCATATCGGGGCGATTCTTTTGGCAGGACGTCACAAATATCTTCATCGACGATTTTGCTTGAGGTTTTGCGTCAGTAGTATGCACCGAAAGTCATGAGTTTATGGTTTGTTCTTGAGTCGTACACTGAAATAAGCCGAAAATTCTGCATTAGTCAAAAATTCACTTGCCTAACAAGACTAAGGGGCTTTCCTATGTATTTTTGAAATCCAAATTATAATCACTTTTTGCCTGATTATTTCAAAATCACACTAAAAAACTTCAAGTTCTCTCAAGTCTCAAGAGCTTTTTCTCTCAAGCTTTTTCAAGACTCTTCCTCCATCCACCATCGAGTTCACTCACTCCGGCATCCTTCCTCTGCTCTTAAGATCATGCTAGCCTAACTACACCGACCATCGGCCTTCACCCTTCCGCCTCACATCGAGACCGGCCTGCACCAGAACTGACTAGTTCCTCCTCTTTCTATTCGTTTTTCCGCGGTGGATCCTCCTCCCTCCAAGCGAGTTTGAATCGGAACTTCTTCCTTCTGACGAGTTCTATCAATTCACTAATATAATTCTTCCTTTTCGCATCAATTCGGTAAGTGTTCTTAAAGCTTAATTGATTTAAGTGCTTAATTGATTAATCGATTTTGAATTAAGTGCTTAATTGAACAAAGCATGAGTTGAACCTTGATTTTTTTGGAATTAAGTGATTCTTGAGTTAGGGAGTTATGAATAAACTAGGAATTGGTTGAGTTTTGTGTTTAATTATTTGAATCTTGTATTTTGACGGGGTAATTATTGATTAATTTTTGTTTATGCGTCGAATTTGATAATTGTTGATGAATTTTTGTGTCGAAATGTGATCCAGATTTACTTGATTATGGAATGTGAAATTCATGTGTTGGTGCAATTTTAAGTCGATTAAGTGATAATTTAATTTTTTCGACATTAAAAACCTTTGATCCAATTAATTATATCAACACTTGAATGATGTTGTTTGTGCTTGGAAATCAATGCATTGATGTGAATTATTTCATTACAATTTGTTTGTGAATTTTAGGCAACGTTTCATGAATCGATAATTGTTTTAAGGCATTCAATTATGAATTTTCGAACTCGATTTTGGTTGATATCGACTCAGGGAAGTTGCTTCCCATATTTCACAAATCCATTGTGTGATCGGTGGATCTGGAACTGACTGTTTAACGCTGGTTCGCGAAATGTCACGGAAGCAAGAGTCGCCACCGTCTTTTATTTTCTCCAAATGGAAAGGACAAAAGCACAGAAAAATTCCTTATAGAGATCGCTCTCGGTTCGGGAGGTAGATTATAGAAAGGGAAGGTGTTAGCACCCTTTCTATCCATGGTTATCCATGGGCTCTTAGATACTTGCTCATTGTGTTTTCAAAAATGGTTTGTTTGCTTTTCAACTGTGGGTTTTTAAAAAGTTTATTTGAAAATTCCAGTTCGACTCTTGTATCGGTCCTCAAGAGTGTTTGAAAAATTGCTTTCGAAAGCTTTTTGAAAAGGTGTCGGTGTGAAAAGTATTTTTGAATTTGTTTTGAAATTTAGAGCAAGTATCTAGAGTCGTCTACCTACCCTAAGGAATTTGTCTGTGTAAATGTCCTTTAAAGTAGTGCCATCCCACCATTGAGAGGTAGGTAGCACCACTGTTGGAGGTGTTCGGGTCAATTCGAGGTTCGGGACATGGTGATCACCAAAGCAATGGGAAGACACCTTAGAAGCTACCCTCATGCCCGGTTCCCGGATCATGAGGACTTACTGAGACATCCTCTACTCGACGATCACCTTTCGAGGCAAGGCAACAGTGAGGCGTACCCTAGGGGTGGTGTGTGATTTGTGTGTCGTTTGCAGATATTTTTTGTCTTTTGTCATGTCAAAGTGATCTACGCGTTTGTTTTTATTTTTGTCCATTCATTCTTGCATGCCTTGATTAACAGTTAAAAATTTCGAGAAGTAAAAGTTCTAAAGCTATTACAAAAGGTGCGGGTCCACATCGCCAAAATTTCCAGAACCCGATTTGACAGGAAAATAAAGAATTAAAAATGCGAAAGATAAAGATTACATGGCCTTGGGAGAGATACATAAATATTAAAAGAAAAAGAAATAAATACGCGGATTGAAATTTATATTGAAACGAGGGCGTTGGACCCTTTTTGCAAAATTAAATTAAACGATTATTAAATTAATAAAATTAAAAGGAAAAGAAATTTGTTTTTTTGGTATTTTTGTATTTTATGATTTTAATGAAAAAGAATTAATTAAAATAAAATGCTAACCCTAATTCTAGTTGTTTTTATTTATTACGAAAAGATTAAATTTTAACCTAATATTTAACCTAATTATTTACATGCAATTTTATTACAAAAAATAAATAATAGGAAATATTTAATTATTATGAAAGAAAAGAAAAAAAGATAAAAATGATTATAAACCCTAATTCTACCAATTTTAGATTTTTATTAAGGAAAATATTACAATTAAACCTAATTTAATAACTAAAATTAATTAATGCAATTTATTTACAAAAAATACTAAAATAAAAATATTTATTTTTTTTTATCTTTTCTGATTTTTTAGTGTTTTTTATATTATTATGAAAATATTGAATTAATAAAAAAAACAATAATTAAAAGAAAGTAAAAATAATGAAAAAAAATAAAGAAATAAAAAGGTTTGCAAACCTAGGGGGTCTGCCCCTAATTTGGAGGTTTTTCTCTAGCAATTTGGGCCCAATGGCCTTTGGCCTGGCTGACCTTTCCCACTAGTGTACCCAAGCGTTGACTCACGTGTACCATGCTCTCCAGATCATGGCCCTTTGATTGATCTCATTGGCCAAGGGAACGGCTTGATTTTGAAGGTGCACGGTGGTCCACAATGTTGAAACTGCATACAAATATTAGATGAAAAATAATATGAAAGGGGGTGAGGACCTGGGGCTCGAACCCAGGTCATGAGGATTACCACTAACCAACCTTGCCAATTGAACCAAGCACGCGTTTAGTATATTAATTACCGAACAATCATTATGAAACAAAACCACGCGTTAATGATTTTTAGCGCGAATTTTTAAACGAGCCAACCATCGCCTGCCACATAACCATCTTCTTCGTTGGCTATTTTTTTTCTGAAACACAAAGAACATAGGCCACGGTTTTGTAAACGTTCCCTTATGCCCCTTTCTGAAAAATAGTGAATAGCTTGTGGAGGCTCATAAATTGAGCGCGAGGTGCGTTTTGAGACCGTCCAAGAGCGCTGAGTTGAATGGCCTAAGTCCCATGTGCCAATTGTTCCTTGATTAAAAAACCCTAATTCAAAGCTTCACAAACCCTAAAAAACAACAATGGCATATTTGCATATAGTGTATAAAAATGCAATTAATCCATGTGGTTAGCTTCAGAATACATCATTCAGTATGAATACACAAACGAAATGCCATGAAAATGTCTCAAAGTTAAAATACGAATATGCATTTTTATGAGAAAAAATTGACTTATGTACAATGATTTAAGGCGTTAGGGTTGGTGTTCTTGATCCAGGTACGTTGCTTGATGTCCCAGGGATGCAATGGAATGAATTTCCTGGCTTGAATCGACCTGCAAGTGTGTTCTCAGATTTGAGTTTTCAAGCAAAAGTTCAAGTTTTTTTCTTCAGGTTCTTACGCATCTTTTTGGTAATGAGCATTAGGTCTTGCTTGTGTATGTATAGGAGAGTGATTTAGGTTAAGAAACTTGATCAAAATCCATGCATTGATGTGAAAAAGATTTGATTTGCAAACCATAATTTTTTCAATCTTTTTTCATGTTTTTTAGCTCTCAATCATATCCAATCAATTTCAATTCTTCCCTAATTTGACTTGCACGAAATATTGAAGATATTATATGCACAAAAAGATTTGAAATAGTAGGTTTAACATTTTCCATGTATTTTAATTAATTTAAATGAATTATTAATAATAAAAATCCAAATAAATAAATAAAAAATGAAGAAAAACTTCCCTTTGGGCCAAGTGGTCGTGCACATGCTTTGGATAATGAATTGTGGAAGAAAAAGAGGCCCATTAGCAATTTTAGGTCATTTGAATCAATGTTGACTTTTCAAAATATCCAAATATTTCCCAACTTCCACAAGGAATAACTTGCTCAATTTTTAAGCTTTGCTCATGTTCTTGGACATTTTGGAAAGATCTTTGAGTCCTCTAACCAATGCCTTTGGTCCCATGCCATTTTGATTTACTAATCTCAAGTTATGGCCTTTGACTTAAAGTCTCTTTTTGTTGACTTTTGAAAATGACCTATAATGTTGAAATTGATAACTTTTTGTGAGAGAATTTCTTGGACTTGAAGTATGAAGAGGAGTTGTTGGAAATGTCTTTCTCTTCAAAATGAGCTTTGGATAGAATTTTTCTGATAATCCATGTGAAAGTTATGCTCTGGTCAATTTACAGTTGACTTTTTCAACTGTCCAAATAAGGAAACTTTTGCATCTTGATGATTTTTGAGCCAAGCTTTGAGAATCATGATCAAGGATTGATCAAATGATGTTTGTGGCTTCAAAATGAGATGTTGACCAAAAATTTGGACTTTTGACTGTCAAATGACCATTTTGCTCCTACAGTTGACTGTAGTGCAATTAGGGTTTTTTGACTGTGCAATTTTGTGCTGAGAGTCTTGAAACTTGGTATGAGGATGCTTGACCATATTTATAAGCATATGGGACTTGATTGGACCCTTTTAAACTTCATTTACTTTTCCAGATCCAAAACCCTAATTTTGACTGTTTAGGAGGCCCTTGAACTGTGCAACCCTTGGGGAGATTTTGAAGCTTTGCTTTGGCAAATTTTGAAGAATATGGGAGGGCAAATTTTGGGGTACAACAGTTGCCCCTGTTCAATCTTCTTAAACCTGAGGATGCAGATTGGCTGACGTGCCTTTCGTAATCCGAAGGTGGAAGATGATTGAACACTAGAGTGCCCAGAAATTTGCGCTCACATAGTAGCAGTGTGATGATGGGATGGGCTTATAGATGCCATTTAGAGGTTGATGAATAGGATGATGGGCTTATAGATGCCATCTGGATGTTGATCGCGTAAGAGATTCCTTAGCGAGAACTTGCGTACCTGCAAAAGAAAAAATGAGTACCTGACATGTTGCAGGAGCTGGTTTTCAGATGCTTTGTGTAGATATGTCCAGACTGGTTACAGGAATCAGATCTTTGAATACTTCAGACGTGCCCTGGAGAGATACCGGAATCGAGTCTGGTAATGTTAGTCTCCAACGGATACACCCTGGCAAGATTCAGGCATCGAATTCTCGAACTCTTCAGACGCATCCTGGCAAGATACGGGAATCGGATCTGGTAATGCTAGTCTTCAACGGATACACCCTGGCAAGATTCAGGCATCGGACCCTCGAACTCTTCAGACACACCCTGGCAAGATACAGGAATCGGATCTGGTAATGCTAGTCTTCAACGGATACACCCTGGCAAGATTCAGGCATCGGACCCTCGAACTCTTCAGACACACCCTGGCAAGATACAGGAATCGGATCTGGTAATGCTAGTCTTCAACAGATACTCCCTGGCAAGATTCAGGTATCGGATCCTCGAACTCTTCAGACACACCCTGGCAAGATACAGGAATCGGATCTGGTAATGTTAGTCTTCAACGGATACACCCTGGCAAGATTCAGGTATCGGATCCTCGAACTCTTCAGACACACCCTGGCAAGATACAGGAATCGAATCTGGTAAGGTTAGTCTTCAACGGATACACCCTGGCAAGATTCAGGTATCGGATCCTCGAACTCTTCAGACACACCATGGCAAGATACAGGAATCGGATCTGGTAATGTTAGTCTTCAACGGATACACCCTGGCAAGATTCAGGTATCGGATCCTCGAACTCTTCAGACACACCCTGGCAAGATACAGGAATCGGATCTGGTAATGTTAGTCTTCAACGGATACACCCTGGCAAGATTCAGGCATCGGATCCTCGAACTCTTCAGACACACCCTGGCAAGATACAGGAATCGGATCTGGTAATGTTAGTCTTCAACGGATACACCCTGGCAAGATTCAGGTATCGGATCCTCGAACTCTTCAGACACACCCTGGCAAGATACAGGAATCGGATCTGGTAATGTTAGTCTTCAACGGATACACCCTGGCAAGATTCAGGCATCGGACCCTCGAACTCTTCAGACACACCCTGGCAAGATACAGGAATCGGATCTGGTAATGTTAGTCTTCAACGGATACACCCTGGCAAGATTCAGGTATCGGATCCTCGAACTCTTCAGACACACCCTGGCAGGATACAGGAATCGGATCTGGTAAGGTTAGTCTTCAACGGATACACCCTGGCAAGATTCAGGTATCGGATCCTCGAACTCTTCAGACACACCCTGGCAAGATACAGGAATCGGATCTGGTAATGTTAGTCTTCAACGGATACACCCTGGCAAGATTCAGGTATCGGATCCTCGAACTCTTCAGACACACCCTGGCAAGATACAGGAATCGGATCTGGTAATGTTAGTCTTCAACGGATACACCCTGGCAAGATTCAGGCATCGGATCCTCGAACTCTTCAGACACGCCCTGGCAAGATACAGGCATCGGATCTGGTAATTGGTCATCAACAGATACACCCTGGCAAGATTCAGGAATCGGATCTTTAGTTGCGACCATTGATGGTAATCATTTTTGTACTTTTATCCTGAAAAGACAAGCGTTAGTTGTATGCGATGTCATGTGGTATGACATGCGAGATGCTCTCTGAATACGTGAGATTGTATGTTCATGATGCGTATATGCATGCTATAATGTATGAGGATGTTTATGAATATTATGTTTCGTCTAGGAAAGTAAATCCTTGACGGTTGCCGGGAAGTCACTCCTGGGCTGATGTTGGAGAATAGATTTTGCTTTCGCCGGGGATGATAGTTGCAAGAATACCGATAGGAGAAGATGACTCCGTTGGGGAATAAACTTGGCGAATGGATTACTCTGCGGGGAGCAAAGTACTCTAGCAATCTTGCTGGGAAGCAATACTCTATGGGGAGAGAGACTTTGTTGAGTGTCGAAAATAACTTGCCGGGGATACCCTTGTTGTGTTGGAAGTGTTAATAGACTTCGCTGGGGATAAGAAGACTGTGTCGACGACGATCTCTCCGTGGCTCTTGGCTGAGGATAACCTAGTTATATCCTAGTAAGAAAATAACTCTTTAAATAAAGCCGGGAGACGCGTTCGTGTTCTACGAGGATAAGCTTCCAGAATCTACTGGGGATAAGCTTACTACTTGGGGAGATGAATTCCAACTTTCCTGGGGAACTAGATTGGACTCTCCTGGGGAAGTTTTGAACTGCGGGGGAAGTGATTCCTTTGAATGTTGGTATGCCGCCGGGGAACAATCTTTACACCAAGACTGCCGGGGATGCTT
Organism: Vicia faba; assembly: GCA_948472305.1. Lineage (NCBI taxonomy): Eukaryota > Viridiplantae > Streptophyta > Magnoliopsida > Fabales > Fabaceae > Vicia > Vicia faba. The sequence continues at coordinate 1,551,276,151 of OX451736.1, forward strand.
GTTAAGAATACATATGCTGCTGGGGAGATGTTGAGATCCACTGGAGGATACCCAACTTCCTTAAGATTTGATAACTTTGCTTGGAGAAGAGTGCACTGACTTGCTGGCTCACTCTCTGGGGAATTAAAATGTACTGGTTATGTTTTTTTAGCTGAACCTACCTTGGTACCTTGGAGGACAGAACAATTAGATTGCTCAGACAACTCTTTATTGCCCCTGTTTCTAATGTTACCTGTAATTAATTCTTTGTTTCGTATGCAAATATTCATGAGTTAGCAAATTATTGTCAATGCATATATCACAAATTGAACCTTGGACGTTCTTCGCAAAACAAAACAGAAAAAGAAAAACAATTGGCACTTTTAACTGAAAAGTATATTTGTATTGATTTTTGAATGGCCTGAAAATGGGCGTTTTGTGTACAAGAGGCTGACGACCTAGTAAGAGAACGCCGCCGAACAAAAGAGTTTATACAAATTTTGTACAAAAGAAAATAAAACAGCTGTGTGAAATGAATGATCCCACTGGGTTTCAACTCTGCTATTGCCTTTATAACTCCGAGCGTCTCATCACTTGATGACCTAATCGAAGATGAAGTTGACTGATCGATGCCGTCTGAACTTGATATAGATACCGGATTCTGGATGTAGAGTGATCAATGAGACATAGTATTACGCTTTATCCCTAATTTTTGCCTGGACTGCCCTTTCGGGTTTTCAGTCCACCGAGATACCCATTTTTGCCCAAGCCGCCTTTTCAGGTTTTCGACTTGCCGGGTGTACAGTTTTTTCATTTCATCCCTTCATTTTGCCCGAACCCTTTTGGTTCGACGGGAAGCCCTAATTTTTGCCTAGGCATGTCAGCCTAGCGGGTCTTTTTTCATGCGTAGTATCTTTTTACTATGTCTGCATTGGCAGGGTGAGGGAGGTCGTCACCATCCATGTTGGTTAGAATCATGGCTCCTCCTGAGAACACATGCTTAACCACAAATGGCCCTTCGTACGTAGGGGTCCATTTTCCCCTTGGATCACTCTGAGGAAGAATGATTCGCTTGATTACTAGATCCCCAACTTGATATTCCTGTGGTCTGACCTTTTTGTTAAATGCCCTGATCATCCGTTTCTGATACGTTTGACCATGACAGATAGCAGCAAGTCTCTTTTCATCAATAAGGTTTAATTGATCAAGTCGTGTCTGGATCCAATCATCTTCGTTCAGATTTGCATCCTTCATTATCCGGAGAGAGGGTATTTGTACTTCGATCGGTAAGACTGCCTCCATACCATAAACCAAAGAGAAAGGAGTTGCCCCGGTTGACGTCCTGGCTGAGGTACGGTACCCATGTAGAGCAAACGGTAACATCTCATGCCAATCTTTATAAGTCACTGTCATCTTCTGCACGATTTTCTTGATATTTTTATTTGCTTCTTCTACAGCCCCATTCATCTTCGGTCTGTAAGGAGAAGAATTGTGGTGCTGTATTTTGAACTGCTCGCAGAGCTCAGTGATCATCTTGTTATTGAGATTGGTACCGTTGTCCGTAATGATCCTCTCTGGGACGTCGTACCGACAGATCAGATTATGCCGAATGAACCGTGCCACAACAGTCTTGGTTACCGTAGCGTAGGAAGCTGCTTCAACCCACTTTGTAAAATAATCAATCGCTACCAGGATGAAGCGATGCCCATTATATGCCGTAGGTTTAATCTCACCGATCATGTCTATGCCCCACATTGCAAACGGCCAAGGCGCAGTCAGAACATTCAAAGGAACTGGAGGAACATGCACTTTGTCTGCGTAAATCTGGCACTTATGGCATGTCCTGGAATGTTGGTAGCAGTCAGCTTCCATTGTGGACCAGTAATACCCTGCCCGAAGGATCTTTTTAGCCATAGTGTGTCCACTGGAATGTGTACCAAAGGTCCCTTCATGTAGCTCTTCCATGATCCTTTCTGCTTCAGTCTTATCCACACAACGCAGTAAGGTTGAATCATGGTTTCGCTTGTACAAGATGCCGTTGCTAAGGAAGAACTTTGCCGCGAACCTTCTCAGGAACTTCTTATCATTGACAGAGGCACCCTCAGGGTATTCCTGCGCTTCCAGATATCTCTTCACCTCATGGTACCAAGGCTTCTCAGTCACCAACTCAGTCTCGAGATCACAACAGTATGCCGGTTCGTCCAGTTTCCAGATGATGATCCGGGGAGCCTCATTATCCCATTTGACCTTGAACATAGAAGACATTGTAGCTAACGCGTACGCCAGCTGATTCTCTTCTCTTGGAAAGTGTTCAAAGGTTATCTTCGTGAAGTGGGGGATCAAGGTCAACACACATTCTCTGTAAGGAATAAGGTTCGGATGTTTCGTATCCCACTCTCCTTTTATCTGATTGATCACAAGAGCGGAATCTCCGAAGACACTTAGAAACTTGATCCTTAAGTCGATCGCAGCTTGAAGACCCATGATGCATGCCTCATACTCTGCCATGTTGTTGGTACAGTTGAAACATAGTCGGGCAGTGAGTGGAGTATGAGTGCCTTGAGGAGATATGATTATAGCGCCAATACCGTTTCCCAAAGCGTTGGAGGCTCCGTCAAAGTGCATAGACCATCGGGATCCTTCCTCAGGTCCTTCATCCGGTCCAGGTACTTCACAATCAGTCACAATCATGATACTTTCATCTGGAAACTCGAAGTTCATTGACTGATAGTCATCTACGACCTGATGGGCCAAGTGGTCTGCCAATACACTTCCCTTGATGGCTTTCTGGGTCGTGTACTGAATGTCGTATTCTGTCAAGATCATTTGCCATCTTGCAATTCTCCCAGACAGAGCAGGCTTTTCGAATATGTACTTTATAGGATCCATCTTTGAGATCAACAAGGTAGTGTGAGTCAGCATATACTGTCTCAGCCGGCGAGCAGCCCATACCAAAGCACAGCAAGTTTTCTCAAGCAGTGAGTATCGGGTCTCACAGTCGGTAAACTTTTTGCTAAGGTAATAAATGGCATGCTCTTTTCGGCCAGACTCGTCATGCTGCCCCAGCACACACCCCATTGAGTTGTCGAGCACTGTCAGGTATAATATCAGAGGCCTCCCTTCAACCGGTGGCATAAGGATAGGTGGTTCTTGGAGATACTCTTTGATTCTGTCGAAAGCAGCCTGACATTCATCGTTCCAACGTACTACCTGATCTTTCTTCAGCAGCTTGAAGATTGGCTCACAGGTAGCAGTCAGATGTGAGATGAATCGAGCAATGTAATTCAGGCGTCCTAAAAAGCCTCTGACCTCTTTCTCTGTCTTGGGAACTGGCATCTCTTGAATAGCTTTGACCTTGGCAGGGTCCACTTGAATTCCCTTGTCACTTACAACGAAGCCTAGCAACTTCCCAGATCTTACCCCGAAGGTGCACTTGTTCGGGTTCAATCTCAGCTTGTACAGTTTCAACCGGTCAAACAACTTTTGCAGATGATCTAGGTGCTCTTCCTCAGTCTGGGACCTTGCGATCATGTCGTCCACATACACTTCTATCTCATGATGGATCATGTCATGAAATAAAGCAACCATGGCACGTTGGTAGGTTGCCCCAGCGTTCTTCAACCCGAATGGCATGACCTTGTAACAGAAGGTGCCCCACTGAGTAACAAATGTAGTCTTTTCCATGTCTTCAGGGGCCATCTTGATCTGATTGTAACCTGAAAAACCATCCATGAAAGAGAACACCTTATGCTGAGCTGTATTATCCACAAGGACATCAATGTGAGGCAGAGGGAAGTCATCTTTGGGACTGGCCCTATTCAGATCCCTGTAGTCGACACACATTCTGACCTTACCGTCTTTCTTTGGTACCGGAACCACATTAGCAACCCACTGAGGGTAAGAAGTCACTGCAAGGAACCCAGCATCAAACTGCTTCATAACCTCTGCTTTAATCTTCTCAGACATCTCTGGACGCATACGGCGGACCTTTTGCTTAACCGGAGGGCAATCTTCCTTAGTTGGCAAGTGATGGACCACAATATCGGTATCCAACCCGGGCATGTCTTCGTAGGACCTGGCAAAGAACCGTTGCTTCACGCTGAGCTCTAGGTTGGCCCCAATCTTTACCTCTTTCCTGTCTTCTTCAGTACTCAAGTTTATTGTTTCCATTGGCTCTTGATGTGGTTGAATTGCCCTCTCCTCCTGGAGTAACAGTCTTGCAAGCTCGCCAGGCACTTCGCAATCATCTTCACCTTCGTCTTCGGCTAAGTTGATCGGATTTTTGAAATCATAATTGGCAGTAGCAGAGTCGTTACCAGTGAGATCCAGAGTGGATTGAAACCTGTATGAGTGAGTGTGTGTGTAAATACAGCTGTTTTGAAATATATGTAAAGGAAAGAAAGACAGAAAAGGAGCATAAGATTTGCAATGCGAGAAAACGTCCAAGACTTTCATTTATGATATATGAAATGACAATTTATATGCCCTCACAAATGAAACCACGGTGCCTCGGGTAAGACATCGGGCCACAGAGTTTATTTATTGTTTATTACAAATAACGAAACAAAGAAGTTTATTACTGCGTAACAAAAGTAACAGGAGTACGGTCTTTGACAATCCAATTGGTCAATCCGCCTTCGGTTGTCGGGTAGATCCAGCTATTGAATTCTGCTTCATCCACTTCATTGTCTTCACCAACAGCATTCACTCCTGGATTTGTAATGAACACAGGAGGTCTTCTGGTGTTCGCCTTCCGCATAGCTTTTTGACCCTCTGCAGTAAAACCCAGTCCAAATTTGTCAGTTTTCTGTGTAAAGTCGGGAAGCCTGCCCCAGTTAGCACATTCACCTTTTTGAACCACAGCCCGGGCATCCTTCAGGGAAGCCATCTTCAAAGGAACATTCTCTTCTACTGCTGTTTCTGCTGCCGCTGAAATTGGAAGCACCTCCTCGAAATGCTGAAAAGGGGTCTCAATAAATTCCCCGTCCATCTCAATGTACCTGAAGGAATTCAAGTGGCTTACCATATATTCCTCCTCTCCTTGCACAGTGACGATCTTCCCTCTGACGGGGTACTTCAGCTTCTGGTGCAAGGTAGAGGTCACTGCCCCAACTTTATGGATCCAAGGTCGACCCAGTAGACAAGAGTACGATGGACGGATATCCATCACATAAAATGTAGAGTCAAACACCTGAGAGCCCACACGAATAGGAATGTCAACCTCTCCAGGAACCATCCTTTTTGAACCGTCAAAGGCCCTGACGATGATATTGCTGGGTTTCAATTCCAGGCCTTCACAATCTAAACGGTCTAAAGCCTTCTTGGGTAGCACATTTAAGGACGAACCAGTATCCACCAATACATGTGCCAGGGTAGTGCCCCTGCATTCGATAGAGACATGCAGGGCATCATTGTGGTCTCTTCCTTTTGCAGTCAAGTCAGCATCTGAGAAACCTAAGCCATTGTCCGCTGTCAGATTTGCTACGCAATTAGTGAACTGGACTGCAGATGTCTCTTGTGGCACATGGGCCGTCTTGAGGAATGAGATCAAGGCCTTAGCATGGGCCTCGGAGCATAGCAATAAGGAGAGCATGGAGATCTTGGAGGGCGTGTGCCCCAGTTGTTCCACAACATTGAAGTCACTCTTCTTTATAATTTTTAGGATTTCCTCCATCTCTTGTTGGGAGGCCTCAGCATTTATAGGTATCGGTGCCTCCATCCGGGCAGGCTCATCTTCAACTCCCTTGCCCCGAGCATTGGATGACTCGGCAGCAGGGGAAACAACTTGATCTGCAACAGGAACAGGTACACTTGTAGGAGTTATAAGGAGGGGTCTTCAGGTAGCAGGCGGTGCGATGTCAGGCGAGAAGAGCCTTCCACTGCGGGTAACCTTGGCTGGGCCAGTGATATCACAGATACTGGCGCCAGTGTTGAATTCTTGTTTGATCCCATTCACATACACATCTGCCCCATAGTGCCAGGGGAAAGCTTTATCAGATACGTAGGGAAGAGGTCCCGGAATAGTGATAACCACAGGTGCAACAGTCATGATTGGGACAGGCTTCTTCGGGAGGGCCTTGATTGGATTATTGAAGATGGTAACCACATAAACTTCTTCTACCAGAACCAACTGAACAGCAGACTTCTTAAACAGAATCTCCTTACTATCCATTAGGCTTTGGATGCCTAACTTCAGCAAGGGACAACCAGATAGGGAAACAGCGCAGAACAGGCAACCCTCACTGCAACCCGGAAATAAACCGGCCAGCAGTAGGTTCTTCTTGACAGTCATTAAAGGAGTAGCCAGATCATCCACAGAAACAGCGTACACTTCTTCATCGACAGCGTTTACCCCATGCTGAGGCATAGGAGCAGTCACCACATTCGGCCTCTCAGGCGCTTCGAACTGTATCTCCTTTGCGTCGATAAGGTCTTGCACCTTATTCCTTAATGCCCAACAGTCATCAGTGGAATGCCCCGGGCTATCGGAGTGATAAGCACAGCGGGCATTTGGATTGTACTTAGGAGATATAGTATTTGCAAACTTCGGAGCCTCTCTGACGATTACTAAGTTAGTTGAGAGCAACTGTGGTAAGATCTGCGACAAGGTCATACTCAAACGGGTGAATTCCCTTCTGGGTCTCTCAGCCCTTGGTTGGTTAGCTTGCCGAGGAGCGGCGGCAGGCTTCGTAATCACCAATGCGTTGACAGATTGGTGGCGCTCTGGTTTGTCTTGCCTTCTAGGCCCATACACCACACTGGCCTCTTTTTTGAAGGGTTTCTTCTCTGAACCTGTAGATGCACCCTTTGGAATCTTACCAGATTTCAACCCAGCCTCAATTCTCTCTCCAGTCAGAATAAGATCAGTGAATCCAGCAGAAGAATTCCCAATAAGATGGTTGAAAAATGGCCCAGATAGGGTCCCCAAGAACATGTCTACCAACTCCCGATCAGTCAACGGAGGCTGCACCCTGCCAGCCAGATCCCTCCACTTCTGAGCGTACTCTTTAAAACCTTCACTTGAACCTAACGACATACCCTGGAGTTGGGTACGTGTAGGGGCAAGGTCGGCATTATACTGATACTGCTTGTAGAAAGCAGTAGCCAACTCCTCCCAGTTACGAACCTTGGTCCCATCCAGCTGATAGAACCATTCGAGATGAGTCCCTGAAAGACTCTCCTGGAAGAAGTGGATCCACAAATTCTTATCCACTGAGTACGGTTGAATCTTTCGAACATAGGACCTGAGATGTAGCTTGGGACAAGACGCTCCGTCATATTTGGTGAAGGATGGTGCCTTGAATTTACGAGGAATGATCACACCAGTAGACAAACCCAGATCTCCAAAATCCAGCCCAGGTACCTGTTGTATCTCCTTAGCATTCAACCTATCTTCCAACTGCTTGTAACGGTCTTCTACCGGAGGATATTGCTCTTCATCAAAATCAGTCTCGTTGTCAGAGACTACCGGACTAGGGCCTTTTTCTGCTTGAGGAGTACTCTTGCCAATAGAAGAACCAGCCTCTTCATTCTGCAGAGTATTGCCAAACCTTCGGCCCGAGCTGAACAGAACAGTCCTTCTCTTCTTATTCTTTTCCTTCTTCAGGAGCAGAGCCTTCAGCTCCTCTTGGCCCTGAGCCAAACCCATGATTAATTTCTGAAATTGCGCATTCTGCGCCTGAAGAGCTTTGATGGACATCTCAGTTGATGATGAGTCAGGATTCATGATGCTGAAATAGACAGCGAAGAACGGTAAGCAACCTGAAAAGAGGAAAACCTGCTATGCACATGATGAATGGAATGCGTATGATTTATGTTTTCAAAGACAATCGGGAATCAACTTTGTAAACAAAAGGAACACACTTCATTAGATTCAACTTTGAAACTGAAATTATTCAACAGGTTGCCCTTAGGCGTTTCATGAAAGGAAATACTGAAAAGGGAAATAAAACTGTAGAAGAACATCCGGAGCTCCTTATTGATCCCATGGTCTCCTCTTCTCAGTACGGATGTAGGCATTCAGAGCTCGCTCATTTTCCAACTGCTTTGTCAGCTTCTGGATCTTCAATTCCTGCTCGTTGAACTTTTCCCGGTAAGAATCCCGTTCTTCTCGCAGTTGCGACCAAGATCTCTTCAATGTCTCATAGTCAGTAGGTATCTGAGGAGGAAGGACAGTTGGAGGAACACCATCTTTGTCAGGACACTCAAGAATGACGGGTCTGACAGCTTCGTACGGCATACCTAACTTCTGAGCACGGATGCGAACCCATTTGTAATAGGCTTCCATAGGTAAAGAAGTCTTTGGCCCTAACTCCTGTGGGTCAGCTTTATGAACTTTGTCCCAAGCTTTGATGAACCTACGACGCAACTCGTCACTGTCCACCTGAAACTAAAAACTGATGTGAGGCACCAACATCTCATGGGGGCCTGCTCTTCTTGCTCTTCCAAACTGACGGAGCGCTAGACATGGATTGTAAGAGATCCCTCCTTGGGTACCAATCAGAGGAACATTAGGGTATTCCCCGCATCGATCAATGACAGCTATCTCATCCAAACCTCTGCAAGTCCAAATGATGTCTTTGTCGGTGAGAGACATTAACCTATGAGCCCAACCTCTTCCTTCTTGATTCTTCAGTACGAACTTGGGGAGGTGCGAAATAAACCACCTCACCAACAAAGGGATACAACACCATAGGGTTCCTCGTCTTCGGGTAGTACGGGCATGAAGTTGTTTCAAGATGTCACCCAAGAGAGTGGGCACCGGATTCTGAGACATAAAGATCCTTATGGCAGTGACATTGATGAAGTTGTCAGGATTAGGAAACAGGACTAACCCATAGATTAGGAGAGCCAAGATGTCTTCATATGCCCTAAAGTCCAGGTCGTTCCAGAAACTGTTAGCTTTACCAATCAGAAACTTGGCCAAGAAACCCTTAACTCCGCTTCTAGTCACCCAGTTGTCCATTACCTCTTGATGTGTCAGGGGAAGAGCTGCAGCAACATCCTCAAGCCTGAGGGTCTTTTCCCAACCAGTAAAGGGAGTCTGATCCAAGATAGGGATACCAAGCAAATCAGAGAACTCTTCCAGGGTACCAGCTGGAAGTCTTGAAAGGTGAAGCACTGGTACAGAGGGTCATAGAACTGGGTCAGAACACTCATCAACTGTTGATCCCGCTTTGCAGTGACTAAACTGAGAAGAGAACCATGCCTCTGAATGAAGGAAGTGGTATTTGGAATTCTGCTAACCAACTCATCAAGCAACTCAGGTGAACGAACAAAGTTGAACCGGATAGTATTCCTTCGCACAGGCATCATGATGTCCTACAAAACAGAGCAAAGGTGAAACCCTCTTGTCTTTGAAATGGTCAGTCCTTATGCAGGATGCATGCAATGCTCATGATGTTATGATGTTATGATAAAGCACACCACAAATAGATACAAAGGCAAACATGGTAAGGCACACAAGTCACACAAGGCAAGCCCTTAAATTTTAGGCCAGCATGAGGTCTAGGTACTACCCTCTTTCAGTTTGTTGGTTCATACCTGTCCTATCAAAGTAACCGGGTTCTTAGAGGATCCCAATATCACTGACTACCCTCGATCGATCATAACCCCAGCATCGCAATCTTTTCTTGCGGCCAGAACCATCATGAGAGTTTAGCCTCAATGGGCGTAGCATACTGCTACTGTTCTAATGGCCAAGTTGTGTCATTTAAGGTTCTAAGGTTGTTGGTGCTTAATGACTCCTCAGAAGACCCATATTCTCCTCGTTGCGACACACGGGATATCGGTACAGACCAAGGTGCCACACCAACGTAGCCACTGTTTCACCCGTGTCGGTCTACGTCGGACAGGTCCCTCATAACTTATGCTACCTAAACAGGGTATCCCCAGATCCGGGTTAGGATCTATGTAACTCCCATGCAACCCACAAATTTAAAGCAGACAAGTCAATACAATTGAAAACACAGTTATGAACTAACCCTAAGGTACACCTCACTTTATAAATATTTCCCCAGCAGAGTCGCCAGTTCTGTGATCGGTGGATCTGGAACTGACTGTTTAACGTTGGTTCGCGAAATGTCGCGGAAGCAAGAGTCGCCACCATCTTTTATTTTCTCCAAATGGAAAGGACAAAAGCACAGAAAAATTCCTTATAGAGATCGCTCTCGGTTCGGGAGGTAGAATATAGAAAGGGAAGGTGTTAGCACCCTTTCTATCCATGGTTATCCATGGGCTCTTAGATACTTGCTCATTGTGTTTTCAAAAATGGTTTGTTTGCTTTTCAACTGTGGGTTTTTAAAAAGTTTCTTTGAAAATTCCAGTTCGACTCTTGTATCGGTCCTCAAGAGTGTTTGAAAAATTGCTTTCGAAAGCTTTTTGAAAAGGTGTCGGTGTGAAAAGTATTTTTGAATTTGTTTTGAAATTTAGAGCAAGTATCTAGAGTCGTCTACCTACCCTAAGGAATTTGTCTGTGTAAATGTCCTTTAAAGTAGTGCCATCCCACCATTGAGAGGTAGGTAGCACCACTGTTGGAGGTGTTCGGGTCAATTCGAGGTTCGGGACATGGTGATCACCAAAGCAATGGGAAGACACCTTAGAAGCTACCCTCATGCCCGATTCCCGGATCATGAGGACTTACTGAGACATCCTCTACTCGACGATCACCTTTCGAGGCAAGGCAACAGTGAGGCGTACCCTAGGGGTGGTGTGTGATTTGTGTGTCGTTTGCAGATATTTTTTGTCTTTTGTCATGTCAAAGTGATCTATGCGTTTGTTTTTATTTTTGTCCATTCATTCTTGCATGCCTTGATTAACAGTTAAAAATTGCGAGAAGTAAAAGTTCTAAAGCTATTACAAAAGGCGCGGGTCCATATCGCCAAAATTTCCAGAACCCGATTTGACAGGAAAATAAAGAATTAAAAATGCAAAAGATAAAGATTACATGGCCTTGGGAGAGATACATAAATGTTAAAAGAAAAAGAAATAAATACGCGGATTGAAATTTAAATTGAAACGAGGGCGTTGGACCCTTTTTGCAAAATTAAATTAAACGATTATTAAATTAATAAAATTAAAAGGAAAAGAAATTTGTTTTTTTGGTATTTTTGTATTTTATGATTTTAATGAAAAAGAATTAATTAAAATAAAATGCTAACCCTAATTCTAGTTGTTTTTAGTTTATTAAGAAAAGATTAAATTTTAACCTAATATTTAACCTAATTATTTACATGCAATTTTATTACAAAAAATAAATAATAGGAAATCTTTAATTATTATGAAAGAAAAGAAAAAAAGATAAAAATGATTATAAACCCTAATTCTACCAATTTTAGATTTTTATTAAGGAAAATATTACAATTAAACCTAATTTAATAACTAAAATTAATTAATGCAATTTATTTACAAAAAATACTAAAATAAAAATATTTATTATTTTTTTTATCTTTTCTGATTTTTTAGTGTTTTTTATATTATTATGAAAATATTGAATTAATAAAAAAACAATAATTAAAAGAAAGTAAAAATAATGAAAAAAAAATAAAGAAATAAAAAGGTTTGCAAACCTAGGGGGTCTGCCCCTAATTTGGAGGTTTTTCTCTAGCAATTTGGGCCCAATGGCCTTTGGCCTGGCTGACCTTTCCCACTAGTGTACCCAAGCGTTGACTCACTGTACCATGCTCTCCAGATCATGGCCCTTTGATTGATCTCATTGGCCAAGGGAACGGCTTGATTTTGAAGGTGCACGGTGGTCCACAACGTTGAAACTGCATACAAATATTAGATGAAAAATAATATGAAAGGGGGGTGAGGACCTGGGGCTCGAACCCAGGTCATGAGGATTACCACTAACCAACCTTGCCAATTGAACCAAGCACGCGTTTAGTATATTAATTACCGAACAATCATTATGAAACAAAACCACGCGTTAATGATTTTTAGCGCGAATTTTTAAACGAGCCAACCATCGCCTGCCACATAACCATCTTCTTCGTTGGCTATTTTTTTTTTTGAAACACAAAGAACATAGGCCACGGTTTTGTAAACGTTCCCTTATGCCCCTTTTTGAAAAATGGCGAATAGCTTGTGGAGGCTCATAAATTGAGCGCGAGGTGCGTTTTAAGACCGTCCAAGAGCGCTGAGTTGAATGGCCTAAGTCCCATGTGCCAATTGTTCCTTGATTAAAAAACCCTAATTCAAAGCTTCACAAACCCTAAAAAACAACAATGGCATATTTGCATATAGTGTATAAAAATGCAATTAATCCATGTGGTTAGCTTCAGAATACATCATTCAGTATGAATACACAAACGAAATGCCATGAAAATGTCTCAAAGTTAAAATACGAATATGCATTTTTATGAGAAAAAATTGACTTCTGTACAATGATTTAAGGCGTTAGGGTTGGTGTTCTTGATCCAGGTACGTTGCTTGATGTCCCAGGGATGCAATGGAATGAATTTCCTGGCTTGAATCGACCTGCAAGTGTGTTCTCAGATTTGAGTTTTCAAGCAAAAGTTCAAGTTTTTTTCTTCAGGTTCTTGCGCAGCTTTTTGGTAATGAGTATTAGGTCTTGCTTGTGTATGTATAGGAGAGTGATTTAGGTTAAGAAACTTGATCAAAATCCATGCATTGATGTGAAAAAGATTTGATTTGCAAACCATAATTTTTTCAATCTTTTTTCATGTTTTTTAGCTCTCAATCATATCCAATCAATTTCAATTCTTCCCTAATTTGACTTGCACGAAATATTGAAGATATTATATGCACAAAAAGATTTGAAATAGTAGGTTTAACATTTTTCATGTATTTTAATTAATTTAAATGAATTATTAATAATAAAAATCCAAATAAATAAATAAAAAATGAAGAAAAACTTCCCTTTGGGCCAAGTGGTCGTGCACATGCTTTGGATAATGAATTGTGGAAGAAAAAGAGGCCCATTAGCAATTTTAGGTCATTTGAATCAATGTTGACTTTTCAAAATATCCAAAAATTTCCCAACTTCCACAAGGCATAACTTGCTCAATTTTTAAGCTTTGCTCATGTTCTTGGACATTTTGGAAAGGTCTTTGAGTCCTCTAACCAATGCCTTTGGTCCCATGCCATTTTGATTTACCAATCTCAAGTTATGTCCTTTGACTTAAAGTCTCTTTTTGTTGACTTTTGAAAATGACCTATAATGTTGAAATTGATAACTTTTTGTGAGAGCGTTTCTTCGACTTGAAGTATGAAGAGGAGTTGTTGTAAATGTCTTTCTCTTCAAAATGAGCTTTGGATGGAATTTTTCTGATAATCCATGTGAAAGTTATGCCCTGGTCAATTTACAATTGACTTTTTCAACTGTCCAAATAAGGAAACTTTTGCATCTTGATGATTTTTGAGCCAAGCTTTGAGAATCATGATCAAGCATTGATCAAATGATGTTTGTGGCTTCAAAATAAGATGTTGACCAAAAATTTGGACTTTTGACTGTCAAATGACCATTTTGCCCCTACAGTTGACTGTAGTGCAATTAGGGTTTTTTGACTGTGCAATTTTGTGCTGAGAGTCTTGAAACTTGGTATGAGGATGCTTGACCATATTTATAAGCATATGGGACTTGATTGGACCCTTGTAAACTTCATTTACTTTGCCAGATCCAAAACCCTAATTTTGACTGTTTAGGAGGCCATTGAACTGTGCAACCCTTGGGGAGATTTTGAAGCTTTGCTTTGGCAAATTTTGAAGAATATGGGAGGGAAAATTTTGGGGTACAACACATTGTAATTTTCATTTTAAATGTTGTTTGATGCATACTTGAGCATAATTGTGCATCTGTTGATCGTTGATGTTGAGATTTATCGTTTTCGATGCGATTTTCTGAGCAATTTCATGATATGGTGTAGTGCTTCCCGGACATGGTAAGTATGCATAAACGCACGATTTAATTGTTGGTTAGTGCACAAGTGAGTTTGCCTTGGTATTTGTTTGGCATTTGCATTGATTTTTGATGATTTCGGATCGAATTTTGGTGTGGTTCATGAGATAACGGTGTTGCTGCCCGGTTTTGATTTCCATGTTCCGATGCTTATTTGTACTTGATTTCTTTGCAATTCAATAGAATTTTTGAGTTGGGAATCGATGTTAGAGATTTTTTTATGTATCCTTGTTTTTTACTAACTCATTTTGTGGCTTGTGCATGTTTTTTAAGGCATTATTACGCAACATGCGATGTTTGGATTATTATTTGTTGCATAGACTTGTTTTGTGCAGGACTATTAGCTTGATGTGACACACTTTCCGCATGTGATTTATTTTCACACGGTGATGTCTTGATTCTTATATTGGATATCATTTCTGATTATTTCTCTTTTGCTTGGTGAAACTTGCATGAAGACCATCGGGTTTCTTTGCTTTTGACTGCTAAACCACTGACGCTTGTTCATTTGGCATTGCTCTGGCTTAATTTCTACATTGTATTTTAAATTTCTTGCCATGAGAAGTAGAAATAAAGATGTATGATTTGGAGTCCCTACTTTAGGTGGGAAAATCTGTTTAAAGACCTTTAAAAGGCAATTTTGTTTGTGCATATTATTTTGTTTAAAAGACCTCGACAAAGGCCATGTTTGTGTTTGTTTGTATGCAAAAGACCTCTAGGAAGGCAAATCCCACTCCCCTCCCATTTTCATTTTACTTTGTGCTTGAAATCGAGTCAATAAAGTGGAGTAAGGGCTTGCAATAGGCCCCCACAATTTCAAGTCCATTGGTCGTTCTTAGGTCGCATTGTACGTTGATGCTTTGAATTGTGCTTATTCTTGTCCATCAAGTCAAATAAAGTGGAAAAGGGTTCCTAACCAACCCCCACACTTTGTCATTCATTTCAATGATGTTAGCTCACGTTTCTTTAAAAGTTGACGCTTCGAGTTATTACTCGATATCGGTGTTTGAGAAAATCAAGTGGAAAGAGTTCATTACTCCTACTTTAAAATCTATGGGATTCATTTGTTTGTTGCTATATGGCACTCGATTTTTGTTTTGGTTGTGGTTTGACTTTGTTTGATTGTACTTACGTTTGTGCTTTTCTTTAAACCTGTGTATGCTCCCTTAGGATTGCTCGACTCATCTTTAAGTTGAGGTAGACATTAGGATTTCAAACCATGCATGCTAGCCTAGATAGTTTTTCCCTTTCAAACTCAACTATAGAATCAATCATTGTGTGATAACATTAGGGATAGAGATAGATAGTTTCCCTTATATGTTTTTCATTCCTTTTTGCATGATTAAAACTAAAACTCTTTTTTCTTTGAAAATTCTAAAGCACTTAATAAAGAAAGATGTGAATCATATGCAGTGGAGTCTTATGGGGTAGAGCGAATCGATTTAGACTGAGCCTCCCTCTATTTTCACGTTCGGACTTTACTATGGTTCAAATTGCAAACCATTTTGCAATTAAGAAGAGAAATAACGCGCGTCCCTCCAGTGGGATCCATTCGCTATTATCCCACCAAAAATACTCAACCAATTCAAACTCTTTCGCCTTCGTACCTTTCTTTAAAACTCTCAAAAGGATGTGTTAATTCTACTTTGTGCAATACGACGCGTAAATCCACAAAGGTCGGGTGGTACTATGTTTATTTGCTAGAGCGCGAATGTAACATTATCCTCTTTCGGGCATTTTTCTTTTGAAAATACCTTTTCAGGTAAGAAAGTGTTAATTCCTTCCTATGCCAACGCGTGAGTCTCCAAAGGTCGAGTTGTAGTAGAAAGCGAAATTAATATTGTTCATAAAAAAATACACAACAAACTAAAACTTTTGAGCCGAACTACGATGCTTTGATTCCTTAAAGAGATATGTAGGCATTTGGTCACGGGCCTAGGCGTGCACAAATTTATAAATCTTTCTTCTTTTCCCCGTATTTTATTTTGCATACATTCCCTTTTAGAATTAAACTTAAGCTTTAGATTTAGAGATATGAACATACCCTTTGATTAGAACAACAAGAGTGGATCATGTGTAGTACCACAGACGTGAGGGATGCTAATACCTTCCCATTACGTAATCGACTCTCTTACCTGTATCTCTCGGTCGCAAGACCTTGATTTCTCCCTTCTCGGGTTTTTCTTCGATGATTTTCCTTTCCCTTCATGTGGGATAAATAAATACTCGATGGCGACTTCATTGATTTTCTCTCGATGACTTTCAATCGGTTGCTCCAATATCAATGTTTCAATATCTACGTTATATCTACATAATTTTCTGTTTCAAAGTTTTTGTTTTGCTGAAATCATTCAGTATCTATTTCAGACATGTACATCTGAAATATAACATTGGATATCTTCGGAAATACATCTCCGAATTCATCCCAAAAAAATGAAATTTTGTAAATTTGGTAATACATCTTCGTAATCATCCTAGAAAAAAGTGAAATTTTGTAACTTCAGAAATACATCTCTAAAATCACTCTAGAAAAAATAAACTCTAGTGCTTCCGGAAATACATCTCCGAACCCTAAAGGTAAAAATAAAATTTCGCCAAAAATAACTAAAAAAATATAAGAGTGGAGAAAGAAATTCTCAAAGACAAATGATTCGATGCAAACTGGGGTGATCCACCAATTTATCGGTCAAACAAATGAACTAGTGTGTTTGCTTGAACCAATGAGTTACACTTTTCTTACAAACACATTTTGAAAGGAATGAAAAAAATCTAAAATTGAAATGATATCCACACCCTCATGTGACACATATTATGGTACTTTCATAACCTTAATAGTCCACTCCCTTAATTTACCTCAAATCCTCAACTTTCAGAATCAATCACTCTCTTTAGGATTATTTATTATTGTTATTTGATTTCTTTGTTGTTGATAATATTACTTCTTTTATTTTCACTGTGGTTATTTTAATTCAATTTTTATATTACATTTTTACTTCTGTATTTGTCATTTGATTTGGATATTTTTTTATGAGTTTAGAACTCTTTTTATTTTTTTACTAAGCTTGTTGAGACTTGTGTGTATTTTATAAAGGTTATGGAAAGAAAATGAAGACTATAAAGTAATATTTTCGTGTTACTAGTTATTAGAAAATATTTTCTCCTTATATTATATAAATTTAGTGTATTTTGGAAATTTCTTTTAAATTTAGATTTTTTTATTATTATTATATTTACGTTATATATAAATTACTATATATTTTGTAATTACAATTATTATATTTATGTGATATATAAATTAAGGATATGTATTTTGCAAATTAATATTATATATATTTTGACCAAAAATTTACTGTCTGACCAACGACCAAAATTTGTGCTTTGACCAAGTTGATATATATAGCATTTTTCTTGATAAAATAATAAATTGAAACGGTTTTCTTTTTTTGAAATGTCAAATATTTTAAAAAAATAACCATTTAAATAGTTTTTTTAATCACGCAAAAATTAATTACAATGCCAAACCCTAGTTTCTTTCATTTTTGTTAAACTAATAAATATTAATAATTATTTATATCCTTTTAAAATAAGTCAGACTTGAATTTATTATTGTTAAAAAGTTGCATCATATCATGGAAAGTTGTTACCGTTCCAGTTATACCCCTTGAGGCTTAGCATCAAACGTTGTGTCATTTCTAACCAGCAATATAAATAGGGACTCTCACTATAGCATAAATTATCCAACATTTGATAATCATATTATTAGATAAATAATAATCTGAAAAATGAGGAAACCAGAAGTATGGGGTCATGGTTCTATTATTGCATTCTTGATCATTGTAGCAATACTTGTTTTTGGTCCTTTTTTTATTGATAAAGTTACACCACCTGGAATTCTGTTGCTATTGGCGTTTCCAGTTGTTATTGTATCACTTCTCATTTATCTCTATATTATCACTGAATGATAATTATACTACATTCATCTCATATGCTTCTTCAACGATGTCGATCTTCTACTGTTTTATTTTTTGTTGAATAATATTGGTGTAGTCATGTTTGTTCTTCCATTTGAAGCAGTCGCTATATAAAGTCACTGTTAAAGTTCTTTTAGTTTAATAAATTTTTTATTCTTATTAGTTTATTTATTTGTTTTGTTTCTCTTATATTATTTCGTTTGTGGGAAAAGAATTCCACCTTTCTCGCTAAGGAACATGCAAGAATTCGATAGAATAATAATACTATTTATTTATCCAAATTCAGAGTTTCAAGTAAAGCCTAATTAATGTAGTAGTAATACAATTTCAATCTCTAATTATTTGACTGTGTAGTTATGATTCTTACAATTTATTATCAAGTCAAATCCATCATTATAAAATATAATAGATTTCATAATAAAAATTTCACCAATTAATAAAATATATTTGCCAAAAAAATAATAAAATATGGTCTATATATACACTACAACAAATAAAATTTTCCAGTAACTATATTTTTTATTTTATTTTTTAAAATTACAATCTATTATCTAAATTGTATTAACAAATGAGAAAAGTCCTTAGGAACACACCTTCGATTTTCAGTATATGTTCTTTTTAATTTTATTTTTATAAATCATTATTACGACAATTGATAGGTAAAATATTCTACTTTGCGCTTTTAATTTTTTATCAACTGATCATATTTAAGATATTACATAATTCACTCGGTTGATCCTCTAGCCTCTAACCAATCGGAAAACTCATATATAATTTTAATTTCACAAAAGAGAAATTTTTAGAACCAAAACTATTTTCATTTTTCCTCCGAAATCACACGAACCATAAATTGAATCATCTTCTACAAACAACTCAAAACTTCAATTATCCTATAAATAGGTTTCAAAACTTCATCTTCTCCAAAAAATTTTTTTTTTTATTATGAGTTTTTAAACTTCATTTTTTCCTCTTAAATAATAATAAAGTTTAAAGATCAGTCTAACAAAATTTTAAAACGAAGAAAAGATAGCGAAATTCGAAAGAAGTGTAAGGAAAGGAAACAAAATTTGAAAAGAAACTTCAGCCACTGCTTTCTTTGTGTATTTTAATGGTAAATGGTAGTGGTGAAATTGAAATAATAAAAACATAGTTTTTTTTGTTGTCTATCATAAGGAATCAATATATTACTTGATACATATATTGAGAAAACAAAAAAAAAGAAAATATATATTGAGAAAGAAAAGGAGTGAAAAATAAATATATGTATGATATATAATATGCTTTTCCTAAACTTAATATCGTTATTAAATAATTTCATTTCTATTTAATAATTTATTGTTTAAAATTAAGTTGTAAACACAAAATTTTTAAGTGTTATACTAGTAAAATTTGACTTTCATCATAATGTGTATATAGTGAAGATTGAAAAGAAGGAAGCATATAATTTATTTTGTTTATTATTATTATTATTATTATTATTATTATTATTATTATTATTATTATTATTATTATTATTACTATTATTATTATTATTACTATTATTATTATTATTATTATTATTATTATTACTATTATTATTATTATTACTATTATTATTATTATTATTATTATTATTATTATTATTATTATTATTATTTATATTATTATTATTATTATTATTATTATTTATATTATTATTATTATTTTTATTATTATTATTATTATTATTATTATTATTTATATTATTATTATTATTATTATTATTATTATTTTTATTATTATTATTATTATTTTTATTATTATTATTATTTATTTTTATTATTATTATTTTTATTTATTATTATTATTATTATTTATTATTATTATTATTATTTATTAATATTATTATTATTATTATTATTATCATCATTTATTATTATTATTATTATTTATTAATATTATTATTATTATTATTATTATTATTATTATTATCATTATTATTATTATTATTATTATCATTATCATTATTATTATTATTATTATTATTATTATTATTATTATTATTATTATTATTATTATTATTATTAAGTGCCTCTTTCTGATGTTGAGGGAGTGTCTCTGTTAAGAGCTTCTGATGATTTGTCTTCAGTACCTGTGAATTCAACTTCCATACCTGCAATAATTCATTTTGCTTTGACTTTTGAGAGTCAAGCTTATCATCAAAACGAACACTGATTGACTCTTCCACAATCTGTGTTTCTGTATTGTATACTCTGTACCCTCTTGAGCGTTCAGAATATCCTAACATAATACACTTTTGTGCTTTAGAGTCAAACTTGTTCAAATATTTTTTTGTATTCAGAATAAAACATGTACATCCAAATGGGCGAAAGTAGGAAATGTTGGGCTTTGTGTTCTTCCACAATTCATATGGAGTCTTTTCCAGAATAGGTCTTATGGAGATTCTATTCTGAATGTAACACGCTGTGTTTATTGCCTCTGCCCAGAAGATCTTAGCAATGTTAGTCTCGTTGATCATGATTCTGACCATTTCTTGCAATGTTCTGTTCTTTCGTTCTACAACTCCATTTTGCTGGGGAGTTCTAGGACAAGAGAAATCATGCAGAATGCCTTTGTCATTAAAGAATGACTCAAAATCTTTGTTTTCAAATTCTCCACCATGATCACTTCTGACTTTGACGATTCTAAGATCCTTTTCATTCTGAACTTGGTTGCAGAAGGTGACAAACACAGAGTGTGACTCGTCCTTGTGCCTTAAGAACTTTACCCATGTCCATCTGTTATAGTCATCTACGATTACTAACACATACTTCTTGCCACTGACTGAAGCAGTTTTTACTGGTCCAAATAAGTCAATGTGCAGAAGTTCTAATGGCTTAGAGGTGGAAACAACATGTTTAGATTTGAAAGCAGGTTTTGCAAATTTGCCTTTCTAACATTCTTCACACAGAGCATCTGAGTTGAATTTCAAATTAGGAAGTCCTCTGACCAGATTGAGTTTGTTAATCTGAGATATTCTTCTCATACTAACATGCCCAATCTTTTGTGCCAGACCCATTGCTCGTTGTTAACAGAAAGTAAGAATTTTACCTTCTGACTCTTTAGTTCAGAAAGTTTTATTTTATAAATGTTGTTTTTCCTCTTTCCATTAAATAGGATAGTCCCATCTTTATGACTAACAACTTTGCATGAATTTTGATTGAAGATTATATCATAACCATTATCACTTAATTGACTTATGGATAACAGGTTATGCATTAATCCATAAACTAATAATACATTACTTATAGAGGGAAGATTTCCATTACCTACTGTTCCAGAGCCAATGATCTCTCCTCTCTGATTACCTTTAAAGCCCACATAGCCTTCAGGCTTATGTTCCAGGTTTTGGAACATATGCCTTCTTCCCGTCATGTGTCGCGAGCAGCCAGAGTCCAGGTACCATGATTGGTGTCTTAGCCTTACTGCTAAAGATATCTGCTACATGTATAATTTTATCCTTAGGTACCCACATTTTCTTGGGTCCTGATTTGTTAGTTTTACCAAAATTCTGATTGAATTTTGGTTTGACAGAATAATCGCTACTTGTGTATTTTATGTCATGTGTGTGTCCATATATAAAATGTGAATTGAGTGGTGTGCGTTTTATAACTAAGTCCATGGAATTTTTTGGTGTAGATACCTTACCTTGATATCCTATCCCTTTTCTGCCATTTCTGCTAACTCCATAGATTATTGAAGCCATCTTGCTTCTGTCTATGTTTTTAGCTAGAAACTTCTGAAAGCTGTGATCATACACTTTGATGATCTCATCAGCATTACTGGGAGTTTCAGAGATTGTTTCCTTCTGAGTGTTTTGCAAATCATTTTCTAATTTTGAAATTTGTTCTTTTAACTCAGAATTCTCTAATCTGAGACTCTCAGACTTTTCAGAGTCAGAGGTAAGATCCCTTTTTAGGTTCCTGAATTTGACTCTGATTTGCTGATACCTTTCCAGAATTTCATTTAGACTTTCTGCAAGTTCGGCCTTAGTAAAGTTTATGGTAAAATTAGGAAATACCTCTTTAGTGTCTGATTCTGAGTCTGAACCAGAAGCTTCACTATCTTCTTATACGTTTTCCATGAGAGCTATGTTTGCTCTTTCATCATCTGATTCTGAGTCAGCTTCAGATGTGTCAGAATCATTCCATGTATCCATGACTCTTTTATTCTTTTCCTTGAGGAACTTCTTTTTAGGCTTTTCCTTCTAAAGCTTTGGGCAGTTACTTTTGTAGTGCCCTTGCTCGTTACATTCATAGCAGATGATGTCCTTGTTATTTGGCTTTATGTATCCTGAAGAACCTTCAGATCTTGTGTCTAGAGGAAGACTCAGACTTTCTATATTTGGAGGAGGATTCATTCTGATTCTCTGATCTTCTGGGATTTCTGAACTTTCTTTGTCTCTGCTTCCACAGTTGGTTCACCCTTCTAGAGAGGAGAGACAGTTCATCTTCTTCTGATGAGCATCCATTAGAAGTTTCTTCCACAGCCTGCAAAACCTTAGAGTCAAATTTTCTGTTAGATTTTAAAGCTAATGGCTTACCTTGCTTTTGAGGCTCATCTTCTTCTAGCTCTATCTCGTGACTTCCGAGGGAGCTAACAAGTTCCTCCAGAGAAATTTTGTTGAGATCTTTGGCTAGCTTAAGTGCTGTGACCATTGGCCTCCATTGTTTGGGAAAAATTCTGATGATCTTCTTAACGTGATCAGTAGTGCAATACCCTTTGTCAAGAACCTTCAGTCCAACAACAAGGATTTGGAATCTTGAAAACATAGTTTCTATTGATTCACTATCTTCCATCTTGAATGCCTCATACTTCTGAATGAGTGCAAGGGCCTTTGTCTCTTTGACTTGAATGTTGCCTTCATGCGTCATTCTCAGAGAGTCAAACATGTTCTTGTCAGTCTCTCTGTTTGATATTTTCTCATATTCTGAGTATGAGATGGGGCTGAGGAGTATTGTTCTGGCCTTGCGGTGGTTTCTGAATTCACGCTTTTGCTGATCAGACATCATTTTTCTGTCTATCCTCTGACCATGTCCATCCACTGGGTGCGTGTATCCGTCAGTCACCATGTCCCATAAATCAGCATCATGGGCCAGAAAGAAACTCTCAATTCTGTCTTTCCAGTATTCAAAGTTTTCTCCATCAAATACTGGAGGTTTGCCACTAAATCTGTCCTTGTGTTCATGGTTGTCATTGATGATGTTTTGGCTTGTTCCCACCATAGTATTTTTCTGAAGCTTGGATCTTGTACTGACACGGTTAAGTGTTTAAGCTCAGAACCAGGCGCTCTGATGCCAATTGAAGATGTGAAAAAAACAAGAAGGGAAGGTTGAATTGAAAACTTGAAACTAAAAGCTCAATGACACAGTATTTTTATCCTGGTTTGTTTGATCTCAAACTGCTCCAGTCCACCCGTCAAGGTGATTTCGTCTCTCTCCAACGAGGTCTTAATCCACTAATCTCAAAAGGATTACAATCACTACTTTAACAACTGTTAAAGTCTTCTTGAGTACAACCACAATCTGGTTAATCTCAAGGAACACTATTTCAATACAATTATACAAGATATGTGTTGTTGTTTTTCTAACAAAAACTGTTTATCACAATTGTGATAAATTACACAAGATTATAGCTTGGAAATGTAAAGAATATAGCTTTCAACTTTGAATATGCGTGAGTGTTAATATGGAAAATCGTTATTGATTTTGAATGCTGACTTTGTTTATATAGGCAGTGGAATGACGTTGATCATAAAGCATGTTTAATGTCATTAACACACTTTCCATTTGGAGAAGATCCTATCTGAAAGAAGCCGTTGGAATTGATGTTGTCTTGAATGATCAGTAACGCTTCAGAATCTTATCTCCTTACATGCTGATGATGCTTCAGGATATTGATGACTTGGATTGCCATGTTCTTGTTCAGAATCAGAGTTTACTTTAATTAAGCGCAGGTTCTGATCATCAATCTTCAGCGCATGTTCTGATTACTTCAGCGTGTAGCTCTTATGGCTTATCTTCTGATGGATATGTTCAGAACTTCTGCATTCATAAAACATAATTTTTAGGGTGCATATTTGTTCTTTGTATTTATTATTTATTCTTTGTATTCGTTATCATTTAAAACTCTAACCAAGGGTTGTAGAATCAAACTATGTTCTAATAGTTTTATCTCAGTATGTTTTGCCCTTGAGTGTAATATAGGATTTTTGGATAAAAAAATAGATGAAATGTTATCACATAGAGTATGAATGTTACCTTCTTTAATTTGATAGTCTTTCAGCTGACTTTTCATCTAGAGTACTTATGTGCTACACCCAGAGGCTGCAACATATTCAACTTTTACATTTGATAGAGCTATTGTTGATTGCCTTTTGCTGGATCATGAAATCATATTTTTCACCAAGAAACTGATAGCTTCCATTGGAACTTTTTCTTTTAAATCCATCTCCAACATAATCAACATCACAATAACCTACTAACTTGTATTCTTTTGATTTTATATATATCAAACCAATGTTAATAGTTACTTTCATACATATTATGATGCGGTGGGAGAACTGACTTGAGGTTTTGTGTTTTATCGCAAATGTTGCGGTTAGCAAGAGTCGCCACCGACTTTTCTTTTATCCCAAAGGAAAGGTGAAAAAGCACAGGAAAGACCTTTGAGATTGTTTCTTGAGTTTGGGGGTAGATTATGAAAAGGGAAGGTATTAGCACCCTTTTCATCCATGGTTTTCTATGGGCTCTTAGTTACTTGTTAGATCACTTGCTTTTGTTTGAAATTGTGTTTTGTGTGATTTTGAAATTATTTTGTAAAAGAGGCCATTGTTTAGGCAATCTTTTTAATGATTCTCGTTCGTAAGAATGTATACATATGTTGATCCTTTTTTTGAAAATGTTTTCAATGTTTGTAAGATGTTTGAAAATGTGTAGGTGTTTGTTTTTGAAAATAGCAAGGATATTTGTTTTGAAATGGATCAAGTAATTTGGAGCAATCTACCTACTCAAATGTCTTTCTTGTTCATTTTCTTTTCCTTTGACATTGTTGTCTTACCATTGATTTGGTAAGCAACTCTATCTTTGGATGTAAGCGGGACGGGCGTGGGTCATCGTATAGCCATGATTAGCAATGTTGCAAGGTATCTTAGCATTTTTGAGGGACTAAGATCATTTTTGTAAGGCAACTTTGAATAACGTCATCAGGGGACTATGATCTTGTATTTGTTTGTTTTTGCTAAGACACCTTACATGCGTAATATGGTCATTTTGTATAAGGCAACCAAGTGGAGTAACCCTAGGGGTGTTTTGTGTGCACGTATGTCATTTTCATGCTTGATTTTGTCTTGGATGAGGGTTTTCTATTTAGTTGATTTTATCTTGCCATACAAACTCTAATTACTAGCATGTTATATAAAAGCGATAAATTGCGAAATTTAAAGATTGCTACGCTATTACAACATTTGTGGGAGGGGGTATACAATTTATAAATGGGGATTGCAATAATATAAACCTAATTAATCTTTTACAACCAAATTGAATATGTACAAATATTGGAATAAATAATATACAAGATAAATTAAATATGCAAAGATGTATGAATGTAAAGAAGAATTTGTTTGGTTTTTTTATGTGGGAAAAGTTTTAACCTAAACCTAATAAATAAATCAAGATTATCTCAAATTAATTAGGAAAAGAAATTATTTTTTAGAAAAGATTTTTTTTGTAAACCCTAATTCTATTTGATTAAAAGAAAATAAATTTCCTTAAGAAAAGGTAAGTATTTTTGCATTTTTTGTCTTGAAAAATAATATATGGTATTTATGAGGTATCTTTGGCCCCTTTTTTTTAATACTAAAATAATATATTTAATAGGTGTGAAGAAAAAATAAATATTAAAATAGTTATAATTTAATTTACAAGTTTATTATAAAAAAGATAGTATATAACTTAAAAAAAAAAATTTTGTGACAAAATATAAAATAAAATAAGCTAAAATTTAAATCTATCATTTTTATATTTTTTATGATTTTTAATATTAAGAAAAATATATTTAATAAAATAAAAAATGAAAATAAAATGAATAATAAAAATATAATGGGCCAGGGGTGCTGCAAGCAAACAAGAGGTAGCATGTTAGAAAAAATCACAAGGGCCCAAGATTCAGAAGCCCACGCTGCAAAGGGACAAAAAATGGCAAAATGTGAGAAAAATTGCAAAAGACAGGCGTCAAGGCTCGAACCCATGACCTATGGCATTTTTACGCGCTACCTTACCACTGGGGTGGCTGTACATCCGTTTATAGAAACACAAAGATAAATATATATTAGAAAACGCCCCCTGAAGGCAACTTCATCTTCAACCTTGAGCCATGGCCGGACCCACCTGTATCTCTCTCATTTCTCCACGAAAATAGAAAGTCAAAACATGAAAATTGTAGGTTTTCTTCCCACAAGTTCAACCATCTAACTTATGTAAACTAACAATCAAAGATCAAAGCTAGTTTTACTTGCCCTAATTTGAAACCTAATTTTTACAGAAATTTCAAATCAAAAATTCTCTAAACACAGTTAAGATAAATGAAAACTATGAACATGGTTAGCTTTAGGGCAAGGATATTTACATTTTTCTTTCACAAATCAGGACCAAAGGATGCTTGTATGAAGAGATAGAAGTTTGAGTTTTTACCTCTTTTAGTTGAGATCGTGAATGGAGTTTTAGCAAGTTTTAAGAAGGCCTGAGGATCTGTTTAGCTTTCCTGGACCTTCCTGAGTGCATTCCAATCCTTACCTTGTCTTGAAAGTCTCTGAATCTCCCTACTTAAGTCAACCTGCAAGCTTGATATTTGAAAATGGTGGATGGAGGAGGAGGAGTTACAGTGAGGGAACAGGGGTCTGGATCACCTGGATATGAAGTATACTAAGGGTTCAAGTGGTTAAAACTCAAAACGCACGAGTGGTTTTGGAGATGGCTGTGTAAAATGCAAAATTGTCAAGCTATGGCAGATTTTCAATGTCAAAGTGTTTGGGAGAGTTTCTGAGTCTTAGCCATCGTGCCTTAGGTTCCAATACACTTGTTTATTAGTATGGAAAAGGTTAGACCTCAAGCTTTCTCAAGCTTTCTGAGTTATAGCCTTTTGGCTCTATTACTTGCTTTTGAAGAAAAGTGAGGAGACAAGTCCCTAAGTTTGTACAAGCATGGTCTGGTTTGGTAGAGGTTTCAGGCAAGTTGCTTTTGGTTTTGGCTTTGCTTGTGTGCACAGAAAACAGGTGCAATGCTCAAGGAGTGGAAAATTACAGAAGTTGTGCTTTATCAAAATGGAAATGGCACCTTTGTGCCAAAAATGGAATTGTTCTTGTACAATGCATTCAATGCTTGGCTAAAAGCTTTCAACAAATGTGAAAACATTTTAATTATGGAGTGAAAGTCAAGTTAGGAGCCTGTTAAGTAAGATTTGTTCAGCATGCTTGAGGATTTGAATTTTGTTCTTCATGAAATGGCTTGAAATCAAAGTGATAAATCACCAATTTCATCTCTTCGATTCTCGCTACTCAAGAATGATCTCATAGAGTTCTTTGACATTTTGCAAAGCTTACAGTTTTCTATACAACTCATCTTTGAAATTCTTTTGGAAATTTCCTCTGGAACTATGTGAAAAATGGTCATGAAGTTAGGTAAAAAATCTGCCTAATTAGGGCAAAATTTCACTAAGTTATTTTGGTTCATGAGCATGTATTCACAAAATTATATCTTGAGATCCAAGAATTTTTAGGAGAAATTGTGTGAAGAAAAGTTGTAGATTTCATGGAGATCTACAACTTTCATGTTGGAAGTTTCCTTTGAATCATTTAGCATCATGGTGATAATTTGGCTCAAAGTTGAGAAAAAATAAGAAATTTTTCTATACAGAGAAAATTTTCTAAGTTAAAATTTTTCAACTTTTCAAAACAAAATCTTAAGTCCTTGGTTTCTTGATGAACAAGTTTCACATTTTGACATGTTTTGATGAATTATGATCTTTGGCACTTGATTTTGACCAAATAGTCAAAGTTTGACTTTTCAGTATACAATTGACTTTTTATCAGTTGACTGCAAAATTCATTTGTCAATCCAATGGATTTGCAATGTTTTGAACCACGTCATTAGATCAAGATGATGAAATTTAACTCTTGAAATCATTCTTTAAACTAATTGACCATTTTCTAGGTCAAAAATCAGAAATTGCCCTTTCTCAGTCAAAACCCTAATTTTGATCATTTTGCCCTTTTGATGATTTGATCAAATTTCTTGAGGAATTATGGTCCAAACTTGATAAAATGATACATATGAGTCTAATATGTTGATGTGATAAAAAATTATGAAGTTTGACTGTAAATTGGCCATGGTTGACTTTTTCCCCAATACAGTTGATTTTTAGGTCAACTGTCCAATTGACTGATAAAAAATGTGATTCAAGGCTTGAAACTTGACATGAGTAATCTTGGGGGTCCATAATGATCCTTGAAAGTCATATGAAGCATTGATAGTTCAAAAATCCTTGTGAAAACTTAAACCCTAATTTTAGTCATCAGTGCATGAGGAGGTGTCTTGAGCTGGTCAAACCCTAATGCAGTCATGATCCAAAGGAGATCTTGTGAAAATACATGATAATTGAGAGGGAAAATTTTGGGGTACAACAGCTTCCCCTGTTCAATCTTCTTAAACCTGAAGAGTTAGATTGGCGAGTTTTGCCATTCGTGACTCGAAGGTGGAAGATGATTAGACACTAGAGTTCCCAAAAATTTGCACTTGGCGATGCGACGATAGAAGGAATGGGCTTATAGATGCCATTTGGAGAGGTGATAGAAAGCTGTGTTTTGTAAGATGAAAGAATGAGTACCAGAATGGCGTCCGTGTCTGGAGCGTATCCGTACTGTATCTGGAAGAGGCTTTGATTAAATATTAGAATGGCATCCGTGTATAGAAACACAAAGATAAATATATATTAGAAAACGCCCCCTGAAGGCAACTTCATCTTCAACCTTGAGCCATGGCCGGACCACCTATATCTCTCTCATTTCTCCATGAAAATAGAAAGTCCAAACATGAAAATTATTGGGTTTCTTCCCACGAGTTGAACCATCTAACTTATGTAAACTAACAATCAAAGATCAAAGCTAATTTTACTTGCCCTAATTTGAAACCTAATTTTTACAGAAATTTCACATAAAAAAATCTCTATACACAGTTAAGATAAATGAAAACTATGAACATGGTTATCTTTAGGGCAAGGATGTTTACTTTTTTTTTCACAAATCAGGACCAAAGGATGCTTGTATGAAGAGATAGAAGTTTTAGTTTTTACCTCTTTCAGTTGAGATCGTGAATGGAGTTTGAGAAAGTTTTGAGAAGGCCTAAGGATCTATTTAGCTTGCCTGGACCTCCCTGAGTGTATTCGAATCCTTACCTTGTCTTGAAAGTCTCTGAATCTCCCTACTCAAGTCAACCTGCAAGCTTGATATTTGAAAATGGTGGATGGAGGAGGAGGAGTTACAGTGAGGGAACAGGGGTCTGGATCACCTGGATATGAAGTATACTAAGTGTTCAAGTGGTTAAAATTCAAAATGCACAAGTGGTTTTGGAGATGGCTGTGTAAAATGCAAAACTGTCAAGCTATGGCAGATTTTCAATGTCAAAGTGTTTGGGAGAGTTTCTGAGTCTTAGCCATCGAGCCTTAGGTTCCAATACACTTGTGTATTAGTATGGAAGAGGTTAGACCTCAAGCTTTCTCAAGATTTATGAGTTATAGCCTTTTGGCTCTATTACTTGCTTTTGAAGAAAAGGGAGGAGACGAGTCCCTAAGTTTGTACAAGCATGGTCTGGTTTGGTAGAGGTTTCAGGAAAGTTGCTTTTGGTTTTGGCTTTGCTTGTGTGCAGAGAAAATAGGTGCAAGGCTCAAGGAGTGGAAAATTGCAAAAGTTGTGCTTTATCAAAATGGAAATGGCACCTTTGTGCCAAAAATGGAATTGTTCTTGTACAATGAATTCAATGCTTGGCTAAAAGCTTCCAACAACTGTGAAAACATTTAATTATGGAGTGAAAGTAAAGTTAGGAGCCTGCAAAGTAAGATTTGTTCAGCATGCTTGAGGATTTGAATTTTGTTCTTCATGAAATGGCTTGAAATCAAAGTGATAAATCACCAACTTCATCTATTCGATTCTCCCTGCTCAAGAATAATCTCAAGGAGTTCTGGGACATTTAAGAAAGCTTGAAATGTTCTATACAACACGTCTTTGAAATGCTTTGGGAAATTCCATTTGGAACTATGTGAAAATTGTCATGAAGTTAGGTCAAAAATCTGCCTAATTAGGGCAAAATTTCACAAAGTTATTTTGGTTCATGAGCATGTATTCACAAAATTATATCTTGAGATCCATGAATTTTTATGAGAAATTGTGTGAAGAAAAGTTGTAGATTTCATGAAGATCTACAACTTTCATGTTGGAAGTTTCCTTTGAATCATCTTTCATCATGGTGATAATTTGGCTCAAAGTTGAGAAAAAATAAGAAAGGTTCTATACTTAGAAAATTTTCTAAGTTAAAATATTTCAACTTTTCAAAACCAAATCTTAAGTCCTTGGTTTATTGATGAACAAGTTTCACATTTTTACATGTTTTGATGAATTATGATCTTTGGCACTTGATTTTGACCAAAAAGTCAAAGTTTGACTTTTCAGTATACAGTTGACTTTGGATCAGTTGACTGCAAAATTCATTTGTCAATCCAATGGATTTGCAATGTTTTGAACCATGTAATTAGATAAATATGATGAAATTGAACTCTTGAAATCATGATTTAAACTAATTGACCATTTGCTAGGTCAAAAATCATAAATTTCCCTTTCTGAGTCAAAACCCTAATTTTGACCATTTTGCCCTTTTGATGATTTGATCAAATTTCTTGAGGAATTGTGGTCCAAACTTGATAAAATGATACATATGATTCTAATATTTTGATGTGAATAAAAAATTATGAAGTTTGACTGTAAATTGGCCATGGTTGACTTTTTCTGCAATATATTTGATTTTTAGGTCAATTGTCCAATTGACTGATAAAATATGTGATTCAAGGCTTGAAACTTGACATGAGTAATCTTGGGGGTCCATAATGATCCTTGAAAGTCATATGAAGCATTTATAGTTCAAAAATCCTTGTGCAAACTTAAACCCTAATTTTAGTCATGAGTGCTTGAGGAGGTGTCTTGAGTTGGTCAAACCCTAATGCAGTCATGATCCAAAGGAGATATTTTGAAAATCCTTGATAATTGAGAGGGAAAATTTTGGGCTACACCACATATGAAGATTCTTTTAGCTACTGTTAAGTGGGATTATTTAGGATCTGATTGGAATCTAGCACATAAACATACATTGAATAGAATGTCAAGTCTAGAATTAGTCTGATGCATAAGAGAACCAATTATACCTATTTATAACTTCAGTTTGACCTTCTTATCTGATTCATCCATCTCAAGAATGCATGTTGGATGCATATGAGTCTTAGTTGTCTTACATTCTAATAAGTCAAATTTCTTCAAAAGTTCCTTCATGTACTTGCTTTTATGAATGTAGGTTCCTTCTAGACTTTGATTGATTTGGATTCCCAGAAATAACTTAAGCTCACCCATAAAACTCATCTAAAATTCTTCCTACATGTACTTAGAAAACTCCTTGCAAAGAGAGGCATTAGCAGAATAAAAAAAATATAACCCACATAAATTTGAACTATAAGAATATAATTTTTGAATGATTTGCATAATAGAGGTTTATCAACCATCCCTCTTGTATAATTATTTTTTAAAAGGAATTTTCTTAGTCTTTTATACCATGCTCTAAGAGCTTGTTTCAGACCATATAATTATTTCTTTAGTTTATAAACAAAATCATGATTTTTAAGATTTTTGAAACCAGGAGGTTAATGAACATATAATTCTTTTGTTATATAAGCATTCAAGAATGCACTCTTGACACCCATTTGGTATAAAATGATATTATGATTAATAGGAAAAGAAATAAGAAGACATGAATATTCTAACATGGCCACTAGTATAAAGGTTTAAGTATAGTCAATTCCTTATTACTGACTATAACCCTGTGTAACCAGACTGTCTTTGTCACTCACCACATCTCCGTTCTTGTTCAGCTTGTTTTTGAATACCTATTTGCTTCCAATAATGTGATTTCCCTTTGGTTTAGGTACCAGATCCCACACATCATTTTCAGAGAATTGATTAAGTTCTTCTTACATAGCCAGAATCTACTCAGAATCGAGAATAGCTTCATTGACAAATTTTGGTTCTATGATAGACAGCAGACCCATAAGAGTTTCTTCGCCTTGTTTAAATGAAGATTTGGTTCTGATAAGTTCAGTTTTATTTTCCATGCTCAATTCCTCAGGATGTGAGATATGTTGCATATGCTTCTTCAGAGGTGTTGGGGTTTTGGTAGCTTCTGGTTGAGCATGTTCAAAGTCTTTTACTTTAGAGTCTTTATCTTTGGAGTCTGAATATGTGACCTCAAGATCTGCAAATTTTTTAACTAGCTTTAACTTTTCAGGGTCAAGCTTATCATCAAACTTAACATGAATTCATTCTTCAATAATTTGTGTTTCAGTGTTGTACATTCTATAGCCTTTTGAGCATTCACAAAATCCTAACATGATACACTTCTGTGCCTTAGAATCAAAATTGTTAAGGTCATCTTTGGTGTTAAGAATAAAATATATGCACCTAAAAGGATGAAAGTAAGAGATGTTGGGCTTTCTATTATTCCACAATTCATAGGGAGTCTTATTTAGAAATAGTGTTATAGAGATCATGTTCTAAATATAACTATTGATTGCCTATGCCCAGAAGTGTTTTTCCACATTAGTCTCGTTGATCATGGTTCTGGCTATTTCTTGTAAGGTTCGATTTTTCCTTTCTATAACTTCATTCTATTGAGGAGTTATAGGGCAAGAGAAATCATGATAAATTACGTTTTCATCAAAAAGTTTTTCAAAATCTTTATTTTCAAATTTTCTACCATGACCACTTTTGACTTTAACAATTTTAAAATCCTTTTCATTTTTCACTTGGGAGCATAAGGTAGCAAATACAGAATGTGACTCATCCTTGTGTCTTAAGAATTTTACCCATCTCCATCTATTGTAGTCATCAACGATAACTAATCCACACTTCTTACCACTAACAAAAGTTATTTTCACAGGCCCAAACAAGTCAATGTGTAAGAGCTCCAGAGGCCTAGAGGTAGAAACAACATTTTTAGCTTTAAAAATAGTCTTTGAAAACTCGCCTTTCAGACATGCTTCATAAAGAGCCTCTGAAGCAAACTTCATATTTGGAAGGCCTCTGACAAGGTTCGGCTTGTTTAGCTTTGAGATTCTTCTCATGCTAACATGGCTTAACCTTCTATTCCAGACCCATTGTTCTTTATTCACAAATAGAAGACATATAACATTATGACTTTCTAAATCTGAAAGATTGATTTTATAAATTTTATTTTTCCACTTGTCTATGAATAGTATGGATCCATCCTTCTTACTGACATCTTTACAGGACTCTTGATTGAAGATAATATCATAACCATTTTCACTTAATTGACTCATGGGCAAGAGTTTTGTACCCCAAAATTTCCCCTCTCTTTTCTCAAGACATTTCTCACTAGATCTTCAAATAGCTCAAGTTTGCAAAAGTGTTGACTAGGTCAAATCACCTCCTAAACACTGATGCCTTAAATTAGGGTTTTGATTTTCACAAGGACAGTTGGACTTCTATTTCCTCAAATTACTTTCATGGTTATTTATAGACCTCCAAGAACACTCATGCCAAGTTTCAAGTTTTAGATCACAATTTTGCTTAGTCAATTGATCAGATGATTGAAAATTAGTTGTATTGGATAAAAAGTCAATTGTGGTCAACTTACAGTCAAACTTCAAGATTTTTGACCAATATCAACATTTTGAAGTCATATTCATCAATTGATCAAGTTTGGATCATAATTCCTCAAGAAAAGGGTTCAAATCATCAAAGGGGCAAAATGGTCAAAATAGGGTTTTAACTGAGAATGATTGATTTTGGACTTTTGAACTCATACATGACTTCTTGGTTTGAAAATGGCCTCAAGGATTCAAGCACATTATCTTGACCTAATGTCATGATTCAAATTATTCCTCAAGATCAAACAATTGAGAGATGAAATTTGGTTAACTGATGAAAAAGTCAACTGATATACAAAAAGTCAAACTTTGATTTTTTGGTCAACATTGAGTCTCAAATATCAAAATTCATCAAGACATTCAAAAATATGAAGCTTGATCATCAAGAATAAATAAAAAAAAAGTCATATAAAACGTCAAACTTTTCAAGACTTAGAAAAATTTCTAAGTGTTTTAACCTTATTATTTCATAACTTCATGACAACTTTTCACCAAAATGCAAGATGTTTCAAAGAAATTTTTTTACATGAAATTTGTAGATCTTGATGAAATCTACAACTTTACTTTTCTTATCAAGTCCTAAAAATGCTTGGATTTTGATTTATAAATTTATGAAGTCATGCATTTTTTCTAAAACACTTAGTGAAATTTTGACCTACTTTAGGCAGATTTTTGTCCCAACTTCTTGGCCATTTTTCACATAGTTACAATTTGATTTAGAAAAAATGATCAAACGGAAAGTTGTAGAGAATGTTCCAAGCTTTCCAAAATGTCCAAGAACTTGAAGAGATCATTTGTGAGCTAAGCGAATCAAAGAGAAGAAGTTGGGCTTCCATTCTTGAATTACAAGTCATTTTGATGATGAACACACAACCAAAACCCCAACCAAAGCTACAACATCTCTCTTTTCAGGCTATGTTCTCTCCAAATATATGTATAATCAAGCAATTACACAAACCTTAAGTGTATTACACAAAGATGTGAAGCTTTATTCAAGTTTTGATACCATTTATGGTTAGAAATGCAAAAGCAAGATTTCCATTTGCATAAAGCTTCACTTTTCCAACAACTCTCTTCTTTCAAGCTTGAAATATTCTAAAGATCACAACAAATATCTTAATATCAAAAGAAATCCATAAGAGTCTACAAAGCATGGCTAAGTTCCTTGATTCACTCCTTTCTTCATCCTAAAGACACTTGTCTTTATGCATTTGAAAAATCCATAACATGTGATTCTGATCATCTCAAGTCCTCAAACCTTTCCCTATAAATAGAGACATCATTTAGTATCCAATGACACGAATTGACAAGCATAGAAACTCCCTCAAACTCAAAATCATCCAAAACATCACAAAACTTGGCAATTCTGACTTTGAAATCCAACCTTCAAATTTCCTCGCGCGTTCTTCCTCAAAACCAATCACAAAGCACCTATGGATCATTTAGAAGCAAACCAAACACTGCTACAGTTCCGTAACTGCATTTTCATCTTCCTCCGTTTCAAAAATCAAAAGCTTGCACATTGACTTCAACAAGAGGATTCAACCACTCTTAATCCAAAGTAGCTATTGCAATAGCTTCCTGGAGGTTCAAGGAAGCTAACTAAATCATTGCAGCACCTTGAAGTGAGCTCAAACTCAAAACACCAATTCCATTTTCAAGGTGAGTTATCTGGTTTTATATCTCTTCATACATACATTATTTGACTTCCATTTTCAAAGATAAAATGTAGATATCATAGCCCTGAAACTAACCATACTCTTAGAATTCATTTATATTGACTGAGTAATGTGAATTTTAAGTTTGAAATTGCTGAAAAAATTAGGTCAGATTTGGTACCAGTTAAATTCCATGCTCCTATTTGATTAATAGCTTTAGTTTCTTATATGTCTGAACTCGTGATAAAATTTGGAGAAAGCTTCATGTTTACATTTTTGCAAATGGTAGAGAGATGAAGAAGTTTCAAATTTGAACCATGTGCTGAATATTGTGGCACGAGGTTGAAGATGATATACAATCATGAATCCAGTTTATCTTAAATTTATCGCAACTTGTTTCTATACGGGATGTACAGGTCACCCCAGTGATAGCAAGTGCGTGGGTAAGGCGTTTGTGTAGAAGGTCCTGGGTTCGGTCCCCAGCGAGACCTTTTGTATTTTTCACATTTTTCTTGTCTCACCCTTTTTTGTTTGCAGCGCGTTGGGCTCTCTAGCAATGGGCCTGGCCTCGTTTTTCCAACCATCACCCCCTGGTTGCTTCATGATACGCAGACCCATTATTTATTTTCATTTTATTTTTGACTTCAAACAAAAAAATCAGTTTGGGCCTTAAAACAAAAAACTAAAGACTGTTTTTTCTATCAAACCTCATTTTCACATTCAAACCCCCTGACCCAATTTTCATATTTTATTTTCTTTTCTTTCCTTTTATTATCATCATTATTATTATTATTTTAATTATTATCTTATTGCAAATTAACAAAATATATTATATTTATTTTTTAAATTATTAGTTTATTTTTATTTCATTTCTTTTAAACAAAACCCTAAAAATATTCTCTTAACAATTTTAATTTCTTTTCTTAAATTAAAATAAATTAGACTTAGTTTTTATTTTTTATTTATTTTTAACTTGTTCTTTTAATTAAATCAACTTAGACTTTAATTAATTAATTTGTTTTTTTAGTTTAAATAGGTTAACTTTAAAACCTTTCACAAAAAACCTTAAAAACAATTTTTCTTTTCTTATCTTATATTCTTGTACATTTTATTTTGAATCATTTAATTTGGTTGTAATATTAATTAGATTTTAATCATTTTCATCCCCATTTTTAATTTGTACCCCTTCCCCTAAATGATGTAATAACGTAGAACTTTAAATTTCCGTAATTTATCACTTTCAATATTATTGCTAGTAATTAGGGTTTGTATGGCAAGACATAAAATCAAGAAATAGACAACCATTATTCAAGACAAAATAAATGAAAATAACACACTTCGCACACTTGCACCTCTAGGGTTAACCCACACTTGTTGCTTTAGAATAAAACAATCATGTCCTTCGAACATGGGATACTTTAGCATAGACCCTCGATTACAAGATCATAGTCCCTCGACGACCCTTCGGAGTTGCCTTATGACAAATTTCTAAAGTATCCTACAATGTTGTCTTCTATGACTGTACGACAACCCACACCCGTCCCTTCACATCCAATGATATGGTTGTTTAATAACTAATAGCAAGATAATACTATCTAAAGGAGGAGGAAAAGAACAAAGACTTCCTTTTGAGTAGGTAGAACGCTCGTAGTTGCTTGCTCACAAACATTTCAAAACAAAAACATCTTTCAAAACATACTAACACTTTCATGAAATATTTTCAAAAGTCAACCCTTTGTATACATTCTTATAAAGATGATAATAATTACAAATTTCGCCTAAACAAAGGCACTTTTTCAAAAATACCTTCAAAATAAAACACAAGCACATTTACAAAGCATTTCAAAGTGAGCTAGCAACTAAGAGCTCATAGATAACTACAGATGAAAAGGGTGCTAACACCTTCCCTTTTCATAACCTACCCTCTGAACTCAAGAAAATATCTCAAAAGGTCTTTCCTGTTCTTTTCATACTTTCCTTTATTGGATAAAAGAAAAGTCGGTGGTGACTCTTACTATCCGTAATAATTGCGATAAAATGCAAAACACCCAAGTCAGTTCTCCCACTGTATTACAAAATTGGCGACTCTGCTGGGGAAAAACTTAAAAGTGGGGTTACCTTAGAGACTATATCACATTTAAATGCTTTCATTTGTTTGATTTGTTTGCTTTATATTTTGGGTCCATGGTTGGGTTTTGAATAGATCTTCTACCCGGATCTAGGAACATCATTAGGTAAGTAGCAAAGATTATGGAGAATGTACGATGTAGACCGATATGGTTAAGAAAATAGATATGTAAGTGTGACACATTTGTTGGTACCAATATCCCTTGTGGCGAATCGAGGAGAATATGGGGCCGCTGCATGGTGTCATGAAGCACTAACTGACCTTAGAACCTTTAGTTGAACAACTTGGCCATTAGGAAGTAGTGACATAGTAGGTTTTGGTGCAGTATGGAGTTATTTGATACTCGATACTACGCCCATAGAGATTGGACATTCGATATATTTTGGTCTCCAAAACAGAGGCTTACGCTGAAACAATTCCGGATGAAGAAAGATCAATGATATTGAGATTCCCTAGAACCAGATTTATTTTTAGGACAGGTTGAACCAACTAAACTTCAAGAGGGTGCTTACTTATGAACTACATGCAAGCCTAAACCTAAAGACTTATTTGCTTTGCTTGTATATGATTATTTGTACATGACATCATGACATCATACCATAGCATTTGCACTAACCATTTCAAGGACCTAGAAATTTATCTTTGTTCTATTTTATAGGATATGGCTTCCATTCGCAGAAATACCATCCGAATCAACCTTGTGAAATTACCTCCTCAACTCAAAGAGTTAACGTCAATGGTTCCCGATAATTCTCCGTTCACCAAGAAGTATGGCTGACTCCTCAACTTGGTTACCTCAAGTTTTAAGAAGACATAGTACCTGTGCTTTTCAATTCTTTGACCCTAAACACCACTGTTTCACATTCCCTGATTACCAATTGGTACCCACCATGGAAGAGTTCTCTCAATTGTTGGGAATACCTATTCTTGATCAAATACCCTTAACCAACATTGAGAAAGACCCAAGAACTTAGGAGATTGCTCTGGCCTTACATTTGCAACGGTCTGACATAGTGGTTAATTGGGAAATAAGGAGTGGTGTTAAGGGTTTTCTAGCCAAGTTTCTGTTTGAGAAGGCTCAACTATTTTCGGATGCTCTGAATTTGAAAGCTTTTGAAGAGATTTTGGCTCTTCTAATCTATGGGTTGGAATTGTTCCCTAATCTAGACTAACTTATAGATGTGAATGCTGTCAAAGTTTTTCTATCTCGTAACCCGTCGCCTACCTTGCTCGGAGATATTTTGCATTATCTTTAAGCTCGCACCATGAAGAGAAGATGGATTCTTATGTGTTACACTCCTTTGCTGGCTAGGTGGTTTATTTCACACCTTCCTTGATCAGTTTTGAAGAACGAACAAGGTGAGAGTTTGTCTCAAAGGTTGATGTCACTCTCGCATTCGGATATTCATTGGTGTTCTCGATCTTTGGAGGATGTTAACATCATCGATTATTGTGGGGAATTACCTAATGTCCCACTCCTTAACATTAGGGGAGGTATCACTTATAATCCTTGCTTGGCTCTACGATAATTTGGGTATGCTCGGAGGGATGGCCCTCATGACGCGCTTGTCCAATGTATTGTATTTGACTATGAGAACGATGTCTAAGGTTATCGTCAAAGATTTATACGAGCTTGGGGCATGGTGAATAAGGTTGATAGAAAAACTTTGGGGCATAAGAACTCCATTCCTTTGGAGCCTTATCTCTAGTGGGCGCGAGGTCGCGCTTAAAACCTCATGATGCCATATGTGGCCATCCTACCTATCATTATGGAGCCTATTTCCGAAGGAGATGTTCCCTACACCATTCTTCATCCTGACATGCCTACTACTCTTGAGGAGTTGCAAAGATCTTGGATTCAACTCAAGGGAGAGCGAGGCACCTTCGAAGCCTAATTTTATACAGGCGAGAAGCAATTGTTGAAGCTCACAAGGAAACTTCACGAGGAGTGGAACTTGAATGCCTACATCAGTCCGAAGAGGAAGCATCCATAAGAGACTTGAATTTTTTGTTGTATAATTTCATTTTTGTTGTTTTTCTTTCTTTGTAAACCCAAGAGGCAATTTGTAACCTTTTTAACTTATTAATACAATTAATGTTTTGTTTCCTCTTTGTTTAAGCAAATTTAAATCTTAAAAGTCCTTGAAAACATTGCATATGCATAACATGCATCATATCATAAGCAGGTTTTCCGACATGGGTTTCCTCATTTTTCTACTGTTTATTTCAGTATAAGATGGATCTCGAGCAAAATGTGAAGGATCTGCAGACTCAAAACTCCCAGTTTCAAGAAACTCTACTCAACTTAGCAAAGGGTCAGGAAGAAATGATGTCACTTCTGGTTACGACAAGTTCAATTTTAAGATGACTCCTATGAGCAGGATGAGAATCAAGATGAAGATGCTAGGAGCACCCGTTATGGGGTGGAAACAATCATATCTCTGAAGATGCTGACTATTTTGACGAGCAATATCCACCGGTCGAAGACAAATATAAGCAATTAGAAGACCGATTGAAGGTTGTAGAAATCCAAGTTGTGCCTGGCTTGGACTTTGGTTACTTGGGTTTGGTTCATGGGGTAATCATTCCCCACAAATTCAAGATTCATGTTTTTTCCAAGTACGATGGTATCTCATGCCTGAAGCTTTACTTAAGATCTTACGTCCGTAAAATTCAGCCGCATACCGCTGATAGAAAACTATGGGTGCACTTTTTTTAAGAAAGTCTATCTGGGACACAATTGGAGTGGTTTTACCAATTGGAAGGGACTAACATCAATACTTGGGAGGATTTGGCCACTGTTTTTTACCTCCAATATCAATATAACACTGATCTTGTACCAACTAGGGTTCAATTGCAAGGTATGACCATGGGTTCCAACGAGGGCTTCAAGGAATACGCTCAAAAATGGAGAGACCTGGCTGGCAGGGTGCAACCACCATTGACTGATAGAGAATTGGTAGACATGTTTATAGGACCATTGGTTGGACCATTTTTCAACTTGCTAATTGGAAGTTCAACATCCAGATTTACTGATTTGATTTTAACTGGTGAGAGGGTTAAAAGCGAGATTAAAAGCGGGAAGATGCCCATGACCTCCACCTCAAATGCTGTGGAAAAGCCATTTATTGGTAAAAAAGAGACTAATTTTGTGTATGGGTCAAGAAGTCGTGCTAGGAATAACCATCATCAGTCAGTAAATGCAGTTCTAATCTCCAATCCAACTTCTACTCAAAGACCACAACAACAAGCTAATCAACAAAGGCATGACATCCCGAAAAGACAATTTACCAAAATTAACATGTCACTATCTCAAGCTCTGCAACACCTATTGAAAGCTAATTTGGTAATATTAAGGGACCCCCTTCAAATCCCAATGTTTCATCACCAAAATATAACCTGGATGTCAAATGTGCTTACCACTCCAATAGTCCCGGACATGACACTGATCATTCTTGGGCGCTGAAATGCAAAACCCAAGACCTTATTGATAACAAGATAATTGAATTCGAACCTCCACCAACTCCTAATATGATCATCGCACCTATGCCAAATCATGGTAAGGATGTCAATTCTATTAAAGATTCCTCTTTTGTTTCCTCCGTCAAATATTTGACCACTCCTTTGAAGACTGTTAAATA
The DNA here is from genome assembly GCA_948472305.1 of Vicia faba. Lineage (NCBI taxonomy): Eukaryota > Viridiplantae > Streptophyta > Magnoliopsida > Fabales > Fabaceae > Vicia > Vicia faba. Next base: position 1,551,317,442 of record OX451736.1, read on the forward strand.
GAATTTGCTGAAAGTTGGGGTATTCCCTGGTTGCCTTAAAGACTGTCATTGTTGTGCTGTGCAAATTAATGGTCATGAATGGCTGAAGAAAGGTGTCCAACACCTGATGGATAGCCATGAGATTCTATTTGAAAGAACTCCATCTGTGAAAAGTTTGACCGAAGTTGTATCTCAAGAAGTTGAAGACGTATCCATCATGACTATCTCAAACAAACCCATTAGGGTCACCTCCAAAGGTCCTATTAGGATTACCATTGAACCAAGAATAGCTCCACTGATAATCACTGCACCGCGGCCAGTCCCCTATTCTTCTGATAAGGTTGTTGATAACACTGAATCACACTGCATATTTGACTCAATTCGCACATGTTTATTAGGTTTTTATTGTTATTTTCTTGTGTTATGTTTGCACTTTGTTTTGTTTTCAGTTTTTTTTGTCTTTCTTAAGCCTTGCTTGAAGAAATGAAGAAAAACGAGCTAAAAATCAAGACTTTGGAGTTTTTGCACTTGTGGCTTCCACCATGGCGCCTGTCATAGGGTCAACCATGAGGTGGCCAACTTCAGCCAACTGGCAACTGCCACGTTCTCCACTACTTCTTCATTTTTAGAGCATGGCGGCCGCCACACCCCCATGGTGGGCGCCACCTTTGCAAATTCTCTTCCCGCTCAAAAGAAGATGGAGGGCATTCTTGTGATTTCCAAAATTCTCCTAGGCCTATAAATAGAAGTGATTTCAGTTCTTCTTCTTCATCCAAACTTAGTTGCACTGACTTAAGCCATATGATGTCCAATTGTAAGTGGTAATCTCTTCACATCGAAGAATTATCGCACGAGTCATTGAGTCTGTAATCAAGTTTGGAGCACTTTACAATCTTGCCGCTATTTTAATTCAAATTTCCTTTATTTCAGTCAAATTTACCTTCCATTAAAGTTTCTTTAAAGCCCTCTGTTTGGAGCAGGTTTCTATTTAAGTTTCCACATTTATCACACTTATTTCCTCGCACTTGCTTTACTTTGTTTATTTTCTCGCATCGCACTTGCTTTACTTTGTTTATTTTCTTGCATCACACTTGCTTTACTTTATTTATTTTCTCTCATCACATTTACTTATCTTTTAACCTTTTTACTTTATGCTTAAACATGATTTGCTTTAATAATTTTATTTCCATGTCTGGCTAATTTCCTTTAGGGTTAGAATGTAATAATCATGGTTAAGGTAACTGTCTAAACATTGCATCTGTAGGAATACTTTAGGGGCTGTTTTGGTTTTTAACACAAGTTTTCTGCACTTTATTTTTTGTTGGGTAAGATCAAAAGCCGTCCAACCATTGATAAACTTGGTTAGTCTTAATTTCTCAAAGAGAGCGAAAGCGTTTTGTTCAATTAAGTAAGAACCTTTAACTTTTTAGAAGAAATGATTTCAAAACCTTTTTCGGACGCGTTTATAGGTTTAAAAGTCTAATCATCTCTTGGTTAGAAGTTCTGAGTCAAAATCACTTTTCAACTTAGTCAAGTAAGTACATTTATTAAAAATAGGTTTATTACTTTAACGCAATACACACCTTTTATCCGTGACAATAAAAAGGCATTATTTAAAGAATAAACCCGGTTCTGAATACGTGAAAGCGACAGTTCCTGTTAAAATAGTTCTTTTTAAAGTAGGAAATATTTCCCCATAAGTAGTTCTATTAGAAGCATTTTAGAGTATCATCTGACCATTGTGATTTGAATTCAAACTCGTTGCTTTCATCTGAATTGACATCTTTTACTTTATTTACTCTGCCTGCTATAAAACCCTGATTTGATCTGCCTTAGATAAACATAGTGATAATAGAATTTGATAGATTGACATTTTGGTCTCTGTGGGATCGATAATCTTTTATATTACTCTGACGTGATTCGTATCCTTGCAAAAACCATGCATCAAGTTTCTGGCGCCGTTGTCGAGGACCAATTACGTTAAATTTCGTACCCTGTTGTTACATCGTCTAGACTAAGGCTTAACTAGCTGTTCAATGCTAAAAGATCGCAATACCGGGATTTTATTAAACCCTTTAGCGGAACCTGAACGTTACGCTTGCACTAGCCTCTTACTCCAAAGAGTTAGGAAAGCTATGGCCGAAAATCGTGACCAAAGACCCCTTAAGGAGTTCTCCCAACCCTCAAACGAAGAACCTAACTCTAGTATAGTAAACCCTGCTATTCATGCCAACAATTTAGAACTAAAACCCTCTCTATTACAACTACTACAACAAAACCAATTTGCGGGTATTTCTACGGAGAACCCAAATCAACATTTGAAAATCTTCATTCAACTAGCCGATACCTTTAAAACCAACTGTGTTACATCTGAGGCGATTCATTTAAGACTATTTCCTTTCTCCCTCAGAGATAAAGCCCGTTGTTGGTTAGATTCCCTTCCACTTAATTCAATAACAACTTGGGAAGACCTTAGGAGAGTGTTCCTTGTCAGATATTTTCCCCAAGTAAGACTGCCGTTCTTAGAAACCAAATAAATAGATTTACTCAAGTCCAAGGAGAATCATTGTTTGAGGTATGGGAAAGGTATACAAAATTATCATGTGTTTTCCCCCACCATGGCCTAGAAAAATCGCTGATCATACATACCTTCTATAATGGACTCCAATATAATACCAAGATGACCATCGACGCTGCCGCCGGTGGCGCTTTTATGAACAAACCTTACCCTGAAGCTTGCGCTCTCATTGGAGATATGGCTCAAAAGCATTACCAATGGGGAACAGAGCGAGCAACACTAGAGAATAAGGAGTCCCAAGGAGGAATACATGAGATAAGCTTTATGGACATAATGCAAGCCAAAATGGATTCTCTAGCCCTAAAAGTCGAGCATATGTCATATACCCCATCCACTATAGAAGCAATCATCCAAGAATGCAAGATATGTGGAACTCATGGACACCAATCAGCAGAATGCAACCTGTTGGATGAAACAACCATCGAACAAATCAACTACACCCAAGGAAATCCCTTTTCGAACACTTATAACCCTGGATGGAGGAATCACCCAAACTTCTCCTATAAGAACAATAACCTTATCCAAAACTATGCACCCCTAAGACCACCGGGTTTTCAAGCTCCAAGGCCAAATTAACATATGCAAGTTGTGCCCCAAAACCAAACCTCGAGAAAATCATGGAAAATTTTATCTCGTCCCAAACTCAACAAAACAAAGAATTCATGAACCATAACATTCATGTAAATGAATTGATCACACAATTAGGAACTAAGGTTAACCAGATAGTAACTCATAACAAGATGCTTGAAACCAAAATCTCGCAAGTAGCCCAAACACAAGATCCCCAAACTATGTCTGGAGGACAACTTCCTGGACAACCTCAACCAAACCCTAGAGGTCAAGCCAATGCAATTACCTTAAAAAGTGGGACTGCTTACGATGAACCTTTTAACCCAACCTTGAGTGAACCTAAAATTCCAAAGGAAAGTGGAGTAGAAAATCCAATGGAATCTGAAAAGGATAAAGACCAAGATAAGGAAGATACTAGAGACAAAGATTATATACCACCTCCGCTATACAAACCTCTGATACTGTATCTGCAAAGACTAAAGAAAACCAAAATCAATAACCAGTATAAAAAATTCTTAAAGATAATAGAGAAAATTAATGTAGAGAATCATTTTACCAAATCCATCATCCAAATACCATCATATGCAAAATTCCTTAAAGTCATCCTGACCAACAAACGAAGACTTGACGATCCCAAACCCTTAGAATGCAATTCTATCTCTAAAAATATATTTTCCAAGAAAGAGAAAGACCCAGGAAACTTTTACATACCTTGTATATTAGGGGACCATGTGATCGATAAGGCATTTCTGGATTTAGGAGCTAACGTTAGCCTAATGCCTCTGGCAGTTTGTGAAAGATTGAACTTAGGAGAATTTCAACCTACTAAGATGTCTCTTTAATTAGCCGATAGATCTGTCAAATATCCCATTGGTATATTAGAAGACTTCCCAGTTAGAATCATACAGTTATATATCCCTATCGACTTTGTTTTCATGGACATCAAAGAAGATGACGATATCCCAATCCTCCTAGGAAGACCCTTCTTATCTACAGCCGAAGCCATAATAGATGTCAAGAGAGGAAAATTGACCTTTGAAGTGGGCAATGAAAAGATAGAGTGTATTCTTTCAAAGTTCCTTATGGCACCAGTAATAGGAGACACATGTTATGCCATTGACATTATTGATGAGTGCCTAAGAGAATTAAAAAAGGAAGGACCTATTGAATCGATTAAACTACCTTCGACCATCATATAGGAAGACGATGGATTCGAGAAGATGGAACCCTACATTGATGATAACCTCTATGAATGTTTAGCCCTTACCCCAGATCCTATACCTAGACCTAAGGAAACCACTTTAGAACTTAAAGAATTACCCAAGAATCTAAGATATGAGTTTCTCAATGAGGAGATGAAGCGCCCAGTTATCGTGAGTGCTACCTTAAACCAAGATGAAACATACTAACTCTTAGAAGTTTTGTGAAAATATCCATCAGCCTTAGGGTATAACGTGTCTGATCTGAAAGGAATAAGTTTGTCTGTATGTATGCATCAGATTTTACTAGAGGAAGATTATAAACCCTCTAGAGAGCACCAAAGAAGGATAAACCCTATTGTTGTACCCCAAAATTTTCCCTCTCATTTTTCAAGGCATTTCTCACAAGGATTCTCAAGGTTCAAGCTTGCACAAGTACAATTGGATTTTCCAGTACCAAGTTAAAGAGGAAGCTGTTAAAAAAGGGAAAATTAGATAAAAACAATATTTTGACAACTTTGGAGAAAAACAAGTGTTTTTCGATTCAGCTCCTTCGATTAGCCTTTTGGCCTATTTCGATGCAAGCTTGGATTGCATCCTTAGACTGGGCGTGGGCCTATGGCACTCTGGCTTGGATTCACAAGGCACAAAGCCTCATGTAGCCTCCTTCGATTCCTAGGCAAAAGGATCCCTTTTGACATCCTTCGATTTTTACTTTTTGGCCTCCTATATGCCTCTTTCGAATCTGGACATTTTGGCCTCCTGCATGTAGCTTTCATTTGGGCATGTGGTTCCTTTGTTGAAAGCTTCATTTTGGCACTTGATTCCCTTCATGCTTTCTTCATTTAGGCACATGAATCCTTCAATACAAGCTTTTAGTCACACCTTTCATTTGGGCATATGTTTCCCTTCATGCAAGCTTTCATATGAACAAAGATATTTTGCATGTTTGCATGAAGTCACAAAGCAGGGACCCCCTACGTACACTCCTTCGTTTGGCCACTTGGACCTTTGGCATGCAAGCCTTCGACTGGACAGAACCACCTTTATAAGGTTTCATTTATAACTGTGTCCCCTTTGAATCAGCATCATTCGAATCTAACTATGGGCATACCATTCGAAGGACATGCTTGATGGCCCATTCAAAGGGTTTACAAAACCCACCTTAAGGCATGTTTTGGTGACCCATCAAAGGGTCACACTTTTGGCTCCTTCGAATGGTGCACAAAAGTGACCCATTCGAAAGGCACTTGTTGAAGGAAAATAAAATAATATTGTTAGGAGAAGAATCTAGTCGAAGAAGGGTTAAAACAAAAGGTTGAAGTATTTAAAGATGCTTGTTGTGAAGTTCAGGCCTGGTACACTGGTCAAAACTGCTGCACAACAGTCCTGAAACACTGCCGTATTCCTTGCACCGAAATGGAATACAAGGCACTGTCTCTTGAAAGCTACAAGGAGAAGGTTACTCAATTTGTTCAAACCTTTTGTTTTCCCTCTAAAAGCTTCAGGCAGCCTTGCCTATAAATAAGAGGCTCCAACACATGTTTGAGGAGGACTTTTTGGTTAGAGGAACGAATCTTCAAAAATTTCTCAAACACTATAAATCTCTCAAACACTTGAACATTTATAAAACAAAAACCCAGAATCCAAACACTTGTCCCCTTCGAATCTGAAACATCCTTACACCTTGTTACCCTTCGAATCCAGCAGGAAGAACCTCGCGCTTGTTCTCCTCTTTCGAATCCAGTATGAAAGGCCTAACCTTTTGTCCCTCCCTTCGAATCCAGTAGCATTCAAGGTAACCACTTCAAGGTTTAGCACACTATTGTACCCCAAAATTTTCGCTCCCATATTTCTCAAAGACATTTCAAGAATAACTTTCAAGTTGCTCAAGATGGCTCAAGAGTTGGACAGTCAAATCACCTCCTAAGGCAGTCAACCTCAAATTAGGGTTTTGTATTGCATCAAGGTACTTACATACAAATGACCTCAAGTGATCCCCAATGTCCTAATATTTTCTCAAGTTCATCCATGTCAAATTTCAAGCCTTGCAGAGGAAGTTTGGTCAGTCAATTGCTCAAGAGGCCCAAAAATCGACTGTGCTAGGGCAAAAGTCAACTGTGACCTACAAATGGTCAAACCTCAAGATTTTTTGTCAACATTCTCATTTTTAAGGATAATTCATCATTTGATCAAGGGTTTATCATGATTAATCAAGGATTGCTCAAGATTCATCAAGATTCAAAAGTTGCTAAATTAGGGTTTTGTAGGAAAAGTCAACTCAACTTTGACCAAGCATAACTTTCTCATACTTTATAAGAAATGACCCATCCAAATCTCATTTTGAAGAGGATGAAATTTCCTACAATCCATCTTCATACCCCAAGATCAAGAAATGCACTTACAAAAAGTTACAAATTTGGACATTATAGGTCATTTTTAAAAATCAACAAAAACACCTTTTTTTCCAAAGCTTGTAACTTGAGCATGGATTATCAAAATGAGATGATACAAAAAGGGTGGGTTAGAGGACATATCAAGGTTTCTAAGAAGTCCAGGAAAACTTCCAGAAGTTCAAAATTGAAGAAGTTATGCATTGTTGAAGTTGGACATTTTTCCAAAATTGCCAAAAGTCAACTATCCCCAAAACTCCAATTTTTAACAAAAGGGCCCACTTTTTTCTACTTGATTTGATCTTGTCACACGACACACGTGTCATATCTTCAGTCTTGTGCCAATTTATTAATTTTTCTATTTTATTTGATTTTTATTGATTTAATTCATTTTTAATCAATTTAAATCCAAATAAAATCTAAATATTAATAACTTGTGATCTTTTTGATTGATATAGGTTTCAATTATCATCATGGACCAAATCAAATCCGAATCATGCAATGTTATGAACAAAATATTGGTTTTTGACACTTTTGGAAGCTTTGTTAATGGAGAATAAAATCAAATCTTCAATCATCAATTCACATGGATTCAAGGCCCAAAATTAAACCTAATTGCTTCCAATATACTTATACAATGCAAAGCATACAAGAACACGACCTGAAAGCTGCCAAATCTAAAATACTAAAACTTGAAAAAAGCTTGAAAAGTGAGAAACTGAAATCTTGGTTAGGGACGTTTTCAAGACCAAAACTCAACGTGGTGTTCTTGTTTGCCATCCACTGAAGCGATAGGCATCAAAACCAAGCCTTCTCGTCACCTAAAACGCACTGTAAGTCGCTTGAAACACGACCCTGTACATGAGATCATGACTCCATATTCCTGCATCCTTTGAGCAATTTTTTTGTACAATCATGCTTGTCATTCAATTTCTAAGCATTCTACAATATTTAATTTCGTTTTTATGGCCTGTAATGTAATACCAGAACCTAAGGTTTCCGTTTCTTGTTTTTAGGCGTTTGCTTTGCAGGTAAAATTAGGACCAATAATGGACATGGTTGTGTTCAGGGAGGAGAGACGAGCATGGTGATGGTCTCCGTTTGCATTTATATGGCCTATAGCGCATTTTAGGACGAACCCACGGATCTTGCTGCGGATAAAAATCCGCAGGTAAGAAAACCAGTTTTACACGAAGAAGACGAAGGCGTGTCTTCTTCCCATTGGCCAATTCAAAATACGCGCTTTTTATTTTTTTTATTCCAACATATTAATTGTTTGTTCTTTATAATAATTGCCACTTATCCATTTAACAAAAACGTGCAATGGCTCAGTTGGTGAAGGCGCTAGTGGATTGTCCAATGGGACCTGGGTTCGAATCCCAGGTCCCCCAAAATGCTTGTTATTATTTTATTTCAGGTATTCAGGCGCATTTCATCAACTATGGTCCACCATATACCATCATTCAATCAGGCGCCAGATGGCCTCCAGGCCAAATCCAAAGGCTAAGGTTGAGTATCCATCATGGTCTCAAGTCAAAGGCGTGCATGGAATTGGAAAAGTCAAAGCAGGCTTGCAGTAAATGGGCTTGGAATTGCTATTCTCACATTCAGAATCAGGCCCACACCCCCTGGGTTATTTCTTTTCTCTTTTATATTTCTTTTCATTTAATTGTTTTATTAATTATTTTTATTGCCATTAACCAAATAATTTATTTTTCCTCATAAAATCAGAAAATACAAAAATATATTATTTTTATTTATTAAAATTAAATTCACCATTTTATTTTCGTAAATAAATATTAATTAATTAATTTAGTTTTTAATTAGGTATAATTTTAATATTTATTCAATAAATTAAAATCAATGAAGAATATTAGGTTTTACTAACTTTTAACTAAATTTATTTTATTTCTTTAAATATAAAAAATCCAAAAAATATTTCTTTTAATTAATTAATTTAATTATTAGCTTAGATTTAATTCCATTTAATTCAAAAATAACAAAAATATGCTTTCTTTCAAAAAAGGGTCAAAACCCTAAAAACTCGCCCGATTTAATTTCTCGCACGCGTATCATTTTATCCAATATTGTAATTGCTCCCGGTATGTAATAGCTTTTAATTAGGACTTTTATTTTATCGCTTTATTTTACTTTCCGCAATTTAAATTAAAGGGTTGTTTTTGGCGATGTAAATACCCGACGCCTTGTAATAGTTTAGATTTAATTTCCGCAATTTAAATTCCGCAACTATACACTGCTAGATGTTTGATAATAGGGAATGCATGACAAGATCAAATCTTTAACCTAAAATCAACATAGCTCACCCATGACATGTACAAAGATAATATAACCGAACTAACACACTCGCACATGTGCACTCTTAGGGTACACCTCACTTGGTTGCCTTCGAACGTGGTCATTGAGTATAGGAAGTTTTAGAGGTCATCCTCTTGTCCAAAGATCATAGTTGTCTCAAAATGGTTGCCTCGGAAAAATGATCTAAGACATTAGGGTTACTGCTAAGACGTCCTAACATTGCCTTAGTGACCACACGTCCCTTAATCGAATTGACCCTTAAAACTCCAACGACGATGCTACCTACTCATCAATAGTGGGATAGCATTGTCTAAAGGACATTTGCACATATTAATTCCTTTTTCGAGTAGGTAGATGGTTCTTAAGTACTTGCTCCTTTTAAAACAAAACAAAACATTTCGCTCTTACACTCCTTTCAAACAAAAAACTCCTTTCAAACCCACAAACACAAAGAAAAGCAATTTTGAAAACACTTTGAGCAAGTACCAAAGAGCCCGTGGATAACCACAGATAGAAAGGGTGATAATACCTTCCCTTTCTATAATCTACCTCCCGAACCCGAGAAATATCTCGAAAAAGGTATTTTTCTGTGCTTTTTTCCTTTCCTTGTTGGATAAAATAAAAGACGGTGGCGACTCTTGCTTACCGCGACATTTTGCAAAAACAAACGAAAAACGCGAACCAGCATATCCAAAACAGTCAGTTCTCTTTCCCACCGTATCACAGAACTGGCGACTCTGCTGGGGACGTAATAATAAGTGAGGTGTACCTTAGGATTAGATCATTGTGTTTTCAATTGTATGCTTTGTATGATTTATATTTGTGGGCTTGTATCGGAGTTCTATAGATACTAACCCGGATATGGGGATACCTTTTAGGTAAGTAGCAATAATCTGTGAGGGAACTGTACAGCGTAGACCGATACGGTTGAAGCAGTAGCTATGTTGGTGTGGCACTTTAGTCTGTACCGATATCCCTTGTGTTAGAACGAGGAGAATATGGGTCTTCTAAGGGGTCATTAAGCACCAACTGACCTTAGAACCTTTAAATTGACCAACTTGGCCATAGAACAGTAGCGGTATGCTACACTCATTGAGACTAAACTCTCACGATGATTCCGGCTGCAAGAAAAGGTTGCTAAACTGGAATTATGATCGATTGAGGGTAGTCAGTGTTATTGAGATCCTCTAGAACCCGGTTACTATTTTTAGGATAGGTTTAAACCAACTGAACTGAAAGGGGGTAGTACCTAAGCTCCTTGCCAGCCTGAAATCTAAGGGCTCTCTGTGTGACTTGTGTGCTTTTACCATGTTTGCTTTTTGTGGATACTTGTGGTGTGCTTACTATCATGACATTATAACATTGCATACATCTTGCATAAGGCTAACCTATTTCAAAGACAAGATGGATTCATCTTTGCTCTGTTTTGTAGGTCATCATGATGCCTATGCGTAGAAACACCATCGGATTAACTTTGTCCAGGTTCCCACTATTCTTAAAGATTTGGTTGTAAGGATGCCAGATACTACTTCCTTCATCAGAAGACATGGGCATCTACTTAGTTTGGTCACCTCCCAGATGGATGAACAGATGATGAAAGTCTTGGTCCAATTCTATGATCCGCTGTACCATTGTTTTACTTTTCAAGACTATCATCCGGTTCCCACCCTAGAAGAGTTCTCTGAGTTGCTCGGTATCTCTGGTCTGGAGCATACCCCATTTACTGGTTGGGAAAAGACTCTTAGGCCCGAAGAGATTACTGCAACCCTTCATTTGACCAAAGAAGAAGTAATGGCTAATTGGGAGACTAGAAGTGGAGCCAAGGGCTTTCTGACCAAGTTTTTGGTTGGTAAGGCTAACTATTTCTGGGATAGCCTAGACTTCAAGGCATTCGAGGATATTCTGGCCCTTTTGATATATGGCTTGGTATTGTTTCCAAACTCTGACTCCTTTGTTGATGTGAATGCGATAAAGATCTTCATCTCTCGGAATCCGGTACCCACTCTCTTGGGTGACATTCTTCATCAGCTCTATGCTCGTACTGCCCGAAAGTAGGGAACCTTGATGTGTTGTGCTCCGTTATTGGCAAGGTGGTTTATTACGCACCTTCCCAAGTCAGTGCTGAAGAACAAAGAAGGCATGGGCTAGGCTTATAGGGTGATATCTCTCTCTCATAATGACATTATCTGGACTCTCAAGGGTATGGACGAGGTGACTATTATTGATCGATGTGTGGAGTAACCCAATGTTCCACTCTTAGGAACCCATGGAGGAATTTCTTACAACGCATGCTTAGCTCTCCGTCAGTTCGGAAGAGCCAGAAGATTAGGACCTCATGAGATGCTAATGCGTAGTATCATCTTTGATTTTCAAGGGGATAGCAACGAGCAACGTCACAGATTCATAAGGGCTTGGGATAGAGTTCACCAATCTGATCCACATGAGCTGGGCCCAAAGACTTCTATGCCAATGGATCCATATCTCAGATGGGTCCGCATCCGTGCCCAAAAGCTAGGTATGCCATATGAAGTTGTCCGACCTGTCACTCTTGAAGTTGCTAACGAAGAAGGAGTTCTTCCAACCATTCTCCATCCTTATATGCCCACTGACATTGGGGCACTGAAGAGATCTTGGATGCAACTGAGGGAAGAACGGGATTCTTATCGAGAGAGGTTCAATGAGCAGGAGCAGAAGATCCAGAAGTTGACTAGGCAGTTGGAGAACGAGCAGTTTCTCAATGATTATGTCCGCACTGATAAGAAGAGACCATGGGAGCATTGATTGACCTTTGATGATTTCCTTTCCAGTTTTTATTTACTTTTCAGTATTTCCTTTCATGTAAACGCCTTAAGGGCAATTTGTTGAACAATTCGGAATTTCAAAGTTTAAATCTAATAAAGTGTGTTTCCTTTCTGGTTTACAAATTTGAATCTCCCGATTGTATTTGAAATCATAAATCATACGCATTTCATCCCATGCACTTCATAAACAGGTACCCATTATAGGGCTCTTATCTTCTTCGCTATTTATTTCAGCACTCATCATGTCAGCTGAACCTTCAACTGAGCAAGCCATCAAGGCCCTCCAGGCCCAGAATGCCCAATTTCAAGAGTTGTTCATGAGTCTAGCTAAGGGTCAGCAAGACTTGAAGACCCTGGTTCTGAAAGAGAAGAAAAAGAAGAAGAAAAGGACAATCCTGTTCAACACTGGTCCTAGGTTTGGAAACAGGCTTCGGGATGAAGTTGATTTGACCACCTCATCTAGAGGGAAAGATAGTCAAGAAGTGTGATACGGTGGGAAGGAGAACTGACTGTTTTGGAATGCTGGTTCGTGTTTGCATTTGTTTTCACAAAATTTTGCGGTAAACAAGAGTCGCCACCGTATTTTATTTTATCCAACAAGGAAAGGACAAAAGCACAAAAAAATTCCTTTTTTGAGATATTTCTCGGGTTCGGGAGGTAGATTATAGAAAGGGAAGGTGTTAGCACCCTTTTTATCTGTGGTTATCCACGGGCTCTTAGGTACTTGCTCATTGTGTTTTCAAAAGTTTGCTTTTCTTTGTGTTTGTGGGTTTGAAAAGAGTTTTTGTTTGAAAGGAGTGTAAGTGCGAAAAGTTTTGTTTTGTTTTAAAAGGAGCAAGTACTTAAGAACCATCTACCTACTCGAAAAAAGGAATTAAACTGTGCTAATTTCCTTTAGACAATGATATCCCACTATTGAGGAGTAGGTAGCATCGTCGTTGGAGTTTTCGGGTCAATTCGATTAAGGGACGTGTGGTCACTAAAGCAATGTTAGGATGCCTTAGCGGTAACCCTAATATCCTAGATCATTTTTCCGAGGCAACCGTTTCGAGGCAACTATGATCTTTGGACAAGAGAGCGACCTCTAAAACTTCCTATACTCAATGACCACGTTCGAGGCAACCAAGTGAGGCGTACCCTAAGTGTGGCATGTGCAAGTGTGTTATTTCGGTTAATTTTATCTGTACATGTTATGGGTGAGCTATGTTGATTTTAAGTTCATACATTGGATCTTATCATGCATTGCCTATTTATCAAACATCTAACAGTTAATAGTTGCGGAAATTAAATTTGCCGAAAGTAAATCTAAACTATTACAAGGCGTCGGGTATTTACATCGCCAAAGACAAACCCTTTAATTTAACTTGCGGAAAGTAAAAATAAAGTGGTAAATAAATAAAGTCCTAATTAATTATTACATACCGGAAGCAGTTACAATATTGGAAATAAATAAATCGCGTGCGAAAAATTAAATCGGCGCATTTTTAGGGTTTTGACCCTTTTTTATGAAAGAAAGAGATTTTTTTGTTATTTTGAATTTAAAGAAATTAAATCTAAACTAATTATTAATTAATTAATAAAAAAGGATATTTTTTGATTTTTTAATATTTGAGGAAACAAAAATAAAAATGGGTTAAAAGTTATTAAAAACCTAATATTCTAATTAATTTTAATTTATTGCAAAAATGTTAAAATTATACCTAATTAAAAAAACTAAGTCAATTAAATTATTTATTTACAAAAATAATGAAATTAATAAAAATAATATTTTTATGGTTTTCTGATTTTATTAAGGAAATAAATTATTGATTTGTTAATGACATAAATAATAATTATAAAAAATAATTAAATGAAAAAAATATAAGGAGAAAAAGAAATAAACCAAATGGGGGGTGTTGGGCCCAATTTGAGTGTGTGATTTGCAATTTCCAGGCCCAATAGTTGTCATCCTTGTTTGACTTTCAGGATCACCCACGCGCCTATTGACTTGGATGCATGATAGTCTCTCAATCTTAGCCTTCAGATTTGGCCAGGAGGCCATCTGGCGCCTGGATCTTTGAGGCATATGGTGGACCATGTTTGGAGCGTTGCGTGAGAATGCCTGAAGAAAAATCAAATAAATATTTTGGGGGACCTGGGATTCGAACCCAGATCCCAAGGGACAATCCACTAGCGCCTCCACCAACTGAGCTGTGTGTTCTTTTGGTTAATAGAATACAAAAAAAATAATATATTGAAAACGATTAATATGCCTGGGAATTAAAAAAACGCGCTAAACATATTTGAACTGGCCAATGGAAACAAGCCACGTTATCATCTTCTCCAAAGGGTCCTGGTTTTTTACCTGCGGATTTTTATCCGCAGGAAGATTCGTGGGATGTTTCAAAAATCCATCCTAGGCCATGTAAACGCAAGCTAAGACCATCATCGTGTTCGTCTTGCTTCCCTGAACACAACTATGGCCATGAATTGCCTTGATTTTTCCTATATAAAAATGCCTAAAAACAACACAAGGAAACCCTAGGTATGGGTATCACATTAGAGGCCATGAAAATAAAATCAAATGATGTAGAAAGCTTCGAAATCAAACAAGGATCAAGGATATGTCCATGGTTTGTCAAAAATATGCAAGAATGAGTGGTTTCGATTTCATGTTCAGAGCTATGTTCGTGGATACTTACAACGAGTTTGGGGCTGCTTCAAGGCTGGATTTTGATCCCTTTGGCTTCAGTGAATGCCAGGCTAGAAGGCTATGTCAAGCTTTTGGACTGAATCAGGCTCTAATATTGATTTAGATCTTCCACTTTTTCACACTTTTTTCAATTCTGGTTTGGCCGTTTCTTGCAGTTTTCAGGTCATGTTCTTTGTTGCTTTATGTTGTATATGTATCAAGCAAGCAATTAGGTTAAACTTTGGGCCTCCAATCCTTGTGCATTGATGATTCCAAGATATGATTTTGCCACCATTAACAAAGCTTCCATATTTGTAGCAAATCTGATTTTTTGTGCATAATAAGGCTTGATTCGGATTTGATTTGGTTCATGATGATAATTGAAGTCTATACCAATCACAAAGATATCATTCTATCAATTTTTAGATTTTATTTGAATTAATATTGATTTAAAATGAATTAAATCAATAAAAATTAAATAAAATAGAAAAATAAATGATTGGTCATGAAATTGAAGATGGGACACGTGTGTGGTGTGACAAGACCAAATCAAGTGGAAACAACTGGGCCCTTTTGTCAAAAATTGGAGTTTTGAGGATAGTTGACTTTTGGCACTTTTGAGAAAATTCCCAACTTCAACAATGCATAACTTCTTCAATTTTGAATGTTTTGAAGTGTTCTTTGACTTTTTAGAAAACTTGAGATGTTCTCTAACCAAACCTTTTGGTCTCATATCATTTTGATATTCCATTCTCAAGTTATAAGCTTTGGAAAAAAAGGTGTTTTTGTTGACTTTCAAAAATGACCTATAATGTCCAAATTTGTAACTTTTTGTGAGAGCATTTATTAATCTTGGGGTGTGAAGATGGATTGTAGGAAATTGCATCCTCTTAAAAATGAGCTTTGGATGGGTCATTTCTCATAAAGTATGAGAAAGTTATGCTTGGTTAAAGTTGAGTTGACTTTTCCTACAAAACCCTAATTTAGCAACTTTTGAATCTTGATGAACCTTGAGAAATCCTTGATGAATCATGATCAACCCTTGATCAAATGATGAATCATCCTTCAAAATGAGAATGTTGGAAAAAAATCTTGAGGTTTGACTATATATAGGTCACAGTTGACTTTTGCCCTAGCATAGTCGATTTTTGGACCTCTTGAGCCATTGACTGACCAAACTTCCTCTACAAGGCTTAAAATTTGACATGGATGAACTTGAGAACATATTAGTAAATTGGGGAGAATTTAATACCATTTGGATGTGAGGACCTTGATGCAACACAAAACCCTAATCTTGAATTGACTGCCTTAGGAGGTGATTTGACTGTCCAACTCTTGAGCCAGCTTGAACAATCTTGGAGATGATTCTTGACCTATTTTGAGAAATATGGGAGGGAAAATTTTGGGGTACAACAGTTTCCCCTGTTCAATCTTCTTAAACCTTAGGATATATATTGGCGTTCGGGCCTTTCGTGATCCGAAGGTGGAAGATGATTGAACACTAGAGTGCTCAGAAATTTGCACTCGCATGAAGTAGTATTTGTCTTGTGATGTCGGGAATGGGCTTAAAGATGCCATTTGGGGATTGATGATGGGAGATGGGCTTAACGATGCCATCCGAAGGAGTGTCGATCGCGTAAGAGATTCCTTAGCGAGAGCTTGTATACCTGTTGTTGAGGGAGATTCCGCTGGGGAATGCTGTTCTTTCTCTTAGAAGAAATAGAACTTTAGGAGCTTCGGTCGTCCGTTATTCTACTGGGGAATCATCTCTGTTAAATTTTAGGAGCTTCGGTTGTCCGTTATTCTACTGGGGAATCATCTCTGTTGAAGAGGTGAGAGTGAACTACTATCTGGTCGTAACCCATGCTTCATAGTGATAAGACCGACTGCTATCTGGTCGCAATCCAGGCTTTACAGTGACTTACTGGGGAGATGAGATTAAACTTGCTATCCGGTCGTAACCTAGGCTTTGCAATTTCTCACTTATTATCTTGTCGAAATCCAGGTGTGATCGGTGGATCTGGAACTGACTGTTTAACGCTGGTTCGCGAAATGTCGCGGAAGCAAGAGTCGCCACCGTCTTTTATTTTATCCAAATGGAAAGGACAAAAGCACAGAAAAATTCCTTAAAGAGATTGCTCTCGGTTCGGGAGGTAGATTATAGAAAGGGAAGGTGTTAGCACCCTTTCTATCCATGGTTATCCATGGGCTCTTAGATACTTGCTCATTGGTGTTTTCAAAATTGTTTGTTTGCTTTTCAACTGTGGGTTTTAAAAAGTTTCTTTGAAAATTCCAGTTCGACTCTTGTATCGGTCCTCAAGAGTGTTTGAAAAATTGCTTTCGAAAGCTTTTTGAAAAGGTGTCGGTGTGAAAAGTATTTTTGATTTGTTTTGTTTTGAATTAGAGCAAGTATCCACGAGTCGTCTACCTACCCTAAGGAATTCGTCTGTGTAAATGTCCTTTAAAGTAGTGCCATCCCACCATTGAGAGGTAGGTAGCACCACCGTTGGAGGTGTTCGGGTCAATTCGAGGTTCGGGACA
Source organism: Vicia faba (assembly GCA_948472305.1). Taxonomy (NCBI): domain Eukaryota; kingdom Viridiplantae; phylum Streptophyta; class Magnoliopsida; order Fabales; family Fabaceae; genus Vicia; species Vicia faba. The sequence goes on from OX451736.1 coordinate 1,551,334,490, forward strand.
TGGTGATCACCAGAGCAATGGGAAGACACCTTAGAAGCTACCCTCATGCCAGGTTCCCGGATCATGAGGACTTACTAAGACATCCTCTACTCGACGATCACCTTTCGAGGCAAGGCAACAGTGAGGCGTACCCTAGGGGTGGTGTGTGCAATTCGTGTGTCGTTTTCATTTGTATTCATCTTGTCATGTTATTGGTGTTCTACGCTTGATTTTATTTAAGGCCATTCATTCTTGCATGCTTTGTTTAACAGTTAAAAAATATTTGCGAGGAAAATAAATTCTAAGCTATTACAAATGGCGCGGGTCCACATCGCCAAAATTAACCAGGACCCGATTTGACAGAAAGTAAATAAAGAAATTAAAAGAATTAAAAGTGCGAGAAGTAATATTTACAAGGCTTCGGGAGAGATACATAATTATTATAATGAAATAAAATAAATATGCGAATAAATAAGAATTAAAACGAAATAAGGGCGTTGGACCCTTTTGCAAAAATTAAAATTAATGAGGAATTAAAATTAAAAGAAGGCAAGAGTTTGTTTTTTTTGTATTTTTTAGTATTTTAGGATTTAATGAAAAAGGGAATTAATTAAAATTAAAATAAAATGCTAAACCTAATTCTAATTATTTTTTAAGTTATTAAGAAAAATATTGAAATTTTTAATCTAAATTAAACCTAATTCTTACATGCAAATTTGATTATAAAATAAGGAATAAAACATTTATTAAACCTAATTCTATATTTGATTATTAAGGAATAAAACATTTATTAAACCTAAATCTAAATTTGATTATTAAGGAATAAAACATTTATTAAACCTAATTCTATATTTTTTGGATTTTGTTATGAAAGGAATTTAAATTTAAACCCTAATTTATACTAACTTCAATTATATACAATTTGTTTATGAAAATAATTAAAATAAAATATTTATTATGTTTGCTCTTTTCTGATTTTTTTTATTGTATTTTATAATTTTTCATGAAAATAATAATTAATTAAACAAAATAACAATTATAAGGAAAATAGAAAATAAAATAAAGAAAATTGAGAAAGTTGCAAACCAAGGGGGGTGGTAGTCCCAAATTAGGAGGTTTGGCCTTAGTAATTCAGGCCCAATGCTCTGAGGCCTTTTTTGACTTTCATGGCTTGCGTGCATCAACGTTGACTGGACCTTATGCTGCTCCTCAATCCTGAGCCTTTGATCTGATTCCATGGGACGCGTGGCTGGCTTGATATGATGAATGTATGGTGGTCCACAATATTATGCCTGCACCTGAATATCCTTTGAAAAAAAAATATGGAAAGTGTGGGGACTTGGGATCGAACCCAGGTCCTGAATATCACCACTCACGCCCTCCACCACTCAGGCCATTGGCTTTCTTTGTATATTAATCAACAAATAATAAATATAATGCAAATATGACAATTAATGGATTTCTGGCGCGAAATTTTGAATGAGCCAATCCCCGCTTGACATTGCATCGTCTTCTTCATTGTTTCATTCTTCCTGAAAAATAATAAACATTTAACGGGGGTTTTGAACCCCCTCAAAACAAGCTTAATTCAATAATAGCGACTAGGCCCTGAAGGCTCATAAATTGAGCGCGAGCGTCTCAATCTGTTTGTTCCAACCTGCAGATTTCATTCACGACATTATTACATCTTAATTTTATAGGAATTGAAAACGCCCAATTTGAAAACCTTGGAACCCTAAGTATCTCTAATGGCGAATTCTCCTATAGGGCATGAAACTTCAATTAAACCATGCAGTTAGTTTGTAAACATCACCCTGAATATAAAAACAACAACGAAATATGTTAAAGATGCATGGATAATGGACAACAGTTTTGAAATTTCCTCTACCAATTTCAATGGCAATCTTGCGTTTCCTTGAGTATGGGACTTGGGGAATGATTCAGTTAGCTTCAGGGGAACACAAGGAAGCTTTTGCAATTGGTCTCGTGCTTTGAATCAACCTAGAACCTGCTTTTCAGTGTTGAGCTTTTTGGCAAAAATTTCAAGTTTTTAATGGAGTTTCTAGCGCAGCTCAGTGTCCAGCATGATTAGGGTTGTGTTCTAGCATTTGTACTGAGTCCATTAGGTTAACAAAAAACAATCAAATCCATGGCATTCATTGTTTTTGAAAATTTGATTTCTTAAGATCTTTTTCATATCTTTTCCATGTATTCTTGTGCCAATTATGATCAATTTGCTCCAAATATTTCCTTATTGACTTAGGCACGAAATCTTGAGGCTGAAATATGTACAAAAAGATTTGAAAACTTAGGTTAGTATTTTTCCTATATTTAATTTGATATAAATGAATTAATATAAATAAAAATTCAAATAAATAAATAAAAAATGAGAAAATACTTCCCTTTGGGCCAAGTGGTCGTGCACATGCTTGGAATGATGAATCATGGAAGAAAAATGGGCCCATTAGCAATTTTAGGTCATTTGAACCAATGTTGACTTTTCAAAATATCCAAAAATTTCCCAACTTCCACAAGGCATAACTTGCTCAATTTTTAAGCTTTTCTCATGTTCTTGGACATTTTGGAAAGGTCTTTGAGTCCTCTAACCAATGCCTTTGGTCCCATGTAATTTTGATTTACCAATCTCAAGTTATGGCCTTTGACTTAAAGTCCCTTTTTGTTGACTTTTGAAAATGACCTATAATGTTGAAATTGATAACTTTTTGTGAGAGCATTTCTTGGACTTGAAGTATGAATATGAGTTGTAGGAAATGTCTTTCTCTTAAAAATGAGCCTTGGATGGAATTTTTCTGATAATCCATGTGAAAGTTATGCCCTGGTCAATTTCAGTTGACTTTTTCAGCTGTCCAAATAAGGAAACTTTTGCATCTTTGATGATTTCTGAGCCAAATTTTGAGAATCATAATCAAGCATTGATCAAATGATATTTGTGGCTTCAAAATGATATGTTGACCAAAAATTTGAACTTTTGACTGTCAAATGACCATTTTGCCCCTACAGTTGACTGTAATGCAATTAGGGTTTTGACTGTGCAATTTTGAGCTGAATGCCTTGAAACTTGATATGAGGATACTTGACCATATTTGTAGGTATATGAGACTTGATTGGGCCCTTGATAACTTCATTTTCTTGATCAGAACACAAACCCTAGTTTTGACTGTATAGGAGGTCTTTGCACTGTGCCACCCTTGGGGAATTTTGTGACTTGACTTGGCAATTTCTTGAAGAATATGGGAGGGAAAATTTTGGGGTACAACACCAGGCTTCAGAACAAATCAAGTGGTTATCCGGTCGCATCCGGGCTTCAACTTGAATTTAGGGCACACTAATATCCGGCCGACTCTGGGCTTCTTAGTAACTGTCCATGTAAACTTCTATTTGGGCGGAATCCAAGCTTCACAGTGTCTTGTACCGCTATCTGGTCGTAATCCATGCTTCACAATGTGTTATACCATTATCTGGTCGAATCCAGGCTTCATGGTGTCACGTACTGCTATCTGGTCGAATCCCATCTTCACAATACCTCACTTCTTATCTGGTCGAAATCCAGGCTTCAGAATAAATCGAGTGGTTATCCGGTTGCATCCGGGCTTCCTTTTGACTGTTGGGTTTACTAGTATCTGGTCGAATCCGGGCTTCATAGTAACTGGCTGGGTAAACTGTTATTTGGTCGTAATCCAAGCTTCACACTGTCCCTTAACACTTTCTGGTCGTAATCCAGTCTTCACGATGTATCATACCACTATCTGGTCGAAATCCAGGCTTCGTAGTACTCTTGGTTGCTATCTGGTCGTAACCCAGTCTTCACAACATCTTCTACCATTATCTGGTCGTAATCCAAGCTTCATGGTCTTGTATTGCTTTCTGGTCGTAATCCAGGCTTCACAATAACTTGCTGAGCTGTTATCTGGTCGTGACCCGGGCTTCACGGCTTGTGTTTATGATATACCACTATCTGGTCGAATCCAGGCTTCATGATGCTTGCTGAGCTGCTATCCGGTCGTAATCCGGGTTTCATGGCTCACTGGGGAATAAACTATTATCCGGTTGTTCTCCGGGCTTCATAGCTTACTTTTGAGAGATATCACTATTTGGTCATAATCCAGGCTTCGCGGTAGTCTGATATTGTTATCCGGTCGTAATCCGGGCTTTATAACTTGAATTTTGATTGTATTTTTCCTGAAAGTTAAAGGTTAGCTGTATGTAATGCATGATATGGATCAAACAATGATGTTCTCAATATAAATGAGATTGTATGGTATGATGCGTATATGCATGTATCATGATGTATGGACATGCAATGTCCTAGCTGGGGAAAATAAATCCTGGAGTTACTGGAGAATAAAGTGGAATGCTTTGCTTCCTCCAGGGACGGTGGACGAAGATGATTATGAGAATAAACCTGCAGGAGAAAAGAACTCCGTTGGGGAATAAACTGATGAAGAGGTTATTCTGAGGGGAATTACTCTGTGTGGAAGAGATTTCTGCTGAAGATTTTAACGATAAACTCCGCTGGGGATTCTGTTGATAAGCTCTACTGAGGATGATTTTAATGATAAACTCCGCTGGGGATGATTTTAATGATAAACTCCGCTGGGGATTATTTTAATGATAAACTCCACTGGGGATGATTTTAATGATAAACTCTGCTGGGGATGATTTTAATGATAAACTCTGCTGGGGTTGATTTTATGCTTGCTGGGGAATGTCTTTATACTCTGTTGAGGAATATTAAGACCTTCTGGGAATACCAAACCTTTTTAGTGCTGATGGTGGATGAACTCTGCTTGGGGAGAGTATTGCTGATTCGTCCATAGTTGCATGTCTCAGTTGAGAGAGTTATCATTACTATCTTACCCTGCGGGAAATGAAGGTATCTTAGCCATATTCTTCACCCGGATGTACCTTGGTACCTGGTGGACAGAGCAACTTGTACAGTTCAGGCAATTCTTATTTGCCCCTGTTTCTATTATTACTCGTAACTCATCTTTCGTTTCGCATGTAAATATTTATGATCAACAATTAATGTCAAATGCATATATCAAAAATGAACATTGGACGTTCTTTGCAAAACAAAACGGATAAAGGAAAAACAGCTTGAAATTTCTGAAAGTGAATTTGTATTGATTTTGAAGTTTGGCCTGAAAAATAGGCGTTTTTGTACAAGAGGCTGACGTCCTAGTAAGAGAACGCCACCGAACAAATAGAATTTATACAAGTTGTTAAAAGGAAACAAAACAGCTATGTGAATAATCCCACTGGGTTCCAACTCTGCTATTGCCTTTATATCTTCAAGCATCTCATCACTTTGCTTCTTAGTTGAAGATGAACCTGATTGATTAATGTCGTCCGAGCTTGATAGTCGATACCGAAGTCTGGATTCAAGGTGATCCAATGAGACATAGTGTTACGCTTTGATCCCTAACTATTTCCTAGACTGCCCTTTCGGGTTTTCAGTCCATCGGGATACCCATTTTTGCCCAAGCCGCCTTTTCGGGTTTTCGACTTGCCGGGTGTACAAAATTTTTTATTTTCATCCCTTATTTTTGCCCGAACCCTTTTGGTTCGCTGGGAAGCCCTTATTTTTGCCTAGGCCAGTCAACCTAGCGGGTCTTTGATTATGCGTAGTATCTTTTCACTATGTCTGCATTGACGGGGTGAGGAAGGTCGTCACCATCCATGGTGGTTAGAATCATAGCTCCTCCTGAGAAGATGTTCTTAACCACAAATGGCCCTTCGTAAGTAGGGGACCATTTGCCCCTGGGATCACCTTGAGGTAAGATAATGCGCTTGATTACCAGATCCCCAACTTGATACTCTTGTCGTCTAACTTTCTTGTTAAATGCCTTGATCATCCGTTTTTGGTACGTCTGACCATGATAAATAGCAGTAAGTCTCTTTTCGTCAATTAGGTTCAGCTGATCAAGCCGGGTCTGAATCCAGTCATCTTCGCTCAAACCTGCATCCTTCATGATCCGAAGAGAGGGTATCTAAACTTCAATAGGCAAGACTACCTACATGCCGTAAACCAAGGAATAGGGTGTTGCCCCTGTTGATGTCCGTGCTGAGGTACGATACCCATGAAGAGCAAATGGTAACATCTCGTGCCAATCTTTGTATGTCACTGTCATCTTCTGCACAATCTTCTTAATGTTCTTATTTGCTGCTTCGACAGCCCCATTCATCTTCGGCCAATAGGGAGAAGAGTTATGATGCTGTATCTTGAATTGGTCACAGAGCTCAGTGATCATGTTGTTGTTGAGATTGGTACCATTGTCCGTAATAATCCTCTCTGGTACACCGTATCGACAGATCAGATTATGCCAAATGAACCGTGCCACAACGTTCTTGGTTACAGTAGCAAAGGAAGCTGCGTCAACCCACTTCGTAAAGTAATCAATTGCTGCCAAGATGAAACGATGCCCATTAGATGTCGTAGGTATGATATCGCCGATCATATCAATGCCCCACATTGCAAAAGGCCAAGGTGCTGTCAAAATATTCAGAGGGACTGGAGGTATGTGCACCTTATCAGCATAGACCTAGAACTTGTGACATGTCCGAGAATACTGATAACAGTCGGCTTCCATTGTGGACCAGTAATATCCTGCCCGGAGGATTTTCTTTGCCATGGTATGTCCACTGGAATGAGTTCCGAAAGTACCTTCATGCAGCTCTGCCATGACCTTTTCTGCTTCAATCTTATCCACACAACGCAGTAAGGTTGAATCATGGTTACGCTTGTAGAGAATATCATTGCCGATGAAGAACTTTGCCGCGAACCTCCTCAGAAACTTCTTGTCATTAACAGATGCACCCTCGGGGTACTCCTGAGCTTCAAGGTATCTCTTCACCTCATGATACCAGGGCTTTCCTGTTACTTCTTCAGTCTCAAGATCACAACAATGTGCAGGTTCTTCCAATCATTCAATAATGATCTGGGGAGCCTCATTGTCCCAATTGACTTTGAACATAGAAGACATCGTAGCTAGTGCGTTCGCCAACTGATTCTCCTCTCTAGGGAAGTGTTCAAAGGTTATCTCCTCGAAATGGGGAAGCAATGTCAACACATACTCCTTATAAGGGATAAGATTCGGGTGTTTCGTATCCCACTCGCCTTTGATCTGACTGATCACGAGAGCGGCATCTCCGAATACACTTAGACACTTAATCCTTAGGTCAATTGCAGCTCGAAGACCCATGATGCATGCTTCATACTCCGCCATATTGTTGGTGCAGTTGAAGCATAGACGAGCAGTAAATGGAGTATGAGAGCCTTTAGGAGATATGATCACAACGCCAATGCCATTACCCAAAGCGTTCGAAGCTCCATCAAAGTACATAGACCATCGGGATCCTTCCTCCGATCCTTCATCCGGTCTAGGTGTCTCACAATCAGTTATCAACATGATATTCTCGTTCGGGAATTCAAAGTTCATAGATTGGTAATCATCCACTGCCTGATGTGCCAAATGGTCTGCCAATACACTTCCCTTGATTTCTTTTTGAGTCGTGTACTGGATGTCATACTCAGTCAAAATCATCTGCCATCTTGCTATTCTTCCGGACAAGGCAGGCTTCTCGAAAATATACTTGATTGGATCCATCTTTGAAATCAACAAGGTAGTGTGAGTCAGCATATACTGTCTCAGCCGGCGAGCAGCCCAGGCCAAAGCGCATCAAGTTTTCTCGAGCAGTGAGTATCGGGTCTCACAGTCCGTAAACTTTTTGCTAAGGTAATAAATAACATGCTCTTTTCGGCCAGACTCGTCATGCTGACCCAGCACACCACCCATTGAGTTGTCAAGCACTGTCAAGTATAAGATCAGAGGTCTCCCTTCAACTGGTGGCATCAGTATGGGTGGCTCCTGGAGATACTCTTTGATTCTTTTGAAAGCTGCTTGGCATTCATCATTCCAACGTACCACTTGATCTTTCTTCAGCAGCCTCAAGATTGGCTCACAAGTAGCAGTTAGGTGTGAGATGAATCGGGCAATGTAATTCAGTCGTCCCAGAAAGCCTTTGACTTCTTTCTTTGTTCTGGGAGCTGGCATTTCCTATATGGCTTTCACTTTGGCATGGTCAACTTGAATACCTTTGTCGCTCACGACGAAACCCAGTAGCTTACCAGATCTCACCCCGAAGGTGCACTTGTTCGGGTTCAACCTCAGCTTGTACAACTTCAACCCGTCAAACAGCTTCTGCAGATGGTCAAGGTGTTCCTCTTCAGCCTGGGACCTTGCAATCATATCGTCGAAGTATACTTCAATCTCATGATGGATCATGTCATGAAACAAAGCAACCATGGCACGCTGAAATGTTGCCCCAGCGTTTTTCAACCCAAAAGGCATGACCTTGTAGCAAAATGTACCCCACTGAGTAACAAAGGTGGTCTTCTCCATGTCTTCGGGAGCCATTTTTATCTGATTATAACCGGAGAAACCGTCCATAAAGGATAATACCTTGTGTTGAGCAGTGTTGTCAACCAGAATGTCGATATGAGGTAGAGGGAAATCATCCTTGGGGCTTTCCCTGTTCAAATCCCTGTAGTCAACACACATTCGGACCTTACCATCTTTCTTCGGCACAGGAACCACATTGGCCACCCACTGAGGGTAAGAAGTCACTGCTATAAAACCGGCGTCAAATTGTTTCATAACTTCAGCCTTGATTTTCTCAGACATTTCTGGGCGCATTCGGCGGACCTTCTGTTTTACGGGAGGACAATCTTCCTTGGTAGGAAGGCGATGAACCACAATGTCGGTTTCCAAACCAGGCATATCTTCGTAAGACCAGGAAAAGATCTCAACATAGTCACACAGCATCTGAATCAACCGTTGTTTCACATTAGGCTCCAGATTGGCACCAACCTTGACTTCTTTCTTGTCTGTCTCAGTACCCAGATTCACTGTTTCCACTGGCTCTTCATGTGGCTGAATGGCCCTCTCTTCCTGGAGTAGTAGTCTTGCAAGTTCAACAGGCACTTTGCAATCATCTTCACCTTCTTCTTCGGCTAAGTTGATCGGATTTTCGAAGTCATAACTGGCAGTAGCAGAGTCGTTACCAGTGAGATCCAGAGTGGATGTGGACCTGTATATGTGAGTGTGTGTAAAATAGCTGTTTTGCAATATATAATAAAGAAAAATAAGGAGCGCAAAATTTGAAATGCAAGAACGTCCAATGCTTTTATTAATGATATATGAAAATGACACAGAAAAGCCCTCACAAATGAAACCACGGTGCCCCGGGTAAGACACCGGGCCATAAAGTTTAAAACATTGTTTGTTACAAATTCAAAATAAAAGTTTCATTACTGGGTAACAAAAGTAATAGGGATGAAGTCCTTTGCTGTCCAGTTGCTTAGTCCACCGTCGGTCGTAGGATAGATCCAGTTGTCGAATTCAGACTCTTCTATATCATCTTCAATGGCATTCACTCCCGAATTGCTGATGAACACAAGAGGTTTTCCGATCCTTGCACTTCGAACAACCCTTTGAGCTTTTGCAGTGAAACCCAAACCAAACTTGTTAGTCTTCTGTGTAAAATCAGGGAGTCGGCCCCAATTTGCACACTCACCCTTCTCAATAACAGCCCGTACATCTTTTAAGGAAGCCATCTTCATAGGAGAATCTTCAACCACAGTCTCAGCTGATGCCAGTGTCTGGGGAACCTCTTCAAAGTGCTGAAATGGGGTCTCAATGAACTCCCCATCCATCTCTACATATCTCAATGAGTTGAGGTGGCTGACCATGTACTCTTCCTCCCCTTGTACTGTCACAATTTTCCCTTTGACCGGGTACTTCAACTACTGGTGGAGCGTTGAGGTTACGGCCCTAACTTTATGGATCCATGGATGACCCAGCAAACAAGAGTAGGATGGCCGAATGTCCATCACATAGAACGTAGAATTGAAGACCTGAGAACCAACTTTAATTGGAATATCAACTTCACCGTGCACCATCCTTTTAGACCCATCAAAGGCCCTGACAACAATGTTACTTGATTTTAGCTCCAACCCTTCGCAATCCAACCAGTCTAGAGCTTTCTTGGGCAAGACGTTTAATGAGGAACTAGTATCAACCAACACATGTGCAAGAGTAGTGCCCCTGCATTCAATGGAGACATGCAGGGCATCGTTATGATTCTTCCCCTTAGCCGTCAAGTCAGCGTCTGAGAAACCCAATCCATTGTCAGCCGTTAAATTGGCCACGCAATCTATAAACTGGTCAGCTGACGTCTCTTGTGGTACGTGGGTAGTCTTCAGAAAGGTAATCATAGCCTTGGCATGGGCCTCTGAGCACAACAATAGTGACAACATAGAAATATTAGACGGGGTTTTCCCCAGCTGCTCAACTACATTATAATCACTCTTCTTAATAATCTTCAGAATCTCTTCCATCTCCTATTTGGAAGCTTCAACAATGATTGTCTTCGGTGCCTCCGTCTGGGCAGGCACATCAGTGGTGATCCCTTTTCCCCGAGCTACAGATGACTCGGTGACAGGGGTAAGAATAGGGACTTGATCAGGAATGGAAGTAGGTACACTTGCAGGTGTAATAACAATAGGTCTTCGGATAGTTGGTGGAGCAATATCAGGTGAGAAAAGTCTGCCGATGCGGGTGACTTTAGCAAGTCCAGTAATGTTACTGACGTCAGTATCAGCATCCAACTCTTGCTTAACTCCATGAACATAAACCTCAGCCCCATAGTGCCAAGGGATAGCTTTATCAGAGGTGTATGGGATGGGCCCCGGAACAGTGATGATCACAGGTGCGATTTTCGGAACAAATGTAATTCTAACAGGCTTCCTCGAGGGAGCCTTGGAAGAATTGTCGAAAATGGTAATGATGGTGACTTCTTCAGTAGGAATGGAAGGAACAACAGTCTTCTCAAACAGGATCTCCTTATTATCCACTAGGTTTTGGATATCTGACTTCAGGAATGGGCAACCGGTAGGTAAAACAGAACACATATGGCAACCTTCGTCACAACTCGGAAATAAACCGGCTAGCAATAGGTTCTTCTTGACAGTCATCAGAGGGGTAACAATGTCATCCACAGAAACTATAAACAAGTCTTCCTCTACATCATTTACTCCATGTTTGGGCATGGAAGTAGTCACAACATTAGGCCTCTCGGGCGCCTCAAACTCGATCTCCTTTGCATCAATTAAGTCTTGTATCTTGTTCTTTAAAGCCCAACAATCATCTGTATTATGCCCCGGGCTATCGGAGTAATAAGCGCAGCGGGAGTTAGGGTTATACCTTGGTGACGTTGTATTTTAATTCTTTGGGGGTTCCCTTAAAGTCACCAGATTAGTCTTTAGCAACTGTGGCAGAATCTGAGATAAGGTCATGCTGAGACGAGTGAATTTCCTCTTAGGTCTCTCGTCCTTTTGTTTATTGTTGTACTGAGGAGAACCAGCAGGTTTTGAAATAACAACCGCATTGACAGCTTGGCGGTGTTCAGGTCTATTTTGTCTTCTTGCACTATAGACAAAACTGGACTCTTTCTTAAACGGCTTCTTCTCGGTGCTTGATGAAGCACCCTTCTGTATCTTCCCAGCCCTAATACCAGCCTCAATCCTCTCACCAGTTAAAATAAGATCTGTAAACCCAGCTGAATAGCTTCCAATCAGATGGTTATAGAATGGACCAGACAGGGTCCCCAGAAACATGTCAATAAGCTCACGATCAGCCAAAGGTGGTTGCACCCTTCCGGCAAGGTCTCTCCATTTTTGAGCATAATCTTTAAATCCTTCACCCGTTCCCATTGACATACCCTGGAGTTGGGTACGCGTAGGAGCGAGGTCGGAGTTGTACTGATACTGCCTGTAGAATGCAGTAGCCAAATCTTCCTAGCTGCAGATACTGGCTCCGTCCAACTGATAGAACCACTCAAGCTGAGTCCCTGAGAGACTGTCTTGAAAGAAATGGATCCATAAGTTCTTATCAGCAGTGTAAGGCTGGATCTTCCTCACATATGACCAGAGGTTCAGCTTCGGACAAGAGACTCCGTCATACTTGGCAAAGGCTGGTGCCTTGAATTTATGGGGAATCACCACCCTAGATGATAGACCTAGATCTCCGAAGTCCAGACCGGGCACCTTCTGAATTTCCATAGCGCTCAAACGGTCTTCCAGTTGTTTGTACTTATCCTCAGCAGGAGGATACTGTTCTTCATCGTAGTCCTTCTCGTTGTCGGAGACCACAGGGCTAGGAGCCCTCCTCTCTTGTGAACTATCCTTCCCTCCAGATGAGGTGGTCAGATCAACTTCATTCTGTAACCTGTTCCCAAACCTATGTCCTGTGTTGAACAGGATGGTCCTCTTCTTCTTCTTCTTCTTCTTCTTCTCTTTTAGAATCAAGGTCTTCAGGTCCTGCTGACCCTTGGATAGATTCATGAACAACTCTTGAAATTGGGCATTCTGGGCCTGGAGGGCCTTGATAACTTGCTCAGTTGAAGGTTCAGTAGACATGATGATTACTGAAATAAACAGTGAAGAAGATAAGAGACCTGTAAAGGGTACCTGTTTATGAAGTGCATGGGATGAAATGCGTATGATTTATGATTTCAAAGACAATCGGGATTCAAATTTGTAAACAAGAAAGGAAAAACACTTTATTAGATTTAAATTTCAAAATTTAAATTGTTCAACAAATTTCCCTTAAGGCGTTACAAGAATGGAAATATTGAAAAGTAAACAAAAATTTGGAAAGGAAATCATCAAAGGTCCATCAATGCTCCCATGGTCTCTTCTTATCAGTGCGGACATAGTCATTAAGAATCCGCTCATTCTCTAACTGCCTAGTCAACCTCTGGATCTTCTGCTCCAGCTCGTTGAACTTTTCCCGATAAGAATCCCATTCTTCCTGCAGTTGCATCCAAGATCTCTTCAGTGCCCCAATGTCAGTGGGTATATAAGGATGAAGAATGGTTGGAAGAACCCCTTTTTCATTAGCAACTTCAAGAGTGACAGGCCGGACAACTTCATATGGCATACCTAGCTTCTGGGCACGGATGCGGACCCATATGAGATATGGCTCCATTGGTAGAGAAGTCTTTGGACCCAACTCATGTGGATCAGATTGGTGAACTCTTTCCCAAGCCCTTATGAATCTACGATGTTGCTCGTCGCTATCTCCCTGAAAATCAAAGATGATATGAGGCATCAACATCTCATGAGGTCCTTCTCTTCTGGCTCTTCCAAATTGACGGAGAGCTAAGCATGGGTTGTAAGAAATTCCTCCATGGGTTCCTAGCAGGGGAACATTGGGATACTCTCCATAGCGATCAATGATAGTCACCTCATCCATACCTTTGAGAGTCCAGATAATGTCATTATGAGAAAGAGACATCACCCTATAAGCCCAGCCCATTCCTTCTTTGTTCTTTAGCACTGACTTGGGGAGGTGCGAAATAAACCACCTCGACAATAAAGGAGCACATCACATCAAGGTTCCCCGCTTTCGGGCAGTACGAGCATAGAGCTGATGAAGAATGTCACCTAAGAGAGTGGGTACAGGGTTCTGAGAAATGAAGATCTTTATGGCATTCACATCAACAAAAGTGTCAGGATTCGGAAACAGTACCAAGCCATAAATCAAAAGAGCTAGAATATCTTCGAATGCCTTAAAGTCTAGGCTATCCCAGAAGTAGTTAGCCTTGCCAACCAAGAACTTAGATAGAAAGCCTTTAGCTCCGCTCCTAGTCTCCCAATTAGCCATCACCTCCTCTTTAGTCAAATGAAGGGCTGCAGCAATTTCTTCAGGCCTAAGAGTCTTCTCCCAACCAGTGAACGGAGTCTGCTCCAAAACAGAGATACCGAGCATCTCAGAGAACTCTTCTAGGGTAGGAACCAACTGAAAGTCCTGGAAAGTGAAACAATGGTACAACAGATCATAGAATTGGACCAGGACACTCATCATCTGCTCGTCCAATTTGGAGGTGACCAAACTGAGAAGAGAACAATGCCTCTTGATGAAGGAAGTAGTGTCAGGCATCTTGGCAACCAACTCTTTAAGCAAGGTAGGGACTTGGACAAAGTTGATCCGGATAGTATTCTTACGCATGGGCATCATGATGACCTACAAAACAGAGCAAAGATGAAACCCTCCTGTCTTTGAAATAGGTTAGTCCTTATGCAAGATGTATGCAATGTTATGATGTCATGATGTCATGATAGTAAGCACACCACAAGTATCCACAAATAGCAAACATGGTAAAGGCACACAAGTCACACTGAGAGCCCTTAGATTTCAGGCTGGCATGGAGCTTAGGTACTACCCTCTTTCAGTTCAGTTGGTTTAAACCTGTCCTAAAAATAGTAACCGGGTTCTAGAGGATCTCAATATCACTGACTACCCTCAATCGGTCATAATTCCAGTTTAGCAACCTTTTCTTGCGGCCGGAACCATCGCGAGAGTTTAGTCTCAATGAGTGTAGCATACTGCTACTGTTCTATGGCCAAGTTGGTCAATTTAAGGTTCTAAGGTCAGTTGGTGCTTAATGACCCCTTAGAAGACCCATATTCTCCTCGTTCCAACACAAGGGATATCGGTACAGACTAAAGTGCCACACCAATGTAGCTACTGCTTCATCTGTATCGGTCTATGCCGTACAGATCCCTCACATTTTATTGCTACTTACCTAAAGGGTATCCCCAGATCCGGGTTAGGATCTATAGAACTCCGATACAAGCCTACAAAATTAAAGCATACAGAGCATACAATTGAAAACAACAGTGATATAATCCTAAGGTACACCCCACTTATTAAAATCCCAAGCAGAGTCACCAGTTCTGTGATACGGTGGGAAGGAGAACTGACTGTTTTGGAATGCTGGTTCGCGTTTGCGTTTGTTTTCGCAAAATTTCGCGGTAAGTAAGAGTCTCCACCGTCTTTTATTTTATCCAACAAGGAAAGGACAAAAGCACAGAAAAATTCCTTTTTTGAGATATTTCTCGGGTTCGGGAGGTAGATTATAGAAAGGGAAGGTGTTAGCACCATTTCTATCTGTGGTTATCCACGGGCTCTTAGGTACTTGCTCATTGTATTTTCAAAAGTTTGCTTTTCTTTGTGTTTGTGGGTTTGAAAGGAGTGTAAGTGCGAAAAATTTTGTTTTGTTTTAAAAGGAGAAAGTACTTAAGAACCATCTACCTACTCGAAAAAAGGAATTAAACTGTGCTAATGTCCTTTAGACAATGCTATCCCACTATTGAGGAGTAGGTAGCATCATCGTTGGAGTTTTCGGGTCAATTCGATTAAGGGACGTGTGGTCACTAAAGCAATGTTAGGATGCCTTAGCGGTAACCCTAATATCCTAGATCATTTTTCCGAGGCAACCGTTTCGAGGCAACTATGATCTTTGGACAAGAGGGCAACCTCTAAAACTTCCTATACTCAATGACCACGTTCGAGGCAACCAAGTGAGGCGTACCCTAAGAGTGGCATGTGCAAGTGTGTTATTTCGGTTAATTTCATCTGTACATGTTATGGGTGAGCTATGTTGATTTTAAGTTCATACATTGGATCTTGTCATGCATTTCCTATTTATCAAACATCTAACAGTTAATAGTTGCGAAAATTAAATTTGCGAAAAGTAAATCTAAACTATTACAAGGCGTCGGGTATTTACATCGCCAAAGACAAACCCTTTAATTTAAATTGCGGAAAGTAAAAATAAAGCGGTAAATAAATAAAGTCTTAATTAATTATTACATACCGGAAGCAGTTACAATATTGGAAATAAATAAATCGCGTGCAAAAAATTAAATAGGCGCATTTTTAGGGTTTTGACCCTTTTTTATGAAAGAAAGAGATTTTTTTGTTATTTTGAATTTAAAGAAATTAAATCTAAACTAATTATTAATTAATTAATAAAAAAGGATATTTTTGGATTTTTTAATATTTGAGGAAACAAAAATAAAAATGGGTTAAAAGTTATTAAAAACCTAATATTCTAATTAATTTTAATTTATTGCAAAAATGTTAAAATTATACCTAATTAAAAAAACTAAGTCAATTAAATTATTTATTTACAAAAATAATGAAATTAATAAAAATAATATTTTTATGGTTTTCTGATTTTATTAAGGAAAAAAAATTATTGATTTGTTAATGACATAAAAAATAATTATAAAAAATAATTAAATGAAAAAAATATAAGGAGAAAAAGAAATAAACCAAATGGGGGGGGGGGTGTTGGGCCAAATTTGAGTGTGTGATTTGCAATTTCCAGGCCCAATAGTTGTCAGCCTTGTTTGACTTTCAAGATCACCCACGCGCCTATTGACTTGGATGCATGATAGTCTCTCAATCTTAGCCTTCAGATTTGGCCAGGAGGCCATCTGGCGCCTGGATCTTTGAGGCATATGGTGGACCATGTTTGGAGCGTTGCGTGAGAATTCCTGAAGAAAAATCAAATAAATATTTTGGGGGACCTGGGATTCGAACCCAGGTCCCAAGGGAAAATCCACTAGTGCCTCCACCAACTGAGCTGTGTGTTCTTTTGGTTAATAGAATACAAAACAAATAATATATTGAAAACGATTAATATGCCTGGGAATTAAAAAAAAACGCGCTAAACATATTTGAACTGGCTAATGGAAACAAGCCACGTTATCATCTTCTCCAAAGGGTCCTGGTTTTTTACCTGCGGATTTTTATCCGCAGGAAGATTCGTGGGATGTTTCAAAAATCCATCCTAGGCCATGTAAACGCAAGCTAAGACCATCATCGTGTTCGTCTTGCTTCCCTGAACACAACTATGGCCACGAATTGCCTTGATTTTGCCTGTATAAAAAATGCCTAAAAACAAAGCAAGGAAACCCTAGGTTCGGGTATCACATTAGAGGCCATGAAAATAAAATCAAATGATGTAGAAAGCTTCGAAATCAAACAAGGATCAAGGATATGTCCATGGTTTGTCA
Source organism: Vicia faba (assembly GCA_948472305.1). Lineage (NCBI taxonomy): Eukaryota > Viridiplantae > Streptophyta > Magnoliopsida > Fabales > Fabaceae > Vicia > Vicia faba. Next base: position 1,551,351,420 of record OX451736.1, read on the forward strand.
AAAAGATGCAAGAATGAGTGGTTTCAATTTCATGTTCAGAGCTATGTTCGTGGATACTTACAGCGAGTTTGGGGCTGCTTCAAGGCTGGATTTTGATCCCTTTGACTTCAGTGAATGCCAGGCTAGAAGGCTATGTCAAGCTTTTGGACTGAATCATGCTCTAATATTGATTTTGATGTTCCACTTTTTCACACTTTTTTCAATACTGGTTTGGTCGTTTCTTGCAGTTTTTAGGTCGTGTTCTTTGTTGCTTTATGTTGTATCTGTATCAAGCAAGCAATTAGGTTAAACTTTGGGCCTCCAATCCTTGTGCATTGATGATTCCAAGATATGATTTTGCCACCATTAACAAAGCTTCCATATTTGTATCAAATCTAATTTTTTTGTGCATAATAAGGCTTGATTCAGATTTGATTTGGTTCATGATGATAATTGAAGTCTATACCAATCACAAAGATATCATTCTATCAATTTTTAGATTTTATTTGAATTAATATTGATTTAAAATGAATTAAATCAATAAAAATTCAATAAAATAGAGAAATAAATGATTGGTCATGAAATTGAAGATGGGACACATGTGTGGTGTGACAAGACCAAATCAAGTGGAAACAAGTGGACCCTTTTGTCAAAAATTGGAGTTTTGAGGATAATTGACTTTTGGCACTTTTAAAAAAATTCCCAACTTCAACAATGCATAACTTCTTCAATTTTGAATTTTTGGAAGTGTTCTTGGACTTTTTGGAAACCTTGAGATGTCCTATAACCAAGCCGTTTGGTATCATCTCATTTTGATATTCCATTCTCAAGTTATAAGCTTTGGAAAAAAGGTGTTTTTGTTGACTTTCAAAAATGACCTATAATGTCCAAATTTGTAACTTTTTGTGAGAGCATTTCTTGATCTTGGGGTGTGAATATGGATTGTAGGAAATTGCATCCTCTTCAAAATGAGCTTTGGATGGGTCATTTCTCATAAAGTATGAGAAAGTTATGCTTGGTCAAATTTGAGTTGACTTTTCCTACAAAACCCTAATTTTGAAACTTTTGAATCTTGATGAACCTTGAGCAATCCTTGATGAATCATGATAAACCCTTGATCAAATGATGAATTATCCTTCAAAATTAGAATGTTGGAAAAAAAATCTTGAGGTTTGACTATATACAGGTTACAGTTGACTTTTGCCCTAGCACAATCGATTTTTGGACCTCTTGAGCCATTGTCTGACCAAACTTCCTCTACAAGGCTTGAAATTTGACATGGATGAACTTGAGAACATATTAGGACATTGGGGAGAATTTGAGACCATTTGAATGTGAGGCCCTTGATGCAACACAAAACCCTAATCTTGAATTGACTGCCTTAGGAGGTGATTTGAGTGTCCAACTCTTGAGCCAACTTGAACAATCTTGGAGATGATTCTTGACCTATTTTGAGAAATATGGGAGGGAAAATTTTGGGGTACAGCAAGAAGAAAGGAGGGCTCCTAGCTCTGTGGTCTCCGACAACGAGACAGACTATGATGAAGAACAATATCCTCCTGCTGAGGATAGATACAAGCAACTGGAAGACCGGTTGAGTGCTATGGAAGTTCAGAAGGTGCCTGGTCTGGGCTTTGGTGATCTAGGTCTATCATCTGGAGTAGTGATTCCCCATAAATTCAAGGCACCGGCCTTTGCTAAGTATGACGGTGTTTCTTGTCCGAAGCTGCACCTCCGGTCATATGTGAGGAAGATTCAGCCGTACACTGCTGATAAGAACTTATGGATCCATTTCTTTCAAGACAGTCTCTCAGGGACTCAACTTGAGTGGTTCTACCAGTTGGATGGAGGCAGCATTCGCAGTTGGGAAGACTTGGCTACTGCATTCTACAGGCAGTATCAGTACAACTCCGACCTCGCTCCCACGCGTACCCAACTCCAAGGTATGTCAATGGGAATGGGAGAAGGATTCAAAGATTATGCTCAGAAGTGGAGGGATCTCGCCGGAAGAGTACAACCACCCTTGGCTGATCGGGAGCTTGTGGACATGTTTCTAGGGACCTTGTCTGGTCCATTTTTCAACCACTTAATTGGAAGCTCTTCATCTGGGTTTACAGATCTTATTTTGACTGGTGAGAGGATTGAGGCTGGTATTAAGGCTGGTAAGATACAAAAGGGTGCTTCATCAAGCACCGAGAAGAAGCCATTAAAGAAAGAGGCCAGTGCTGTCTACAGTTCGAAAAGATAGAATAGACCTGAACACCGCCAAGCTGTTAATGCGGTTGTTATTTCAAAACCTGCTGGTGCTCCTCAGTACAACAATCAAAAGAAGGACGAGAGGCCTCGAAGGCAGTTCACCCGTCTCAGCATGACCTTATCTCAGATTCTGCCACAGTTGCTGAAGACCAATTTGGTGATTCTAAAGGAAGCTCCAAAGAATTCAAATACAACATCACTAAGGTATAACCCTAATGCCTGTTGTGCTTATCACTCTGATAGCTCGGGGCATAGTACAGATGATTGTTGGACTTTGAAGAGTAAGATACATGACTTAATTGATGCGAATGAGATTGAGTTCGAGGCGCCCGAGAGGCCTAATGTTGTGACTGCTCCTATGCCCAAGCATGGAGTAAATGCCATATAGGAAGACTCGTTTGTGGTTTTTGTGAATGATATTGCTACCCCTCTGTTGACTGTAAAGAAGAACCTTTTACTAGCCAGTTTATTTCTGGGCTGCGGCGAAGGTTGTTGTATGTGTTCTGCTCTACCAACCGGTTGCCATCTCTTGAAGTCAGGTGTCCAACGCCTGATGGATAGTAAAGAAATTTTGTTCGAGAAGACTGTTGTTCCCTCAGTTCATTTCAAAGAAGTTGCCATCATTACCATTTTCGACAATTCTTCCAAGGCTCCCTCGAGGAAGCCTGTTAGAATTACATCTGTTTCGAAGATCGCACCTGTGATCATCACTGTTCCGGGGCCCATCCCCTACACCTATGATAAAGATGTCCCTTGGCACTATGGGGATGATGTTTATTTTCATGGAGTTAAGCAAGAGTTGGATGTTGATACTGACGTCAGCAATATTGTTGGACCTGCTAAAGTCACCCGCAGCGGAAGACTTTTCTCACCTGATATTTCTCCACCAACTTCCCGAAGGCCTGTTATTTTTTCACCTGCCAGTATACCTGCTACCATTCCTGTTCAAGTTCCTATTCTTACCCCTGTCGCCGAGTCATCTGACACTCGGGGAAAAGGGATCACCACTGATGTGCCTGCCCAGATGGAGGCACCAAAGACGATTACTGTTGAAACTTCTAAATAAGAAATGGAAGAGATTCTGAAAATCATCAAAAAGAGCGACTACAATGTAGTCGAGCAGCTGGGGCAAACCCCATCCAAGATTTCCATGTTATCACTATTGTTGTGCTCAGAGGCCCATGCCAAGGCTCTGATTACCTTCTTAAAGACTGCCCATGTGCCACAAGAGACATCAGCTGATCAGTTTATAGATTGCGTGGCTAATTTGACTGCTGATAATGGGTTGGGTTTCTCTGACGCCGACTTGACCGCTAAAGGGAAAAATCACAACGATGCTCTGCATGTCTCTATTGAATGTAGGGGCACTACTCTTGCCCATGTATTGGTGGATACTGGTTCCTCATTGAACGTTTTACCGAAGAAAGCTCTGGACCCGTTGGACTGTGAAGGTTTTGAGCTGAAACCAAGCAACATCATTGTTAAAGCCTTTGATGGGTCTAAAAGAATGGTACATGGAGAGGTTGATATCCCGATCAAGGTTGGTTCTCAGGTCTTCAATTCTACATTTTATGTGATTGAAATTTGGCCATCTTATTCTTGTTTGTTGGGTCGTCCATGGATCCACAAAGCTGGGCCGTAACCTCAGCGCTCCACTAGAAGCTGAAGTACCCGGTCAAAGGGAAGATTGTGACAGTGCAGGGAGAGGAAGATTACATGGTTAGCCACCTCAACTCTTTCCGATATGTAGAGATGGATGGGGAGTTCATTGAAACCCCATTTCAGCATTTTGAAGAGGTTCCTCAAACATTGGCGTTCACTGAGACTATTGTTGAGGACTCTCCTATGAAGATGGCTTCCCTCAAGGATGCCCGGGCTGTTGTTGAGAAAGGTGGGTATGCATAGTGGGGCCAGCTCCCTGATTTTACGCAGAAGACTAACAAGTTTGGTTTGGGTTTCATTGTAGAAGCTCAAAGGGCTGTTCAGAATGCATGAATCGGAAGACCTCCCGTGTTCATCAGCAATTCGGGAGTGAATACCATTGAAGACGATGTGGAAGAGTCTGAATTCGACAGCTGGACCTATCCTATGACCGATGGTGGACAATGCAACTGGACAACAAAGGACTTCATCCCTATTACTTTTGTTACCCAGTAATGAAACTTTTGTTTTGAATATGTAACAAATAATTTTTTGAACTTTATGGCCCGATGTCTTACCCGAGGCACCGTGGTTTCATTTGTGATGGCTTTATGTGTGTCATTTTCATATATAATTAATAAAAGCATTGGACGTTCTTGCATTTCAAATTTTGAGCTCCTTTTTTTTCTTTTTTATATATTGCAAAACAGCTATTTTTGCACACACTCACATATCATGATCCAAATCCACTTTGGATCCCACTGATAACGACTCTGCTACTGCCGGTTATGGCTTCGATAGTCCGATCAACTTAGCCGAAGACGAAGGTGAAGATGATTGCGAAGTGTCTGTTGAGTTTGTTAGACTACTGCTTCAAGAAGAGAGGGTCATACTACCTCCAAGCCATCAATGTTGATGCCTCCAATTACAGGAAGACAGTTGATCTTATAAGTGATGGATAATACAAAGAGGTGCTGGGACAGCATGACGAGTCTGGCCGAAAGGAGCATGCTATTTACTGCTTTAGCAGAAAGTTCACCGACTGTGAGACCCAATACTCACTGCTCGATAGAACTTGCTACGCTTTGGCATGGGCTGATCGCCGGCTGAGACAGTACATGCTGGCTCATACTGCCCTTTTGATACCAAAAGATATGAACGTCTTGACGACACCTTGGCCTTTTGCAATATGGGGCATTGATATGATCGGCAAGATCATACCTACGGCATCTAATGGGCATTGTTTCATCCTGGTAGCAATTGATTACTTTACGAAATGGGTTGAAGCTGCTTCCTTTGCTACTGTAACCAAGAACGTCGTGGCACGGTTTATTCGGCACAATCTGATCTGTCGATACGGTGTACCAGAAAGGATCATTACGGACAATGGTACCAATCTCAACAATAAGATGATCACTAAGCTCAGCGAGCAATTCAAGATACAACATCATAACTCTTCTCCCTACCGGCCGAAGATGAATGGGGTTGTCGAAGCAGCTAAGAAGAACATTAAGAAGATCGTGCAGAAGATGACAGTGACATATAAAGACTGGCACGAGATGTTACCGTTTTCTCTTCATGGGTACCGTACCTCAGCACGGACGTCAACAGGGGCAACACCCTACTCTTTGGTATATGGCATGGAGGCAGTCTTGCCTATTGAAGTTCAGATACCCTCTCTTCGGATCATGAAGGATGCAAGTTTGAGCGAAGATGACTGGATTCAGACCCGGCTTGATCAGCTGAACCTAATCGATGAAAAGAGGCTTACTGCTATTTGTCATGGTCAAACGTATCAAAAACAGATGATCAAGGCCTTTAACAAGAAAGTCAGACGACAAGAGTATCAAGTTGGGGACTTGGTTATCAAGCGCATTATTCTACCTCAAGGTGATCCCAGGGGAAAATGGACCCCTACTTACGAAGGGCCATTTGTGGTTAAGAACATTTTCTCGGGAGGAGCCATAATTCTAACCACCATGGATGGTGACGAACTTCCTCACCCCGTCAATGCAGACATAGTGAAAAGATACTACACATAATCAAAGACCCGCTAGGTTGACTGGCCTAGGCAAAAATAAGGGCTTCCCGGCGAACTAAAAGGGTTCGGGCAAAAATAAGGGATGAAATTGAAAAAAATCTGTACACCCGGCAAGTCGAAAACCTGAAAAGGCGGCTTGGGCAAAAATAAGTATCTCGGTGGACTGAAAACCCGAAAGGGCGGTCCAAGCAAAAGTTAGGGATCAAAGCGTAACACTATGTCTCATTGGATCACCTTGTATCCAGACTTCGGTATCGACTGTCAAGCGCGGACGACACTAATCAATCTGATTCATCTTCAACCAGTAGCAAAGTGATGAGATGCTCGAGGATATAAAGGCAATAGCAGAGTTGGAACCCAGTGGGATCATTCACATAGCTGTTTTGTTTCTTTTTACAAATTGTGTAAATTCTGTTTGTTCGGCGGCGTTCTCTTACTAGGACGTCAGCCTCTTGTACAAAAACGCCTATTTACAGGCCAAACATCAAAATCAATACAAATCATTTTCAGACAAATTTCAAACTGTTTTTCCTTTTATCTGTTTTGTTTTGCAAAGAACGTCCAAAGTTCATTTTTGATATATGCATTTGACATTAATTGCTGCTCATAAATATTTACATGCGAAACAAAAGATGAATTACTGGTAATAGCATAAACAGGGGAAATAAGAAGTGTCTAAACTGTATAGTTGCTATGTCCACCATGTACTAAGGTAGTTTCAGCTGAAGAATATGGCTAAGATACCTTTACTCCCCATAGAGTAAGACAGTAATGGTAGCCCTCCCCAAGCAGAGTTGGTCTACCATCAGCACTAAAAAGATCTTAATATTCCCCCAGCGGAGTATAAGAATATCCCCCAGCAAGTATAAGAGTATCCCTGATAGTCTTAATATTCCTCAGCGGAGTATAAGAATGTTCCCCGGTAGAATACAAGATACCTCTAGTGGAGTCAATTTTCCCAGCACGGTCTAAAAAGCTTCCCCAACGGAGTTGAATCATCATCCCCAGTAGACTCTGGAAGCTTATCCCCTGCGGAGTACAAAATAAATCCCTCCATCCAAATTCAGAGGGTTATCCCCACAAGAGTCTAACAGGGTTATCCCCATCAAGTTACAACTGAAAGATCATCCCCAGAGAAGTTCTTTCCTTTCACATGCAGGAATTCAACCTTCAACAAATTCAATATCACCAGTAACGGTAATCCATCCCCAGCGGAGTTTATCGCTGAAATCCCCAGCGGAGCTTATCAGCGGAATCCCCAGTAGAGTTTATCAAAGACATTCTCAGTAGAACATCTCTTCCCCACAGAGTAATTACCCTTGGAGTATTCTCCTCATCAGTTTATTCCCCAACAGAGTTATCTTCTCCTGCAGGTTTATTCTTGCAATCATCTTCGTTCATCATCCCGAACGGAAACGAAGAATTCAACTTTATTCTCCAGCAACTATCCGGGATTTATTTTCCCCAGCTAAAACATCACATTTCCATACATCATGATACATGCACAAACGCATCATATAATACAATCTCATTTATGTTGAGAACATCATTGCTTGATCCATATCATGCATTGCATATGACTGACCTTTACCTTGCAGGAAAGATCCAGTTAAGTTCTCAGCTATGTCAAAGGAGAAAAAATCAGTTAAATCGATTCTTGACGATTTTTCTGAGGCAAAGCCAGTCAATGGAGACAAAATCAGTTAAGTCGATTCCTAAAGATTTTTCTGAGGAAAAGCCAGTTAATGGAGACAAAATCAGTTAAATCGATTCCTAAAGATTTTTCTGAGGCAAAGCCAGTGAATGGAGACAAAATCAGTTAAATTGATTCCTAAAGATTTTTTTGAGGCAAAGCTAGTCAATGGAGACAAAATCAGTTAAATCGATTCCTAAAGATTTTTCTGAGGCAAAGCCAAGTCAATGGAGAGAAAACCAGTTAAATCGATTCCTAAAGATTTTTCTGTGGCCAAACCCGTCAATGGAGACAACCCGTCAAAAGAGACAACCCGTCAATGGAGACAAAATCAGTTAAATCGATTCCTAAATATTTTTTTGAGGCCAGTCAATGGAGACAAAATCAGTTAAATCGATTCCTAAAGATTTTTTCTGAGGCCAACCCGTCAATGGAGACAAAATCAGTTAAATCGATTCCTAAAGATTTTTCTAAGGCCAGTTAATGGAGACAAAACAAGTTAAATTGATTCCTAGAGATTTTTCTGTAGCCAAACCTGTCAATGGAGACAACCCGTCAATGGAGACAACCTGTCAATGCATACAACCCGTCAATGGAGACAACCCGTCAATGGAGATAACCCGTCAATGGAGATAACCCATCAATAGAGACAACCCATCAATGGAGACAATCCGTCAATAGAGACAACCCGTCAATGGAGACAACCCGTCAATAGAGATAACCCGTCAATAGAGACAACCCGTCAATGGAGACAACCCATCAATAGAGACAACCTGTCAATAGAGATAACCCGTCAATGGAGACAACCCGTCAAAGGAGACAACCCGTCAATGGAGACAACCCGTCAAAGGAGACAACCAGTCAAAGAAGACAATCCAGTCAAAGAAGACAAAGCCACCTACCAACAATCACCAAATGGCATCTGTAAGCCCATTCCCGACATCACAATGCTGATACCACTTCATGTGAGTGCAAATTTCTGGGCACTCTAGTGTTCAATCATCTTCCACCTTCGGATCACGAAAGGCCCGAAAGCCAATCTACATCCTCAGCTTTAAGAAGATTGAACAGGGGCAACTGTTGTACCCCAAAATCTTCCCTCCCATATTTCTCAAAGACATTTCAAGAATAACTTTCAAGTTGCTCAAGATGGCTCAAGAGGGCTCAAGAGTTGGACAGTCAAATCACCTCCTAAGGCAGTTAACCTCAAATTAGGGTTTTGTGTTGCATCAAGGTCCTTACATCCAAATGATCTCAAGTGCTTACAAATGTTCTAATATTTTCTCAAGTTCATCCATGTCAAATTTCAAGCCTTGCAGAGGAAGTTTGGTCAGTCAATTGCTCAAGAGGCCCAAAAATCGTTTGTGCTAGGGCAAAAGTCAACTGTGACCTACAAATGGTAAAACCTCAATATTTTTTGTCAACATTATCATTTTGAAGTATAATTCATCATTTGATCAAGGGTTGATCATGATTCATCAAGGATTGCTCAAGATTCATCAAGATTCAAAAGTTGCTAAATTAGGGTTTTGTAGGAAAAGTCAACTGAAATTTGACCAAGCATAGATTTCTCATACTTTATAAGAAATGACCCATCCAAATCTCATTTTTAATAGGATTAAATTTCCTACAATCCATCTTCATACCCCAAGATCAAGAAATGCACTCACAAAAAGTTATAAATTTGGACATTATAGGTCATTTTTAAAAGTCAACAAAAACACCTTTTTTTTCCAAAGCTTGTAACTTGAACATGTAATATCAAAATGATATGAGACAAATAGGTTTGGTTAGAGGACATCTCAAGGTTTCTAAAACGTCCAAGAACATTTCCAAAAGTTAAAAATTGAAGAAGTTATGCATTGTTGAAGTTTGACATGTTTCCAAAATTGCCAAAAGTCAACTATCCCCAAAACTCCAATTTTTAACAAAAGGTCCCACTTTTTTCCACTTGATTTGATCTTGTCACACCACACACGTGTCATATCTTCAGTCTTGTGCCAATTTATTAATTTTTCTATTTTATTTAATTTTTATTGATTTAATTCATTTTTAATCAATTTAAACCCAAATAAAATCTAAATATTAATAACTTGTGATCTTTTTGATTGATATAGGTTTCAATTATCATCATGGACCAAATCAAATCTGAATCATTCCATGTTATGAACAAAATATTGGTTTTTGACACTTTTGGAAGCTTTGTTAATGGAGAATAAAATCAAATCTTCAATCATCAATTCACATGGATTCAAGACCCAAAATTAAACCTAATTGCTTCCAATATACTTATACAATGCAAAGCATACAAGAACACGACCTGAAAGCTGCCAAATCTAAAATACCAAAACTTGAAAAAGCTTGAAAAGTGAGAAACTGAAATCTTGGTTAGGGACGTTTTCAAGACGAAAACTCAACGTGGTGTTCTTGTTTGCCATCCACTGAAGCGATAGGCATCAAAACCAAGCCTTCTCGTCACCTAAAACGCACTGTAAGTCGCTTGAAACACGACCCTGTACATGAGATCATGACTCCATATTCATGCATCCTTTGAGCACATTTTTTGTACAATCATGCTTGTCATTCAATTTCTAAGCATTCTGCAATATTTAATTTTGTTTTTATGGCCTGTAATGTAATACCCGAACCTAGGGTTTCCGTTTCTTATTTTTAGGTGTTTGCTTTGCAGGTAAAATTAGGACCAATAATGGACATGGTTGTGTTCAAGGAGGAGAGACGAGCATGGTGATGGTCTCCGTTTGCATTTATATGGCCTATAGCGCATTTTAGGACGAACCCACAGATCTTGCTGCGGATAAAAATGCGCAGGTAAGAAAACCAGTTTTACACGAAGAAGACGAAGGCGTGTCTTCTTCCCATTGGCCAATTCAAATTACGCGTTTTTTATTTTTTTTATTCCAGCATATTAATTGTTTGTTCTTTATAATAATTGCCACTTATCCATTTAACAAAAACGTGCAATGGCTCAGTTGGTGAAGGCGCTAGTGGATTGTCCAATGGGACCTGGGTTCGAATCCCAGGTCCCCCAAAATGCTTGTTATTATTTTATTTCAGGTATTCAGGCGCATTTCATCAACTATGGTCCACCATATACCATCATTCAATCAGGCGCCAGATGGCCTCCAGGCCAAATCCAAAGGCTAAGGTTGAGTGTCCATCATGGTCTCAAGTCAAAGGCGTGCATGGAATTGGAAAAGTCAAGCAGGCTTGCAGTAAATGGGCTTGGAATTGCTATTCTCACATTCAGAATCAGGCCCACACCCCCTGGGTTATTTCTTTTCTCTTTTATATTTCTTTTCATTTAATTGTTTTATTAATTATTTTTATTGCCATTAACCAAATAATTTATTTTTCCTCATAAAATCAGAAGAGTTTATGATTAGTCATCTAAATTCATTCAAGTATGTTGAAATGGATGGCAAGTTCATAGAAACTCCTTGTGAAGCCTTTGAAGTGGTCTCTCCCATGGTTTCTGTTGCCAAAGCCACTCGTAACACTCCCAAAGCTGCTAAAGATAAACCTAGGATGGCTTCTCTCAAAGATGCTCATGATTTTGTTAAAGACGAAGGATGCACCATTTGGGGACAACTTCCCGATATCCCTTTCAAGTCATACAAGTTTGGATTAGGCTTCACCGCCAAGGCTCAAAAGGAGGTTCGAGGTGCTCGTGCATGGAAACCATCTCTCCAATTAGTAACCATGAGGTTAATGCTCTTGAAGACTCGAATGTTGATTGTGACTTTGATGACTGGATCTACCCGAATGCTGGTGAAGGACTCAACAACTGGAGAACGAAGGACTTCATTCCAATCTCCTTCAGCCAGGAGTAAATGCCATTTACTATTTTTATTACTTTAAGAACTCTGTCTTTAATTTCTATTGAAACAATGACTTTAAGCCATGTGCCTTGCCTAGGGCACAGTGGTCCATTTGTTAAGGGTTTGTCATTTTCATATGGCATTTGCTCATTTTAATGAAAAAACATTGGAATATTTTGCATTAAAATTTTGCGCTCATTATCTTTCTTTACTTTATTGCATTTTGATAAATAGCCATGTGACCTTACACACACACACACACATTTTCAGATCCACATCTGCTCTGGATCTCATTGACAACGACTTCTATTGCCATCTATGACTTTGAAAATCCAATCTATCAAGCCGAACACAAAGGCGAGGAAGATCGTGAAATACCTAGGGAACTCGCTAGACTTCTGATAAAAGAGGAAAAGGCCATTCAACTGCACGAAGAACCAGTTGAAGTGATCAACCTAGGTACTGTGGCAGACAAGAGGGAAGTCAAGATCGGCGCCAACTTGGAAGATGGTGTCAAGAGAAGATTGGTCCAGATGTTGCACGACTATGTTGAAGTGTTCGCTTGGTCATATGAAGATATGTCAGGGCTTGATACTGATATCGTAGTTCACCGTCTACCAATGAAGGAAGATTGTCCTCCAGTTAAGCAAAAGGTTCGTCGCATGCGGCCAGATATGTCTGAGAAAATAAAAGCTGAGGTAATGAAGCAATTCAATGCAGGTTTTCTAGTAGTAACGTCATATCCGTAGTGGGTTGCAAATATGGTCCCAGTGCCTAAGAAAAATGGAAAGTCTGTATGTGCGTAGACTATATGTATTTGAATAGGGCAATCCCCAAATATGATTTCCGGCTACCGCATATTGACGTCTTGGTCGATAATACTGCTCAATATAAAGTGTTCTCCTTCATGGATGGTTTCTCCAGTTACAATCAGATAATAATGGCTTCCTAAGACATGGAGAAGACCACTTTTGTCACACAGTGGGGCACCTTCTGTTACAAGGTCATGCCTTTCGGTTGAAGAATGCAGGGGAAACCTATCAACGAGCTATGGTAGTTCTATTTCATGACATGATCCATCATGAGATAGAAGTCTATGTGGATGATATGATTGAAAGGTCACATACTAAGGAAGAACACTTTGATCATTTATACAAGCTATTTGAAAGGTTGAAAAAGTACAAGCTAAGGCTGAATCCCAACAAGTGCACCTTTGGGGTAAGATCTGGAAAACTCCTAGGGTTTGTTGTTAATGGAAAAGGTATTAAAGTCGATCCTGCAAAAGTCAAAGCCATATAAGAAATGCCAGCTCCCTGTACTGAGAAGGAGGTCAGGGGTTTCTTAGGTTGACTCAACTATATTGCTTGATTCATATCTCACTTAACTGCTACTTGTGAGCCAATCTTCAAACGGTTAAAGAAAGATCAAGTAGTCGGATGGAATGACGACTGCCAAACAACTTTTGACAAGATCAAGGAGTACCTACAAGAACCTATAATCCTGATGCCTCCAGTTGAAGGAAGACCTCTGATTATGTACTTGACTGTATTAGAGAATTCTATGGAGGTGTGTGCTAGGCCAACATGACGAGCCTGGACGAAAAGAGCATGAAATATACTACCTTAGTAAAAAGTTTATCGACTATGAAACCAGATATTCACTGCTCGAGAAAACTTGTTGCGCTTTGGCATGGGCTGCTCGCTGGCTAAGACAGTACATGTTAACTCACACCACTCTATTGATTTCAAAGATGGATCCCATCAAGTACATCTTCGAGAAGCCAACTCTCTCCGGACGAATAACTCGATGGAAAATGTTCTTGACTGAATATGATATCCAGTACACTACACAAAAAGCAATCAAGGGAAGTGAGTTGGCGGATCATTTGGCCCATAAAGCTATTGATGATTACCAATCCATGGATTTTGAATTCCTGAACGAGAATATCATGCTGATAACCGACTGTGAAAATCCTAGACCGTATGACGAACCTGAACAAGGATCCCGATGGACTATTGTTTTTTATGGATCTTTCAATGCTTTGGGTAATGGAATTGGTGCTATGATCATTTCTCGCGAACGTTGCCATACACCTTTCACTGCCAGGATTTGCTTCGACTATACAAACAAGATAGCTGAGTATGAGGCATGTATATTGGGTCTAAAGGCTTTTATTGACTTAAGAATCAAGTCCTTAAGTGTATACGGAGATTCATCCGTAGTAATCAGTCAGGTCAAAGGAGAATGGGACACCAAACATCCTAATCTGATCCTCTACAAAGAGCTTGTGCTAACCTTGATCCCATACTTTGAGGAGGTCACCTTTGAACATATCCCGAGGGAAGAAAATCAGTTTGTAGATGCTTTAGCAACTATGTCATCTATGTTCAAGGTCAATTGGGACAATGAAGCTCCTAGAATTACCATCGAAAGATTTGACGAACCTGCACACTGTTATGAGATCGACACTGATGAGGAGAAGCCTTGGTATCATGAAGTGAGGAAGTACCTTGAAACACAAGAATATCCCGAGGGAGCCTCAATTAATGACAAGAAATTCCTGCGGAGGCTCTCAACCAAATGCTTCCTAAGCAATGGGATCCTATACAAACTCAATCATGATTCAACTCTGCTCTGCTGTGTGGACAAGAAGGAGGCAGAAAAGATCATGGAAGACATGCATGAGGGTATCTTCAGAAATCACTCTAGTGGACATAATATGGCCAAGAAGATTTTGAGGGTTGGTTACAATTGGTCGACTATGGAAACTGATTGTCACCACGACTCAAGGACTTGCCATAAGTGTCAGATATATGTCGATAAGGTTCATGTACCTCCAATACCTTTAAATGTCACGACCGCTCCGTGGCCATTTGCAATGTGGGGAATTGACATGATTGGAGAAATCAAGCCCACTGCCTCTAATGGACATCGTTTCATCCTCGTCGCCATTGATTACTTCACCAAATGGGTTGAAGCAGCTTTATTTTCCTTAGTAACCAAGAATGTTACATCCCGGTTTATCAAGCATAACATCATCTACCGGTATGGCATCCATGAAAGGATCATCACCGATAATAGAACCAACCTCAACAATTCCATGATCGCTGAACTCTGCATGCGGTTCAAAATCAAGCACCACAACTCTTCTCCATACATATCTAAGATGAATGACGCAGTGGAAGCTGCTAATAAGAACATAAAGAAGATTGTGCAAAATATAGTGGTGACCTATAAAGACTGGCATGAGATGATACCATTCACTCTTCATGGATCTCGTACCTCGGCACGAACATCAACTGGGGAAATCCCATTCTCTTCCGTCTATGGAATGGAAACCATCCTGCCTGTCAAAGTTCAGATTCCTTCTCTACAAATTATGAAAGAAGCAGACTTAGGTGAAGATGAATGGATTCAGATAAGATTGGATCAGTTGAACTTGATTGATGAGAAGAGACTGGCTGCTATTTGTCATTGTCAAATGTATCAAAAGCATATGATCAAGGCACTCAATAAGAAGATCAAACCTCGAGTATACCAGGCTGGCGACTTGGTAATAAAGCACATCATTTTACCACAAGGTGATCCCAAGGGAAAATAGACTCCCACTTACGAAGGACCATTTATTGTCAAGAAAGTATTCTCTGGAGGTGCTATGATGTTAACTACTATGGACGGTGAATATTTCCCACATCCTATGAATGCATACATAGTCAAAAAATGTTACGCATAAGAATGACTCGCTAGGTTGACATACCTAGGAAAAAATAAGGGCATCCCAGCAAACCATAAAGGTTTGGGCAAAAATTAGGGATATATACAAAAGATTGTACACCCGACAAGTCGAAAACCTAAAAGGGCTGCTTGGGAAAAAAAGGGTATTCTGGTGGACTGAAAACCCGAAAGGGCGGTCCAGGCAAAAGTTAAGGATTAAAGTGTACGACTATGTTTCGTTAGATCACTACAACCAGTTTTTATTACTAAGGTCAAAGTTCAAATGGTACAAGATCAATTCAATCAACTTCTTTCGACGACAAGGGATGATGTTCAAAGACATAGGGGCAATAACAGAGTTGGAACCTAATGAGATCACTTCAACATGGCTATACATTTTAGTTTTCACTTTGTATTCTTTTTCTTTCTTTCGACGACTTCCTCTTACTAGGATTTCTACCTCCCTGTACAAAAACGCCTTTTTATAGGCAAAATATCAATACAAATATACTTTGAAGTGCATACTTTTTGTTTTTTCCATTTTGGTTGCAAAAATGTCCAATGGCTAAAATTGAATGAACATATGCATATGAACATTGATTAACTATTAACAAATATACGCACAAGAACAGTAATAAGCATTTACTTAAGGATTTTGGATATCCCCACAGAGTCACTTCAATAGGATTATCCCCACAGGGTGATCATACATTCTCCATCCAGAGTTCCAATCAGCATATCTCCTGAAAATTATCTTCCCCATCCAAGTTTGGTCTTCCAAAGTTGAGAAAGAAACTTTGCAAAAGTTCTTCCCCAGAGGAATTTGTGGCGGTAGAAATGTTTATGACTAAGCAATTTGATTGACTAGACTTACACAGATCAAAATAAAAATCGCCACCGCGCTTTATTGTTTCCAAAGGGATGGGAAAAGAGCGAGTAACCCAAAAAGAGGGGGAAAGATTCTAGGTAAGGGGGTTGGTTATGCAAAAGGAAGGTATTAGCACCCTAAAAATCTATGGTACTCCGCAGGAACCTCTTTGTAAAATCTGTATATTTTGGCTATAAAATGTTGTATAAAAAATAGATGGTGGAGGTGAGAAAAGAAGTATTTTTTTTTAATGATTTTTGCACCCGCCGCGGTTGCGATCCTTTAGTTCCTACATACCATCTTTTGTGCAATAGGGGATCAGGGTACACGTAGTTCACCTTTTTAAAAAATTTTAAAACACAAGTGTGTTGGTTAATTTTATGAGATAAGACATCATCGTCATTATCCGCGTGGAAAACATACTTACTACCCACAATCATGAGAAAAGGAGAATTTGAATCATCTCAAAGTGGAGAATATGGCTTGGATTTTAAAATCAATAATGCCTCACTCAACACCCAAGTGGAAAATATCTCACTTTGCTACATATTGTAGAAGTATGGTTGTTTGCATCATTACAAGGATTGACAAGAGTCCAATATTTTGAGAAAAGTTTTTAAAGTAAAAAGCCAAAGTGGAAAAATGGTTTGAAATGAGATTGATTGACTTTTAGTCTTATCACAAAAAATGTCAAGGTACTATTTAAGTTGATTGAAGTTTATTTATAAAAAGGTTTTGAAAATGCATGGACCTAGGTCCAAGTTTATTATGAAAGTAGTTCAAGTTTAAAAAAAAGAAGAGTTTTCAAAAGGAGAGAGAAGATTTTTGAAATTAAAGAAGATGGGAGGAGAAGAAGATGTTAGAACAATGTTTGAATCTAGTACCCTATATTTAAGTTTTGATGATAACAAAGTGAAAAGATATAGTAGTTAAACATTTCATGATTGAATTATATGCTGCCTAAAATTACTATGCTCTGATTTGCAGATATGCTGATTAAAATAAGCAAGATCACTTATTCAGCATCAGAATATGATTTTGTACACCAGCATCAGAAGTTGCTGAATCAGAACATCAAGATCAGATGATCAACGCTTGTACATGCTGAAGCTTGATGAACAGAACTGCGCGTAAAACACTCTGATACAGAAACAATAGTTCATCAGCAGCGAAGCAGAATCAGAATGAGCCAAGCCAGAACGTGCATTGAAGAAGCAACGGTACTGTGCATTGAACGCTAATCAATTCCAACGGCCTCATTCCAGACAAGATCTGCTCAAAAAGGAAAGCTTGTTAATAGCATTGAATCAAGAATATTTGCTTCAACGTTCATCTTCTCAAGTGCTATATAAACAAAGCTTCGAAGATTATCATGGCTAATGCTCTCCAATTCTCTACACGCACAAAGCTGATCAATAATCTTCATCTACCAGTTTTGCTAAACCAACAAACTCTGATACTCCATTAGTGTTTAGCATTCTAAGTTTCTAAGCTTAATTTGTGTATACATCACAGTTGTGATATAGTTTTGTAGAAAACATTCACACACATTTGTTTATACCTTTGTAAGAAAGTGTTGCCTTGACAAACCGGATTGTGGTTTGAATCAAGAAGGTTTTAGCAGTTGCTAAAGCAGATTTGTATTCAGTTGAATATAGTGAATTAAGACCTCGTTGGAGAGAGGCGAAATCACCTTGACGGGTGGACTGGAGTAGTTTGAGATCAAACGAACCAGGATAAAAATATCTTGTCATTTGCTTTAAGATTCCAGTTTTACAATTCAACCCCCCCCTCTTGTGTTTTTCACCCCTTCAGAAGAGACTATCCTAAAGCATGAAGTAAAAGCTAAGGAGAAGAACCATCTAACCAACAAGAAGCCAATAATTGACATTACGAGTCAAGATAGAATTCCCATTCTTTGGATTGAAACCAAGCAAGAAAAGATACTAGGTCTCTTGAGGGAATCAAACTTCAAGTGCATTAAATCTTCGCAAAAATTGGGCAGAGTAACGGTTGTATATGGGTGAATTCTAGATTACAAACAAAGTATGTAATCACAATAACCTTCACACAAAACAAACAAAAAACCTAATGTATTGAGGTAAACCTCAAGAACTTCAAACAAAATATTAATTAAGGTCACAAGGTCTCCAACATAGGCCAAGCTTTCTAATCATATGTCCAAGAAGTCCAATACTCCATAATGCCAAGGATAGTAACCAAATAGTCCAAGTATCATTAAAGTTTTTTATGGTTCATGTTGATTATTAAGTGTCTTAAAAAAGAAAAGAAAAGCTCAAGTGATCAAAATAAAAATGACAAGAATATAAAGGGGATTAAGTGAGCAAAGATTAAAAATAGCATGAAATGTAAATGCTAAAGTAAATGGTGCATAAAGTAACAAGCATGAAATGTAAATGCTAAAGTAAATGGTGCATAAAGTAAAGAGCATAAAATAAAGTATAAAGTAAAAGCATAAAATAAAATCAATTGTCAATAATTAGTGGTTAGTTGGATGACCATCTTGAATCTTGCATTTGGAATTTATTAGAGGATTGGTAGAACCAAAGCCTATACACAATGAATTGCATTTGCTTTATGTCAAGTATATCATCCATTTAAGAATCCTCAATGTAACATATAATGATCACAGATGTTTAAGTGATCTGCGTTGACCAAAATTTATGAAGATCCATCAGAAGATTGGTAGAACCAAAGCCTCTACACAATGGATCTCAAGTTTATTGGATCAAAGGGTTCAAATTAACTTCTTGGGCTTGCAATCATAAGTTTGGGCCACAAATTATCATTTTCTCTAATCGGGACAAAATTTAGCGCTATGTTAAGCAATTGTAAATAGACTTATATAGAAGTCGCACCTATTTTGAGGCCGGTCAATAGCAATCTATGCACCATTTATTTTGAGACATGATATAGAGATCATGATCCAATAACACTTAGTGCAATAAGAAAGGGATGAGACAAAGAAATGTGGGAAAGAATATATAAACCACATTTGAATTAAAATTTAATCAAACTATTATTAAAATCATTCATATATTTTTATGGAGTTAGACTCAACACCATGCATCCAATGATGTTAACAAAGTTCATGATCAAAAATTCAACCAAAGATCAGCCAGAAAGTAATCACAAAATAATATTACATTTAATATATATATATATATATATATATATATATATATATATATATATATATATATATATATATATATATATATATATATATATATATGTGTGTGTGTGTGTGTGTTGAAAAGGGTTTAAAAATGAATAAAAATGAAAATAAAGGAAAAAAATATCAACTATATTCAAATTGATTCATAAAAAAGAAATAAGGTCATAGAAAAATCAGAAATAGACTCAAATATTTTTATAAAATTTTTGGTAATTTTTTAAAGTCAGAAACTATTATTAAACTAATTAAAATTGCTCAAACAAATAGAAAATAGATCAAAGAATAGTAAACATAAATATAAAATTACATAAAATTTTCAAAAAGTCATAAATATGTAAAATGACATTTATGATTTTTTTTAAAATTAAAAAATGTCAGAGAGTATTTTTAAAGTAATTAAAAGAAAGCAAATAATGCACAAAATATAAAAAATATCAAATGTCAAAATAAAAATGTGAAAACATAGTCATGAGATCAGAAATAATTCAAAGTATTTTTGTGAATTTTTTCATAATTTTTGGATAAACAATAAAAGAGTTATGAATTTTTGAAAATTAAATCAATTAAAAAATAAAATCAGAAAATAAAATAAAACCAAAAAGATGTGGGCTATCAGATCATAGTCAAAACGCGTTAGTAATCTTATCCAATGGACCAGACGCGCTGTGCTTGATATGGACCTTAGTGAGATACGCATAGGATCAGAAAAAGGCAACCAATAAATTTAAAACGTTTGGCACGTTATCATTGGCTGAGACGAGACATGTCATCGTCTTCAACCTCCAGATGCCCTACAATGGAGATTTTGTGAGATCATTCAAATGGAAAAATTAGGATCCCAGACTAGTATCATTGGATTCGTCTCTTTAAGACGATCCTAACATCACCATCGCGCCAAATTTATATAAGGTATGCAAAGAGATATGAATAAAAAACGCAGAAAATAGCGAGCACCTTTAATTTGAGATTTCTCTCTCAATTCTCAATGGATTTAAAAATTTTAAGAAGCATAAGAA
Source organism: Vicia faba (assembly GCA_948472305.1). Lineage (NCBI taxonomy): Eukaryota > Viridiplantae > Streptophyta > Magnoliopsida > Fabales > Fabaceae > Vicia > Vicia faba. The sequence continues at coordinate 1,551,371,666 of OX451736.1, forward strand.
TCAAGAGAATGAGTAGAATAGGTTGGTGCTTTATTTGGATCCAAATGGTGGAGAATTCTACCTTTTCGAAGTTCAAGAAAGAAGCTCTAAAACTGGACCTCTGTAGCTTGAATTATGGCTCGTTTTGCTTGGTTTAAATCTTGGAGAGTTTGTATGATGTTTAAGGATGATGAATGTGCAAAGAATTTTGGAGAAAGAAGCTTAAATCTCAGAAACTGATTTCAAAAAAGATGGGTTCGTGTGAGGTTTTGGTAGGGTGTTTTTGGCTCTCCAAGCTTAAGGAAATGAATGGGGAATGATCCTCTATTTATAGGGAAGCTGATGGAACATCCAAGCGTGTGAAATGATGAAGTTTGGAGGGAAATCATGTGAAGTTACAAAAAAGAAAAGTGTGACTTCTATTTTAATCCAAAACTCATCCAAACCTTGCGTTTTGCTATGCTAATCACTTATGGAAGTTCACTAGACATGTTTAGAAGCAAAAATGCACAACAATTTTGTGTTTAGAAGCCAAATTAAGGATTTCAAATTCTGACTTTTGGAGAAACCTCAACTCCAAGTTACCACTTTTGAAATAATATCATTCTCAGCTCAAGGGGTCTTAGGGCATGGTTCTCGATGCTTTAGAAAGATGAGATTACAAGCTTTGCAATGGAAAAAGAATAGAATCAAATGGATGTTTGAGCTAAAATTTGCAATGAATTAAAGTTGGGAAAACGAGGTTGGATTTCCATACTTAGAAATATTTCAAGTTTTTCTTCAAAAGTGACCTATAATATTTTGCATCCAAACATGGCCTTCCTCGTGGAATTTTCTCTTGACCAAAAAAGATGGCATGAAATAGATCTATAATCTTTTATATCCTTAAGGCATCCTCCATCCATTTTCTCACTTTTCACATAAAAGAACGAATAAAGTTCACATCCTCAAGATCACTGTGGAAAAAGAGTGGGCTCAAGGTGATACAAATTTACCAAGTTATGATCATTTGAAGTTACACATGGGAAGTTGGGGGTTCATCTGGAGGACTTGTAATCTTTCTTCATCATCAAGTTTCTTCCATATGAAAACTCCTTGAAACTTTTGAAGTTATTTGTTAATAACCCTTTGAAGAGAATGATGTTTTTTGGATCACTCAAAAATGCCAAAAGATGAGCAAGATATACTTCTTTGAAGTTCAAAACCCTAGCTCCTAGATCAAGAAAATGCTTTGAGGAACTTTGACAATTTTAAACAACCTTCTTGTACCAACACTTTTGTTTTGTAGATATAATTTGTTGAGGATGATAATGATAACTCATAGAAACCAAAACCACTTACATATCTTGAGAATTGAGAGAAATATGTACTTATGACCAATGGGAACAAGGCCTTGTCCAACCATGACAACTTCTTCAATCAACCCCTTGTACTTTTGAATCAATCTTGATAACTTTGAAATGTGGTGAACCAAAATAAACCTTGCCATTCCATTTATTCCAAAACAACTTCAATGGTGAGGTTTGAATTTCTCAAGCTTTATTGACTAGGGCATGGAAATAAACTCATGAACCCATGGATCAACTTGCTAAGCCACATTGCCTTTAACTACATTATTAACAAGTAAGACAAAACAACATTGCATTTTATTAATTAAAAGGAAAGTCAAAACAAAACATGCATGATAACAAAATAAAAACAAGTCAAGGTGCTTGGTGATTCATCAAAGAGCAAAGCTAAAGATAAGGAGGAGAACTAAAAGCCCTAATATGATCTTGTTGTGATTGAATCAATATGGTATGATGAAGGGATCTTAGGGGAAAAATTGGGGTACAATAGAATTCACTTCCCCTGTAAGGTCGCCCGAATACTTTCCTCAACAATGTTTATTTCCCCAATAGATTATAATCTCCCCCGACTTGAGTTTAATACTCAAGACTACTACAGATCAACTGACAAAACCCCTCTTCCCCAATAGAGTTGATACTATCCCTAGAAAGTTACCGCAAACCATGGGATCCAACCGGATATCAGTTAACTTAATCCTCCTCAGAAAAGTTAGAAGTTTAGTCATCTCTTTTATCCCCAGTCACGGTATTTGAGAATTAAATTCCCCAGTAGAATAATGGTAAACCAAGGTTCCTGAACCCTACTCCTCAAGCAGAAATTAACATCCCATATAGAGTTTCCTCAAACAAATCAACAGGAATCCCCAGCAGAAACACTCTAAACAAAGCTGAAGATATGCAGACTCTTCATCTCCAGCAGAAGTCTAGGATTCAGCTTCCCGAAACTCCCCAACAGTATTCAGGGATTTATTTTCCCAGATTAAGGCTCATTTCAATAACATTTATACATTCATACATCAAGACATATGTATATAAAACACATATAGCACAATCTCATTTATGATGAGAGCATCACTATGCAATGTATTTCATACATCATGATATCGCATACAGTTAACCCTATTTCCTTTTCAAGGAAAGAATCAATCAACTGACAAAAGACTTCTTCTGGTTTAGATTTACTTCTTCCAGTTAAAGACAGGCGGACAAAAGACCTCTTCTGGTTTAGATTTATTTCTTTCAGTTAAAGACAGGCGAATAAAAGACCTCTTCTGGTTTAGATTTATTTCTTCCAGTTAAAGGCAGGCGAACAAAAGAACTCTTCTGGTTTATATTTATTTCTTCCAGCTAAAGACAGGCGAACAAAAGACCTCTTCTGGTTTAGATTTATTTCTTCCAATTAAAGACAGGAAGATAAAATATCCCTTCTGGTTTAGATTTATTTCTTCTAGTTAAAGACAGGCGGACAAAAGACCTCTTCTGGTTTAGATTTATTTATTCCAAGTAAAGAAAGGCGGACAAAAGACCTCTTTTGGTATAGATTTATTTATTCCAGTTAAAGACAAGCAGACAAAAGACCTCTTCTGGTTTAGATTTATTTCTTCCAATTAAAGACAGGCGGACAAAAGACCTCTTCTGGTTTAGATTTACTTCTTCCAGTTAAAGACAAGCGAACAAAAAACCTCTTCTGTTTTATATTTACTTCTTCCAGTTAAAGAAAGATGAACAAAAGACCTCTTCTGGGTTAGATTTATTTCTTCCAGTTAAAAACAGGTGAAGGACATCTGCTGTTTCAGTATAAATCGACCAAAGATTTATTCGGGTACTTCTTCCAATATCTACCAACAGTCTCTCTGGATGGCATCTATACAACCATCTCCAATAACTCTTTATCACCTCTCCAAATAGCATCTTTAATCCCATTCATGATACAATCAACCAACACATTACCTCATGCATCAACGAGTGCAAATTTCTGGGATCTCTAGTGTTCAATCATCTTCCACCTTCAAGTCACAAAAGGAGGACATGCCAATCTAACTCTTCAGGTTTAAGAAGATTGAATAGGGGCAGTTGTTGTACCCCAAAACTTCCCCCCTCTTTTCTCAACACATTTCTCACTAGATCTTCAAATAGCTCAAGTTTGCACAAGTGTTGACTAGATCAAATCACCTCCTAAAAACTAATGCCTCAAATTAGAGTTTTGATTTTCACAAGGACAATTGGAATTATATTGCCTCAAATTAATTTCATGGTTTATTATAGACCTCCAAGAACACTCATGCCAAGTTTCAAGTTTTGTATCACAATTTTGCTAAGTCAATTGATCAGATGATTGAAAATCAACGGTATTGGGTAAAAAGTCAACTATGGTCAACTTACAGTAAAACTTCAAGATTTTTGACCAATATCAATATTTTTTAGTCATATTCATCAATTTATCAAGTTTGGATCATAATTCCTCAAGAAAAGTGTTCAAATCATCAAAGGGGCAAAATAGTCAAAATTAGGGTTTTGACTGAGAATGATTGATTTTGGACTTTTGACCTAATACATGACTTATTGGTTTCAAACCTGGCCTCAAGGATTTAAGCACATTATCTTTACCTAATATCATGATTCAAATCATTCCTCAAGATCAAACAATTGATAGATGAAATTTGGTCAACTGATGAAAAAGTCAACTGATACACCAAAAGTCAAACTTTGATTTTTTGGTCAACATTGAGTCTCAAAGATCAAAATTCATCAAGACATTCGAAAATATGAAGCTTGGTCATCATGAATAAAAAAAATAAATCAAATTTCATATAAAACGTCAAACTTTTCAAGACTTCGAAAAATTTCTAAGTGTTTTAACTTTATTATTTCATAACTTCACGACACCTTTTCACCAAAATGCAAGATGTTTCAAAGAAAACTTTCAACATGAAAGTTGTAGATCTTGATGAAATCTACAAATTTACTTTTCTGATCAAGTCCTAGAAATTCTTGGATTTTGAGTTATAAATTTATGAAGTCATGCATTTTTCTAAAACATAGTGAAATTTTGATCTAGTTTAGGCAGATTTTTGTCCCAACTTCTTGGCCATTTTTCACATAGTTCCAATTTGATTTAGCAAAAATGGTCAAAAGGAAAGTTGTAAAAAGGATGTTCCAAGCTTTTCAAAATGTCAAAGAACTTGAAGATATCATTTGTGAGCTAAGATAATAAAAGAGAAGAAGTTGAGCTTCCAATTATGAATTACAAGTCATTTTGATGATGAACACACAACCAAAACCCCAACCAAAACCCCAACCAAAGCTATAAGATATCTCTTTTCAGGCTTTGTTCTCTCCAAATCTATGCATAATAAATCAATTACACAAACCCTAAGTGTATTACACAAATATTTGAAGCATTGTCCAAGTCTTGGTACCATTTATGATTAGAAATGCAAAAGCAACATTTCCATTTGCATAAATCTTCACTTTTCCAATAGCTCTCTCCTTTCAAGCTTGAAATCTGTTATAAAGATCACAACAAATCTATCAATATCATAAGAAATCCACAAGAGTCCACAAAGCATGGCTAAGTTCCTTGATCCACTCCTTTCTTCATCATGAAGCAACTTGTCTTTATGCATTTGAAAAATCCATAACATGTGATTCTGATCATCTCAAGTCCTCAAACCTTTCCCTATAAATAGGGACATCATTTACAAGCCAAGGGCATGAATTGGAAAGCATAGAAACTCCCTCAAACTCCCTCAAACTCAGAATCATCCAAAACATCACAAAACTTGACAATTCTGGCTTTGAAATCCAACCTTCAAATTCCCTCATGCGTTCTTCCTCAAAAAAATAACAAAGCACCTATGCATCACTTAGAAGCAAACCAAACACCTGTTACAGTTCTGTAACTCCATTTTAATCTACCTTCATTTCAAAAATCAGAATCTTGCACATTGACTTCTACGAGAGGATTCATCCACTCTCAATCCAAAGTAGCTATTGCAATAGCTTCCTGGAGGTTCAAAGAAGCTAACCAAATCATTGCAGCACCTTGAAGTGAGCTCAAACTCAAAACACGAATTCCATTTTCAAGGTGATTTTTCTGGTTTTCTATCTCTTCTTCATACATGCATCATTTCACTTTCATTTTCAAAGATAAAATGTAGATATCATAGCCCTGAAACTAACCATGCTCTTAGAATTCATTTATATTGACTGAGTAATGTGAATTTTAAGTTTGAAATTGCTGAAAAAATTAGGTTAAGTTTGGTACCAGTTAAAATTCATTCTCATTTTTATTAATAGCTTTAGTTATTTGTGTGTCTGAACTCGTGATGAAATTTAGAGCCAGTTTCATGTTTACATTTTTGCAAATGGTTGAGAGATGAAGAAGTTACAAATTTGAACCATGTGCTGAATATTGTGGCGCGAGGTTGAAGATGATATACAATCATGAATCCAGTTTATCTTAAATTTAACGTAACTTGTTTATATACTGGATGTACATGCCACCCCAGTGGCAGGAAGCGCGTGCATAAGGCATTTATGTAGAAGGTCCTGGGTTCGAGCCCCAGCGAGACCTTTTGTATTTTTCACATTTTTCTTGTCTCACACTTTTTTGTTTGCAGCACGTTGGGCTCTCCAGCAATGAGCCTGGCCTCATTTTTCCAATCATCACCCCCTGGTTGCTTCATGATATGCATGCCCATTTTTATTTTCATTTTCTTTTTCTGACTTCAAACAAAAAAAATCAGTTTGGGCCTTAAAACAAAAACTAAAGACTTTTTTTCTATCAAAGCTCATTTTCACTTTCAAACCCCCTGACCCAATTTTTATATTTCATTTTATTTTCTTTACTTTTATTATCATTATTATTATTATTATTATTATTATTATTATTATTATTATTATTATTATTATTATTATTATTATTATTATCTTATTGAAAAATACCAAAATATAATATATTTATTATTTAAATTATTAGTTTATTTTTATGACATTTCTTTTAAACAAAACCCTAAAAATATTCTCTTAACAATTTTAATTTCTTTTCTTAAATTAAAATAAATTATACTTAGTTTTTATTTTTTTATTTTTAACTTTGTCTTTTAATTAAATTAACTTAAACTTTAATTAATTAATTTCTTTTTTAGTTTAATTGGGTTAACTTTAAAACCTTTCACAAAAAACCACAAAACAATTTTTCTTTTATTATCTTATATTCTTGTACATTTTATTTTGAATCATTCAATTTGGTTGTAATAGTAATTAGGTCTTAATCGCTTTCATCCCCATTTGTAATTTGTACCCCCATCCCCTAAATGATGTAATAGCGTAGAACTTTAAATTTCCGCAATTTGTCGCTTTTAATATTATTGGTAGTAATTAGGGTTTGTATGGAAAGACATAAAATCAAGTAATAGACAACCATAATTCAAGACAAAATAAATGAAAACAACACACTTCCCGCACTTGCACCTCTAACACTTGTTGCCTTAGAATAAAATAGTCATATCCCTCGAACGTGGGATACTTTAGCAAAGACCCTCCATTACAATATCATAGTCCCTCGATGACCCTTCGACGTTGCCTTCGATAAACGATCTTAGACCCTTATGAAAAATTTCTAAGGTATCCTACAATGCTGCCTTCTACGACTGTACGACAACTCACGCCCGTTCCTTCACATCCAATGATATGGTTGCTTACTAACTAATAGTAAGAAAATACTATCTAAAGGAGGAGGAAAAGAACAAAGACTTCCTTTTGAGTAGGTATAACACTCGTAGTTGCTTTCTTACAAAAATTTCAAAACAAAAACATCTTTCAAAACACACCAATACTTTCATGAAATATTTTCAAAAGTCAACACTTTGTATACATTCTTATAGAGACGAGAATCATTATAAAGTTCTCCTAAACAAAGGCACTTTTTCAAAAACACTTTCAAAACAAACCACAAGCACATTTATAAAGCATTTCAAAGTGAGCTAGCAACTAAGAGCCCGTAGATAACTATGGATGAAAAGGGTGCTAACACCTTCCCTTTTCATAACCTACCCCCCGAACTTAAGAAAATATCTCAAAAGGTATTTCTTGTTATTTTCACTCTTTCCTTTATTGGATAAAAGAAAATTCGGTGGCGACTCTTGCTATCTGCAATAATTGTGATAAAATACAAAACACCCAAGTTAGTTCTCCCACCGTATTACAAAGAGGTTATGCATTAATCCTTCAACTAATAATACATTAGAGATAGAGGGTATAGAATCGTTACTAATAGTTCTTGAGCCTATAATTTTTCCTTTCCGATTTCCTCTGATAACTACAGAACCCCATGACTAAGTTCTAGGTCTTGGAACATATGCCTTTTTCCCGTCATATGGCGTGAGCATCCAGAGTCCAAGTACCATGATTTGTGTCTTGACTTGGCTACTAAGGACATCTGCAACAAAGATTATCTTATCTTTATGACCCATATATTTTTGGGTCCTTTAAGGTTATTTTTCCCAGAGTTTTCTTTATCAAACCAGGATCTTTGTGCATAATCAGTGTCATGTATGTGATCATAGATGAAGTAAGAGTATAAAGGTGTAGGATTAATCACCATATCATCTAGAGCTTTAGGGTAAAACATTCCACCTCCTGGTTTAATGTACCCCATTCATTTTCTCCCATTTCCACTAACACCATAGGTTGTGGAAGCCATCTTGCTTCTATCTATGTGTTTGGCCAAAAATCTTTGAAAAAAAGTTTCATACTTCTTTGAAGCATATTCTAAATTCATATGAGCATTAATGAGGGCTTATTTTTCTAATAGATCACTTTTTCTTTTAAGTGTAGATTTTTCATTTCAAAACAATTTGATTTTATCTTTAAAAATAATATTTTCTTTCATTAGCTCATTATGTGCTTCAAAATGAGTTACAAGTATCATTTTCAGAGACTTGCATCTTTTTGAAGATTTTGACTCTTTTCAAGAATCTCATCTGGAGATGTTTCAAATTGTTAGGTCTGTGGTTTTATGATTGATAATAATTTTGGTATGACATGTTACATTTTGAAAAACATGTATCACACCCAGATGTGGAGAAAGATGTCATGACATCTTGACCAAATGTCATGACATGTTCTGCTGTCATGAATCTCAGAAAGATGTTAAGCCAGATGTCTTGACATCTTGGCCAACTGTACAATAGGTGCTGCTATTATTTTCTTGACAGATTTGATTTGTTTTTAATAAGATTCTCTTGAATATGTATCACTTATTTTCCAAAGTCAAGAAGATTTTATTAAGAATAATGTAGATTTGATTTGGTTTCATAAAAAGGATCTTGGATACTTTTTAGGAAACTATGAAGATTTTTTCCTATTTTTATGGAGAAGATCTTGCAGCTAATTTACAATTAGAAGATTGGATTTGTTTGAAGAGTCCAATCTTCTAATAAGGATTTTTCTATAAGGATTTTTCTAAACCTAAAATTAGCAAGAATTCACATCATGAAACCGTGTGTGGTTGAAATAAGGGTTTAGGGTTTTGAGAGTACTTTAGGTGCTTTGTTTGTTTTTTGTATGTTACTCGTGTATCTTCTGATACATTGAAGTAGACTGGTTGTTCATTGTTACTTGCCTATCACTTATGAACTTTTTGTTGGTGTAAGCTCTAGAGGCCAATACTTTTGGTACTTGTATCGAATTATTTATTAATAATAAAAGATATTTCTTTATTATGTTTACTTTTCCAAAATAATAAAGTCCCTAGAATTGTCCATCTATTTAATAAAATGTTAAGTGTGACTTAATCAGGAGATCCCATTAACACAAGGACATTATTCTTAAAGTATTCTTAGTCGAGCTTTATTGCAAAGTGGAATAACATTAAAGAATTGAGATTATTGTGTAGATAGACTGATGATCACATCTCATGGATCATGGATAAGGATTATCAAGTCTTGACATAGGTATGAATATTAGTATTAATATTTATACTGGATTGACCCGCTATGAGAACACTACATAGAATTTTATGCAAAGTGTCATAATTATTCTCATGGTAATATGGTGTATCCCACCCCTCGACCTAAAACCACTATGGACCCTAGATGTAGAGTCAAGTACTTTATTGCTGATCAGACATTATCCGTAACTGGATGACCATAAAAGACAGTTGATGGGTACTTCACAAAGCTTACTGAGGGACATGAGTGATGTAGATGGAATTTTCCCATCTAGCGTAACATGATAAATGTCTAAGGGCCCAATATTGAACTGGACAAGGGTGACACGATCTACGCCTTGTGTTCAATATAAACATAAGGGAAAAAAGGTAATTGTACACACACATATTATCATGGAAAAGTTTTGTCAGATCACATGACATTTTCATGAATTGAGTAGCAGTGATGTGTTGCTAGATACCGCTCACTGTTTATTATGTTAAATATGTGATTTAATATAATTTCCAACATCATGAAAACCTACAGGGTCACACACATTAGGACAGGTTGATCAGAGATAGAGTAAATAAGGAACACCGTAAGGTACGGTGCACTTAAGAGAATTTTAGAACACCGTAATATACAATACGCTTAAATGGAATACAAAATATGGTAAAATACCACGCGCTTAAGTGATATACTGTTCGTCATAAGGTAGTATGCCCATATGCTTAATTGGGATTTTAGCATGTAGCCTTAATTGGGCTTTTAGCTTGCATCCCACACAAGTAGTTCTATAAATAGAACCCTTGTACTGAAGCATTTTCACTTGATAAAAATTTGGATTTGAAACCCTAACCATATTTTCTCTCACTCTCTCACTCAAAGTTTTCATTCGTAAGCAGCTAGCACTGTGACCAGAAATAATTTGTTCGTGTGGACTGGATAGAGGCATTGTTCTTCATCAACGCTCGTGATTACAACATCAAAGGTCTGAATCGCTACTAGAAGTAATAGTTTCTATCACTGACCATGCCCATTTGTAAGAATCATTAAAGGAAAATTTTAATTTCCGCTGCATTTTGAATAGCGATTTTCCTTCAATGGTATCAGAGCCACTTACGAAACCATGGATCTGATAGCTATTTATTTTCTATATGTTCTATATTAATCCAATAAAAACACAAAATGAATTGAATAATAATCGACTAAATTAAATTTTTTTCATCATGGTGTGTATGATTTGGATGAATCGATGTTGACTATGATTTGGAATCCAACACTAGTATGGTGAAGCAGTGATACATTGATCGTCCATAAGTTACACTAATATGATCGATCAACTTTATATATGATATAAATAATTCCGGTGCAAAGATGGTATGTTGGATATACTATTTGGATTTATTTCATTGAATCACATAATGATTGTTATTCTTTTGAAAGATCATATTCATTCGCTTCGGAATCCGATGTTAGTATGGTGAAGCAATGGCATGTTGATCGATCATATTGAATTGTCAATGCGTTGTGTTTTACGGTATGAAATTATTTGCATTAGGGTTCATAACGACACAAGGGCTGTGCTGTTAGAGAGTTATACGGTTAGGGTTGGAACCACCATCCTCTGACCGGGCAGCGAAACCCACGGCTAACTCTATGTAGTGTGATCAATCGCCAAAATTTAATTTGATTTATTTAATTAACAAAATTTAAATTAATAATAATAAAAAAGTGTTTTATTATTATTGTCTTGTGGTGATCAGTTATGGCCTTAGATTCCTTTATTTTGTTTTTGGGATTTTAAAATACGACCTATGTGTCGTGCCTATCTCTTAATCTCTTAATGTAACTTCTTTTCTCATCTCATTCCCTCATATGTAAAACGAGTATTCTTTGATGTAATATAATGTCATTAAGAAAAGTAAGAAGACAAGATCGAAGGAGGACAACCATGGAGATCTAGCTTGGAGAAGCATAGATCGTATTAGGTTTAGCTTAGGTTCTCTCATTGGCTTGAGAGAGAAATTATGCTAGGTGCCATAACTGTATCTTTTTATATGTATATTAATGCATGTGTTTGTATATTGATGCATATGAGATACGATTTGCATGTTAAGTAGGTGAGATCAAACTAATAACAAATTCCGTCAAAATGAATATTAAGTTTATTCTTTCCAAGTTTTAGCACTCATCAAGACTAGTATCGAACAATGTAGGTTTCTCCTAATGCGATGTGCATGTTCTATATTAGTAAGATGCGATGGGATAAATGTAATATCCAATTTCTAAAACACTGGGTCAAACTTAACTAAACAAATTATAATAAGATTATATGCTTTTAGAAGCAGGAATTGGGAGTGATCCATATGATGGATTATAATAAGGAGTTATTCGCCCAACTAAAATATTCAAGAATTGTATTAGATACAATTGGAACAAGTTCCTACCTAAATAACCGAGTTTTGTGTGATCAGTCTAATGCTGAGTTAAAACGAAGTGAAATATGGATCTTGACCCACTAGAAAATCTTCCAACGGGATTTTCCGAATCAAATGGTAAGGATTATTTAGTTTGAGTAAAATACTGGGAGCATATTTAATTAAAGGCCCAATTGAATATGTTGTTTTAATGATAGTTATATTTTTCATGTAGATTACCATGACAACAAACACCTCTAACAACATTTTGCGATCAATCCTTGACAAGGAAAAAATGTTTGGGATAAATTTTCTGGATTGGCACCGAAATCTTAGGATTATCCTCAAACATGAAAAAGAGCTATATGTTTTAGAGATAATTGTTCCTGAAGAGGAACCTCTCAGTTCCGCTCCTAAGGCTGAAAGATATGCTTATAAGAAGCATGTCGATGATGCCAATGAAACTGCTTGCCTCATGTTGGCTACCAGAACTTGGAATTGCAAAAGCTACATGAGAACATGTCAGCATTCCATATGATTGGACATCTGAAGATTATCTATCAAGAGCATGAAAGAAATTAGCGGTTTCATGTTTCAAAGGCCCTTTTTAATAAAAAGTTAGTTGAGGGAACCCTTATAGGTCCCCATGTACTCAAGATGATTGGGTATGTGGAGAACCTTGAAAGGTTAGGGTTTCCCGTTGGAAAGGAACTTGCAATTGATTTGATCTTGCAATCCTTTCCAGAGAGCTTCAGTCAATTTTTCCTGAATTTCAACATGAATGATATGAACAAAAGTCTTCCAGAACTGCTAAGCATGTTAAGAACTGGTGAGCAGAATGTGAAGTCAAAATGGAAGTCCATTATGATGGTCAGTATTGGAAAGAAGCTGAACAAAAGACCCACCAAGCAGGTTGGTAAAGGGAAAGGCAAGTAAGTTTCCAAATCCAAACCTACTGTTCCAACTATTAAGCCTAGTGGAGGCATAGCAAAATAGGGCACTTGCTTCCATTATGGTAAGACTAGGCACTAGAAGAGAAACTTCCCAAAGTACCTAGAAGATAAGAAGAATGTAGTAGAGACTTTAAATTTAGGTATTTTAGCTATAGAAATTAATTTATCTACTTATGCATCATGGGTATTAGATAATGGATGTGGTTCTCACATTTGTACTAATGTGCAGGGGCTTAAAATGAGTAGAGAATTGGCAAAAGGTGAAGTTAATCTACGAGTTTGGAATGGAGAAAAGGTTGTTGCTTTATCCGTAGGAACTTATTTATTAACTTACCTAGTGGTTTAATAATTCAGTTAGAGAACTGTTATTATGTACCTGCAATTAGCATGAATATTATTTTTGTTTCTTGTTTAGACAAGTTTGATTTTTCATTCATAATAAAGAATAATTGTTGCTCTATTTATTTGAATGGTATATTTTATGATTATGCACAAATATGGTTTAAGCATAAAATAAGGCATAGCAAAATAGGGCATTTGCTTCCATTATGGTAAGACCGGACACTGGAAGAGAAACTGCCCAAAGTACCTAGAAGATAAGAAGAATGGAGTAGAGACTTCAAATTTAGGTAACTTAGCTATAGAAATTAATTTTTCTACATCTGCATCATGGGTATTAGATAATGGATGTGGTTCTCACATTTGTACTAACGTGCAGGGGCTTAAAATAAGTAGAGAATTGGCAAAAGGTGAAGTTAATCTACGAGTTGGGAATGGAGAAAAGGTTGTTGCTTTAGCCGTAAGAACTTATTTATTAACTTACCTAGTGGTTTAATAATTTAGTTAGAGAACTGTTATTATGTACCTGCAATTAGCATGAATATTATTTTTGTTTCTTGTTTAGACAAGTTTGGTTTTTCATTCATAATAAAGAATAATTGTTGCTCTATTTATTTGAATGGTATATTTTATGCTTATGAACAAATGAACAACGGACAGTATGTCCTTGATTTACAACTAAGTTACCTTTGGCATTGTCACTTAGGCCACATAAATGAGAAGCGCATTTCCAAACTCCATAAAGATGGACTTTTAGACTCTTTTGATTATGAATCATATGAGACATACAAGTCTTATTTAATTAGAAAGGTGCAAAAGTCCCCATTCATAGGAAAAGGTGAAAGGGCTAATGATCTTTTAACCCTCATACATACCGATGTATATGGATCACTGAGCATACCAGCCATATAAGGTTTTCAATACTTCATCACATTTGCTGATGATTTTAGTAGATATGGTTATGTGTATTTAATGAAACATAAATTTGAAACCTTTGAAAATTTTCAAGGAATTCAAGAATGAAGTACAAAATCAACTAGGTAAGAATATTAAAGTTCTTCGATCAGATCAAGGCGGTGAATATTTAAGCCTAGAGTTTCATTACCATCTAAAGGAATGTGGGATTCTATCCTAAGTTACTCCTCTAGGAACACCACAATGGAATGGTGTATCTGAGAGAAGAAATTGAACCTTGTTAGACATGGTTTGATCCATGATGAGTCAAGCCGATCTTCCAAACTCCTTTTGCCGACATGATCTATTGACAGGAGCTTATACACTTAATAGTGTTCCATCCAAAAAGGTTGAGAAGATACCATATCAGATATGGAGTGGTAAGAAACCATATATGTCTTACATGAAGATTTGGTGTTGCGAAGAATATGTGAAACGGAAAATATCAACTAAGCTTGAGCCTAAATCTGACAAATGCTTATTTGTGGGGTATCCTAAAGAAACAAAAAGACATTACTTCTATAATCTTTATGAGGGAAAAGTGTTTGTCGCTCGAACTAGAGTTTTCTCGGAAAAATATTTTATTTTCAAAGGAATCAATGGGAGGAAAGTAGAGCTTGAAGAAATTCAAGAATCATAAAGCATTGTTACACCTATGAAGGAATTAGAGTAGGAAACACAAGTAGTTGTGGAAGAGAAACCTGCTCAAGTAGAACAAGACTAGTGTAGGTCAAATAAGATACATCACTAACCTGATAGATATAGATACCAAATAAATGATCAAGGTGATGTATTGCTCATGGATCAAGATGAGCTTGTAACCTACCAACAGGTCATTACTGGTCCCGAGTCTGAGAAATATCTAGAATCCATAAAATATGAAATGGATTCCATGTACACAAACCAAGATTGGACCTTGGTAAAGCCACCTGTAGGAGTTAATCCTATATGATGCAAGTGGGTCTTCAAAAAGAAGACAAACATGGATGGTAAGGTACATACCTATAAGGCAAGATTGGTTCCAAAAGGAAATAAACAAATTCATGTGGCAGACTATCATTAAACCTTTTTCCCAATTGCAATTCTTAAATCTGTTTGAATTTTACTTGATATCGCTGCATATCATGATTATGAAACATGGCAGATGGATGTTGATAAGTGTAAATTGTAGTTATTTTGTGTATATATTTTTTGTTTCACTTATCGACTATCGGCGCAAATATAACATTCGTCTTTTCAGGAGCGTCAAATTCGACCTCTTTGGCGTCAATTAAATCTTGAATTTTGTTCTTGAGTGCCCAAAAATTATTGGTATCATGCCCAATACTGTCGGAATGGTAAGCACACTTGGATTTTGAGTTGTAGGATGGAGAGGTGGTATTTACATTCTTTGGCGCCTCTTTTAAATTAGCAAGGTTTAACTTCAGGAGATGTGGAAGGATCTGAGCAGGTGTCATATTTATTGGGGTAAACTGCCGTGGCGGCCTTTGCTGATAAGTTCTGGGCTGATCATTCCTCGGTTGGCTGTTTCTAAGCTGGTCTGATGCGGACTTCTGTATTAATACGGCCCCCATTGTTGGCTGACGCTCCTTTCTTTCCCGATTTTTCTATGTGTATACAGCGGATACTTCTTTCTTGGCTGGGAAAGGTTTTCTAACAATTGTGGATGCGGAAGCATCCTTTTGAATCTTTCCACTTTTGATACCGGCTTCCACCCTCTTGCCAGTCAAAATCAACTCAGTAAATCCCGCAGAAGAGCTTCCGATTAGATGGTTGAAGAAGGGGCCAGACAGGGTTCCCAAAAATATGTCAACTAATTCCCTATCTGATAGCGGTGGCTGCACCCTTCCAGCCAGGTCGCGCCACTTCTGGGCGTACTCCTTAAACCCTTCATTTGAAGCCATCCCCATACTTTGTAGCTGAGTACGGGTAGGCGCCAAATCAGCATTGTACTGATACTGACGATAGAAAGAGGCTTCCAAGTCTTCCCAATTGTGGACCTCTGATCTCTCGAGCTGATAAAACCAATCTAACTGAGTGTCAGACAAGCTGTCTTGGAAAAAGTGCACCCAGAGGTCTTTGTCGGATGAATGTGGCTGGATCTTTCTAACATACGACCTCAAGTGCATCTTAGGGAAAGACAGACTGTCGTACTTGGCGAATGTTGGCACCTTGTACTTAGGAGGGATAACAATCCCAGCTACAAGCCCCAGCTCCTCAAAATCCAATCCGGGCACCCTCTGCAACTCCATAGCTGCCAATCTGTCTTCAAGGTTCTTATACTTGTCATCCGCTGGTGGATACTGTTGTTCTGAATAGTCTTCGTCTGCTTCCTCTTCCTCCTCTTCTACCTCAGATTCGGAAGGTACAGTAACTACTTTCCCCTTGCCAATCCCTTCGTCAGATGTTGAAGGAAATTCAAGAGTCCTTCTAGCATCACCCTCAAATCTTCTTCCGAAAGTAGCTACCCCCGGTCTCTTTTTTTTTTCTTCTCTTTATTCTTCTCTAGCAGAACTTTGAGATCCTCTTGACCCTTTGCCAAGGTCATGAGGAGTTGCTGAAATTATGAATTTTGTGCCTGTAAGTCCTTCACTGTTTGCTCCAAATCCATCTTGCTGAAATAAACAGCAGAAAGATAAGGAAACCTGGCTTGAAGACCTGTTTATGCATATGATGAATGGTATGCTATTCATGTAATGCATTAAAGGGTTCAAAAATTCGAATTTGTTGTAAACAAAAAGAACGCACGTCATATTAAGAAGAAATTGTTAGTACATAAATGCCCCATGGGCGAAATATCACAAAATTCTTAATGTAAAAAGACGTTGTGCCTCCTCTTTGGTGTGATGTAGGTGTTAAGAGTTTCCTCCTCGTGAAGTTGGAGCGTGAGTTCTAAAACCTTCTTCTCACTGGCATAGAAGTTGGCTTCAAAAGTATCCCGCTCTCCTTTGAGTTGGATCCAAATCTTTTGCATTTCTTCCCATGATGTTGGCATGTCAGGATGTAGGATGGTGTATGGAACCTCTCCTTCCTTAACGGACTCTTTAATCAAGGGGAGAATGTGAGGGTATGGCATCATAAGATTCTGAGAGCGGGTTCGTACCCATTTGAGGTAAGGCTCAAGGGGGATGGAATTCTTGTGCCCCAGTGTCTTACTATCCACTTTGTTAGGCATCCTCCAAGCTCTGATGAACCTTTGTCGAAGTCCTTGCGCATCGTTGTCGAAGTAAAAAACTAAGTCAGGAATCAGCATGTCATGAGGGCCATCCCTCCGAGCATATCCAAATTTTCTCAAAGCTAAACAGGGATTGTAGGTAATGCCTCATCTAATGCCAAGTAATGGGACATTAGGGAATTCACCACAACGATCAATGATGATGACATTTTCTCTGGACCGAGAACACCAATGTACATCAGAATGTGTGAGGGTCATCAATCGTTGTGACCACCTTAAACCCTGCTCATTCTTCAAAACTGATTGTGGAAGGTGAGAAATAAACCACCTTGCTAGGAGAGGAGTACAGCACAAGAGAACACCTCTTTTCCTCATTGTTCGTGTGTAAAATGAGTGTAGGATGTCCCCAAGCAATGTAGGTATGGGATTCTTGGACATGAAAATTTTGACAGCATTCACATCTATAAGTTGGTTAGGGTTTGGGAACAAGACCAACCCATAAATGAGGAGTGCCACAATCTCTTCAAAGGCTTGTAGATTAATAGAATTCCAGCATTCTTGTGCCTTCTCAAATAGAAACTTTGCCAAGAAGCCCTTGACACCACTTCGGGTTTCCCAATGCCCCTTGATGTCATATGGTTGCAAGTGTAATGCTTGAGCAACATATTCAGGTTTTGGTTCTTTTTCTGTACCGTTGTAGGGTAGTTGATTAAGAAATTAAGAATAGGAATTCTCAGGAGTTGAGAAAATTCCTCCAAAGTAGGCACCAATTGGTAGTCAGGGAATGTGAAACAGTGGTGTAGGGGGTCAAAGAACTAGAAGAGGACTTTAACCATGTCTTCTTCAATGTTGGTGTTGACTAAGCTGAGGAGTCCACCATGTCTTTCACTGAAGAGAGAATTCTCTGGAATTCTGGATGTAAGCTCCTTGAGTTGAGGAGGGATTCTCACAAGGTTGACTTGAATTGTTTTCCTGCGAAGAGATTCCATGACCTACAAAACAAGAACAAAGATGAAGATCCAAACCCTTGAAATGGTTAGTGGATACATATGATGCTTTATGATGTTCATGATGTATGCACAAACACATGTACAAGCAAGTCACACAAAACCCTAGTTTCAGGCTTGCATGAGGTTTCATAGGTAAGTACCCTCTTGAGTTTAGTTGGCTCAAAACCTGTCCTATAAATAGTAACCGGGTTCTAAGGAGCTCAATATCATTGGATTATTTTCTATGTTCATTGTTTTGGTTTAGCCACTTAACTAGCGACCAAAATATTCCAAGAAAATAACCCTCAATGAGTGTAGTATCGAGTATCTACCAACTTCGGACTGCACCAAAGTCGGTCATCTACCTACCCCTAATAAAAGGCCAAGATGGTCAAGTAAGGTTCTAGTTTATTAGTGCTTAATGACATCACTCAGCGGCCCCATATTCTCTTTGATTGACTCAAAGGCTACCGGTACTTACAAATATGTCGCACTAATATAGTTATTGCTTCAACCGTGTCGGTATACCCCGCACAGTTTACAAAACGTATTGCTATCTATGAATGTTTCCCAAATCTGGGTGGAGGATTTCAAGCCCAAACAAGAGAACCAAAACATAAAACAGTCAAAGCAAACAATAATCATGCAAAAGGGTGATCTAAGCCCTAAGGTTACTCCACTTTAAAAAGATTATCCCCAGCAGAGTCGCCAGTTCTGTGATACGGTGGGAGAACTGACTTGGGATTTTGCGTTTTGTGTTTGCAAAATGTTTCGGGTTAGCAAGAGTCGCCACCGACTTTTTATTTTATCCTAAGGAAAGGTCAAAAAGCACAGGAAAGACCTTTGAGATGTTTTCTTGGGTTCGGGGAGTAGATTATAGAAAGGGAAGGTATTAGCACCCTTTCTATCCATGGTTATCCATGGGCTCTTAGATCACTTGCTTTGCTTTTTAATTGTTTGAAATGGTGCTTTGTGTGTGGTTTTGAAAGATGTTTTGAAAAGAGGCCATAGTTGTGACAACCTTTGTAATGATTCTTGTTTGAATGTATACAAAGGTGTTTTTGTCTTTTGAAAAGTTTTCAATGTTTGAAAGTAGGGTTTTGAAATTGTGTGGAGAAGTGTGTTTTGAAGATAGCAAGGATGTTTTTGCAAGTTTTTGATCAAGTAACTAAGAGTTATCTACCCTATTTTACTCAAAGATATTTCTTATGTTTTTAACCCTTTTAACAGTGTTGTTTCACCATTGTATTTGGTGAGCAACCTTGTGTTAGGATGTTTTACGGGACAGGCGCGAGCCATCGTATAGACCATGATAGCAATGGTGTCAAGTATTTTTGGAAATTTTCTTGAGGGACTTGATCATTTTGTTTAGGCAACTCAGATAGCGTCATTGAGGGACTATGATCTTTTGTTTTGTTTTTTTTTTTTGCCAAAGTACTTGACATGCATATCATGGCCCATTTTTGAAGGCAACAAGTGGATTGAAACCCTAGGGATGCAAGTGTGCATGTGTGTTATTTTTATGCTTTGTTTTTTTTATTAGTGATTTTCTACTTGTTGATTTTATCTGGCCATACATATCCTATTTACTAGCAAACATATAAAAGTAATAAAGCGCAGGAAGATAAAATCCTACACTATTACAACCATATTGAATTGCATGAAAATATAAAGGCAAAAATAAAATAAAAACAAGAAAAATGAGGGTCTTTCGAGCGAGGCAGAAAACCCTTCGATCTTGCACTTTCTGGCTCTCTTCGATTTGGCCTAAAAAGGGTGAAGGCATGACTTTCGACTGAGGCCTCACGGTCAGCATGTTGTGCCTTTCGATTGGGACCAGTGGGACAACATGTTGTGCCTTTCGATTGGGACCAGTGGAATAGCATATTATGCCTTTCGATTGGGACCAGTGAAACCAGTATAAGATATAATCTGCCTTTCTGCCTTCTTCGATTGGGCATGGAGTCAGTGAGGAAGCCTGAGGCTTTGTTTCATACTCCTGTCTCTTGTTTATTTCGTTTGAGATATTAAATAGCAACATGGCCTAAGGCCATGCTATCATTACCTCAGGGCCAGGTTAGTTCTTAAAGCATTTGTAATAAACCAAAGAGCAAAACCAAAAGGAGATGCAATAAAAACAAACTAAAAGGGTGGAAACGAAAAGGTAACAAACATTACGTACATGTTTGAAACGAAAAGGAAGCTTATTTACATGTTATGCTAGAAATGAAGGGTTCAAGGTTAAGAATGACTTACCTTTCTTGAGGCTGGAATGTGTGCTGGGCCTTTAAGTGGTTTCCTTGAATGCTTCTGGATTCGAAGGGAGGAACCAGGGGTTATGTCTTTGATACTGGATTCGAAAGAGAAGAACAAGTGTGAGGTTCTTCCTACTGGATTCGAAGGGTAACAAGGTATAGGGATGTTTCGGATTCTAAGGGGATAAGTGTTTGGATTATGGGTATGTGTCTGATGAGTGTTTAAGTGTTTGAGAGCTTTATGGTGTTTGAGAATTTTCTAAAGATTCATTCGCCTGGCCAAAAAAGTCCTCCTAAACATGTGTTGGAGCCTCTTATTTATAGGCAAAGTTGGCTGAAGCTTTTGGAGGGAAAACAAAATAATTTGAATAATTTGAGTAAACTGCTCTTTGTAGCCTTCGAGGGACAGTGCTTGTATGCTATTTCAGTGCAAGAATGGGGCAGTGTTTCAAGACTGTTGTGCAGCAGTTTTGGCCAGTGTACCATGCCTGAACTTGGCAGCAAGCATCTTTGAATATTTCATCCTTTCATTTTGACCCTCCTTCGACCAGATTCTTCTTCCAAACATATTATTCGACTTTCGACTGACAAGTGTCTTTCGAATGAATCACCTTTGTGCATCATTTGAAGGGGCCAAATGTGTGCCCCTTGGATGGGTAACCAAAACATGCCTTAAGGTGGGCTTTGTAAATCCTTCGAATGGGCCCTCAAGCATGTCCTTCGAATGGGATTCCGAGACATGTCCCTTGAATGGATCATGTATGCTTCTTTGAAAAGAGCCAAATGTGTCCTTCGAATGGACTAGTAAGGTGTACCCTTCGACAGGGACTCATATGTATGCCCCTCAAGTCCACCACTATATGTCTTTTGAAGGGGCCATCAACCATGTGCTGAAGTTTGTCAAGGATGGAAATGCAGCATACTAAAGAGAAATGTTGTCCAGTCGAAGCTAGTAAAAACATAGTAAATGTCTTGTCGAAGCCTGCATGGAGGAGGTCTAAACTTTGTGACTCCAAGCAAGCACACAAAAGGTCAATGCTCAAACAAAGACTTGCACGAAGGGAGCCACATGCCCAAACGAAAGAGGCATGCAGGAGGCAAAATGTCCAGATTCGAAAGAGGCATATATGAGGAAAAAAAGTGCAAATCGAAGGACACCAAAAGGGAGCTTTTTGCCTTGGAATCGAAGGAAGTTATAAGAGGCTTTGTACCTTGTGCATGCTAGCAAGGGGGATGCCTTTTGCGTGCAAGTTGTGGCCCAAATGAAAGTTTGTATGTAACTAGTCATTACTTTATGAGTCAAGGAAAGCATGGAGGGAAAGTTTGTATCGGCATGCGAGCATCAGACATCCAAACGAAACATGCAATAGGCAGTCATGGCATTGGTAACCCAGTAAGGCCAGAGATGCAGTCGAAGGTGGCATGTAGGAAACTCCTGCCTTGTAAATCAAAGCCAGCGTGCCAGAGGCCAACGCCCAGTCGAAGGATGCAACCAAAGCCTGTATCAAAAGAGGCCAAAAGGCCAATCGAAGGAGCTGAAACGAAGAACACTTGTATTTCTCCAAATTTTGTCAAAATCATATTTTTATCTGTTTTATCCCTTTTTGACAGTTTCCTTTTAATTTTGGTAGTGGAAAATTCCAAAGTACATGTGCAAGCTTGAACCTTGAGAATCCTTGTGAGAAAGGCCTTGAAGAATGAGAGGGTAAATTTTGGGGTACAACACTATTTAACAAACCATTGGACGTTTTCAAATAAAACATAAGTGTAAAAAAGAAAAGAAAGGCAAGCGAATTTCTGCACTTTGAAGTATTTTTGTATTAACTTTTGTGAGTATTTTCGTACAAAGGAGACAGACATCCTAGTAAGAGAATGTTGTCGTAAAAATTGAAAACTTTTATACAAAAGAAAGATGGATATGTGTAACATTCCCATGGGATTCCCATTCTGCTATAGCCTTCACAACTCTGAGTATCTTGTCCATTTGCTGCTTCATCTGCCGATGACTGGGTTGATCAGAAGCTTGGAGCTTGTTGGTGAAGAGATTGTTCTTAAAGTGATCCGACGAGACATAGTCATACGCTTTAATTCCCTAACTTTTGCCTGGACCGCCCTTTCGAGTTTTCGATCCACCGGGAGACCCATTTTTGCCCAAGTCGCCCTTTCGGGTTTTCAACTTGCCAGATGTACAATTTTTTTTTGTTTTATCCCTAATTTTTTCCTGAACCGCCCTTTCGGGTTTTCGATTCACCGGGATGCCCATTTTTGCCTAAGTCGCCCTTTCGGGTTTTCAACTTGCTGGGTCGTTTTATGCGTAGTATCTTTTGACTATGTCTGCGTTCGCAGGGTGCGGCAAGTCATCACCGTCCATGGTGGTCAGAATCATGGCCCCACCAGAGAAGATGCTCTTGATCACAAATGGTCCTTCGTAGGTAGGAGTCCATTTGCCCCTGGGATCACTTTGCAGCAAGATGATCCGCTTGATTACAAGATCTCCGACTTGATATACTTGACGTCTAACTTTCTTATTGAAAGCCTTGATCATCCGTTTTTGATACGTCTGACCATGACAAACAGCGGTAAGTCGCTTCTCGTCGATCAAATTGAGTTGGTAAAGCTGGGTCTGAATCCAATCGTCTTCACTCAGACCAGCGTCCTTCATAATCCTTAAGGAAGGAATCTGAACCTCCATAGGTAACACAGCTTCCATACCATACACCAAAGAAAATGGGGTTGCCCCTGTTGAAGTACGTGTCGTGGTACGGTATCCATGTAGAACAAACGGTAACATCTCGTGCCAGTCCTTGTAGGTGACTGTCATCTTTTGAATGATCTTCTTGATATTTTTGTTCGCGGCTTCAACAACACCGTTCATCTTCGACCGATAGGGAGATGAATTGTGATGATAAATCTTGAAATGTTCACATAGAGCGGTGATCATAGTGTTATTCAAATTCGTACTGTTGTCTGTGATGATCCTGTCGGGGACACCGTACCGGCATATGAGGTTCTGCTTGATAAAGCGGGCAACCACATTCTTTGTAACGGAGGCAAAGGAAGCTGCTTCGACCCACTTGGTGAAGTAATCGGTAGCGACCAAGATGAAGCGATGTCCATTGGATGCCGTGAGCTTGATCTCTCCAATCATGTAAATGCCCCACATTGCGAATGGCCAAAGAGCTATCAGAACATTGAGAGGAACAGGAGGAATATGTACCTTGTCGGTGTAGACTTGGCACTTGTGTCAAGTACGGGAATGTTGGTGACAATCAGCTTCCATGGTAGACCAATAGTAGCCTGCCCTTAGAATCTTTTTAGCCATCGTATGTTCGCTCAAGTGGGTGCCAAATGTGCCACTGTGTATCTCAGTCATGATCAACTCTGCTTCAGCTTTGTCCATACAATGAAGTAGAACACAATCATGGACGCGCTTATAAAGGATGCCATTGCTTAGGAAGAACTTGGCAGCAAATCTCCTTAAGAACTTTTTGTCATTGACGGAAGCTCCTTTAGGATATTCTCTAGTCTGGAGATACCTTTTGATTTCATGAAACCAGGGTTGTTCCACTACTTCTTCGGTATTAATCTCATGACAGTGTGCTGGTTCGTCCATTCGCTCGATGGTAATTTGGGGAGCCTCGTTATCCCAGTTGAGTTTAAACATGGAAGACATTGTAGCCAGAGCATCTGCTAGCTGATTTTCTTCTCGCGGGAAGTGTTTGAAAGTAATCTGCTCGAAATGAGGCAACAACGTCAGGACATGTTCTTTGTATGGGATAAGATTAGGATGTTTAGTATCCCACTCTCCTTTGACTTGAATGATAACCAAAGCCGAGTCCCCGAATACGACCAAAGATTTGATTCCCAAGTCTATAGCAGCCTTGAGACCAATGATGCAAGCTCTATATTCGGCCATGTTGTTGATACAGCTGAAACAAAGTCGGGCAGTGAAGGGTGTGTGGCAACCTTCCAGAGAAATAAGTACTGCACCGATGCCGTTTCCAAGTGCATTTGAAGCACCATCAAAGTATAGGGTCCATCGAGATCCTTGTTCAGGTCCGTCATACGGTCCTTTATTTTCGATGTTGTCTAAAGTCATAATGTCCTCTTCAGGGAAGTCGAATATCATAGATTGGTAATCTTTGACGGATTGATGAGCTAGATGGTCGGCTAGTACACTCCCCTTTATAGATTTTTGGGTAGTATACTGGATATCATACTCAGTCAGGATCATTTGCCATCTAGCGATTCTTCCAGATAAAGCAGGCTTCTCGAAGATATACTTGATCAGATCCATTTTGGAAATCAGCAAAGTGGTGTGAGTCAACATATATTGCCTTAGCCGGCGAGCAACCCATACCAAAGCACAAAAAGTTTTCTCGAGCAGTGATTAGCGAGTCTCACAGTCGGTAAACCTTTTGCTAAGGTAATAAATGGCATGCTCTTTTCGGCCAGACTCGTCATGTTGGCCCAGCACACACCTCTTTGAGCTATCCAGAACAGTCAGATACATGATTAACGGCCTTCCTTCGACGGGTGGCATCAAAATAGGAGGTTCTAGTAAATACTCCTTGATTTTATCAAAAGCAACTTGACAATCATTGTTCCATTCAACTACCTGATCTTTCTTCAACAGTTTGAAAATTGGCTCACATGTAGATGTCAGGTGAGAGATGAACCTCGCAATATAATTCAAGCGTCCCAAGAATCCTCTAACCTCCTTTTCAGTACGGGGGGCAGACATTTCTTGTATAGCCTTCACTTTAGCTGGATCAACCTTAATGCCTTTGTTGCTGACAATAAATCCCAAAAGTTTACCAGACCTAACTCCAAAAGTGCACTTGCTTGGGTTCAGTCTGAGCTTATACTCCTTCAATCTGGCAAACAACTTTTGCAAATGACCAAGGTGTTCTTCTTCTGTCTGTGATCGAGCTATCATGTCGTCTATGTAAACTTCGATCTCATGATGTATCATATCATGAAACAAAGCTACCATGGCGCGTTGATAAGTTGCCCCTGCATTCTTCAGTCCGAATGGCATCACTTTGTAGCAGAAGGTACCCCATTGTGTGACAAAAGTAGTTTTCTCCATGTCCTCGGGGGCCATTTTGATCTGGTTATATCCCGAGAATCCATCCATGAAGGAAAACACCTTGTGCTGAGCTGTGTTGTCAACCAAGATGTCGATATGCGGTAGTGGAAAATCGTCTTAAGGGTTAGCCCTGTTTAAATCCCGATAGTCCACACACATTCTGACTTTGGTCGTCCTTCTTAGGCATGGGCACGATGTTAGCAACCCATTGTGGATAGGAGGTAACAGCCAGAAAGCCAGCGTTGAACTGCTTCATTACTTCAGCCTTAATCTTCTCAGACATGTCAGGCCTCATTCGGCGAACCTTTTGCTTGATCGGTGGACAGTCTTCTCTTGTAGGGAGACGGTGAACCACAATATCTATGTCTAACCCTGGAATGTCTTCATAAGACCAGGCGAAAATTTCAACATATTCTTTCAACAATTGCACTAAGCGCTCCTTGACATTTGGTTCCAGGTTCGCACCCACTTTTACTTCCTTCCTGTCTTCCTCTGTCCCCAAGTTGATGGTTTCTAGCAACTCTTCATGAGGCAGAATGGCCCTCTCTTCTTGTTGTAAAAGTCTGGCTAACTCTCCTGGCACTTCACAATCTTCGTCAACTTCGTACTCAACATGATTGACCAAATCTTCAGAGTTATCGAAGGCTAAAGCAGAATAGTCACCCATGGAATGCGGAGTGGTTGGTACTTGCATTTGGGAGTGTGGGTGTGTGTAAGGGAAAGCCATCCTTAAACAAACAAAAATGCAAAAGGAAAGAAAATGAACACAACAGTTTATAGATGAAAAACGTCCAATGATTCACTAAAACATGGCATATGATTATGAAGAAAATCAAGCCCTTACAAGTGGACCTACATGCCCCGGGCAAGGCATGAGCTGAAAATAGTGTGCGGATTGTGTTAGTTATTACAGACCATAAAAATGGGAAATTGTTCAAAGGTAAAATTACTGGTTGATAAAGGTGATGGGAACAAAATCCTTTGCTTCCCAGTTACTGAAACCCCCTTTGACGGTCGGAAAGATCCAATCTTCAAAGTGGCTCTCTTCATCTTCATCTTCTACAACATTGATTCCATGGTGTGAGATCTTGACGGGTGGTCCTCCAACCTTGGAGCGACGCATAGCCTTTTGTCCTGCAGCAGTAAACCCTAACCCAAACTTGTCTGTCTTATGGGGAAAGTCAGGCAATTGTCCCCATATTGTACTCTTCCCTTCTTTGATCACCTCCTTTGCGTCCTTGAGAGATGCCATCCTAGATACATGCTTGGGAATTATAGGCACCTCAACCATTGTCTTCGTCACTGCTACCTCAGGATACACTTCCTCAAAATGCTGGAAAGGCGTTTCGATGAACTCGCCATCCAACTCCATATAGCAGAAGGAATTGAGATGACTTATCATGTATTCTTCCTCGTCGTGCACTGTTATAATCTTACCCTTAATAGGATATTCAGCATTTGGTGCAAAGAGGAGGTAACTGCCCCGGCATAATGGATACATGGTCTCCCTAGCAAACACGAATATGACGGACGGATTTCCATCACGTAGAAGGTGGAGTTGAAAACTTCTGTGCCTACTTTGATAGGAATATCAACCTCTCCATGAACCATTCTTTTGGAACCATCAAAAGCCCTAACAACGATGTTACTAGGTTTGAGAGTTAGCCCTTCGCAGTCCAAACGGTCTAAGGCTTTCTTCGGCAGCACATTCAAGGAAGAACCAGTATCAACTAAGACATGGGTGAGGGTGGTTCCCCTGCATTCAAATGAGACATGTAGTGAATCGTTGTGTTTTCTTCCTTTGGGAGTTAAGTCAGTATCGGAAAATCCAAGGCCATTATCAGCAGTAAGACTGGCCACACATTCTTGGAACTGGTCAGCCGAAGTCTCTTGGGGTACATGTGCCGCCTTCAGGAATTTGATTAGGGCCTTAGCATGGGCCTCAGAACAGAGAAGAAGAGCCAACATTGAAATTTTAGAAGGGGTATGCCCTAACTATTCCACAATGTCGTAGTCACTTTTTCTGATTATTTTCAAGATTTCATCCATTTCTTTCTGAGTGGTTTCAGGGATAACCAAAGCATGAGCCTTCGTCCTGATAGGCACTTCCAGTATCCCCTTACCCTTGTCGGTAGTATCAACAGATGGTCTTACTTCAGGAGTATCCAATTCTTCAATCACTGGGTCTTGCACAGATGGTCCAACAGGTACAGAAGCTTTCAAGGGTCCGAAAACTGCTCGAGGGGGAGCAATCTCTGGAGAAAAGATCCGGACGCTGCGAGTTATCTTGCTTGTACCCGCAATGTTCCCTATATCAGGGCTTTCTTCTTTAGAAATCTCTTGGACTGTTTCGATTTGTTTGATACCATGGTAGAAGATTTCTCCCCCATAGTTCCATGGTATCGTTTTGCTGGATTGGTACGGGACAGGTCCCGGCATGGTGATCTTTCATGGTACACATTCAGAGTTGGATGTAATCCTGACAAGCCTTTTGCAAGCCTTGGGAGGATTGTCGGAAATGGTTATAATTGCAATATCGTTGATTGAAGTAGCAAAAGTATCAGGAGTAACAGGATTGAAGGTATCAACAGGGGTTTTCTGGAAAAGTATCTCTTGGGTATCCATCAGGCGTTGGACACCTGAATTCAACATTGGGCAATCACCTCGTATATTCAAACAAAAATAGTAGTCTTTACCACAACCAGGAAAGATCCTGACTCTCAACAGATTTTCTTTAATCATACGTAACAGCGTCAACAGATCAATAATATCAGTAACATGAGTGTCCTCCATAACAGCATGAATATTGTGGCCGTGCTTAGGCATCGGGGCAAATATAACATTGGGCTTCTCAGGAGCATCAAATTCTACTTCCTTAGGATCAATCAGATCCTGGATTTTTTTCTTAAGCGCCCATCAGTTATTGGTATCGTGCACAGCACTGTCGGAATGGTAAGCACACTTGGCATTGGAGTGGTAGTATGGAGAGGAGGTGTTAGGGTTCTTTGGCGCTTCCTTCAAACTGGTCAGATTCAGCTTCAACAAATGAGGAAGTACCTGAGCGGGCGTCATATTGATGCGGGTGAACTACCGTTGCGGCCTTTCCACCCGTTGTTGATTAGGTCTCGACTGATTGTTACGAGGTTGATCATTTGACGAGTTTTGAATCATCACAGCCCCTACAGTCGGCCGGCGCTCAGTTCTTCCCTGTCCCTTCTGATAATACACAGTAGATGCTTCCTTATTGGCTGGGAAGGGTTTCTTAACAGCCGTGGATGCAGAAGCATCCTTCTGAATCTTTCCACTCTTAATACCAGCCTCAACCCTTTCGGCGGTCAAAATCAGTTCAGTGAATCTCGCGGAAGAACTCCCGATTAGATGGCTGAAGAAGGGGCCAGACAGGGTCCTCAGAAACATGTCAACTAACTCCCTATCTGATAGCAGTGGCTGCACCCTTCCAGCCAGATCACGCCACTTCTGGGCGTACTCTTTAAATCCTTCATTGGAAGCCATCCCCATACTTTGTAACTGAGTACGAGTGGGCGCCAAATCAGCATTGTATTGATACTGACGATAAAAAGCAGCTGCCAAGTCTTCCCAATTGTGAACCTCTGATCTCTCGAGTTGATAAAACCAGTCTAACTGCGTACCAAACAAGTTGTCTTGGAAAAAGTGTACCCAGAGGTCTTTATCGGATGAGTGGGGTTGGATTTTTCTGACATATGACCTCAGGTGCATCTTTGGGCATGACAGACCGTCATACTTGGCAAATGTTGGCACCTTGAACTTGGGAGGGATAACAATCCCAGCTACCAGCCCTAGTTCTTCAAAATCCAATCCGGGCACCCTCTGCAACTCCATAGCTGCCAGTCTATCTTCAAGGTTTTTATATTTATCATCCGCTGGTGGATACTGTTGTTCGGAGTAGTCTTCGTCTTCTTGCTCTTCCTCCTCCTCAGACTCAGAAGGCACAGCAGTCCCTTTCCCTTTACCGGCCCCTTTGTCATACGTTGAGGGGAACTCAAGAACCTTCCTAGCATTGCTCTCAAACCTTCTTCCAAAAGTGGCCACCCTAGGTCTCTTTTTCTTTTTCTCTTTATTCTTCTCCAACAAAACTTTGAGGTCCTCTTGACCCTTTGCCAAGGTCATAAGGAGTTGTTGGAATTGTGAATTTTGTGCCTGCAGATCCTTTACCGTCTGCTCCAAATCCATCTTGCTGAAATAAACAGCAGAAAGATAAGGAAACCTGGCGTGAAGACCTGTTTATGCATATGATGAATGGTATGTTATTCATGTAATGCATTCAAGGGTTCAAAAATTCAAATTTGTTGCAAACAAAAAGAACGCACGTCATATTAAGAAGAAATTTGTTAGTACATAAGTGCCCCATGGGCGAAATATTACAAAATTCTTAATGTAAAAAGACATTGCGCATCCTCTTTGGCGCGATGTAAGTGTTGAGAGTTTCCTCCTCGTGGAGTCGGCGGGTAAGCTCCAAAACCTTCTTCTCACTGGCATAGAAGTTGGCTTCAAAAGTATCTCGTTCTTCCTTGAGTTGGATCCAACTCTTTTGCATTTATTCCCATGATGTTGGCATGTCAGGATGCAGGATGGTGTATGGAACCTCTCCTTCCATAACAGGCTCTTTGATCAAGGGGAGAATGTGAGGGTATGGCATCATAAGATTCTGGGAGCGGGTTCGTACCCACTTGAGGTAAAGCTCAAGGGGGATGGAATTCTTGTGCCCCAGTGTCTTACTATCCACTTTGTTGGGCATCCTCGAAGTCCTTGCGCATCGTTGTCGAAGTCAAAAACTAGGTCAAGAATCAGCATGTCATGAGGGCCATCCCTCAGAGCATATCCAAATTGTCTCAAAGCTAGACAGGGGTTGTAGGTGATGCCTCCCCTAATGCCAAGTAGTGGGACATTAGGGAATTCCCCACAACGATCAATGATGATGAAATTTTCTCTGGACCGAGAACACCAATGTACATCAGAATGTTAGAGGGTCATCAATTGTTGTGACCACCTTAAACCCTGCTCATTCTTCAAAACTGTTTGTGGAAGGTGAGAAATAAACCACCTTGCCAGGAGAGGAGTACGGCACATGAGTACACCTCTTTTCCTCATTGTTCGTGTGTAAAATGAGTGTAGGATGTCCCCAAGCAATGTGGGTATAGGATTCCTGGATATGAAAATCTTGACAACATTCACATCTATAAGCTGATCAGGGTTTGGGAACAAGACCAACCCATAGATGAGGAGTGCCACAATCTCTTCAAAGGCTTGTAGATCAAGAGAATTCCAGCATTCTTGTGCCTTCTCGAATAGAAACTTTGCCAAGAAGCCCTTGACACCACTTCTAGTTTCCCAATGCCCCTTGATGTCAGATGGTTGCAAGTGTAATGCTTGAGCAACATCTTCAGGCTTTGGTTATTTTTCCGTACCATTGCAGGGTAGTTGATTAAGAATCGGAATTCTCAAGAGTTGAGAAAATTCCTCCAAAGTAGGCACTAACTGGTAATCAGGGAATGTGAAACAGCGGTGTAGGGGGTCAAAGAACTGGAAGAGAACTTTCACCATGTCTTCTTCAATGTTGGTGTTGACCAAGTTGAGGAGTCTACCATGTCTTTCACTGAAGAGAGAATTCTCTGGAATCCTGGAAGTAAGCTCCTTGAGTTGAGGAGGGATTCTCACAAGGTTGACTTGAATTGTTTTCCTGCGAATAGATTCCATGACCTACAAAACAAGAACAAAGATGAAGATCCAAACCCTTGAAATGGTTAGTGGATGCATATGATGTTTTATGATGTTCATGATGTATGCACAAACACATGTACAAGCAAGTCACACAAAACCCTAGTTTTAGGCTTGCATGAGGTTTCATAGGTAAGTACCCTCTTGAGTTTAGTTGGCTCAAACCTGTCCTATAAATAGTAACCGGGTTCTAAGGAGCTCAATATCATTGGATTATTTTCTATGTTCATTGTTTTGGTTTAGCCACTTAACTAGTGACCAAAATATTCCAAGAAAACAACCCTCAATGAGTGTAGTATCGAGTATCTACCAACTTTGGACTGCACCAAAGCCGATCATCTCACTACCCCTAATAAAAAGGCCAAGATGGTCAAGTAAGGTTCTAAGAGTTCATTAGTGCTTCATGATATCAATCAGCGGCCCCGTATTCTCTTTGATTGACTCAAAGGCTACCGGTACTCACAAATATGTCGCCCTAATATAGCTATTGTTTCAACCATGTCAGTATACACTGCACATTTTCCACAACGTATTGCTATTTACCTATGAATGTTTCCTAAATCCGGGTAGAGGATTTCAAGCCCAAACAAGAGAACCAAATGTAAAGCAATCAAAGCAAACAATATAATCATGCAAAGGGTGATCTAAAGCCCTAAGGTTACTCCACTTTTAAAGTATTCCCCAGCAGAGTCGCCAGTTCTGTGGTACGGTGGGAGAACTGACTTTGGATTTTGCATTTGTGTTCGCAAATGTTTCGGTTTAGCAAGAGTCGCTACCGACTTTTTATTTTATCCTAAGGAAAGGTCAAAAAGCACAGGAAAGACCTTTGAGATGTTTTCTTGGGTTCGGGGAGTAGATTATAGAAAGGGAAGGTATTAACACCCTTTCTATCCATGGTTATCCATGGGCTCTTAGTTACTTGCTTAGATCACTTGCTTTGCTTTTCAATTGTTTAAAATGGTGCTTTGTGTGTGATTTTGAAAGATGTTTTGAAAAGAGGCCATCGTTGTGGCAACCTTTGTAACGATTCTTGTTTGAATTTATACAAAGGTGTTTTTGTCTTTTGA
Organism: Vicia faba; assembly: GCA_948472305.1. Classification (NCBI taxonomy): domain Eukaryota; kingdom Viridiplantae; phylum Streptophyta; class Magnoliopsida; order Fabales; family Fabaceae; genus Vicia; species Vicia faba. Next base: position 1,551,403,929 of record OX451736.1, read on the forward strand.
AAGGTTTTCAATGTTTGAAAGTAGGGTTTTGCAATTGTGTTGTGAAGTGTGTTTTGAAAAATAGCAAGGATGTTTTTGCAAGCTTGATCAAGTAACAAAGAGCTATCTACCCTTTTTTTACTCAAAGATTTTTCTTATATTTTTAACCCTTTTAACAGTGTTGTTTCACCATTGTATTTGGTGAACAACTTTGTGTTAGGATGTTAAACGGGACAGGGGCGGGTCATCGTATAGACCATGATAGAAATTGTGTCAAGTATTTTTGGCAATTTTCTTTAAGGGACTTTATCATTTTGTTTAGGAAACTCAGATAGCGTCATCGAGGGACTATGATCTTTTGTTTTGTTTTTGTTTTGCCAAAGTACTTGACATGCAAACATGGCCCATTTTTGAAGGCAACAAGTGGATTGAAACCCTAGGGGGTGCAAGTGTGCATTGTGTTTGTTTTTCATGCATGTTTATCTTGGATTAGGTCAAGCTATTTGTTGATTTTATTTTGCATACAAACTCTAGGTCTAATCATGGCATAATTGAAAGCGTAAAAAGGTGCGAGAATTTAAATTCTACACTATTACAACATGATAGGGAGGGGGTACAAATTTGAATTGGGGGTATTCGACAAGAAATTAAATTCTAAATTATTACAACCAAATCGAATGTATAAGACAATATTTAAATGTGCAATAATTAAATAAAATACAATAAATAAATGTTAAATAAAATGTATTATGCAAAAAGTTTTTATGTATGTAAAAAGTATTTTTTAATGTGAAATGTAAATAATAATAAAAAGGGTCAATTTTAATTATTTTATTATTTAGGGAAAAAACCCTAATTTTTAAATAAATAGTATTATTTATTATTTATATGCAATAATGTATTGGTTTGTACAAAAAATAAAAGTATATTGTAAAAATGATATTTTTAGTATAAAACATTAATAAAAATGAAAATGTAATATTTTTGTATTTTTGTCCTAATTATTTAATAAAATAAATTATATATATATATATATATATATATATATATATATATATATATATATATATATATATTAAACATATTAAATATATAAAAACAAAAATTAATTATTTACAAAAAAATGTGTATATTCAAGAAAATGTTTTTAAGTGTGTATAAAAATAACAAATAAAAATAAACATATTTTTTTACATTATTCTTTGAGTTTTAATAAAAAGAAAATAAATTATTTATATATTTATACTAGTAATAATTAAAATAAATTCCAAATAAATAAAAAAATTTATGAAATTTTTTTTAAGTATTTTTTATGTTAGAAAATAAAATATCAAAATCAGAAATAAAACAAAATGCAAAAAAATGACAAATGTACAAGAAATGGGCCAGGGGGATGTAAAAAGAAAAGAGGGGGATGCTAGAAGAGCCTGTACAGGCCCAGCCCAAACTCACTTCATCTTCTTCCTCTGAACTGAAACACGCGCGCCTTGTACAGAAAATGCTATCTCCTGATTCTTTGACTTTTTGATAAAACTCATAACATGAAACTTGTAGAGCATCAAACAACGAATCCAACCATATAAAAAACTTAAGCTAACTCTCAAAGACCAGAGAGAATTTCTCTGGCCCTAATTTCTAACCTAGTTTTTTCAGAAAGTTCATGGATGAAATTCTCCTAGCACGATTAATATAAATGAAAACTAAGCATATGTATGGCTTTAGAGCTATGAATACAACCTCTTTCATTCATAAACCTAAGTCTAACTATTCCTAAATAGAGAGATAGAAGTTCATGAAATACCTGTTTCAGTTGACTTTGAGTTGGGAAATGTAGCAACTTCCAAGGGTGCTTGAGCTTCTTTTGAGCTTGCCTGATGTCCAATGAAGCTTTCCCAATGCTTGGCTTGTTTTGAAGTAGCCTGAATCGTGCTACAGAACTCAACCTGCAAAGCTTTGAAACAAAAATGGCAATGTGTGTTAAGGGTGTTACAGCTAGCAATGGATGATCTGGATAGCTTAGGTATGTTGGTTGGAAGGTGTTTGAAGTATCTTTGGGTAAAACGCACGATGGAATTTGCAGATGGCTTGCAAAATGCAGAACTGGCCCTGTTTTGCAAGAAAATGGGGAATTTGTGCACTAGGAGTTTTGAGAGGCAAAGGGGTCATGTTTCTGGCTTGTTAGGAGGTATCCAACTTGTTTGCAATGTTTGTGTAAGTTGGTTTTAACAGATGTGAGAGATGGCTTGTGGTTTGCAACTTTTCTTCTTCTTGAAGCAAGAGTGTCTATATGTTCAATGCAGGCCTGTACAAGTCCTATATCATGCTGCACATTTTGCTCTTGGTTACTGGAATTGGTAGATTTGATCCTGCCTCAGAGATCTGGCCCCATGCCTCAAGGATCTTGTTTTGACATAAAGTGAAGTTTAAGCAAAAATGGCATTGTTACTTTTTCCATTTAAGCCTAATCTAGTGTATAATGCCCTAATGACGAAGACAATACCTTAGCTCAATGGATATGCATTAAATTATGGAGTATAAACTGGTTTTGAGGCCTGTAATTGTGAACCAAGCTAGCTAGATCATATTTGCAAATTGGTATGAACATGTATTGGCCATGGATCAAAGTGAGTTTTTGCCAACTTCAAGTATTCGATTCTATCTATCCACAAGGGTGTTTGAGGAGTTATTTTACAATTTGGAAAGCTTGGAACATGTACTATAATCCATCTTTGAAATGAAACTTGAAACTCCAAGTGGAACTATGTGAAAATTGGCCAAGAAGATGGGTCAAAATCCTGCCTAAATTAGGGCAAAATTTCTCTGTTAAAAGTTTTAGGTACCCATGTTCCAAAAATCATAACTTGAGATACAAGCCTCTTTTGAGAAAACTTTGTGAATCAAAGTTGTAGACTTTGTGATGGACTACAACTTTCATGTTGCAATCCACTTGCATCTTGGTGAAAAAATGGGACAAAGTTAGGAAAAAATAAGAAAATTTCATAACTTAGAAAATTTCTAAGTTATGAAAATTTTCCATTTTAAACCCTAATTTGCATTTTTGGGTTTGTTGATGAACAAGTTTCATAATTTGACATGTCTTGGTGAAAAATGACTCTTGGCACTTGATTTTGACCAAAAAGTCAAAGTTTGACTTTTCAGTGTACAATCAAATTTTGATCAGTTGACTGAAAAATTCATCTGTCAATCCTATGCATTTGAGATCTTTTGAACTTGTTGAATGGGTCAAGACAATGTCATTGAGTCCTTGAGTCCATGTGTGAACTTGATTTGCCATTGGCTAGGTCAAACAGTCAAAAATTGCCTTTGTGCAGTCAAAACCCTAAAAATGACTATTTTGCCCTTTTGATGATCTGATCAAATTTCTGGTGGAATTGTGATCCAAACTTGATCAAATGGTTCATATGAGTTCAAAGTGTTGATGTGGGTTAAATTTCATGAGGTTTGAGTGTCAATTGGCCACAGTTGACTTTTTCTCCAATACAACTAATTCTAGGTCAACTGTCCAATTGACTGGGCAAAAATTTGAATCAAGCCTTGAAACTTGGTATGGACAAACTTGTGAGTCCAATATGAAGTATGAAAGTCACTTTGGGCATTGTAGGTCAAAACATCCCTGTGCAAACTCAAACCCTAATTTAGGTCAACAATGCAAGGAGGTGTCTTGAGCAGAGTAAACCTTACCTTGATCTTGAGTTCCAAAAGTCTTGTGATTGAGAAAATGTTGATGAAATGAGAGGGCAAATTTTAGGGTACAATAACAGGTATCAGGAGCTTGGGAGTATGCCAGTCTTCTGAGGTTTGAAGGATGAGAATCTTCATTCTGTTACAGGTATCAGGAGCTTGGGAGTATGCCAATCTTCTGAGGTTTTAAGGATGGGAATCTTCATTCCGTTACAGGTATCAGGAGCTTGGGAGTATACCAATATTATGAGGTTTTAAGGATGAGAATCTTCATTCTGTTACAGGTATCAGGAGCTTGGGAGTATGCCAATCTTCTGAGGTTTTAAGGATGAGAATCTTCATTCTGTTAAGGGTATCAGGAGCTTGGGAGTATACCAATCTTCTGAGGTTTTAAGGGTGAGAATATTCATTCTGTTACAGGTATCAGGAGCTTGGGAGTATACCAATCTTCTGAGGTTTTAAGGATGAGAATCTTCATTCTGTTAAGGGTATCAGGAGCTTGGGAGTATACCAATCTTCTGAGGTTTTAAGGATGAGAATCTTCATTCTGTTAAGGGTATCAGGAGCTTGGGAGTATACCAATCTTCTGAGGTTTTAAGGATGAGAATATTGTTCTTGAGATAAATATAATTTTAGGAGCTTCAGTTGTCCGTTATTCTATTGAGAAATCATCTCTGTTGAATTTTGGGAACCTCGATCGTCCGTTATTCTGTTGAGAAATCATATCTGTTGAATTTTGGGAACCTCGATCGTCTGTTATTCTGTTGAGAAATCATCTCTGTTGAAGATGAAAGTTGGATACACTACTATCTGGTCATGGTCCAGGCTTCATAGCTTGAATTTGATTGTATCTTTCCTGAAAGGTAAAGGTTAGTGGCATATATCAAACAATGATGTTCTCAAAATAAATGAGATTGCGTTTTATGATGTCCTGAGGCACGAATGTGTAATGTTTTTTTAAGACAACCTCTCGCTGGGGAAAATAAATCCCAAACTGGTGATGGAGAAAAGAGTTGGATTCTTCGTCTCTGATAGTGAAAAATCTGGAAATGAATCAGAATGAATCATTGAGAGATTTATCTGAAACAGTAAAACCCGGAATATCTTCTACTGGAATAAGAATCAGGGAGATCTTAGTGTCGATCTGACTGAACCAGAGAAGGTCTTGGATTAATTTTGACTCAACCGGATGATGAAGGAATCTTTGACGACTGTAACTCCAAAAGGTGATGAAGGAATCTTGGACGATTATTACTCCAAAAGGTAATGATAACCTTTACCTGTCGATCAATCTGCATATGTTATGAATGTTGTTAAAATGTAACTTTGTTTTGGAGAATAAATCCTTGACAAGTGTTGGGGAAATAAACCCATGACCGCTGGTCTGCTAGAGAGGTGAAGAACTTCTCGAGGATTCTTGAATTTCCTTTCAGAAGGATTTTGGGGAGATTCGTCATTGCCCCTAGTATCAAATGTTTGTGGCACTGCCAGGAAATTTGGATTGTACGTAACCCTTTAATGAGATTGACGTTTAATGCCCCAAGCGATGGAGATGGATACTTGCCCCAGGCTACTTTGCAATTGAGAGATTTCTTGAAATCTTGACTGGACTTTGAGAGATTTCTTGAAATCTTGACTGGACTTCCCTAGGTTAACTGGACTTTGAAAGATTTGTTGAAATCTTGACTGGACTGCTCTAAGTTTATTGGACAATGCCATGTTATGTCCCCTTTCGTTGATAGGAGAGATTTGCAATGGAAGTGTCATCCCACTTGAAGTGATTTTGTTCACTAAGAGAGCTTTCGTTCATCGGAACATTTACTGTGTGAATTTCTTCGCTGTCAAACAAATAGCCATATGCAAACGATGATACTCAAATAATGCAAAGTTCATGGTTGTCTTGAAATTTTGAAAAATGCATTTTTAGCAGAAAACTTTTATAAGAGAAATTCAACACAAGATTTAGAGCAAAGCCTTACAGGAGTCAGGATACCTTTTGTAACAGTATGCTTTCGAACTAACCCATGCTTCAATTAGGACTTTTGAAGAGTTGTAATGTGGCTTGGTTCACGGTTTAAGAAACAAAGGATAAAGGCTCAAAGTATATTTGTATCCACCCGCTCTTCGTGATGTTCTTCAATCCTAAACTCAGTTAATTATGCATTTGAACTCTAAATGAGTCTGGAACGACGCTTTTGGTGATGGTTCACACAAGTTGAATTTGTTGGAAGGCAGTCATTTTTTGCAACATTTTTCATGTTGTTGAGGATTTGTAGTGACCTCTTCCTTTTGATTTATTATCCCTAATTTTTGCCTGACTGTTCCTGTGTTGAGATTTACAGTCAGCGGGATGCCCCAGCTTTCTTAAGCCTCCTTTGTAGGTTTTAACTTAGTGGGCTTTTCTTTTTTAGAGATAATGACTGCCTATGAGATAAGGAACCATCAATGTCTTTTGGTTCCAAAGGAATGTTTTTTGATATCATTCGTTGTATTACGAAATGAGAGTTTGCGGCTAAACGCACATTTTGAATTAACTGAGAGACTACCCGGCCCCAGGTTTTGATTAAAGGTTTCAATTTGTGTTTAAAAAAGAAAACTTCTACTTCTTTGGCTCGAAGGGTTGGACTAGGGATTATCTTCCTTATAACTCCAGTGTTTAGGATTTGAAAGAAACGCCTGTACATCGTCAGCAAGGTCTGCAAAAGCATACTGTATGAGATTATGGCATTGTTTTTGTCATCCTCCATCTAAAGGCTTGTAACTTTTAGCAAGATTTAAATGTCATAAAGAAAGTAGAAAGCATAGTTCAAGAATAGTGAAAACGAATGGATGAATTCAAGACAAACATATGCAATGCATTAATGAAACAGAGTTTAACATCAACAGATAATTGTTTGAATAACAAAAGAAATTACAACTTGAAAATTCAAATGAAACAAAAGCCTCTTAGTTCGAACTTGTCATTTCAGGTGGAGAACCCTCAGTGAAAGATTTTCATCTGGCCATCCTGTGTGAATTCCAGCACTCCTCTGTCAATCAAGTCTTGGGTCTTGTTTTTCAAATCCTAACAGTCGTCGGTGTCATGTCCAGGACTATAGGAGTGGTATGCACAAAATGCATTGGGGTGATAGCCAGGAGCAGAGGTATTGGGATTCCGAAGAGGATCCCTTAATACAGTCAGATTGAATTCCAACAAGCGTTGCAGTACTTGAGATAATGGCATGTTAATCTCAGTGAAGCGCCTTCCAGATGTATTTTTCTTATGCCGATTACCCTGTTGATGCTGGTGAGGTTGTTGTTGGGCTTGTGACCCTGAAGCAAACTGGGGAGACTTTCCCTTGGCTTCTTGTCTCAAGGGAGGCTGAATGGTGACTTGATCTTCAACCCTAGTTATTTGCCCCATTTGGTTACATCCATCCTGGTGTAGTTTGTTGATGAGGACCTTTAACTCCTCTTGTCCTTGAGCCAGGTTTTGAATGAGAGCCATCTGGCCCACCAGTTGTCCCATCATCTAGATTTTCATTGTTTCCATCTCAATTTGTAGCCCTTCCAATTGATCATTCCTGATGCCCCCTGGATTCCCTAGGACCATGCCCCTTGTGAGGAGAGCTTTCACTTCTTCCTGCCCCTTGGATAAGTTCAAGAACATCTCTTAAAGTTGAGTGTTTTGAGCCTGGATATCTTTGACAGTCCTCTCTAGAGCCATCTCTACTGAAATAAATAGTAGGAGAATAAGGAGACCTGAAAGGGGAAACCTGTCATGATACGATGCATGATATGTGGATGCATGTTTTCAAGGATCTCGCGGGGTAAACACAAGAAAATGTTAGAGGTTGAACTTCGATCAACATCTTTGATTGGAGAACTTTGTATTGGTGGATGTCTTTCCACGAGAATAAATCTCACCATGTCAAGTGGGTCATAGCCCTCGACTCAAGTTGTTGTACTTGATCTTTAACGGCGTTTGTTTAGAGGAAAATGAATCCTCTTTCCCTTTGGTAGACGTCTGGTTCAACGTGACCCTGCATCAAAGACCCTCGAGATCCTTGAAATGATTATTGAAAATGCTATGGTATGATGTTTATGATGTTATGTACATATATGCAAAAGTAAGCAAGTGTATATAAAAATAATCACATTCACACAAAGCAGACAAGTCCTTAGGTTTAGGCTTGCATGGAGTTTGTAGGTAAGTACCCTCTTGAAGTTAGCTGGCTCAACCTGTCCTAGAAATAGTAACCGGGTTCTAAGGAGCTCAATATCACTGGGTTATTTTGTGTTCATCGTTTCAGTTTAGCCACTTTACTGGCGACCGAAATATTCCAAGAAAACAACCCTCAATGAGTGTAGTATCGAGTATCTACCAACTTCGGACTGCACCAAAGCCGGTCATCTCACTACCCCTAATAAGGCCAAGATGGTCAAGTAAGGTTCTAAGAGTTCATTAGTGCTTTATGACATCACTCAGCGGCCCTGTATTCTCTTTGATTGACTCAAAGGCTACCGGTACCCACAAATATGTCGCACTAACGTAGCCACTGCTTCAACCATGTCGGTATACCCCGCACAGTTCCCTCACAGTTTATTGCTACTTACCTAAAAGGTGCCCCCATATCCGGGTGTAGGATTTAAAACAAACCCAAACAAGGAACCAAATGTAAAGCAATCAAAGAAAACAAGATAAACATGTAAATGTGATCTAAAACCCTAAGGTAACCCCACTTTCGGAATAATTCCCCAGCAGAGTCGCCAGTTCTGTGATACGGTGGGAGAACTGACTTGAGGTTTTACGTTTGTGTTCGCAAATGTTTCGGTTAAGTAAGAGTCGCCACCGACTTTTTATTTTATCCTAAGGAAAGGTCAAAAAGCATAGGAAAGACCTTTGAGATGTTTTCTTGGGTTCGGGGAGTATATTATGAAAAGGGAAGGTGCAAGCACCCTTTTCATCCATGGTTATCCATGGGCTCTTAGTTACTTGTTTAGATCACTTGTTTTTGCTTTTCAATTGTTTGAAATGGTGCTTTGTGTGTGGTTTCGAAAGATGTTTTGAAAAGAGGCCATCATTGTGGCAACTTTTGTAATGATTCTTGTTTGAATGTATACAAAGGTGTTTTTTCTTTTGAAAAGATTTCAATGTTTTGAAAGTTTGATTTGGGAAATATTTTGAAATTGTGTTGTGAAATGTGTTTGAAAATAGCAAGGATGTTTTGCAAGCTTTGATCAAGTAACTAAGAGTTATCTACCCTATTTTAATCAAAGATCTTTCCTATACGTTTTTAACCCTTTTGATAGTGTTATTTTACCATTGCATTCGGTAAACAACCCTGTATTTAGGATGTTAAACGGGACAGGCGCGAGTCATCGTATTGACCATGATAGCAACTGTGTTAAGTATTTTTAACAAATTTTCCGAGGGACTAGATCATTTTGTATAGGCAACCAAGATAGCGTCATCGGGGGACTATGATCTTTTGTTTTGTTTTTGTTTTGCCAAAGTACTCAACATGCATAACATGGCCAATTTTTAAAGGCAACAAGTGGATGGAACCCTAAGGGTGAAAGTGTGAGAAGTGTATTGATTTCAAGTTGTTTATTCTTGGATTAGGTCATCTAGCGATTTATTTTGAATCTTGCCATACACACCTAATTACTATACAGTATATTGAAAGCAATAAATTGCGGGAATTAAAAGTCTAAGTTATTACAAAAGTATCCGGGAATGGGGGTACAAATTATTACAAATGGGGATGAATCTCACAAGGATAACAATGTCCAAATATCAAGTGTTACAACCAAATCGAATTGTCGCAATTTAATACAAAGTTATAACAAATTAAGAAATCAATAATATTATGAGATGCATGTATTTATTTGAAAATAAAATCTATTCTAACAAAGAAATATTAAATATTATTATTACTTTTCTTTTTGTATTTTATTAATTATGAAAGGAAAAGTTTAAAGAAAAATTAATTAAACAAAAATCCTTATTATTTTTGGTGTTTTCATTATGTGAAACAAAATTAATTAATAAAAGAAACTAATTTGAGAAAATCAAAGTTTTAATTATTATTTATTATTAACAAAATAAAACAAATTAATTAAAATTAAAATAAAACATTAGCATTTGTTTAAATAAGAGAAAAGAAAAGAAATTAAAAAGGGTTAAAAGGTGGGCTAAGGAGGATATTGTTGGGCCCTGTAGGTGTTTAGGTATTGGCTTGCATTTTTGGTAAATCCCAAGTGTATGTGTGAATGTCATGACTGATGTCATAACATTCTAGTTCAGTTTGTACTGACTCATTAGGTACCTTTGCAGAAAAATATTGTAATTCAAATATTGATGTTTATAAGTGTGTATCTGAGCATTTTGCAAAATGATCACATTTTGCTAAATCAGTAGACAGGTTTTCTCAGATGTCATAACAGATGTTATGACATCCTGTTCTGAACTAACAGGATTGCAGGATTGGATAAGTCTGAGTTTTTTCAGGAAATAACTCAGTCCTTCCTGAACAGAATCCTGCGTTTTCTGAGGGGTAACCTAGCTCAACCCTAACCTGGCTAATAAAGTCCTGTGACCTGGTCTTTAGGTTAAACGGAATTAACCCTAGGTTTTTGGAAACCCTAACTGAAGTTGCAGCTGCTATATATTCAACAGAGCTGCTGTTTTTCAAGGATGTCTTTTATCGATTAGAAGATCATTTGTAATCTGTATAGATTTGTTTATTGTACTCCAAGAAATTATCATTGTGATAAGTGCCTTGGAATAGGTTTCAAATTGTAAGGGTTGTGTAGCACTCTAAGCTTTGAAGCAAGAGTGTTTGAATGTTCCTTGACTAAAGCTATGAAGCAGAGTCAAGTTAGTTGTGTACATCACTCAAAGCTGTGAAGCAAGAGTGATTGTGTTGCTTGATTAAAAAGCTGTGAAGCTTAATCAAGTGTTTGTTTTTGAAGAGTGTCTTCATCAATTCTTAAGTCAAATTGGTCTATGTATCACTGCTGTGATTGAGGGGGAGTGAGTAGGAACTCAGGTTTAAGTTGTACTTAAATTGGAATTGCATTGGGTAGGTCTTAAGTGAAGGAGATAAACTGGTTGGTTTATTCCTAAATTAAAATCTCTTATAGTGGATTTCCTCCCTGGCTTGGTAGCCCCCAGAGTAGGTGTTGTTGCACACTGAACTGGGTAAACAATTGACTGTGTTCTTTATTGCTTTTGTATTTACTGTCATATAGTAAGTCAGATACGGTGTCATAACATTGAACGTGACATTGAGTATCTGCAGCCAGAATTTCAGGCCCAAAACAAAAAATGAAGAAAAGAAGAAAAGAGGCAGAATGGTGGGGGTGCGCCAGCAATTATTATGGGCTTATGTTTGGGGTTTGGGCGGACAGGCCCAATGCATAGTTTTGTTCACATTTTTGTTAGGGTTCAACAATTTAGGGTTTGTGGAGTTCTTACTCACAGCGGTGCCATTTCTCTCATTTTCTCCTCCTCATCTTTCTCACTCTCACGCGTTCTGATTCTCCCTAAGACCTAGCCGCCAGAGCAAACGTCCTTCACTCTCTCATATCCTCACAATGATCCATGGCCTTTGATTGATCGGTATGATTCGTCCTCTTTTTGAGTTTACAGTTTGTTGTTTAAGCTTGCTCTGCATGTTTGCTTCACATGTTCTAGTTTGATTTGCTTAGTTGTTTAACCTATGGTTTTTTATGTGCCTAAGATGCAACAAAGAGGGTTTGAGAAGCATACCTTGAGATTTTCCCTGTGACAAGGAGAGGAAAGGTGAGACGAGGAGATGGAGATGCTTCCTTGGTGGCTGGAGGTACAAGGAGAGGAAATGATGACGAGCAAGGCGTGCTTTTCTGGTATCTCTTTCCTTTGTTAATGATGATACTATTCTGAAACTTTGATTTTTGATGATGATTGCTTCTGATTTGATATTTCCCTTTGAAACTTTGATCTCTCTTGAATTTGAATGTTGCTATTCTGAAACTTGTTTGATGATTGTTGAGGATGATTTGATAATCTGAAACTTGTTGCCTTTTTCCTCTCTCTTGATTTGTTGATGATGATTCAACTGAAACTTATTGTTGATGGATTTGTTAATGATGATTTATTTCTGAAACCCTATTGTTATTGCTTCTGAAACTCTTTTCCTCTCTTCTTGAATGTTGATGTTGATGATGAAATATTTCTGAAACTGATTTTGTTGGTAGCTTTTGTACAATGATTGATGATTAAACCTTGAACTGAGTTTATTGGTTTGGATTGTTTATGATGGTGCTTGTTCTACAAGTTCTGTTATGGACAATGGCTTGGTGATGATAGTTTGCTGAAGGTTTGGAAACTGCAGACTTGGTTGTATAGTTTTGTGGTTGTGCAGTTTTTTGGCTATGCAGTTTTGACTGTGTGGTAATGCAGTTTGGCCTGGCAGTTTACAGTTTTGCTGTTTGGTAATGCAGTTTGGCCTGACAGTTTACAGTTTTACTATGGTTTGGCAAGCTTGCAGTTTTGCTAGGCTTGTGGTGTTTGTTTGATTGTGCAGGTTGGTTGGGCTGTTAGCAGATTTACAGTTTGGCTGTTTGTTGCTAGCTTGTGCAGGTTTATGGTTTTTGGTTTACAGTTTGGAACTGCAGGTTTGGTTGTGGAACTGGTGTACAGTTTGCAGTTTGGCAAGCTTGCAGCTTGTGCAGTTTTGCAATGGTTTTGTAGTTTGAGTTGTTATGCTGTTTGCCCGGCTTGTGTTTGTTTGAACTGTTAACAGGTTTGGCTATTATTGCAGCTGTTAGGCAATTTGGCTTGTTTGCACAGGTCTGGGAGTTTTGGCATTGCAAGTTTTGTGGTTAGCAGGCTTGGCTCAATATTCTCCTCTTCACTTGTGCTCTTTGATAGTTCTTATATCTTTTTGCTAGTTTTTTTTTGTAATCTTGTGACAGCCCTTTTTGCCAAACTGTACACTCTCACCAAGGTGATATCTTTTCTCTCTTTCTCTCTCTATGACAAAGCATATTTGATTTTTCTGATTATTCTGAAAAGTTTGCCTATGTCCATGGAAAATGATGATAGGCTATGACAAGCCTTTTACTTGTCATTGGGTTTACCTCCTGCATTTGCTTGCTGCATTGTACTTTCTGCATTGTACTTTTTGCCTTCAGTTTGCTTACTTGACAGTTTGCATTTGGTTTAGTTTGCTTACAATGCTGTTTGCTGCACTACTTGGTTTGCTGACTTTGCAATGTTTAGACAGTTTGGCGCCTGTTTGGTTTAGTTGCAATGCTGTTTGCTGACTTTGTTTTGTAATGCAGCTTGTCTTTGTATGCTTGCTTTGTACCTTTGTATGCTTGTTTTGTACAACATGTCTTGCATCCAGCTTGCCTTGTTTTGCAGTTTTGGCGCCTTGCTATGTTTTTGAATAATTTGCTTTTGCATTCTTCAATTTGCACTTTTATTTTTCTCTTTGTGAACCAAGAAGAGCAATCTTCTTGTGATTTACGAAGAGAAAAATAAAACGTGATGAAAAATAGCACTCTGATTCCGGACGGAAAACTTTAATGATGAATTTTTTCCTTTCTTTTTCTGTTTGAAAAATTAACTGTATTAATCCTTTTTTCTTTGTCTTTTTTCATGTGAGCACAAATTGGGTGATAGAGGAAGCAGGAGACTTTGAGCATAGGAGCAATAAAGTTTAGGAGGCTTAGGCTTAGATTAGATAGATTTTCCATTAATTGTAACATTTATTTTTTCAAATACTATAAGTTGTAAAACATACAGTATTCAAATAATAATTTATTTTTGTAACAACATTTGGAATGAATGAAGAAATCTTTTATGAGATCATATGATAATCCAATAAAACCTTCTACTATCAATATCTTGCAATTCTTTCTTCCAGTCTTCACTGATTATTTAAGATTCTCAAATCAAAATAATTGAAATTGCATTCCAACAATTCTAATCCAGATAACTTAAATTCCAAGTAATCCAAAAATTTTGCAGTCTCGTAACCTTGCAACAGCATTCCAATCAAAATACGCATTGTGTATTCCAATAAACAAGCAAGCATTCATTCCATTAACAAGCAAACGTCTTAACAGACGCACATTGTTTGGTCAACCTGGATCAGATAAAACCTGAACATTCCAAATGACCATCTCAGCTCCTATCATATCCCAGATAATCAAGCCTTGAGAATAAACAGTAAACTTGAAAAAATGTGAAAACATGTGGCGGCTAATTGAATTTCTGAGAATTATGTTTCTTTTGAGAAATGCGAGAGAAAACCCTAATTCTTGATTTATTGCCATAGAAAGGTTTGTTTGATCGATTCCTGAGAAAATCTTGAAAATTTGAGAAAACCCTAGGATTGGGATTTCTTGTGAAAAAGGGAGGGCAAATTTTGGGGTACAACACTACCTCTTGAGGATCTAAGTCTATCTTAATCTAGGTACTAAAATTATACATCTTTTTACTCATTTTATTCCACTCACGTGTAGTTCCCTTATTCCTTGTTTAACCTTTGGACCCCTAATATGTTTTGTTCAACTTGTCCTCACTTAGCCTTTCGTCAATTACCACCTTGATCTTATCTTCTCTACACCAATTTTATCCCTATTTTATTATTAATAATAATTCTAATTAATTTTAAATAATTATTAACTAATTATCTAAATTACTAAAATACTCCTTACTCATCTTACTTCCCATTAACCCATAACGTAACATCACATTGCGCATCATACTCAGCAAAACATCACATATTCATCAATAATTCATAAATACTCAAAATTAATTAATTAAATAAGTAATTACAAATTTTGGGGTGTAACAACTCTCCCCCACTTAAAGAATTTCCGCCCCGAAAATTACTTGAGGAAAACAGAGTCGGATACGACTCCTTCATTTGATCCTCATGTTCCCAAGTTAAACTTCCACCAGCTGGTCCACCCCACAATACCTTCACCAAGGCAATATCTTTACCCCCTCAATTTCTTCACTTCCTGACCTTCTATCCGCACAGGCAATGCTTCGATAGTCAGGTTATCCCTTACCTATACATCATCCATCTGAATCACATGCGAATGATCCCAAATGTATTTTCTCAACTGAGACACATGAAACACATCATGAATATTTGAAATTGATGGAGGTAAAGTAATTCTATAAGCCACTTCACCTATCTTCTCAAATATCTGATATGGACCAACAAAATGAGGCATAAACTTTCTCGATTTCAAAGCGCTACTAACACCAGTCACCGTAGTGTTTCTCAAGAACACATGATCATCTTTTTGGAACACAAGTGCCTTTCTCCTTTTATCATGGAAACTCTTCTAACGGCTCTGAGAAGCTTTCATCTTCTATTGGATCATCTTGATCTTCTCAGTCGTTTCCTACACAATCTCTGCTCCGAGTACAACACTCTCGCCTGACTCATGCCAACACAATGGAGTTTTACACCTCCTACCATATAACGCTTTATACGGTGCCATTCAAATACTAGAATGAAAATATTATTATAAGTAAACTCAATCAATGACAAGTGGATATCCCAAGCACCTCCTTGTTCCAACCCACAAGCCCTCAACAAATCCTCCAAAGACTTGATAGTCCTCTCAGTCTGACCGTTCGTCTGCAGATAATATGCATAACTTAACCACAACTTAGTATCGAAAGCTTTTTGTAAACCTTCCAGAATTTCGATGTAAACCTCATATCTCTATCCGACATAATACTTAAAGGTATACCATGCAACTTAACAATCTCATCATTATACATCTCTTCCATCTTTTCCATGTGATGATTAATTTTCATCGGTAAGAGATGAGCCGACTTAGTCAATCTATCCATGATCACCCAAATTGAATCATTGCCTTTAGCGGTCTTCGGCAAACCTTACACGAAATCCATTAAAATATTATCCCATTTCCAGCGTGGAATACTCAAAGGTTGCATGACTCGTAGCCTTCTGATGCTCGATCTTCGAATTCTGGCAAGTCAAACAGGCATACACAAATTTGGAAACTTCCTTTTTAATTCTCGACCACCAAAATAATTTCTTCAAATCCTGATACATCTTCGTAACACCTGGATGGATACTAAAACCACTTCGATGTCCTTCCTCGAGAATACTCTTCTTATGTTCTAGAACATCTGGAACACACTCCCTATTATTAAATCTTAAAGCACCATTTTTATCCACTCTGAATTCAACAGCATTACCTTGGTTTATCAATGTTAGTTGATCCACCAAACTTAAATCATATTTCTGACCTTCTCAGATTTCTTCAAGGATACTACTAGTCAGTTTTAACATTCCCAACTTCACACTATTATATGTCTCTTTGCATACTAAACTCGTGTTTCTAAACTACTCGATCAATTCCAACTCCTTCACCATAAGGATCGACATGTGCAAGTGTTGTACCCAAATTTTTGCCCCTAATATCCCTCTATCATCTCATATCAACTCAATCATATCAAGATCACAATTGGGTTTGGTTCTTCTCCCTATCCTTAGGTTTGATCATGAAGAATCACCAAGCACCTTAATTTGTATATTGTGATCATATTTGTTTTGTATTGATTAACTTTTAAACTAACAAATGCAGTGAATGTTTTCTCTAATTGATGGTATTATAGGTAAGGGCACAACACATTTCATCAAGTTGATTCATAGATTCATGGGTTTATTTCCATGCCTTCTTCAACAAAGCTTCATTGAGATTCAAGCTCCATCATTGAAGATTCTTTAAAGTGACATCATGATAAGGCCTACTATGATTCATCATGCCTCAATTTGTCAAAAAAATAATCAAAAGATGCAAGAGTTTATTGAAGAAATTTGACCTAATTGGACAAGTTCTTGATTTCTTGTTCACAAGTGCATAACTATCTCAATTATTAACATTTGGAGTTGGTTGTTGTTGCTATGGATTATTATTATCATCCACAATAACTTCTATTCACATGGAAAGAGTAATTGTGCAATAAAGTTTGTCAAATTGAAATGGGTGTCCAAGTCATTTTGGTGCTCTAAGAGCTAGGGTTTTGAACTTCTAAGGGCTATGTCTTGCTCATATTTTGGTATTTTTGAGTGATTACAAAGACATGATTCTCCTTAAAGAGTTATCAACCAATCACTTCAAAATTTTCAATGAAATTTTATGTGGAAGATGCCTAATGACGAAGAAAGATTACAAGTCCTCTAGATAGGCCATCAAATTCCCTTATGTGACTTCAAAAGATCATAACTTGGCCAATTTTTATCTCCTTGAGCCCATTATTTTTTCGCAATCATCTTAAGGATGTGAAATTCAACTCTTCTTTTATGTGCAAAGCTTGAAAATGTGTGGAAGATTCCCTAAGAACCCAAAAGATTATTGGTTACCTAATGAATTTTCACCAAATTTGCAAGACCATAACTTTTTCAATACTTGGTATTTTTGAGTGATTCAAGTTTCATAATGCACTTTAGGAAGTCTACTTCAAGCTAGCATCATTGATCAAATCTCAGTTTTGGAGGAAAGCATTGGTTGAACTCAAAACATTATAGGTCTCTTTTGAAGAAAAACATAGAATTTTTCTAAGTACAAAAAGTAAGCATCTTTTTCTCAACTTTGACTCATCACAACTTTTATCTCAAGCATCCAATTGATCTCACTCTTTGCAAATTGTAAAGTTTGTGGCCTTATCTTTCAAATGCTTCAAGAATCGTGCCCTAAGGTTCCCTAAATTATGCACACCATGAGTTCAAAGACAGCCACTTGAAACTGATTTTTTCCTCCAAGTCAAAATTTGAAATGCACATTTCATCTTCTAATCACTAAATTGTTGTGCG
Source organism: Vicia faba (assembly GCA_948472305.1). Lineage (NCBI taxonomy): Eukaryota > Viridiplantae > Streptophyta > Magnoliopsida > Fabales > Fabaceae > Vicia > Vicia faba. The sequence continues at coordinate 1,551,421,454 of OX451736.1, forward strand.
TTTTTACTTCAAATCATGTTTAAAAATCTTATAGAAGTGATTAGCACCTTGAAATGCAAGTTTTGGCTGGGTTTTGAGCAAAATATGAGTCACACTTTTCATGCTTGCAACTTCACATGATTTCCCTCCAAACTTCATTCTTCCACACGCTTGAACATCCCATTTGCTTCCCTATAAATAGAGGTTTATATCTCACTCATTTTCTCAAGCTTGAACAACCAGAATCACCCTGCCCAACTCTCTCCTTAACCCCAATTTCTGTAACTTCTAATTTGGTTTTACAGCCTTCCTCAATCCATTTCCTTTGTCAATTCTTCATCCATAAACTTCACTGAAGCTAACAGAAGAAGAACCAAGCCCTAAAGCGTCCTAAATTGTGCTAGCCAAGTCAAGTTTCAGAGCTATGAACTTGAACTTCAATAGGTAGATTCCTTCATCAATTCTCTCAAAATTTGCTACCACAATGAAGCTCTCATCATTCTGATACTAGTCGCATCATTTGCTTTCAAATGGAAATGAGTTTTGGCCATGAATTTTCAAATCCCTATTCAATTTTTTCTTTCTGGTTTTTTGCAAATCAACTGAGCTACACTATAAATAAATTTTTCGCGAGGGTACAATTGTCTTCGTCATGATGAGACGAAGCAAATGGCATAGGTCTGAGCTCCTAATTTTATAGTATGAGAGACCTACAATTCCCATGGCTGGAAGTTGAAGATGATCAATGTGTCGTCTCTCAAACAATAATAAGGTGCCACTCATTTTTTTCTTCCAAAATCTGATTTAATAATGGATCCAATGTTTTATTCAATAAGGACCATGATATGCACAACACGCCAGATCCCTTGGATCTGATTACTAACGCATTTTGACATTCATCCAATGGTCTATATCTTTTTGTTTTATTTTTATTTTCTGATTTTTATATTTTAATTGATTTAAACTTCAAAAATTCATAAAAAATTCATTTCCAACTCAAAAAATCTGAAAAAAATTCTTAAAAATATTTTGGATTTTTCTCTTTCTGATTTTTATTTTTTCACCATTTTATTTTATAATTTGATATTTTTTATAATTTTTCACTTTAATTGAATTGTTTTAATTTGATTAAAAAATATTTTTCTTAATTTTAAAATTCTGAACAATTATGGAAAGGTCGTTTGACCTTCTTGGAAATTTTTGATAACCTTGTCTTATTTTTATTTCTGATTTTAATATTTTTCACCATTTTTAGTTTGTTTTACCTATTTATTTTATTTTAAAAAAATAGTTTCTGACTTAAAAAATTCTAAAAAAAATTTGTCAATCTTTATTAAATCATGTTTGATCTCTGACTTTTTTTTAGGATTTTTATTTAGTGTTTTAATATACTTTGTATATTTTTACCATTTATTTTCCTTTTAATTAAACTTTTAAATATTATTTTATTGAATTTTATTTTATTATTTTATTTGATTCTGACTTGGGCATTATTTGGTGACAAATTCTTTAACCTCATTAGATCTTGGGTGTTGATAGGTTGAGAAACTAAATCCACCAAAATGGATGAATGATGTTGATGATATTTGAAACCCTAATTTCATACCTTGCATCCCTTTCTCATTGTGCTACATATTATTAGAGGATGATCTACATATCATCACTCCAAACACGTGGCACATAGATTGATATTGAACGGCCTCAAAATAAGTGTGACTTCTATATAAGTCCACTTACGATTGCTTAACATAGCGCTAAATTTTGTCCCGATTCAAGCAATGATCATTTGTGGCCCAAACCTATGTTTGTAAGCCCAAGTATATTTAATTTGAAACCTTTGATCCAATAACCTTGAGGTTCATTGTTAGGAGGCTTTGGTTTTATCAATCGTCTAATGAATCTTCATAAATTTTGGAACTAAGTGAATCATTTAAACATTATTGATCATTTATTATTGCCTTGAGATTTTGAAATGAATGATATACTTGAAAAAAAGCAAATGAAACTTGTTATTGAGAGGCTTTGATTTTATCAATCTTATAATGAGTTTTCAAATGCAAGATTCAATATGGTCATTCAACTAACCTCTAATTTCTAACTCATTAACAATTGACTTTTATTTTTATGCTTTTACATTATGATTTTTCTTTAAGCACCATTTATCTTAGCATTTTCATTTCATGTTATTTTCATCTTTGCTTACTTGAGCATTTATCTTTATGTCATTTTTATTTTGCTCACTTGAGATTTTTATTTTCTTTTTGAAGATACCTAATAACCAACTTGAACAATAAAAAACTTTAAGGTTACTTGGATTATCTGGTTACTATCCTTGGCATGATGGAGTTATGGACTTCTTGGACTTAGGAGTAGAGACCTTGACCTACCTTGAGACCCTTGGTACTTCTATTTTTATTTTGTCTGGAGTTCTTGGGGTTCACCCCAAGATATTGGATTGTTTGTTTTCTTTGTGTGCAGGTTATCCTGATTATATGCTTTATCAGGAATTCATCTGTATACAGACGTTACTCTGCCCAATTTTTGTGAAGACTTAATGCATTTGAAGCTTAATTTTCTTAAGAGGTTTATTATCCTTACTTTCTTGGTTTCAAATTCAAAGAATTGGAATTCTGCATTAACTCATTGTATCAAGTGTTGGCTTCTTGTTGGTTAGACGGTTCTTTTCCCTAGCTTTTACCTTATGCTTTAGGATAGTCTCTTCATCTCCTCCCACTTTCTTTAATTTCAAAAAAAATCTTCTCCCTACTTTTCAAAACTATTCTTGTTTTCTAAAACTTGAACCACTTTCATAATAAACTTGGACTTAGGTCCATGCATTTTCAAAAATATTTTCTTTAATAAAATTTTAAGCAACTTAACAATACTTTGACATTTTTGTGAGAAGACTAAAAGTCAATCAATCTTATTCAAACTATTTTGACACTTTGGCTTTTTACTTTAAAACTTTTCTCAAAAGATTAGACTCTTTTCAATCCTTATAGTGATGCGAGCTACCATACTTCTATGCTATGTAGTGAAGTGAGATATTTTCCAATTGGGTGTTGAGGGAAGCTTTTGTTGATTTTAAAATCCACGCTATATCTTCCACTTTGAGATTACACAAATTCTCCTTTCTCATAATCGTGGGTAGTAAGTATGTTCTTCCACTCGAATAAGACGATGATGTCTCGTATCTTAAAATTAACCAACATACTTGTGTTTTAAAATTTTTAAAGGTGGACTACGAGTACCCTGATCCCCTATTGCACGGAAGGTGGTAAAGGTTCACAACTGCGGAGGGTGCAAAAATTGTAAAAATATACTTCTTTTCTCACGTCCACCATCTATTTTTATATACAAAAAATACACAAATTTTCAAAGGGGTTCGTGCGGAGTACCATAGATGTTTAGGGTGCTAATACCTCCCCTATGCATAACCAACTCCCGAACTTATATTCTCTCCCCATCTTTTTGTGTTATTCGCTCTTTTCCCATTCCTTTGGAAACAATAAAACGTGGTGGCGATTTTTATTTGATATGTGTGAGTCAAGTCAATCCAATGGCTTAGTCTAAACATTTCTACCGCTACAACAAGGAATTCCTACTCAAAGCATCAGCTACTACATTTGCTTTACCAGGATGGTAACTCAAGTCAAAGTCATAGTCATTCAAAAGTTAGAGTCACTTCCGCTTCCTCATATTCAACTCTTTCTGATCAAATAAGTACTTCAGACTCTTATGATCACTGAATACTTCAAATTTAGAGCCAAAAAGATAATGTCTCCAAATTTTCAGCAGAAACACCACAAGATGCTAGTTCTAAGTCATGTGTAGGATAATTCCTCTCATGCACTTTCAATTTCCTAGAAGCATAAGCAATAACCTGTACATTTGGCATCAAAACACCACTAAGACCCATCTTAAATGCATCACAATACACCACGAAAGACTGACTCGAATTAGGAAAAATCAACACTGTAGAAGTCGTAAACTTCTTCTTCAGTTCCACAAAACTTTCTTCATACGCGACATCCCACATTGACCTTTTTGAGTCAATTGAGTCAACGATAACATCAACTTAGAAAACCCTTCAATGAACCTCCAATAGTAACCAGCTAAACCAAGAAAACTTCAGATCTCATTCGCGGACTTCGAAGTTTCCCACTGCAACACCGCATAAAATTTAGAAGGATCTACAATAATCCCACCACTATAAATCACATGGCCAAGGAAACTCACTTCCTTCAACCAAAACCCACACTTCGACAACTTTGCATACAACTTCTCATTTTCAGCACTTGCAACACAATTCACAAATGCTCATCATGTTCTCGTTCCGACTTAGAATAGATTAAAATATCGTTAATGAAGAATAGAATAAACTTATCCAGATACAAATGGAAGGTTTGATTCATATACTCCATGAAAACACCTGGCGCATTAGATACATTGAATCAAATCACAGTTGTTGCACCCCAAAATTCACCCTCTTCATTTTAATCTTAATTGGCTTATACTTCATCATCAGATGCATACATACATGTCATAGGGTCTATGCACATGGAATCAAGGCATTTCTCTACAAGAAAGAGTTGTGAAATTTAATTGTTTCGTCAAGCAGCATTGTGAAGAAAACTCAGGGTTTTTCGTGTTTTAATGCACTCCGCACATGCTCCAAGCTATTCCTTCAACAAACAATCAAGTCGTCATCATATCAAGTTCTCAGGAATTCCAACATGTTTTAAATGGTGCAGAATGTTATGCGTTTCAACCGATTTAAGATAGTGCATACAGAAATTCAGTATTGTGCTTTTCAAGCTAAAAAATTCATAACTTGAGACCAAAAAATGGTTTAGGAATGGTTTTTAGTCTCTAGAACCGTCTCGATATCTTCTCCAATCATCTATTCAAGCCGAAGGCTAATTTTGTGAGAAAGATTTTCTAAAGCGCCAAATACCTGAAATGCATTATACAGTGGATTTTTTGGTTCATTGATTTTCGAATGCTTACAAATTCCTAACTTCTGACTGGAAAATCATCTTTGAGTTCCTCTTGAGAATTTGAACCATCTTGTTATTTCCTTCAACTTTTGTGTTCGGCTAGGAAGCCGATTCATTAAGGAAGATCTCTGAATGTGTGAGAATTCAGAAGTTATACAGTGGAAATACTGTGAAAATAGTGTGTTGAACCGCTATTTTTCAGATGTTCAAAAACTTATAACTTTCACCCGGTTAGATGTTTTTGGCTGGTTCTTTAGGCAAAAAATTCGTCTTGATTTTATCTTTGATTCGTATATTCAGTTCAGGAGCTAATTCATTATACAAGATTTCCGAAAGTGCGAATTACCAGAGAAAATTGCATGGCAAAATGGTTTTCTACCCTCCTGTTTCTTGATATTATAAAAATCTTAACTCTCTTAGTTTTTATTATATCGGGACGATTCTTGAAGCGTGAGATCACTAATTTTGTAGGCTTAAACTTTCCTTCAGGTTCCTAGTTCAAATTATGCTTCGAAGGCTTCAGTTTATGGCTTGCATCCAAAAGTGCGCAAAAAAATAAGCTGAAAATTTTCAATACAGTGAAATAAATCCACTATTTCTCGCCATTCGAAAAATCATAACTTGTTCAAAGTTTATCGCATCGAGGTGATTATTTCGGCACAACATCACAAATTTCGTCCTATATGATTTTGTTTCCGGTTGCATGTCAGGATTCCGCAACGAAAGATATGAGCTTGTGGTTTCTTTGCGCATCATACACAAAATAAGCTGAAAACTCTACACTGTGAATTTTTACATTGAGTTTCTCGCCGTTCAGGGCGACGTAACTGGCACGATTTTTACTTTAACGGAACAATTATTTTGGCGTTGCATCACAAATTTTGTCATCAATAGCTTTGATTAAGTCTTGCATCAAGATTTTGCACCGATTATCAAGAGCTCGGGATTTCAATATCAATAGTGCATGAAATAAGTTGAAAATTTCAATTTTTGAGCCAAACTATATATATTTTAAATTCAAAATTCAAACACAATCACTCTCATATCTCAAGAATCAAACTCATAGTTTCTCTCAAATCCTCTCAACTTTCTTCAAACTTCTCAAGAACACATTCAACAAAATCAATAAAGACTCATCCAAAACTTCATCCCTTCCTCTCAAATCTCCACACAACCGTGAGCTTCTCTGTCAGTCGCCGGTCTCGCTGACACTTCACGCCGTCGCAACTGTCTACGAGTTGCTCCCTCTGTCTTCTCTGTGAATTCCGGCGCAAAATCTCCTTCCTCTGTTGCACGACTTCACAACTGCACCCTCCTCTCTGTCGCGAGCCTTTCCAACGAGTTCTCCTCTTCTCTGACCGGTTTTCGACCAGCTTCTCTTCTCGAATCCAACATGTTCACCTCAATTCGCTAATATCTCAATTCCTCTCTTCAATTAATTGTTGCTTTGAGTTTTATTTTCTTGAATTGTGATCATTAAAGTTTTTTTGAACATAATTGATTAAACATGAGTTGGATTCTTGAATTTCATTTGAGATACTATAATTATTGAATTTTTCAATGATGTGTAGGTGTGGAATTGGTTGATTGATAAACATAATTGATTTAGATCTAGAATTTAATTGGTAAATTGATGTTAATTTTTGAACACCCAATTTTAGATCTAATGTCGATTATGGAGTTTTTGATGAGAATTAATTGTTTTCACGTGTTAATGCAATTTTCGATTTGATTTGTTGATGAATTCAATTTTTCGACGTTAAAACCTCAAATCCGATAAATTGCATTAACACTTGATATTTATTGTTTGTGACTTGGAATATACAGAGTTATTTGTTTGCAAAGTGTTTGTAATTTCTAAGAGATGATGCATGTATCATTGAGCATTTTCTTGTATCCGTTTATGTGTTTTAAACTCATTTTTGTCTGATTCTGATTCATGTATATGTGGCTGCCCGGAAATTATGAACACCTTGTAAACTGCTTTACAAATTTTTTTTGATGCTTATTCATGCATGTTTGTGCGTTTATGGACTATTATTGTTGAGTTTCAGTGTTTCCGATACGATTTTCCAAGCAATTCTTTGATATGGAACAATGCTTCCCGGTTCCGGTAAGTCGAGCATAAGGCACTATGTCATTGATGGTTAATGCTCAAGGAACTTTGCTTTGATACATGGACGGCATTTATGCCAAGTTTTGTCGATTTCAAATCGATGTTTGCATAATTTATGTGTTGACGGTGTTGCTTCCCGGGAATGGTAAGTGGTGCTTGCATGGTGATTTAATTCACGGTTGATGCTTATTTGAGCTTATTGATGCGTTTGGTGGTAATTTGTACCATTTTCGATCATTTTTATTCTGAATTTTTGTACACTTTCATATGTAATAAGTTCCTTCCCGGAGTTTACATTTGTGTTTCTAATGTGCATTTTAGTTTTATTTCTTCATGACTTGATCCCAAATTGAATTGTGATGAGAATGCGTAACTCTGATTTTGTTTCCTTGTTATTTCTAACATGTTTGTTGACTTGCGCAAGGGACTTTTAAAGCACTTTCAATTGATTACCTAAATTTTGGTTATTCGTTTAAAGCATGCTATGCCACTTTATTTGTGGATCGATTACGCTTCTGACGCGTTTGTCTATTGATTCTCATTTCATGAGATGCATGTACTGTTTTGTTTGTCTAGATTTGTGTTTCATACAGGTTCATTGATGGATATTAGGATGTGTCTTATACACATTCTCATTGCACTTTATTGATGCTTCGATGCATATTCTGACTATTTTGTCGTTGATGCTAGCTTGCACAAAGTTTTCCAGATTTATTCTGCTTTTGTTTGCTTGCTACAAACTTTTGTTCGTTTGGTATTATACTGATTCAGGTTTATTTTTCTGCATCATTTACCGCTTTCCTTGTCATGAGAAGCAATAATAGAGATGCATTACTAGGAGTCCCTATTTTAGTGGGCAATATGTTTATAGTCCTCAAAGGAGGCGATGTTTGTTCTGTTTAAATACCTCAAAATAAGGCGATGTTTTTGTTTGCAAAAGACTCCAAAATGGGCGACTTCTTGTTGTTTGTTTAAAGACCGCAAAAGGAGGCATTTTTGCTAAAGTCCTTAGAGTAGGAATTTTCTTTCCCCTTTTACACTGTGCTTGCTATCGAGTCAATAAGTGGAATAGAGGGTCCGCAATCGACCCCCACATATTCTAGTCTTTGTCGTTCCTAGCTCGCGATGTACGTTGATGCTTTGAACTGTGCTACTCTTGTTATCGAGTCGGTCAAGTGGAAGATAGGGGTCCGTATCCAACCCCCACACTTTGTCATTTTTTTGACGATATTATCTCACGTCACTCAACATTGATGCTCTGAGTTATTACTCGATGCCGGTGCTCGAGAAAATCAAGTGGAAAGAGTTCTTTATACCCACTTTGAGATCCATGTGACTCATTTGTTTGTTTCCAGCTCACACCCGATGTATTTTTTGGCTTCGTCTTGTTATTGTTTGTTTGCACCATGTGTTTATGCTTTTCATTAGGCTGTCACCTTTGCATGTTCCCTTAGGATGCACTTGTTTCGTTTTCGGTGCAAGTAAGACATTAGGATTGTAATTCATGTATGTTAACATAGGTAGAGATTTCCCTTTCAAACTCAACTATAGGATCAATCATTGTATGATAACATTAGGGATAGAGTTAGATAATATCCCTTAGATGTGTTCTTTTCCTTTTGCATCCTTAAGACTAAAACCTTTTTCTTGGCAAATGCATAAAACATCTAGCAACTCTTAAACCCTTTTTAAAGGTAAAAAAATATCAACCAATTCAATTTTTTTCTACCTTTGGACCTTTCTTCGAAACTCTCAAAAGGATGTGTTAATTCTACTATAAGCAATACGACGCGTAAATCCCCAAGGTCGGGTGGCACCGTGTCTACTTGCTAGAGCACAAATGTAGTATTATCCACCTTTAGTCACTTTTCTTTTGAAAATACATTTTTCAGGTAGAACATGTTAATTCACTTTTGTGCCAACGCATGAGTATCCAAAGGTTGAGCTGTGGCAAAAAGCGAAATTAATATTGTTCATAAAAAATATAAAACAAACAAAAACTTTTGAGTCAAATTATGACGTTTTGATTCCTTAAAGGGATACGTTGGCATTTGGTCGTGGGGCCCATGCGAGTGAAACTTTGTAAATATTCCTTCTTTTTCTCGTGTTTTCTTTTGCATGCATTCTCTCTTTTCATTTCTTTCTTAGCTCTAGACTTAGATTTGAACACACCCTTTAATTAGAACAATGAAAGTGGATCTCGTGGAGTACCACGGACGTGAGGGGTGTTAATACCTTCCCCTCGCGTAATCGACTGCCTTACTCGTATCTCTCGGTTGCAAGACCTTGATTTCACCCTTCTCAAGTTTACTCGATATTCACATTTCCCTTCCCGTGGGATAAAAAATGTTCGATGTCGACTTCATTGATTTTCTCTCGATGATTGTTCGGCCGGTTGTTTCAGCTGGCGGCTTCACTAGGGATATGTTGACCAATTGCTGGTCCATCCCAAAGTCACTCCTAGCTCTTGTTTTTCCTTTCTTTGAATGTTTATTTTTATGCTTTACAGTTTATTCGTTTGTACATGTGTATCTGAGCATATGTATGCATTGCATTTCATCGCATTCTATATTGGTTATCTGCTGTGCTGTATTGGTTTTCCATGTTGGGTGAATGTTTTTCTAATTAGGTAAAAGGCCTAGTAAAATGAGTTCAGAAAGAAGAAACACATATGCATTCCAGTTTAAGACACCTAACATAGAGAGTTTAAAAGCCTTAGGTGTCAAACTGACAACAATCAATCTAGACGCATTCAAAAAGAATTATGGGAAGATACTTGAACTTTTGGATGAGAAGGTGGATATAGAAGCACTTATTACCTTAGCTTAACTCTATGATCCTCCTCTGATATGTTTTTTACTTTTCTGTATTTCCAATTGACTCCAACTTTAAAAAAATTTGTGTGAATTCTAGGTCGTTATCTTAAGGATCATAGCACATTCACAAGTTTAGGTGAAAAACTCAACACCTAAATTAATATGAGCAACCATAAGTCTTGACATATTAACTTTATCATCCAAAAAAAATAGTGACACAATTTATTACCCGTTTACCTTATATTTCTGTATAAAATTATTTATTAAAACAATAAGATAAAGATAGGACCAATCGTATTCCAAATGAGAATAAAAATAATTGAGGTAACTTAGACTTCAAAAGACAACTAAAAATCTGTTGAAGTACAAAGAATAACCGAACAGGAACCAAATGATAAATAAAGGCAACAATATTGTCTATTTACTATTTTATTTTTTTTGCACGAGACAACTAAAAAAAATATTATTATAACATTTTGCACATTTAGGATAATTTATTTGAAATTTTCATAAATCAAATCAAATAAATAATTTCTCTCGTTACATAAAACCCGCAAAAAGAAGAATCATTTTAAAGAAAAATGTTATCATCCATTCCTACGTTTGACCAAATCCTTTAAATTTTATCAATATTTTACTAATTTATAAGCTTTTAAAAATTAAAATTTTAATGACTGGATTGACTTAAATTAATAACGTCAGAAACCATAATCACACATGGTCAAAATTTAGAGAGATCGAGAATGTATAGTTAAGCCTAATTTGAAACTATGAATTTGGATAAATAGTATTATCCTCTATCAAATTCAAGCTTTCGTAGTTCTATAGCGAGAATGTTGGAATTCTTATCCCACAAACGAAATAAATTGATATAGGAAAACAAATAAATAAATCACCAGAAATAAAACTTTTATTAAACTAAAAGCACTTTAACAATGGCATTACATAGCTTCTGCATCATTTTATGAAGAGTAAATCATAAACCATAGTATTAATATTTGTTGCGAAGATCAACGTCGTTGAAGAAGCATGTGATGAATGTTGTATAGTCATCATTTAATGATAACATGGAGAAAAATGAGAAGCGATATAATAACAACGAGAAACACCAATAGCAACAGAGTTCCAGGTACCGTAACAGCACCAATGAAAAATGGACCAAAAATAATTATTGCTACAATAATTAAAAATACAACAATTGAACCATGACCCCATACTTCTGGTTGCTTCATTTTTCAGATTAATATGTATTTAATAAAATGGTGATGAAATGTTCGATAATAGTGACAGGCCCTATTTATACTGTTGGTTGGAAATGTCACAACGTTCGGTGCTAAGGGGTATAACCGGAACAGTAACAACTTTCCATGATATGATGCAATTTAACGATATTAAATTCTACTCGGACTTAATTTAAAAGGTTAGAAAAAAATTAACATTTATTAATTTAACCAAAATGGAAGAAACTAGGGCTTGGCACTGTAATAATTATTATGATTCAAAAATTATTTAAATGATCATTTTTCTAAAAATATTTGAAATTTAAAAATGGAAAAACGTTTCGTTTAATTATATTATTAACAAAAAAAAAAAAAAACACACACATATATATATATATATATATATATATATATATATATATATATATATATATATATATATATATATATATATATATATATATATATATATATATATATATATATATATATTCAAAACGCATACAATAATTTTTTTTAAATAGTTAGTTTTTGTTTTAATTTTTACAGAAATTTTTTTCTTATTATTTCATAATAAAAATTATCCATTTAGTTTTAAATAAATAGTTAAATAATTCAATAGATTTTTTAAATTGGTTGATCCATTTTTAACTTTAAATGAATGGATTGAATTCAATCTATTAACTAACTGTTGAGTTTTTGTTAAGCAAGTTTTCCGGGAGCAATTGAGTGGATTAGTAGAAGTAGCAAGGCGACCGATCTCTCTAAGAGAAATCATAATTTAAGCTTTTAATCTAAACTTTGGTCGCGTACCATGGGAGAGATTTTAAGTTGGATCCTGCATGAGAAAACTCCAAGTCCCTATGTAGAGGTTATACATTAGGCTCGATTCACAAGACTACAAGTCCCACGGGGGATAATTTATGTTGAGTGTGACTGATGAGACTACAAGTCCCTCAGACGAGGCGTTGGGCCTTTTCTGTTGTGACTTCTATCAAGCCCACACACAAGACTTTAAGTTAATTCTCTTAGGCTATACTTAGGTCGCATCCCTTGGGAAATACTTTAAGCTAGATATCACTCGAGGAAACAACAAGTCCCTCAAATGATGTTATACATTTAGCTTCACTGAATATGCTACTATTCCATTATACAAGACTATATATTGAGCATGGATGGTGAGACTACAAGTACCTCTAGCGAGATGTTGGGCCTCTCAAGTGAGACTTCCATCAATCCCTCAGACAAGACTTTAAGTAAGTCTCTTAGGCTAGACTTTGTTCGCGTTCCTTGGGAGAGACTTTAAGATGAATCTCGCCTAAGGAGTCTCAAAGTCCCTTAGGCGAGGTTATACATTGAGCCTGATTGACGATACTATAAGTCCCTCGAGGGATACTATATTTTGATCCTGATAGTTGAGACTACAAGTCCCCCAGGAGAGGCATTGGACCTTACAGACTGAACTTCTATCAAACCCTCAAACAAGAATTTAAGTTAAGTCTTATGGGATAGACTTTGATTACGTCCCTTGGGCGAGACTTTTAATTGAATCTCGCCCGAGGAAACTCAAAGTCCCTCGGACAAGGTTATACACTGGTCATGACTGACGAGACTACAAACTCCTCATGTGAAACTGTATGATGAGCCTGACTAATGAGACAACAAGTCCCTCAGGGAAGATTATATGTTGAACCTGCCTAATGAGACAACTAGTCCCTAAAGCAAGGCTTTGTGCCTCTCGTTGGGAATTTAATTAAGCTCTCAGATAAAAAATTAAGTTTATTCTTTTAGGCTAATATTTTTGCACATTCCTTGAACAACACCTTAGACATGGTGGCACCCGACATATAGTATTGTCATATTGTATTTTAGTGCGGCAATGATCTTTCAATGGAAGTTCAGAGTAATCGTATAGCCTTAAGACGCGACAATAATCTTCTCAGGAAAGTCTAGCGTACTACCTAAGGAGGTGGCATGGATCTTCTTGTTGAAGTCTAATGTATTGCTGGAGGAGGCAGAAAGGATCTTTTTGAGGAAGTCCAACATTTTTGTGTAGTCTTTTAAGGCGACAATGATCTTCGCATGGAAGTCCATCATTTCCATATATTCCTTTAAGGAGGCAAGTATCTTCTCAAGGAAGTCCAACATTTTCAAATATCCCTTTAAGGCGGTTAGGATCTTCTCATGGAAGTCCAACATTTCTAGATAGCCCTTTAAAGAGGAATTGACCTTCTTATGGAAGTCCAACATACATGATACTGTAACCAAAATGTCTTCCATATTCATAAACATTCAAAGGTTCATAAATAGGCGAGCGACATACTCCTCAAAATTATAAATAGTCTAATTATAATATTATTTAAAATAGATAGAGTTCTAGGTTTTGGGTATTATACATCAATCCAACTCTTGCAGCTTGTATGCTTCATGTGGGAGCTTCTGGAATATGAGCTAAGGTCCTTCCTAGTTGACTTTAACTTTCCCTACTATGCAGAAAGAACCTCTAGTTTTAGCACCCAGTCTCCTTCGTGCATGTCTATTAGCCTTACTTTGGATTTGTATCTTCTAACGTCTTTATTCTTGGTGGAGAATTCTCGAACGCATCGATGTCTCTTACTTTGTCAACCAAATATGCGGTGCATTTCATACCTACACTGTTCAACTCCTGGTAGCATAATATCTGCCTCGAATACCATGGGGGAATGAGTCTCCTTGGAAGTTGAATTGATCATGGTGTGGTATGATCCTAATATCTCCCAGAGTAATTCAGCCGACAACCACTTAGAGTCACGAGCGTCTTCTTAATTCCCTATAGATCACTTTGTTTGTTTACTCCTTCAGTCACACTAAATTTGTGAAGGTGTGAAAGTGAGGTAGCAAGTGGTGGCACGTGGGAAAAGAATTTGTGAATTTGCAATTTTGCCAAAATGGCAAAAAATACAATTTCATGGGCATGTATAAATTGTGAGGTTTTGGGCCAATTCTGGCATGGATTCATTTTGTTGGGTTTGTACATGAGTGGTGCGCAAAAAATTGGAAAAATATTTGAAGGTTTGTGTAAAAAATCAAAATTGACACAAAGTTTCATGCATGAAAAATAACACAAAAAGCTGTCTTGGCCATTTCATTATGTCTCACTCATTTCTCAATATTTTGAAGCAAACTTAGACATTGTGTAAATCTGAGAGGATAAAGAACAAGTTTGATGTTGGAGATTTTTCAATTTGGAGCATGGAAGTCACTTGAAAATGAGCATGAACATTGGTCAAAGTGCTGAACGAAATGGTAAACAAAATGCCTTAAAAAGACTTTTCTTCCAAAATTCACAACGTGCTCAATTTTGATCCATTGATGATGAACCTTATATGGTTGGAAATATAAGGTAAAAATGTACAACTTTTATGTTGAGGTTGTTTTGATTTGAATCTTGGATCAATATGAAAAATGGCCATGAAGGTGCATGCAAACTTGCAACTTTTGGATACTTTAGAAAACCATAATTTTCTAAATTAGGTAAGTTTCTTCAATTCTTGATTTTTTTGATGAATCCCTTGACATTTCTTGGTCAAATTTATACCATAGGCCATATTTGACATGTTAAACACAATGTTGACCTCAGAAAGTCAGGAGTTGAATTTTTAACTGCATAGTTGACTTCTCACCAATTCAACTAATTCATTATCAATTGAATAATTTAAACTTTTTTTGATCAAAATTGATGAACAATCTTTCACCCATAGAAACTTAGGGACATGTATAAGACCATGGAGTCAAGTATTGCACAGAGGATCGGAAATAAACTGATTTTTCACAAACCCTAGTTTTGACTGAAAATGCTAGGAGATGATGTCTCAAGCTCAAAACCCTAATTCCTCTGGACATGATGGATAATCTCTTGAACAAATATGGCTTGTATGATGGTAAAAATATGATTCTTAAAGAACTTTTTCAAGAAATATGTCATATACTTCAATAATCAAAACCCTAACACAATAGCCAATGGATAGGAGAAATGTGATTCACATTCAAAAACCCTTGCAATTCTCAATTCTATGATGAAAAAATAAATAAATAGAGATGTCTTGAGGCATTATAATCCATTTTTATCTTGTTTTACCAAAATAATGGGGATATTGGATCATCCTTGCAACTGATTGACAATTCAACCATCTTCTATTGCTTGAAGAAGACCATGAAGACAAGAACACTTTGATCCCATCTCAAACGCATGAATGTGTATATTGAAACATAAACAATTTAATTTAAAAAGAATAGGGCAAATTTTTAGGTGCAACAAATATGTGGGAAAACAGTCATATGATCTCTAGGGTTTTGATCCTCTATTCTTCTAGTACAAGTTCAAATCATCGTTTTCTTTGTGATATGCCATGAAACATATATTACCTTCTTTCTTATATGAGGATTCCAAGTCATGTTATCCTAATATATGTAGGTCTTTTTGCCTCTCTTTAAGGTTTCTTGAATCTTCTCTCACTTTTCTTTCTTCTCTGGTTCTAGTTTTCAGGTTAATTTGATCTTATATTCCATTTCTTTCCACATTGATTGCATGTAAGAATGAATGATGATATTTCTTCACTTCTCTTATCAAGCTTTGAGTATTGTTTTTTAATCCTTAAGAATTTTATAAACATGAGTTCCATTTCTCATTAATTTTGCTTTCTTCATCTTCATCTTCTAATTTCAGACCTTAAATGTTTGTGAATTTTAGCGCAAGATTTTTCCGCATCTTTTTGTTACCTTCTCCATCATTAGTAATTCTCTTCAGCTTCATATAATGTTCCTACAATTTACCAAATAAAGTAGGCAATTCAATGGATTAATACTATGTAGATTCAAGAATTGCAATGACAGTAGGTTTCCAATTACAATTTAAGCATCTAAGAGTTCTCAAGTGGTTAACATATGAATGAAACATTTTTGCATGTCATAAATACTCTCTTCAAGTTTCATATTAAAGAGCTCATTCTCATGGGTCAATGAGTTCAACATCAACCACTTTAACTTATGTGTTACTTCATTGGTAACTTGGAGGTTTCCTGCATTTCTTTTTCAGTCTCACAATGAGAAAAGCGCAAAAATTCATCAAGACCGAGAGTGAAAATTATGATAGTTTTATCTTTCAAACTACGTTGCACTTTTCTCTTTCTTATTTAGTACAATCATCTTCACTATCTTTGTTCACCACGACATCATTAACTTCATGTGTGGGAAAAATATATCTTCTTCCACAACCTTCCAAATACCATAATCCATCCCCTTATTGAAGATTCTGATTTTCTCTTTCCATAAACTATACAATTCCCTATTAATGGATGGAGGTTTTTTTAGTGAATCACCTAAATTCATTTTCTTTCATCTGAGACGATTAGTCTTTATCAAGAGTTGGGCTATTATGGAACTTGTTAAACAAGTGTCTTCAAGCACAAGAGAGGTGAATTGTGGTATTCAAAAATCGTGATTAAATTAGAGTTAATTATTTAAAACAACAATTTGTGTTAGTATAATTAAAACCTAAAATAAAATCAGTGGAAAACGAAAGGAAGAAAAATAAAAAGGAGAGTAAATGATTGAAAGTAAAGAGGATATTGAGGTTCATGCGATCTCCTAGCCTACTTCTCTCCCCGATAAAAACTTCTTGAGAATTCCACTAATAAAATAATTTAATCTTTTCCCAAGATATGCCCAAGAACCTTATTAAAGGCGAATGATACAACTACAACCAACATTTTAAACATTATTAAACAACAACAATATTAAACATTTTACCTGATACAACTAAAATAACAACAACAACAATAACAATATTAAACATTCTACTTGATACAACTACAACTAACATTAAACCATTTTAATAAGAAATTACTAGATAAAATATTACATTAAGAAACTAACTTTGAAATATTTTCCAACTCTTTCTTTCACTATCATTGTTTTCAATATGTTAAGTTTAAATTTCAGCACCTTGCATCCAAAATGAATAGTTGTGGCATTCACGTTTTGATTGGCTAGTGAGAGTTTCACGTGGATCACTAATGTTTCATGTGGATTGATGAGTTGGAAATGTCTTGACCATTGTTACTTTATAAATGAACGACAAAGATTCATTACTTAATTTTTTCATCAAATTGGTCATAAATAAAAAAATTAAAAAAATAAAATACGCTACTTTACCCCTCAGTTTTTAGAAAAACCGAGGTAATAGGTCATAATTTTTTTTAAATAAAATTACAACGTAATATTGGTCATGGGTTCGATCCCCAACAACTGGATTTTTTTATTTATTTTTAGAACTACGCTACTTTTTACCTCAGTTTTTAACAAAAACCGAGGGGTAAAGTGCTGTTAAAAATTTTAAAAAATTAAAAAGTGATAAAGTATAGTTGCTGGGGTTCGAAGACGCGTCCTCTAAATACTTTTCCCCTTGGTTTACAACAAAATCGAGGAAATATATAGTATTTTTTATAAAAAAATTAAAATGTGACGCGTCTACGGTTTACACTTCGGATTTTTATTGGGTGAGGTGAAATGTTCCATAATAAAATTTATTATTTATTGTAGTGATAATTAATTTTGAAGAAAGAAACTATTCAAAGAGATAAATATGTTACTGAGTTTGTGGATCAATGTGCTTGTACATATTGCAGCTAATGATGCCTTGATCCCTTGAGTGATCATAACGGTTTTATGATGACTTCAAAGTTCAATTTGATGGTGACTCTGATGTTCGGGTTTGATGATGACTTTGTTGGTGCTTTGCTCGAACATGTTGATCCCTAGTAATAACTTTCCAGTTGTTTCTGACGATGTTGCTCATCGTGAAGTTATATCAAGCCACATTAGCAAGAAGATTTAATATTCTAATAAAGTGATAAATTCAAAGATAAAGTAGAATGGATCTTGAAGCATCAAAGTTGTGAAACAGAGGAAGTGTGAAAGCTTGCATGGTTGTTCATATGCTTAGCATAGTGTCTGAGTGACCATAGTATTGTAAAAATGTTAGGGTAACTCATAAGTTTCTAAGGAAAATATCACATACACAGAAAATATTTTTGAGGACCCTATATTTTTTTATTAAATCACCATAAAATGCTTTTTTTTTTGCATATAGGTAATAGATTACAAACCTAAATAATTCTTTTGAGTGAAAAGTACACTGGATAATGAATTTTCCATTAAATCTAGTTGATTATCATAGTTATAATGCTTCATAATCGATTATTAGGGTTGATTCTTGATTAATACCGATACAATTTAAAAACTTTCCATGTTTACACTATATAATTGATTATCCCTATGGCATAATCGATAATGAGCATTAAAAATCTCATGGATCATTTTTATTTTAAGCTAGATTTTCTCCTATATAAGGAGGCAGGCTCCTCACTATTTCTCACACCATCATTTCGAAATTTAAATCATTCTTCTATAATTTAACATCTCTCTCTTTCTCTCTTTATCTCTCTCTATTATATTCTTTCTTTCACTAAAAATTGTCTTAGTGCCTTTGTAGGAGAAATACATTTGTTAGGTTTTAGTTGTACTAGTGTTCAACTAATTTATCAAGAGTTCAATTGTCTTGATGTTTCTCTTGTTAGGTTATGGGGGTTATCCTGGTAAATCCTAGGTTTGGTTTCTAAGATCAACCACTCCAAATCCTGTTCTTTGTTTGTGAGTTTAACTTGTGAAAAACTCCATTTTTTGTTTAAGGGATCAACTTGTGAAAATCTCTCATTTTATTTTAATAAGGTTCTTAGGCATATATTGGTAAAAGATTAAAATATTGTATTAGTGGAATTCTCAAGAAGTTTTTATTTGGGAGAGAAGTAGGCTAAGAAATCGCATGAACCTCTATATTCTCTTTACTTTCAATCATTTACTCTCCTTTTTATTTTCTTCCTTTCATTTTCCACTAATTTTATCTTAGGTTTTAATTATACTAACACAAATTGTTGTTTTAAATAATTAAATCTAATTTAATCACGAGTTTTGAATACCACAATTCACCCCTCTTGTGCTTGGAGACACTTGTTTAACAAGTGCCATAATAGCCCAACTCTTGCTAAAGACTAATCGCCCCGGATGGAAGAAAATGAATTTAGGTGATTCACTAAAAAAACCTTCATCCTTTAATAAGGGGATGACTTATGGTATTTGGAAGGTTTTGGAAGAAGATCTATTTTTGCCACACATGAAGTTAATGGTGTCGTGGTGAACAAAGATAGTGAAGATGATTGGACTAAAGAAGAAAGAGAAAAGTGTAGCTTAGTTTGAAAGCTAATACTATCATCATTTTCACTCTTGGTCTTGATGAATTTTTGTGCTTTTCTCATTGTGAGACTGAAAAAGAAATGTGGGACACCTCCAAGTTACCAACGAAGTGACAAATAAGTTAAAGTGGTCGATGTTGAACTCATTGACCCAGGAGCATGATCCTTAGAATGAAACTTGAAGAGAATATTTTTGACATGCCAAAATGTTTCATTCATATGTTAATCACTTGAGAACTCTTAAATGCTTAAATTGTTGTTGGAAACCTAATGTCATTGTGATTTGTGAATCTATGAAGTTTTAATCCATGGACTTACCTACCTTATTTATTAAATTGTAGGAACATGAGATGAAGCTAAAGAGACTTACTCATGATGGAGAAGGTAACAAGAAGATGCAGGAAATTCTTGCGCTAAAAGTCACAAACACTAAAGATATGAAATTAGAAGATGAAAATGACGAAAGCAAAAATAATGAATACATGGAACTCATGTTTATAAAATTCTTAAGGATCAAAAAACAATACTCAAATCTTGAGAAGAAAAGTGAATAAATATCATCATTCATTCCTACATGTAATCAACATGGAAAGAAAGGGAATATAAGATCAAAGTGACCTCAAAACTAGATCCAAAGAAGAAAGTAAAATCAGAGAAGATTCAAGAAACCTTAAAGAGAAGTAAAAAGACCTACATATCCTGGGATAACATGACTTGGAATACTTATATAAGAAAGAAGTAAATATATGTTTCTTAGGTTAACATTATGTTCAACATGTCAAATTTGGCCTATAGTAGAAATTTGACAAAGAAATATCAAGGGATTCATCTAAAAAAATCAAGATTTCAAGAAACTTACCTAATTTAGAAAAAATAGGGTTTTCTAAAGTATCCAAATGTGGCAAGTTTACATGCATCTTCATGGCCATTTTTCATATTGATCCAAGATTCATATTAAAACAACCTTAACATGAAAGTTGTACATTTGTACCCTATCTTTTCAAACATATAAGGTTAATCATCAATAGATCAAAATTGAGCAAGTTATGAATATTTGAAGAAAAGTCCTTTTTAAGGCATTTTAATTACCATTTTGTTCAGCACTTTTAACCAATGTTCATGCTCATTTTCAAGTAAATTCCATGCTCCAAATTGAAAAACCTCCAACATAAATCCTATTCCTTATCCTCTAAGCTTTCTAAAATGTCCAAGTTTGCTTCAAAATATTGAGAAATGAGTGAGATATGGTGAAATGGTCATGGAAGCTTTTTGTGTTATTTTTCATGCATGCAAGTTTGTGTCAATTTTGATTTTTTGCACAAACATTCAAATTCGTTGCCAATTTTTTGTACAACACTCATGTACAAACCCAACAAAATGAATCCATAATAGAATTGGCCCAAAACCTTAAAATTTGTACATGCCCATAAAATTGTATTTTTGGCCATTTGGAAATATTGCAAATTCACAAATTCTTTTCCCACGTGCCACCACTTGCCACCTCACTTTCATCCTCTCAAAACCAGATCATGCACCTCTGCTCATTTTTTAAGTTTTCTTCATTTCTCTCAATTCCTTTGAGGATGCTTTAATTTCATGGTTGATTCATCACCTCTAGAGTTCAAGGATCAAGGTTATTGGGTTTCTTTGTTGCTAGAAGTGGAAGAAGACAGTGGACCATACTCCCACTTGGTAAGAGTTCTTGACTTTCTATGACTTTCATGCTTATATCTACATCCATTTTTGAAGTGATAATTTTGTTCATATATTGTTCCTGGAAGTCTTGAAATTATGGCACACCTTAATTGTTTGATTTGAAGCTTATGTGATTTTTGAAGTTTTGAAGTTTTTGAAGTTTTGAAGTTTATGGAAAAAATGTACGCTAGGGCAAGCCTTTCACGTTTTTGCTGGTTATAATGGTTGTTTGATTGATGAAGATGATGTGTTGGCAGCGCTTGATTGGTCAGTTTCGTTTTTTTGTTATTTAGTGCCTTAAGTTGGACCATGACGAATTGATACATATCACATGCATTTTGTACATTTTATTTTATTTTATTTTATTTTATTTTATTTTATTTTATTTTTATTTTTGTTTTATGTTTCCTATTTTATTAAAATACATTGGATTATTCAAAAACTATAAAAATATTCATGAACGTATTTTAACGTCTTATTTAATTTTCTATGAATTTTATTTTCATTTTTTATTTGTTTTGATATTTATTTTTGATTTTACCATGATATGTGTATAATTTGACCTGGTTTGTACATTAGGGTTTTATTCATGATCTTTCCCAATTGATTTTGATCCCAATTTTTGTACACATGTATATAGGTCCTTTGATATTTTATTTGGTATTTTTATCATTATTTTTGGACCATATTTGATACATTTTTGAAGCTTACTTTGTATGACTTGTGTTTATGTGTTGGCCTAATGTTTCATATTGTTTGAACATCTTTTGCACACTTTCCTAGGCATACTTTTAGGACACATTGAGCTTCGGACCTCTCCTTGCTATGTCTAATTTTTCATAATTTTTGTATGCTTCTAAATATTTTTATTGCACATACCCTTTGAGAACACTTTAGAGCACTCACTTGCCTCTGACTTCACTAGTCTTTCATGATTTTTAAATCTTTTTTTCAAGCCTCCTAACTATTTTCTATAGTGATCCAATGCATGTCTCTTTATATGAACATTTGTGTTAATTCTTGAAGTGTTTAGGGTTTCACTTGTGCAACCATTAGGGGTATTTTTTTCCCATTTATGCTCACTTTTTTACCATGTGTTAGAGCCTTCTCACTTTAATTTATGGGTCCTTTCATGCACCTTTACTTGTGTTTGTAATTGTGTGAAGATGGACATGCATTTTTGCCTAATTTTGCCTTTATCCTTTGAGCTTTCTATGCTTATTTATTCTTAATGCTTGTGATGCTTGAGTGTGTGATATTATATGTCATATGTCTTTGACTTGTGTGGTTTGACACCCTCTTATAAGAACAAGATTTGGTTCTGCAATATTATCTCTGAGTTTTGATGATACCAAATGAGTATATTTGTATGAACAATTTTGATACTCTAATGTTTGTTATTGTTGAGTAGTTAACAAACATGTTCTGCTTTGGATGGATGGCATGGCCAAGACATTATAAGAGAATTGATTCCGCTTCTATGCTATACAAGTTATGTTAAACTGTAGCAAGACACTCCCGAAGGCTCTGAAGTGTAAGCCCTGATATTTGTCTAAAGAAAACAGTCAGAAGATCTGAAGACAGAAGTTGTTACTTACGTCTAGATGCTGAAGACTCACATTTCTAAAAGACAACGTGTTGCAAAGAAATAAAGTTAGAAGATCTGAAGACAAAGTTTCTACTGAAGTCCAGATGCTAAAAAATTATTTTCTAAAAGACAACTTGTTTCAAAGAAGACAAAGTTAAAAGATCTGAAGATTGTGTTTCTAACTGAAGTCCAAATGCTGAAGACTTTGTGTTTCTAATAACAAGGTTTTGAAGACAAGGATTCTTAAAGAACCAAGTGCTAAAGATTCTAAAGACAGAAGGCCTGAAGATTCCAAAACTTGAAGTTCTAAAGGTCCAAGGTTATTTACAACAAGTTTTCAAGACCAAGTGCTGAAGACTCTAAAGACGCAACTCTTAAGGCTCTAAAGACTTGAAGCTCTTCTAATCCAAGGTTCACTACAACGGGTTCTCACGACCAAGTGCTAAAGAATATGAAGACACAATTCTAAAGATTATAAAGACTTGAAGTTCTGAAGACCTTATGTTATGTTACCACTTATAACCTAATGCTCGCAGAAGCCTCTGAAGTGAAGAAAGAAAGAATATAACGGTAACATGGTACAATAGTACACAATATGAAAAAAGCCTTATTCCACTACCTCTCCACTAACTTGAAGTGTGGAAGAGATAAGGGTGTTGCATTACTATTTGTAATGACTCTTTTTCAAATAACCAATGGCTCTATTTTGCTTGGCTATATAAGAAAAGAATCGTATGTTTAAACATATTGGTTGGTTGGTTGTTTGCTCAAAGCTGTAAGTTGCCAGTTGCAAGTTTTTGATGTTCAATGTTCAAATGGAAAGATGTCATTATTAGAACATAAACAAAAAGCTATCATCCACTATAAAAATAACAATAATTTTACAAGATTTTATTCAAATCACCAATCATATACGTCTTGGAAGAATTATGAAAAGCAAGGAGCTGTTTCTCATATCTTGCTTAATGAAGAAAGAAGATAAAGATGAAGAATTCTACAAGATGTCATTAAAATAATTAATCATATACATCTTGACATAATTATGAAGAAGCAAGGAGTTGTTGCTCATAGCTTTCTTAACGATGAAGATGAAGACAAAAAGACTACAAGATGTTACACTTAATTTAGATTTTATTCATCATTGTAGAAATATGTAAAACACAAGAGTTTTTTCTCAGATTGTGTTATTGCGTAAGGTCTTCATGTAAATTGTTTGTACACAAGAGTTGTTGCTCAGAATTGTGTCAAATAACATGTACTTAAACTAGGAGTAATCTGCTTGATAAGAAGAACTCATGTAATCTCCAGAAAAAAATTCTATTTAGAATTGGTTGGTTCCTCAAGTGATCGAGTGCAGATCAGAAGACTTGAGAAGACTTTGGCTGTGGCCACCGTAGATGAAATCCTGGTAGTAGATTCTATTGGGTCAATGGTAGTCACATCTCAAAGGGGATTGAGTGAAGGTCAACCTTCTGAAATCACTGATGGATATCATTGGAAGGAAATCCTGATAGGAGATTTGGGAGAATCATATTTTGTTGGTTCAATGAACGTTATATCTAGTTTGGATCCCTTAACTCATCATTGGATGTTAGTCACCGGCGGTTTCCCATGAAATTGTAATCAAACTGGTTATAGTGGATTATGTCCTTTAGATCAAGGGTAAATCACCTAGGAAGGGTGAAGTGGACTAGATTGGGAGTTTCTCAAGTGAACTAGGATATATCGCGTGTTCTAGTTTTGTTTATTACTTAGAAGTAACATTCAGAAGCATTTTTCAATGAACAATGCTTAGAATCAAAATTTATACAAGAAAGAAAAACCAAATTTAACCCCCCACCTTTCTTGTGTTTTTATTCACACCTTCACCTCTTACCATGATTCCTATTCATCTATCCCTTTCTTATAACTTGTGTGCCATTAAGAGCATGTTTAAGTCTTGGTTTTCTTCACTACTTGTCTCTATCCTTGAGAATGTTTTGCCATGATGCTTTTATGATGTCTTGAGGTATCTTATGTGTATTAACACCATGTATTAGCTTCTGACTTCACTCATTTCAATGCTTAAAGCTATTTCTAATTGCTCACACACTTGTATTCACTTCATTTCACAACTTCGAATGAAACTTGTGCACTTTTAGTGTTTGTACCTTGATTTCAATGCTTAATTAAACTTCTTCTTGATCATGATATTTTTAATAATTGAATAACATGTCTATGTTTGTCTCTCCTTCTTCCCATATCCCGTATCTTTCAACTTTTTTTCTTGTTAGCACTTCATGAGGACTTATGTCCACTTAGATTTCTTTGTGATCCTTTCCTTGTGAGATTTTAATAATTCCCAAGCATGTTTGTATGATGATGATAATTTCTTTGTGTGTTTTATACTTACTTGGATACTCTCACATATCTTTAATTTCACTTCACTTTCTTTTACCATGATAGGTTAGGCATTTGACATATAAGATTTCACTTGTTAATGTGCTTATTTGTGTGACTTCTCTTGTGACTTTTAAGTCCATCCATATTATGCATGACCCTTAGGAGATTATTTGGCATGTTTATGTTTTTGTTTGGATTCAACATTGTTTCCCTTTGCATGTACGCTACTTGTTTAGGACTTAGGTCCATTCTTGCAACTTATTTAAGTTTCATCTCCTTCCACTATGCTTGCTTATCTTAATTAAGTGATGTTTGCTAACATGTATTATTTTGTGATGACTTTGTGATGTCTTACAGCTTGTTTAGACTTATTTTTCCATCTCTTGTCTCTTATTTAATTGATGCTTTGACATTGTTTTAAGTTGTGACTTCTAAATTGCTTACTTGCACTTCTACTTGCCTAGTTACGTGATTTCTTCTTCTTCATGACCCTTAATGCCATGATTAGGGTAGATTAAGTCATATAACATGTTAGGAACAGAACCTTCATGATATTTTTCTAGTGCTTTCATGCCATGCCTTCTTGGTTATTCAACCATCGCTTCTTTGTCTCGCTTCCTTACTTGTCTAAGTAAGATACTTCTTAGATTAGGAGATGTCTATCTCTTGCATTCCTTATCTCTTTTCTTCTTTAACTTTTATTTTTGATTGATGTATTTCCATATCTCTTTAATTTTGGTTACTTGATTAGGTATCTACCTATATGCATTTTTGTTTGATTTATGGCTATCTTCTTCTTTACTTGATTCTTGATGTGTTGCCATCTTTGCTTCTTTCCTATTTTGATTTTTGCTTGATGTTTTGCCATCATCTTTCTTTACTTGTGATTGATGTATTTCCATATCTTATTTTATCTTTCCTTGATGATATGATATCTTGGTTAAGTGTTTATGTGCTACTTGCTTATTTAAGTAGGTGTTTTATTTAGGTATTTTGTCTAAGTTCCTAATTGAGATGTTTGCTTTATTTCATTGTCTTGTCTAAGTGTGATTTATTGCATCTTCTTCTTCTTATTCTTATTCTTCTTCTTCTTCTTATTCTTCTTCTTCTTCTTATTATTATTATTATTATTATTATTATTATTATTATTATTATTATTATTATTATTATTATTATTATTATTATTATTATTATTATTATTATTATTATTATTATTATTATTATTATTATGATTATTATTATTATTATTATTAATATTATTATTATTATTATTATTATTATTATTATTATTATTATTATTATTATTATTATTATTATTATTATTATTATTATTATTATTATTATTATTATTATTCTCCTCTCCTTGAGAGATTTGCATGCTCCCCACAGGATCCTTAGTTAATTCTTATCTAAGATTGAAGTAAATAGATCTTAGGATTGCTTTCCATACATGACAATATTAGGTAGACATCCCTTATCCTAACTTTAGGTCCACAAGCATGACAACAAGTAGGATTGAGATCCCCTTTTGTTTAGTCTTCCCTCTTTTGCATTCATTTAAAACTAAAACTTCTTTTCTTATAAAAAATCCAAAAACACTCTAACATTACTCAAATTCTTTAATAACTAAAGGAAAAGTATTTAGATCCCCTACCTTCCGAGGGACCATATAACATATTATCCATAAAAAACACACAACAAACTAAAACACCTTTTTATGTGAACTATGAATGCTCCAATCTCTCTTTGCATGAAGAGAGTACGTAGGCACAATGCAACTAATAATTTTTTTTTTTGTATAAACTTTGCATGCATTCCCTTAGGATTAAGCTTTATATTTTTACACACCCTTTTATTAGAATAAAACTTGAGTGGATCCTTTGGAGTACCACAAATGTGAGATGGGGTGGGGTTTTTCTAGAAAACATGCCTTCAATCTACCTGGTTTTCTTATTCATATGTGATCTGGACCTTTGATCCTGTTACTTTTGACCTGGTTCTGTTGACAAGACATCAGTTATTCAGTTGTTGGAACCTTGATCCCATTGCATTCATAAACATTGTTGATAGCATTATTTCTGACATGCATTTTCTTATACTTCTAGGTTTTCTATTCTTTGAGTCTAGTTGTTAAGCCTTTGAAGATGGACACTGAAATGAAGAGAAACTACATATATCACATCATCTACAAATTCCCACAGCCAACTCTAGGTGATCTTGTCAAGTTAGCTAAAAGATCTTCTACTAAGAATCTTGAGACTTTCAAGAAAGAATATGGAATAATTTTTTATTATTTTGAATCTCCACTTAGTGAGTACCAAAGGGATGTCATCCACACCTTGTTACATTTCTTTGATCATCCTCTAAGATGTTTTGTGTTCCCAAATTTCTTGCTAGCTCCTACCTTGGAGGAATATTCCATCATCCTGAATATTCCCATCTTGTACCAGGTACCTTTCAATGCTTCAATTGAGTAGCCTACCTCAGATTAGATTATTGTTGCTCTTTATTTGAGCGTATCTATTGTGGAAGCCAACATTAGCAAAAAGGGAGAATTCTTTGGTTACCATTTGAGCTTTATGTTGAAAGAGGCTCATGCCAAGGCTGATAAGGATGATTGGAAAGCTTTTAACGCCATGCTAGCTTGTTTTATTAATGGGATTATATTGTTTACCAATATGATGAAATTCATTGACCTGAATGCTATTTCTATCTTTATCCAAAGAAATCATGTGCCAACTCTTTTCGGAGATGTTTATAACTCTATCCATTCCAGAAGTTATAAGAGGAAGGGTGGTGTTATTAATTATTGTGCTTCATTGCTTTATGCATGGTTCAGAAGTCATCTTCCTTTTCGAGAAGCTTTTATGGATACTAAAGATATTTTGACATGGGCTCAAAAGCTGATGGGGCTCACCTATAAAGATATTGTATGGTACAAGCATAGTTTGTCCAGACTAGAAAGCGAAGAAGTAATCTTTAGCTGTGGGGAATTTTTTAATGTGCAATTATGGGTTAAAGACGAGGAATCAATTATAACCCAACTCTTTCCAGTAGGAAATTGGGGTATGCCCTTATGGTCCCACTGAAGTAGTTGAATTGTCACTAGGAGGGGGGGGGGGGGGGGGGTCTTAATAGTGACCATTTTTAAATGTAAGTTTAAAAAATTGAATAAGAAAAAGATTTGAGTAGACGAGGAAAGTAAATAAAACACACAACAAGTTTATCATGGTTCCCCAAAGTTGGTTAGTCCAGTCCTCACACACTGAGATTTTTCATATTCCTCATAATCTATTCTTTTTAAGAATAATTGTGGTAACCTTTTTCCAAGCCTCAAAAGTCTTTACAAATACTAAAGAATCTTTCTTTAGATTTAAATTACACTTCCTTTTCACATTTATTTTTATATCACTTGAGAATATACAAATAATAATTTTAACAAATTGAGATTCCAGCTTTCTTGTAATTCAATTGATTGATTCTTTTTTGAGATAGGATAACCTATTTATAATCTTAATTTGAAATACCCGTTGAGAGGTAATTACGATTTCATTATACTTTTTTGATGAGCCATCCATAACTAATGTCAAGGGTGAAGCCTCAAGGCAAGTGACAAGAAATAGCCATTAAATATTTTACTCATCTTTATTTTGTTATTATGAGGAGACATATTTGGATCAAGTGAGTCTTCTTGTTTATGAAGATGACGATGTCATTAAAAAAAAACTAAGCTAACATATGAGTTACGTTCATCACCTCGATTCTTTGATGACATGTCTACACACTTAATGGAAAATGTTAGATAAAACAAGAATGATTTATTAACCTCGAAATTATGAGATTTTCAACATTCTCCCTCTTTTTGAGGATGACAAATATAAATGGATTTTTGTTTTTATATGCATATGAGCTCCCCCTGTAAATAAGATTCTAGATCTTGTTTGTAGATTAATGTATGCATAGTATGCTCCCCCTGATTATATGCATGATTTGTATCCTAGAAATGTTGGAGAATAATACTTGGTTAACAAAAAAAACATATAGTCCTCTTTCACATATTAAACATAGGTGCATACAGGATTATAGCTCTTGTAACTAAAGATGCATCAAAGCCTAAAGGCTATATTGAGCAATGGAAAAACAAAAAGTAAAAAATTCCCTACTAAGTGCTTTGAAGGTTCATCACCAGGTGATGCTTAGTAGATTAGTAGCAAGCCAATAAGACTTAAATAATACTCCCCCTTTTGTCATCAGTAAAAAAATATAAGGGGGAAAACACGCCAACGACTTAATCTCCTGCAGATTTGTTGGATGGATGAAGAAAAGGAAATTCAAACTCAAGAATAGTTGGAGGAGGAATGTTAAGAAAAAACCTTGGAGGAATACATTTGACTGCCAATCGAAAAAGGCCTGAGTCTGCCTTCCAATGATGACAATTGATTTTTGTAAAGCAGTGAAATTGTCATGAGTTAGGGAGCCACCAGTAGTTTGAGGGTTTGATCGAAATGGTTGAAAAGTGGGAGGAGTTATTTGTTCAGTGGTGTTGAGGAACAAGGATGGGTTGAGAGAACCAAAAGGCTCTAAGGGAGTGGTTCTAAAAGTGTTAAATCTTTAAGGAGAAGAGTTATATGAGTAGTAGATTGGAGAAATGTAAGAAACTCATTTAGAGAGTTAGCAAAACTGGTTTCACCTATTTGAGGAGAGGAGAAGAGTCCAAAGGGATATTGAAAGTCCAAGTGTTGTTAAGTGGTAGGTATTGCTGATGAGGATTTCTAGATGATAGTGGGAAATAGGTTGAACAAAGTTTCTATGTTAGGGTCAAATCCACTTGAGAGGGTGATTGACTGAGTTGAGGGGATCATTTGTTGATGGAAATGTAATAAGTCCAGGTTGCTATCTAGAGGTGTTGTTGTTTGAGTTGAGATTAAGTTAAGGTCAAGGTTTGGTAAGGATGGTGAGTAATGAGACTGCATAGAGGAGGAGTCAAAGATAGTAGAATGAGGATAGGTTTATTCTAATGGATAGTTTTCATTTTGGAAGGTATTAAAACTAACCACTTATGTGGAAACAGGAACCACAATTTGAGGGATAGAGATATCATCTACAACTTGAGTGGATAATTCAGTAGTTGAAAAGGTAATAATAGTAGTTCATTTAGGAGTTGTTTCTTGTAAAGCAGGAATAAGAGTAGTAACAAAGTTGGTGGTGGCAAAAGGAGTGATGTCAATCTGAAGTGTTTCAGTATGAAGTGTTGTTTCTAAAGGAAGTTGTTCATTTATGGGACTTACAAGGGATGTTTCAATGATGGGAGCAGATGTTGAGTTATCAGAGGAGGGGTCCTTGGTTTGAGAACTTGTTTGAGGTGTTTCTGATATTTTGGTTTTCTTTGTTGAAACATTAGGAGTTGGTTTTCATTTGCGCTTTTGAGGAGATAGAAGGATTGGGACATGCTTTTTCTTAAGCCCCCTTCCATGATAACACCTTTGCCTTCAAAAGGGGTTTTAGTTTCAAGAGATACACTAAAATAGGTAAAATCCAAGGTAAGTAATTTTACATAGGGAGCACTACGTCCCTTTTTGTGTGCATGTTTGATAAAGTTCAGGATTAAATACCCAAGGTTCAAAGGGATTCTGTTTAGGATGTGGTAAATGACAAGGACATCAAGCCATGTAACTTTTCCATGGCTGCCAGCTCGAGGGATAATGTTGTGAACAATCATTTTCTGGATAATGCGAGGTAAGGGTTTAAGATTGGATGACACAAGTTTGATGAAAAGTGCAAGTAAAACTCGATCATATTCAGTGTCATAGATGGAGACCCAATCATTGTCAAATAAGTGAACACCAGAGTCATGGATTTCCAATATTTCGCAAATGAGAGATGAGGTGCGACTTATGATTTTACCTTTAGAGAAGTTGTGAGAACTTCATCAGATTTTTATGAAATCAGAGTGGAATAGAAACTTTTCACCAGCCTGGGGTATGTGTTGACTTTTAGGGTTAACATATTTTCCCATCCTTGAAGAAATATGAATTCTTCAAGATTGTATCCTCTGGTGGTGAAGCTCTCAAAGTGCATGTGTTTTCCAGGAATGACACAAACTCCACGCCATTTTGTGTTGAAGAGATGAAGGCCCTCCTTGGTGGAGAAGATAAGGTCTTAAGAGGGATTAATGAGTTGGTCTTCAGGGAATGGTTCACTGTCTGATTCATCTGAATCATTTGTGTTGAGTTGTGGTACTTTGGATTTTTCAAGTCTTTTGGATTTTCTAATACCAGAAGCTTTTTGGAGGAGGGTTGGGTTATGGTTAAGAGATGGAGGTGGTGGAGGAATGAAGTTAAGAGGTTGTTCATCCAGGATGATTTCTGTAGGTTATTTTGAAGAGGACATTTTTGTTTTCTTTTTTTAAGAAAAAAGTAGGGAGAGTTGAAGAGATGATGTAGTGGATGTGAAGAAGTATGAATGACATTATGTTGTTCTTATAGAAAACCTAGGTGTGAAGGGAAGAAGTGAAAGAACAAAGTGATAATGATGAAGTGCAGAGAAAAATATTGAAAGGTGTGAGAAGTGATACAGGGTGGAACATGATGTGCCTTGGAGAAGGAAAAAAGAGAAAGATGCTACTTCCATTAAATTAGCCGTGCACTTTTAGGGCAAATGATGAGACATAAATGTGATTTGAATAGTGAAGCATTTAATGAGAAGTGAAAGTGTTGTCAGTGAAGGAATGACACATGCAAAGAAACTATGTGGCCAAGTGTTATCTTAGTTAATGTTTACTCTTTTAGATAATGAAGCTTCATATTGATTATGAAGACTTTTCAATATGAGGAGTTACTGGGAAGGCATATGATAGCCAGTTTTTCTTTTAATAAATTAAACCTGTCCTTAAGTAAGGGTTTGGTAAATATGTCAGCTAGTTGATTTTGTGTCTACAAAAATTAATTGTATGTGAAATTTTTGAGTATGATTTCTAATAAAGTGATGCTTAATTTCAATGTGTTTTGATCGAGAATGTTGAATGGGATTTTTTGATAAATTAATTGCACTAGTGTTGTCACAAAAAATTGGTACCTTTGAGTATTGGAGAGAATAATCTTTTAGTTGGTTTTGAATCCAGATTATTTGAGAGTAACAACTTGCAGCAGATACATATTCAACTTCAGTTGTAGATAAGGCAATGGTGTTTTGTTTTTTGCACGACCATGTAGTTAGGGAATTCCATAGTATTTGACATGCACCACTGATGCTTTTTCTTTTAATTTTGTCACCAGCATAGTAAGCATCACAATATGCTATTAAATTAAAATTTGCACCCATTTTATACGACATACCAATGTTAGTGGTACCATCCAGATATCTGAAAATCCATTTTACAACTGTGAGATGTGATTCTTTGGGATCTGTTTGAAATCTTGCACAGAGACCTACTGAAAAGACAATATCTGGTCTAGTAGCAGTTAAATATAATAGTGATCCATTCATACCTCGATATTATTTTTTAGATACGGTTGATCCAGTTTCATCTTTGTCTAAACTGGAAGAGGGATGCATAGGTGTGCTCATTATTTTAGCATATATCATGCCATATATTTTTTAAAAGATCTTTTATATATTTTTCTTGAAAAATAAAAATTTCTTTTGATTTTTGTTTGATTTGAAGTCCCAAGAAATATCTTAATTCCCCCATCACGCTCATCTCAATTTCACTTTGCATAAGATTGACAAAGTCATCACACATTTTTTCATTTGTTGATTCAAAGATAATGCCGTCAACATAAATTTAAACAATTAAAAGATTATTTTTCAGAAAGTTTTGTGAAGAGGGTATTATCAATTTTTCCTCTTAAGAATTTAGTTTTTAGAAGAAATATGACGAGTCTTTCATATCAAGCTCGAGGAGATTATTTTGGCTCATAGAGAGCTTTGGTTAGTTTAAAGACATGGTTTGGAAATTTTGAGTTTCCAAAACCAAGGGGTTGTTTAACAAAAAATTCTTCATTGAAGAACCCGTTAAAAATGCACTTTTAATATCCATTTAAAAGAGTTTGATACCTTTAGGAGCAGCATAAGCCAGAAGAATTTGTATGGCTTCAAGTCTAGCTACTGGGGCATATGTTTCATAATAATCAATTCCTTTTTGATGATTATAACCTTAAGCAACTAGTCTTGCTTTATTTCTTATGATTTTTCCATCTCCATCAAGTTTGTTTATAAAGATCCATCTAGTTCCAATAATAGTTTTATTTTGAGGATTAGGGACGAGTTTCTGTTAAGGACTAGCCCAATTACTAGAATTGGCCCAAACTGTTTCCACTTTTGGAACAACCCAATAACATTGGCCCAACACTCTGGTCGACCACACCCCTGAGCACACGACCAACTATGCCTAACACGCGCGTCTAACCCAGTTAGCAGGTGTCTTCCTTCAGCCCAACACGAGTTAGGAAGACACCTAGAAAACGACCAAAACGGCCATCTACCTGTAATCCTCCTCCTCATAAAAAACAACTACTTACGAGCATACATGCCCATTTTGACCCAGTCTTGGAAGTTATCTATTTTTACAGATCCGCATATCTATGCCCAAAAATAGGAACCAATGGCTATGCGTCAGGGGAACAGTATATAATCCCACACACATGGGACAACCATGTATTCACAATCTCACACCTTAAACCCTTATATTCTTCTTGTATCTCTTGGCTCCCAAACTTACTTGATCGTCGGAGTGCCTTGCAGGTTCAACCCCTCATTCTCATCAACTTTTCTAGCCCGTCAAAGATCATCCTCTGGACACCTTGATGGTTCTGATCAACTAGTAATATCAGTGGCACTATCTGTGGGAACTATCTTCCCTGTTTTCTGTTTCCCGGAATCTGAAGACCAAAGATCCTGATTCATCAATCAAGGTCGAACATGATGATCACCAAATTTCTGGAAAGAATGTTCTCTCCTGGCATGCAAGATTGATGGAAGCCAAGGACATCCTCACCTCGAGGAAAACTTCGGCGCCCATGACAAACATACTACTTCCCGAATTCCATCGATGCTGATCATGACAACAATCCATTCTGGGAGGAACAATTTTACAAGAACCATGTCGAAGACCAATCGGAGATTCTACAATCGGTCCCTGTTCCACAGAACATCGACTCAACAATAGTAGCACTGATCGCTGACCTTAACCAAACCAACTCCCTCATCCTCCAGTAGAGCAAAAGGATGGCGGCTCTGGAGCGAAAATGGTCAAGATCTCTTCCTCAGAGATACCGACGACATAACTCCTCCAGCATATCGCCTCCCCGAGGTTAGCGTCCTCCAAGAAAGGAAAGGCTCGATGTTTCTTTCCGCAAGAAACATGATCGAGCATTTCTAAAAAGGATAAATACTCTCCACTTTCCAAGAAAACAAAGAGAACCTGCAAATACTACCACAACAAGTCGCTATTACCCAAACTGAGGCGACGAGGGCAGAGCCCCTCCCCTCAACGAAATAACGATGCCCGGCGAGGAAGAAACATCACTCCTCGTTGTCCCCATTGGGACCCTTCGACGGTATGACCGACCCAGACGACCATATAGAAGACATCAACGCCCAACTTGATTAATGAAGCGTGAAAGGTGAAATCAAATGCAGGTTGTTCCCGGCCACTCTAAGAAAAGGTGCCATGGCTTGGTACAATAGCTTTCCTCCTGAATCTATCACTTCCTAGAAATAGTTGGGAAAGATAATTTCGAAGCACTTCACTGCCTCCCGCCGACATCTAAAATCAGAGGCGTCATTAGAAGCGACTATCCAGGAAAGAGACGAGTCTTTACGAGCATATATCGAGCGCTTAAATAAAGAAGTCGTACAAGTCTCAACGTTCAATGCCATGAAGAATTACCTTCTTGAAAAAGGGCTCCGTCCCTTCAGCGACTTTGCAAAGGCTGTGGGCATCGAAACTCCAGCCACGCTTAACTACCTCCTCCTCAAGGCTCAAGCGTACATTCAGTATGAAGAGAAAGAAGCAGCCAACAATGCTAGGGATTCAAGGCACCGAGAGAGTTCCAAATCCTCGAGAAGTGATGAGCCCTTGATATCCCGTCGGGGGGGGGGGGGGGGGGGAGAAAGAGGGAAGACAAATCCCGAGACTTCAAAGATTACAAGGGGCCTGGTGATATAGTCCATGACTACACCCTTTAGACCACCTCGAGGGAGCATATTCTGACTGAATGTGCCAACTCAGAATTCAAATAAGCCGGGGTACACTTTACTCGCTAGATGCCCTCCAAGCTTAAAACCGACAAGAGCAAGTATTGTAGGTTCCATAAAAGCCATGGTCACAACACTGACAATTGCATCCATCTCAAGGTCGCGATTGAGATACCGATATGGGAAGGTCACCTCAAGCAGTACAATAAGAAGGAAAAGGGTGCCAACTAGGAGCCTCTCAAAACCAAGAGCGTCGAAGAGGGGAAGGAGTCCCCCGATAATAACATCATTATCGGTCGCCATGACTGTCTTGCGACCAGAATATTTCTACTTCCCAAACATGGAGGATGTCCCCATATACTTCTCCTTACATAGTCCCTAGGAGTCTTTCCCCGGGGAAATGGTCATCTTCGGCGAAGGATTCAACCAACACACAGTGGGCCAACACCAAACACTTGAGATATGTCAAACTAATTGTCACCTTCGGGAGAGGGGTGATTGCCAGAGCCATCAACACTCAATTTCTAGTAGTGGAATACCCGTCTCTCTATCAATATATCTTCAGGAGGCCCACCCTAGCCGAACAAATTGTGGTTCCCTCCACCGTACACCTCAAGATGAAATACTACACCACCGAAGGCTTGGTCGCCACCCTCCACATGGACATCCATACAGCAATGAGGTGTTTTGAAGCTTCGGCCAAGGGCTTGAGTTCCATCAATGCTGATCCCCGAACAACCACTAGATATGCTTTTCCCTCTAGCTCCAATCAACCCAAGCCACTGCCAAGGGTCGACACCATCGACCTCGACAGCCGCTTCTCCAAGGAAGATTGTGTAGAGCGAAGAAGAAATGAGAAGGAGCCCATGGTCGAAGGGGAGACTCATCCACAATTGTAGACAACAAGGAGCCTTAAGATCCCATGTGGCCCATTCCAAACGGGGACTTTGAAACCACCCCCTCGGGAACGATCCATCTAGAGGAGTTAAGATCAAAGCTGACCTCCCCGACTTGGCGAAGAGGTAACTTAAAACTTGCTTAAGGGATAATGCTGATCTATTCACTTGGAGCGTGACTAAAATGCCTAGATTGGACCCAGAGATTGCATGTCACCATCTAATCATAGATCCTTCCCTTAAGGTAGTTGCTCAGCGCATGCAGAAGTAGTCTCCCGAAAAGACGGAGGCTGTCGAGCTGGTTGTCAAAGACCTCATAGAGACACATTTTATTTCTGAAGCCTAGTACACAACTTGGCACTCAAATTTAGTCCTCGTCAAAAAATATAATGGAAAGTGGCGTATGTGCATTGATAATACCGATATCAACCGGGCTTTCCTGGAAGATGCTTATCCCCTCCTCAATATCAACAAATTGGTCGACAACTCGGCCAGTTTGAAATTATTATCTTTCATGGACGCATATTCTGGATACAACTAGATTCCCATGGTGAAAGAGGACAAAAAATATACCGCTTATATGATCGAATCAGGTAACTATTACAACAACGTAATTCCCTTCATCCTAAAAAATGCGGCCAATACATATCAGCGCATGATGAACAAAGTTTTTCACAACGAGATAGGCGACATGCTCAAAGTCCAAAAGGACAACTTGATCGTCAAATCGATGGAAGAGGTCGACCATGCCCTCCACCTGAAGAAAGTCTTCGAGCAGGCCAGGACATTCCAAATATGCTTTAAACTATAAAAATGAACCTTTAACGTATAGGCAGGTAAGTTCCTTAGATTTTACCTCACGGAACGAGGAATCGAGGTTAACCCTGACAAATGCCAAGAATTTTCCAAGTTCCAACGCCGACTTCAAAAAATCAATTCAAATCCTGAACGACATGTTCACTTCACTCTTCCGCTTCATGGCTAAATCCGTCCAACACGCGCTCCCCCTCTTCAAACTTATCCGCAATGAAGCTGCCTTCGAATGGACGGACGAATGAAAGAAAGCTCTCGCCCACCTGAAACAAGCATTGTCACAACCTCCCATCCTTTCTCTACCAAAAAAGGATGAGATCCTCTATTTTTATCTGGCCGTAACCTCTGAAGAAATAAGTGCTGCACTAATCCGAGAGACCCTAGAAGGGACGAAGACCATCTACTTTACGAGCAAAGCCCTGCAGAGTCCCGAGGTAAGATACTAGCAAATTGAAAAAGTTGCCCTAACCCTCATCAACGCAGCAAGAAGGCTCAGACACTACTTCTTGGCACAAACCATAGTCGTTCGGATAGAGAAATCGATAAAGCAACTGCTCGATAGGCCCGATATGGCGGGAAGAATGCTAAAATGGTCGTTGGAACTCTCCGAATTAGAAATCCAATACGAAGATAGGAAATCCCTTAAAGCTTAGGTGTTGACCAACTTGGGGCGGAATGACTTCCCCCGTACCCCCGAATGGGATGCGCTGATTGAAAATCTTCACCAATGGTGCCTCCAGTTCAACAGGAAGTGGAGCAGGCATCATCCTGGAGAACGAGGAAGGGATCCTAATCGAAGTCTCCCGCGCGTTATCATTCCCAATCTCTAAAAACCAGGCCGAATACAAGGCATTCTTAGCGGGGTTACGCCTAGCCTAAGATCTAGGAGCCGAGGAGGTGAAGATCTTCACTAACTCTTAACTCGTTGCATATCAGGTACGAGGGGAATATCAGGTGAAAAATGATTACCTCACTGATTATTGGGGCCTGGTCTAAGAAAGAAGGAAGAAATTCAAAAATGTAGACATACAACATGTTCCCCGTGAACATAACACCCTGGCGGACATCCTGTGAAAACTAGCGAGCACAAAGAGAAAAGAGGGGAACAAGTCGGTGATACAAGAAATTCTTACTCAACCGAGCATCCAGAGACCCCCCTCAACTTTAGAAGTATTCGCCATAGGAGAAAACTATTACTGGATGACCCCTGTACACAACAACCTCACAAAAGGGAGCTACCCGCTGACTCAAAAGAGGCAGCCGTGGTCAGACGAAGAGCCTGCTCCTACGTCTTAGTCGAAGTAAAATTGTACAAGAGAAGGTTTTTCATTCCCCTCTTCAAATGCGTTGACCAGAGCAACACAGATCAAATCCTGATCAAAATCCATGAAGGGTTGAACGACCAACACTTGAGCGGAAGATCCCTCGCCAGGAAACCTCTACGAGTGGGGTATTACTGGTCCACCATACAACACGATGCAAAAAGAGCATGTAAAGAGATGTGATAAGTGCCAATGACATGGGGAAATGCACTTATCTCTCTCGAACAAGCTCAGTTTTCTCTCTTCCCCCTAGCCCTTTGCCTGGTAGGGATTAGATCTCCTCAGATCGTCCGTGATAGGTAAAAATCAAAACAAATACTTAATAATAGCTCTCAACTACTTCACCAAATGGATAGAAGCATAAGCATTGGCGAAAATTCCTGCCCAAAATATCTTGTGCTTCTACAAAAGAAACATCCTTGCTCGATTCAACATCCCACAAGCAATAGTCACCGACAACGGGACCCAGTTCAAAGTCCAAGCCTTTCATGAATTCATCGCCAAGTTGGGCACCACCTAACACTTTGCCTCTGTCGAGCATCCTCGGTCGAACGACCATGCTGAGTATGCAATAAGGGTGATACTCAGGGGCCTCAGACGAAGGCTAGACGAAACCAAGAAAAGATGGGTTGAGGAGTTGCACAATGTACTCTGGGGATACCGAACAATAGTTCACTCATCCATCAAGGAGACTCCTTTCTTACTAGCTTAAAGAACGGAGGCCGTCATCCCCGTAGAGTTCAAAGAACCCTCCAGGAACAACATCTCCCTCTGGGAAAAACTAGATCTGGTCGAAGATATCCGAACATGAGCGGCCCTACGAGAGGCCTCTCTCAAATAAAAATAGCCATGCACTACGAAACCAAAGTCATACAACGAGAGTTTGATGTCGGCAACCTTGTCTTATAAAGAAACCACAAAGAATCTCGCGAAGGAAAACTCGCAGCTAACTGGGAAGGCCCCTATCTCGTCTATGCAAAAACAGGGACCAGGGCATACTACCTAGAAAATATACAAGTGGGACAACTTGCTCGACCATGGAACGCTAAAAAGCTAAAACAATATTAGAGTTAAAACACTAGGCAGCCAGCGAGCGTCATCGGCAAGACGAACTCATCCAGGCCCGACCACAGTGCATGCCTAGGTACAAGCATGGCACTCTGTGATCGGTGGACATAGAACTGACTGTTTTGAAATGCTGGTTCGCGAAATGTCGCAGTAAGAAAGAGTCGCCACCGTCTTTTATGTTCTCCAAACATGGAAAGGACAAAAGCACAACAAAATTCCTTCTTTGAGATGTCTCTCGGTTCGGGAGGTAGATTTATAGAAAGGGAAGGTGTTAGCACCCTTTCTATCCATGGTTATCCATGGGCTCTTAGGTACTTGCTCTTATGTTTTCAAAAGATGTTTGCTTTTCAAGTGTGTGTGGGTTTTGAAAAAGTTTCGTTTGAAAAATTTCTAAGTAACTCTTGTATCTGTCCTCAAGAGTGTATGAAAAATTTGTTTGAAAACTTTTTGAAAGTGTGAGTGCGAAAAGTATTTTTGTTTGTTTTGAGAGAGCAAGTACCCATGAGAAATCTACCTACTCTAAGGAATTAGGCTGTGTAAGAGTCCTTTAGACAGTACTATCCCACTATTGAGAAGTAGGTAGCACCGTCGTTGGAGTTATTCGGGTCAATTTGATTATGGGACATGTGGTCACTAAAGCAATGGTAGGACGCCTTAGCGGTAACCCTAATGTCTTAGATCATTTTTATCTGAGGCAACTGTTTCGAGGCAACAAGATCTTTAGACAGGAGGGCGACCTCTAAAACACCCTATACTTGATGACCACCTCGAGGCAACCAAGTGAGGCGTACCCTAGGAGTGGCATGTGCATGTGTGTTGTTTCAGTTTAGGTTTATCTTTGCATATTTATCATGGTGAGCTACGGATTGATTTTATTTTTCATACAAGTCTTGTCATGCATAATTAACAGTTAATAATTGCGGAAAGTAAATTGCGGAAATTAAATCTAAACTATTACAAGGCGTCGGGTATTTACATCGCCAAAAACAAACCCTTTAATTTAAATTGCGGAAAGTAAAATAAAGCAATAAATAAATAAAGTCCTAATTAAAGTTATTACATTCCGGAAGCAAGTACAATAATATGGAAAAATGGATCGCGTGCGGGAAATTAAATCGGATGCGAGTTTTTTTTGGGGTTTTGAACCTTTTTTGAAAGAAAGTGATTTTTTGGTTATTTTTGAATTAAATGGAATTAAATTAAATGAAGAATTAAATTAAATTAAATAATGAAAATATTTTTGGATTTTTGAGTTTTTAAAGAAATAAAATAAATTGAATTAATGCTAATAAAAACCTAATATTCTAAATTGATTTTAAATATTGCAAAAAATATTAAAAGTTAAATCTAATTAAAGCTAAATTGAGTAAATTAATTTATTTACAAAAATAAAAGTGATGAAGTTAATTTTAATAAATAAAATATTTTTTGTGTTTTTGATTTTATTAGGAAAAAATGTTAATTGGTTAGTGATTAATAAAAATAATAACGATTAATTAATTAAAGGAACATAATACAAATAGAGAGAGAGTTTAGGAGTATACGAGCCTGATTGGAGGGGTGAAACAGTTATTGGCGTCATGTGTAAACTGTTTTGTTTTGGCCATTTGTGTTTTGGCTTTTGGCCATTTGTGTTCTGGCCTCAACGTTCCTTAACATTCTCA
The DNA here is from genome assembly GCA_948472305.1 of Vicia faba. Classification (NCBI taxonomy): domain Eukaryota; kingdom Viridiplantae; phylum Streptophyta; class Magnoliopsida; order Fabales; family Fabaceae; genus Vicia; species Vicia faba. The sequence continues at coordinate 1,551,462,498 of OX451736.1, forward strand.
AGATGTCTGCCTCGCCATATATTGGTGTCATGTGTAAGCTGTTCTGTTTTGGCCATTTGGCTTTTGGCTTTTGGCCATTTGTGTTTTGGACTCAATGTTCATTAATGAACCTGCATGAGATCCTGTCTAAAATCTGCAGTGTTGAATCTCATGAACACATTAAATAAAATCATAAAATGCAAATAAAGCCAATATATGAAGAAATTTAATGTTTAGGTACAATATGACATGTATGAATGGTTATACCCTTTTGATCATGGAGATCAAATCAATCTTACCCTTACTGGAAAAGTAGTGACATGAATGCTTTTATGCCCTTTTGATCATGGAGATCAAGCCAGCCTTACCCTTACTGAAGAAGTAGTGAGATGTTGGTTTGTAACTGAGATGGCTTGTTTGTAGTGAGAGAGGGATTTGTAATAAGGATTTCAAGGTTTTAGGATTCTTGAAAGAATTTGATATTCTGACGGTGTTGTGGCAAGGTTTTTTTCTCTCTCCCGGTTTGTGTGAAAAGAATGTGATTATATAATGGAAATTAGGGTAAAGAAAATGGGCTTTGAATGTGCAATTGGGCCTCCAATGTTCACTTGAGTTCGTCACTTTCCAGGCTAAATCGCAGGGACTTAAGTGCAATTTTTGAAGTTGAAATGTGAAAACAAAATGTAGCCGATATCGAGAACTAACTCCTGTCCAAAAATCGGCTCAATCGGATAAACGGTGAATTAGTTATGAATTTTTGAAGTTTAAGCTCAGACAAACTTATTTTGGGCTCCAGTGTCGACTCTGACACGTTCTTCAATACAAAACTGGTATTGATCGGAGTATAATCCGGTCTCGACTTTTGAAGCAAAGTTGTAGATCTATGAGTCAGTGACCTTGTGTAAAAATATGAGCCCAATCCGATAAAAATTGACCGAGTTATGAATTTTCGAAATTTCGGCCCACATCAAATAATATTCAGCATTCAGGATTTTCAGCGTGCCATGCATTCTGAGCAAAAAACGAAGGCCTTTTGAATACCTTTTGAACTCAATACCTTCTGTGAAAATGTAGCCAACTCAATTTGTGAAATTTTGGCGCCGGAACCAGCTCGATACTATGAAAATCGACCAAGTTATGATTTTCTGAACATGACGCAAATAAACTTCTGTCACAAATTTTCTGTATGAAAATACTTGATAAATCCACATTTTTGAAGACCTTCTGATCGAAATTGGCTTCCAGCCGTGAGAGATGAAAACATAGATGACGTCAAGTCGGAATTTTGGCCACCGGAACGGGTTCAAAACGAGCCATGATCTTCAAGTTATGAATTTTTTAGCGTGTAAAAACTGCACTTTCAGCACACTTTTTCACCATATTTCTTCAAGAAAACTCACACATTCGGATACCTTCTTTAAAGAATTATCTCTTGAGCCGAACCTGAATTTGAGAATACGTTATCAGAGATATCTTGGGGAAAGAACACCTAAATATGACGCGCCGGGTTGGACTTGTGAATTTTTCTTGAAATGTTTTGAGAAATATGGGAGGGCAAATTTTGGGGTACAACACTTACCCCTGTTCAATCTTCTTAAACCTGAGGATATAGATTGACTTTCGGGCCTTTCGTGATCCGAAGGTGGAAGATGATTGAACACTAAAGTGCCCAGAAATTTGCACTCGCATGGTGTAGTATCAGCATGGTGATGTCGGGAATGGGCTTACAGATGCCATTTGGAGATATGATGGATAGGAGGATGAGCTTATAGATGCCATCTGGAGATGTGACAGAACCTTGTCGGGAATGGGATTATAGATGCCATTTGGAAATGTAATGGATAGTTGAATCTGAATAAGAAATAGAATAACTTCCGTGTCTGGAGCATATCTAGTCTATATCTAATTGCTGACGTCTGAATAAATAGTAGACTGACCGCCGCGTCTGGGGTATATCCATACTGTGTTTGAATGAGTGACAAAATGTCATCTGAATCTGGATCCTATCTGGACTGTCTTTTGAATGAATCTGGACTAAATAATAGAATAGCATCCGGGTCTGGAGCATCTCTAAGTTGTCTGAAAGGAATTCTGGAATAAGTATCAGAAAGTCGCCATGCCTGGGTCGCAACTGAACCATCTCTAGAAGGGAATCTGGAATAAGTATCAGAATGTAGCCATGTCTGGATTGCATCTGAACCATCTCTAGAAGGATATCTGAATAAGCAATAGAATAGCATCCGTGTCCGGAGCATTTCCAAGCCATTTCTGAGAAGAAACTCTGAATAAGCAAAAGAATAGCGTCCGGGTCCGGAGCATCTCTAGGCCATTTCTGAAGAGCAACTCTGAATAAGCAACATAATAGCATCCGGGTCCGGAGCATCTCTAAGCTATCTGAGAGGGAATCTGAATAAGCAATAGAATATCATCCGCATCGGGAGCATCTCTAAGCTATCTCTGAAAGGGAATCTGGAATAAGTATCAGAAAGTAGCCATATCTGGGTCGCATCTGAACCATCTCTAGAAGGGAATCTGGAATAAGTATCAGAATGTAGCCATATCTGGGTCGCATCTGAACCATCTCTAGAAGGGAATCTGGAATAAGTATTAGAATGTAGCCATGTCTGGATCGCATCTGAACTATATCTAGAAGGAATCTCTGAATAAACAATAGAATAGCATCCGTGGTTGGAGCATCTCTAAGTTATCTCTGAAAAGCGACTCTGAATAAGCAACAGAATAGCATCCGGTTTGGAGCATATCTGAACTATCTCTGAGAAGAACCTCTGAATAAGCAAAAGAATATCATCCACATCTGGAGCATTTCCAAGCTATCTCTTTAATCTCTTTAACATAGATATGCCCTGGCTAGATACAGGTATCGAATCCACAATCAATCGTTCACAGATATGCCCTGGCTGGATACAAGTATCGAATCTGGAACTGGTCGTCTACAGATGTGCCCTGGCTAGATACAGGTATCAAATCTACAATCAAATGCTCACAGATATGCCCTGGCTAGATGCAGGTATCGAATCTGGAACTGCGACGGTTGATAGTAATCATCTTTGGATTGACCTTTTTCCTGAAAAGGCAAAACATCAGTTATATGCAATGTCATGATGTATGAAATGCATGATGTCATGATGTCCTCAAAATAAATGAGATTGTGTGATATGATGCGTATACGCATGTATCATGATGTATGAAAATGTGATGTTTGTGAATGTATTTTCGTCTGGGAAAATAAATCCTTGACGAATGCCGGGAATTTGTTGAATCCTGGGCTGCTGTTGAAGAGTAGAGCTCTTCATTTCCGCTGGGGATGATGATTGCAAGAATAAACCGGTAGGAGAAGATGACTCCGTTGGGGAATAAACTTGTTGGAGAGATTACTCTGCCGGGAATTACTCTGTGGGAAGAGATACTTTACTGATATTTGATGAGAACTCCGTTGGGGATTCCGTTGACATGTTTTGTTGAGGAATTTGATGAACTCCGCTGGAGGATAAGAAGAACTTCGCCAAGGACGATCTTTCCGTGGTAATTAGCTGAGGATAACCCAGTTATAAGCTCTGGTGGGGAATAACCTTTGAATAAAGCCGGGGAGAAGCTTTCATACTCTGCAGGGGATAAGCTTCCAGAATCTACTGGGGATAAGCTTCCAGAAACCTACTGGGGAGATTGATTCAACTTTCCTATGGAAACTTTTGAACTGTACTGGGGAATGGCTCCACTGGGGTGTTTGGTATTCCGCCGGGGAACAATCTTAGATCAAGACTGCCGGGGATGCTTGCTTAGGAACATCTGTATACTTCGCTGGGGAATATTGAGATCTTCTGGGGATACCCAACTTCCTTAAGGCTGACAGTAGACTAACTCTGCTTGGGGAGAGTATCACTGACTTGCTGGAGATACTGTGCCTTTTTAGGGCTGCTGGGAGATCAACTCTGCTCGGGAGAGAGTATTGTTGATTTGTCTTACTCTGCGGAGTGAAGGTATCTTGGTTACATTCTTCAGCCGAACTTACCTTGGTACCTTGGAGGACAGAATATCTAGATCGCTTAGACAGTTCTTATTGCCCCAGTTTCTGCGGGAGAAGGTACTTGTGGAGGTGCTTGATAACTGCCAATTGACCAATCTTCTTCTGGTAGGCAAGTGACGAGATGCCGGGACATAATCGTACGATGTGATCCCTAACTTTTGCCTGGACCGCCCTTTCGGGTTTTCAGTCCACCGGGATACCCATTTTTGCCCAAACCGCCTTTTCAGGTTTTCGACTTGTCGGGTGTATAATTTTTTATTTTTTTATTTTCATCCCTTATTTTTGCCCGAACCCTTTTGGTTCGCCGGGAAGCCCTTATTTTTGCCTAGGTGTGTCAACCTAGCGGGTCTTTGATTATGCGTAGTGTTTTTTCGACTATGTCCACATTCAGGGAGTTGTCACTATTGGTAGTATTATGTTGCCATGCTACCAGAAGATGTTTGATCGCGCAAGATTCATTGTGGGAATTCATATCCAATGCCCCAAGTGATTCAGGCGGAGATTTGCCCCTGGCTATTTGGCATTTTGAGAGATTCTCCAAATCTTGACTTAACTGCCCCAGATGATGGACCATGATCATGCCGTGCCCCTTGATTGGAGGTGCTTTTGTTTCACTTGAGATGACCCTTGAGAAGGTTTTTTGTTCACTAGGTATTCTTCGTGCGAATTTCTCTGCTGTTCAAACAAATAGTCACATGTGTAAGCAATGTTATTTCAAAAATGCAAAGCTTATGTCTGTCTTGAAGTTTTTGAAAATGCATTTTTCAGTAAAACCAGTGAATTTTGTAAAATGTGATGTCAACTCGTTATTTTACCGCAAGCCTTAAGGAGTCAGGATACCTTTCGTAACAGTATGCTTTCAAACTAACCCACGCTTCAGCTAGGACTTTTAAGGGTTATAACGTGGCCTGGTTCACGGTTTAAGAAACAAGGGATAAAGGCTCAAATTATATTTATACCCACCCGCTCTTCGTGATGTTCTTCAATCCTAAACTCAGCTGATCATGCATCAGACCTTGTTTGAGTCCTTGCTTTGATATACCAGTGATGGTTCGGATGTTGACAATTTATTTTGAATAGGCAGTCATTTTTTGTCGAGGGTTTGTAAGACCTCTTTCTTTTTGGATTTTGTTATCCCTGTTTTTTGCCTGAACTGTTTCTTTTTGTATTTACAGTCAGCAGGATGCCCCAGTTTTATAAGTCTCCTTCATAGGTTTTGACTTATTGGGCTTTTATTTTGAGAGATAATGACTGCCTGTCTTTATGATTATTCGGAACCATTACTGTCTTTTGTTTTGTAAGGACTTCTTCGTTGTGCACTTGGATCAACTGAGAGAACTACCCTGCCCCAGGTTATGATTAAGGGTTTTAATGAAAAGAAAAACTCCTACTTCTTTGGCTCGAAGGGGTTGACGAGGGATTATCTTCCTTATAACTCCAGTGTTTAGGAATTGAAACAATGCCTGTACTTCATCAGCGGGGTCTGTTCAAAAGCATACTATAGATTGTGGTATCGTTTTCGTCATCCTCCCTCAAGAGGCTTAGAATTATTAACCGAGTGTTGAACATCACAAAAAATATGAAAGCAATTTGAATATAGTGAATATAATTGGATTAATTCAAAACAGACATATGCGATGCATTAATGGAATAAACAAGTTTGCTATGACATTAATTGTTTGTATAAGCAAAGAAAAATACAATTCGGAAATTCAAATAAAAAAAAAGTCTTCAGTGATTTGGCAAAGGAGCAGTGATTATGTTTGGAGTCTCTGGTGCTTCAAACTGGACTTCCTTAGCATCAATCATGTCTTGAACCTTATTCCTCAGGGCCCAACAATTGTCCGTAGTATGCCCCGGGCTATCAGAATGGTATGCACACATTTCGTTGGGATGATAGTTCGGAGCAGAAGTGTTGGGATTCCGGGGAGGAGCCCTTAGAGTTACCAAATTCAACCTCAACAGGTGTTGTAAAGCTTGAGACAGTGACGTGTTGAGCTTGGTAAATTGCCTTCGGGGCTTACTCTGATCAACCCGTTGCTCTGGGCGAGGTGGTGGTTGGACCTGTGAAGTGGTAGCAATTTGAAGAGGTCTACTCTTCACCATACCCGACTCTTGTCCTCTTGGAAGCTGATCAATGACCTGGTCCCTGACTTGGACTGTATGCTTCATGTTGTACCTCTCTTGGTGAGACTGGTTGACCATGGTTCTCAACTCTTCTTGCTCCCTAGCTAAGCCTTGGATAAGGGCCATCTGCCCCAGCATCTGAGTCCTCATAGCATCCACCTCAGCTTCAGATGTTTCAGCCGTTCGTCCTTGTCGTCTTCAGGACTGTACCTGACCAAAGTCCCCATGAGGAGTGTTCTCAGCTCTTCCTTCCCCTTGGATAGATTTAGGAGGATTTCCCCGAACTGGGTCTCTTGAGTATGAAGATCTTGGTTGTCTTGTTGGCAAGCCACTGCTGAAATAAACAGCGAGGAAGGTAAGTGACCTGTAAAAAAGGGGTACCTGTAATGCAATGATATGTATATGTATGCAATGTTTTCAAAGATCTCGCGGGGTAAACAAAGAAACTTGTTAGAAATTTGAATTTTGTTGCTTGATTGAAGGAACTTCATATTGTTGAGAGTCCTTCTTCAAGAGTCAAAGCTCACCATGTCGAGTGGGTCATAGCCCCTGACTCAAGTTATCAACCTTGGCTAGAGGAAAATAAATCCCCTTTTCCCCTTGCTAGACAGTTGGTTCATCATGACCTGCATCACAAACCCTTGAGGTCCTTGAAATGGATTAGTCCTTATGCAGGATCTATGTAATGGTATGATGGTATGATGTTATGCTATGCGTGGAGTGATGTAAGTAAACCCTGTTATAAGTCCAGATTAAGGACCATAAACAAAACCTGCAAGGAATTCATGTGTCAGATAAGCATATGCAAGTAGTACAAGTTTTAAGGCACACAAGTCACACTAGAAATCCCTTAGAGTTCAGGCCAGCATGAAGTTCAGGTACTACCCTCTTTCAGTTTCAGTTGGTTAAGACATGTCCTAGAAAATAGTAACCGGGTTCTAGAGGATCTCAATATCACTGAATACCCTCCATCGGTCATAACTCCAGCTTCGCAACCTTTTCTTGCAGCCGGAACCATCACGAGAGTTTAGCCTCAATGAGTGTAGCATACTGCTACTGTTCTATGGCCAAGTTGGTCAATTTAAGGTGCTAAGGTCAGTTGGTGCTTAATGACTCCTCAGAAGACCCATATTCTCCTCGTTCCAACACAAGGGATATCGGTACAGACCAAGGTGTCACACCAACGTAGCTACTGCTTCACCCGTGTCGGTCTATGCTGGACAGGTCCCTCACAGTTTATTGCTACTTACCTAAAGGGTATCCCTCAGATCCGGGTTAGGATCTATGAAACTCCGATGCAAGCCTACAATATTAAAGCAAACAAGGCATACAATTGAAAACATAGAATGATCTAATCCTAAGGTACACCTCAGTTATAAATTTCCCCATTAGAGTCGCCAGTTCTGTGATCGATGGAAATAGAACTGACTGTTTTGAAATGCTGGTTCGCGAAATGTCGCGGTAAGCAAGAGTCACCACCGTCTTTTATGTTCTCCAAGCATGGAAAGGACAAAAGAACAGCAAAATTCCTTCTTTGAGATGTCTCTGGGTTCGGGAGGTAGATTTATAGAAAGGGAAGGTGTTAGCACCCTTTCTATCCATGGTTATCCATGGGCTCTTAGGTACTTGCTCTTATGTTTTCAAAAGATGTTTGCTTTTCAAGTGTGTGTGGGTTTTGAAAAAGTTTCGTTTGAAAAATTTCTAAGTAACTCTTGTATCTGTCCTCAAGAGTGTATGAAAAATTTGTTTGAAAACTTTTTGAAAGTGTGAGTGCGAAAAGTATTTTTGTTTGTTTTGAGAGAGAAAGTACCCATGAGAAATCTACCTACTCTAAGGAATTAGGCTGTGTAAGAGTCCTTTAGACAATACTATCCCACTATTGAGAAGTAGGTAGCACCGTCGTTGGAGTTATTCAGGTCAATTTGATTATGGGACATGTGGTCACTAAAGCAATGGTAAGACGCCTTAGCGGTAACCCTAATGTCTTAGATCATTTTTATCTGAGGCAACCGTTTCGAGGCAACAAGATCTTTAGACAGGAGGGCGACCTCTAAAACACCCTATACTTGATGACCACCTCGAGGCAACCAAGTGAGGCGTACCCTAGGAGTGGCATGTGCATGTGTGTTGTTTCAGTTTAGGTTTATCTTTGCATATTTATCATGGTGAGCTACAGATTAATTTTATTTTTCATACAAGTCTTGTCATGCATAATTAACAGTTAATAATTGCGGAAATTAAATCTAAACTATTACAAGGCGTCGGGTATTTACATCGCCAAAAACAAACCCTTTAATTTAAATTGCGGAAAGTAAAATAAAGCAATAAATAAATAAAGTCCTAATTAAAGTTATTACATTCCGGAAGCAAGTACAATAATATGGAAAAATGGATCGCGTGCGGGAAATTAAATCGGATGCGAGTTTTTTTTGGGGTTTTGACCTTTTTTTGAAAGAAAGTGATTTTTTGGTTATTTTTGAATTAAATGGAATTAAATTAAATGAAGAATTAAATTAAATTAAATAATGAAAATATTTTTGGATTTTTGAGTTTTTAAAGAAATAAAATAAATTGAATTAATGCTAATAAAAATCTAATATTCTAAATTGATTTTAAATATTGCAAAAAATATTAAAAGTTAAATCTAATTAAAGCTAAATTGATTAAATTAATTTATTTACAAAAATAAAAGTGATGAAGTTAATTTTAATAAATAAAATATTTTTTGTGTTTTTGATTTTTTTAGGAAAAAATGTTAATTGGTTAGTGATTAATAAATAATAACGATTAATTAATTAAAGGAACATAATACAAATAGAGAGAGAGAGAGTTTAGGAGTATACGAACCTGATTGGAGGGGTGAAACAGTTATTGGCGTCATGTGTAAACTGTTTTGTTTTGGCCATTTGTGTTTTGGCTTTTGGCCATTTGTGTTATGGCCTCAACGTTCCTTAACATTCTCAAGATGTCTGCCTCGCCATGTATTGGTGTCATGTGTAAGCTGTTCTGTTTTGGCCATTTGGCTTTTGGCTTTTGGCCATTTGTGTTTTGGCCTTAACGTTCCTTAATGAACCTACATGGGATCCTGTCTAAAATCTGCAGTGTTGAATCTCATGAACACATTAAATAAAATCATAAAATGCAAATAAAGCAAATATATGAAGAAATTTAATGTTTAGGCACAATATGACATGTATGAATGGTTATACTATTTTAATCATGGAGATCAAATCAATCTTACCCTTACTGGAAAATTAGTGACATGAATGCTTTTATGCCCTTTTGATCATGGAGATCAAGCCAGCCTTACCCTTACTGAAGAAGTAGTGAGATGTTAGTTTGTAACTGAGATGGCTTGTTTGTAGTGAGTGAGGGATTTGTAATAAGGATTTCAAGGTTTTAGGGTTCTTGAAAGAATTTGATATTCTGACGGTGTTGTGGCAAGGTTTTTTTTCTCTCTCCCAGTTTGTGTGAAAAGAATGTGATTATATAATGAAAATTAAGGTAAAGAAAATGGGCTTTGAATGTGCAATTGGGCCTCCAATGTTCACTTGAGTTCGTCAATTTCCAGGCTAAATCGCAGGGACTTAAGTGAAATTTTTGAAGTTGAAATGTGAAAACAAAATGTAGCCGATATCGAGAACTAACTCCTGTCTGAAAATCGGCTCAATCGGATAAATGGTGAATTAGTTATGAATTTTTGAAGTTTCAGCTCAGACAAACTTATTTTGGGCTCCAGTGTCGACTCTGACACGTTCTTCAATAAAAAACTGGTATTGATCGGAGCATAATCCGGTCTCGACTTTTGAAGCAAAGTTGTAGATCTATGAGTCAGTGACCTTGTGTAAAAATATTAGCCCAATCCGATAAAATTGACCGAGTTATGAATTTTCGAAGTTTCGGCCCACATGAAATAATATTCAGCATTCAGGATTTTCAGCGTGTCATGCATTCTGAGCAAAAACGAAGGCCTTTTGAATACCTTTTGAACTCAATACCTTCTGCGAAAATGTAGCCAACTCAATTTGTGAAATTTTGGCGCCGGAACCAGCTCGATACTATGAAAATCGACCAAGTTATGATTTTCTGAACATGACGCAAATAAACTTGTCACAAATTTTCTGTATGAAAATACTTGATAAATTCATATTTTTGAAGACCTTCTGATCGAAATTGGCTTCCATCCGTGAGAGATGAAAAAATAGATGACGTCAAGACGGAATTTTGGCCACCGGAATGGGTTCAAAACGAGCCACGATCTTCAAGTTATGAATTTTTTAGCGTGTAAAAACTGCACTTTCAGCACACTTTTTCACCATATTTCTTCAAGAAAACTCACACATTCGGATACCTTCTTTAAAGAATTATCTCTTGAGCCGAACCTGAATTTGAGAATACGTTATCAGAGATATCTTGGGGAAAGAACACCTGAATATGACGCGCCGGGTTGGACTTGTGAATTTTTCTTGAAATGTTTTGAGAAATATGGGAGGGCAAATTTTGGGGTACAACACACTCCAATTTAAATGAGGGGGCAAGACTCTACTCTTAACGAGCAGATCCTTAACCCGACATGGATAAATGGACCGAGCTCTGTCGTCATTGTACCAGGCCTGAAGAACGCCCAACTCGTGATAGGAAATTCACACCACAGAGCTCGGGTCTTCGAAACGAGATCTAAGTTCCGACCGATGCCCGATATTTAACCTAGTTGTTTGACAAGTTTCCACAAACTAGAAAAGACACTAATTAACAAGCTAATGGCCACTGAAAAATCTTAACCAATAAAAAGTGTCTCAAGTAGACAAACATACATTGAACATGTGAAACACTTCAGATATAAAAGTGAAACAATTCTACACAAATTAAAGCAAATGACCAACGTGGACAAAAATTTAATATACGACCATTAAGGCTGCAATTGTGCAAAATTTACAAAAATGGAGGCCCTTGGCCCCCATCCAACAAAAAACTTTGTAGCCACACGGACCGAAGTTGTTCGAAACTTAACGAGATAGGACCCAAAGAATGAGGTTACATCAATACGACACACAGGCAAAAAAAAGAAATAACTAAAAGCAATCAAGTATCTGGCTGGGGATCCTCCTCGGTAACATGCTCTTGACGCGACGAATCTCCAACGGGGACTTCCCCGACACCTCTGAGATGCTCAAGGATTACGACCTGGCCATCTGCCACATAATAATGGAGACCCATCCCAGTCACATTCAATTCGACCATAGGGTTCCGAACCCGAAGCTTCTTCCCTGTGTTACCAAAGCTCCCTTTGGCAATGGTCAGAGCATTATCCAACGCCAGCTGTAGGCGAGCAACCAGATCAGCTCGGGTCTTCAAACCTTTGGCCTCTTCTGGCTCATCCTCGGCCGGAGAAGCTTCAACAGTCAAGGCTGCCACCTGCTCTTCAGAAGCCTTCTTCTCAAACAAAAGCACCTTGTGATCCTTGGACAATTTCCCTAGTTTGTCCTCTACTACCTTTCAGGCAGTCTCCTCATCAGCATACTCATTCCCCGCTTCTTCCAGCTTCATTCGCAGCTTCCTCACATCGGCCTCCAAGGAAGTACCCCCTCAGTATACGTCACGACCATCTCCAAGACCCTCATGACATAGAGAAGAACTCTCGAAGAAGGACCTATCGTGCCAGCCAAAGAGAAACTCATATTTTCCCTTCTCCATCTCCTCGGTCAGATCTACAGTACCCTCATTACACTGCTTCTTATGTGTTGAGGACACCTGTAGAGGGGAAAAATCCTCGACCGACTATCGTGTCGACATAGCTCCTGATCCCGGCATAGGGCCTGTGTCGGGCGAGGAAGCCTTGACGCCCTTCTGTGCCTTCTTCAGGTTGGAAGCAGCCGTCCTGGCCAAGCGCTCCTGGCCGGGATTCATCTTATCTAAGAGAAAACAATAAAGAATGATAAGCAAAATAGAAGAATATGTGTGTCATGCAAACAAAGAAAATAAAATCATAAGATGACTACCAATATACGCCACAGGGTCCTCACTCTCGAGGAGCTCCTTAATTCTTATCAAACCCTAGTCATAGGCCTATTGTCCGTTTTTATCAACAACTGGCTTCCCTCACTCTTCCCGCACACCGGACAAGAGGGAACCTCGTAACAAATGCGCATAGACGATCAAAGCTGGATATGTCCTCAACACCAAGCTGATCTTTCTTCTAGACATAGATGTCTGTCCCCTTTTCATAATACTTGTCCGTCTAGTGAAAAGGAAACTTAGGCACCATCTTGTTCGCATGTTTTTCCTCCTCGGTTAAAACGGGACCCCCCTTCCCCGTCATACACAGGGACAACCCATAAGACACTCAACAATGCCCTCCCCGAGACGGGTTGAACGAGCATAAATTTTTCCTTAAAGAAGAAGACTGACTCCAGGTACGCCTTGACAGCTTTCTGTTCGCCTTCAGGTTGGAAGCAGCCATCCTGGCCAAGAGCTCCTGGCCGGGATTCATCTTATCTAAGAGAAAACAATAAAGAATGATCATCAAAATAGAAGAATATATGTGTCATGCAAACAAAGAAAATCAAATCATAAGATGACTACCAAGATACGCCACAGGGTCCTCACTCTCGAGGAGCTCCTTAATGCTTATCAAACCCTGATCATAGGCCTATTGTCCGTTTTTATCAACAACTGGCTTCCCTCACTCTTCCCGCACGCCGGACGTGAGGGAACCTCGTAACAAATGCGCATAGACGATCAAAGCTGGATATGTCCTCAACACCAAGCTTATCTTTCTTCCAGACATACATGTCTGTCCCCTTTTCATAATACTTGCAGGTCTAGTGAAAATGAAACTTAGGCACCATCTTGTTCGCATGTTTTCCCTCCTCGGTTAAAACGGGACCCTCCTCCCCGTCGTACACAGGGACAACCCATAAGACACTCAGCAGTAACCTTTCCGAGACGGGTTGAACGAGCATAAATTTTTCCTTAAAGAAGAAGACTGACTCCAGGTACGCCTTGACAGCTTTCTGTTCGCCTTCTTTAGAGCGACCCAACCATATTGGGCACCAAATGACTGCCTGTTGTTGTACCCTAAAATTTACCCTATTCATTTCGACTTTAATTTGGCTTATATTGCATCAGCAGATACATACATATCATTGGTTCTATGGTTATGGGATCAAGGTATTTCAGATGAGCCTCGGTAAATTGCAAGAAACATTTATCTCGTCAATAAGCGCTCTACGGATATTTTTTTATGCTAACAATCGGTCCGCCATTTCACAACGGTTCGGGTAATCGAAAATTCACAGGGCTAATTCAGTTTGTCATATTCAGGTGTTTTTTCGCCAAGATATCTTTGGTGACATATTCTAAAATTCATGTGTAGCTCGAGGTCTGATTCTTTGAAGAAGAGCTCCGAATGTGCGAGTTGTTTCAAAGAAATACAACGGAAAAGTGTGCTAGGAAGTGCAATTTTTAGACACTAAAACATTCATAACTCAGAGCCCGTGGCTCATTTTGAACTCATTTTGGTGGAAAAAATTCCATCTCGATATCCTCTACATTTCATCTATCACAATTTTAAGCTAATTCTACTCAGAAGGTGTCCAAAATTATGGATTTATCAAGTGTGTTGGCACGGGGAAATTGTGTCAAATGTTTAAATGCACCACATTCAAATAATCATAACTCGGTCAATTTTTATCGTATGAGCTGGCTCTGGTGGTGTTGATTTACAAATATCGTCTACTTCAACTTATCTTCAGATGCTAAAAGAAAACGATGACCCAAAGGTTCTCGTTTTTGGTCCAAACCACACGCAACTTATTGAAAATCCTGAACCGAGAAATGTTTTCATCTGAGACGAAACTTAAAAAATTCATAACTTTCTCATCGTTTATCCGATTGAACCCATCTTCAGACACGAGGTCTTTCTTAACATGGCCTACATTTTGGTTCACAATTAAACTTCAAAGATCGCACTGAGGTTCCTACAAATTTTCCCGGAACGTGTCTCACTCTGATGAATTGAAAATCTACATTTTTTGGTTTGTGGTTATTTGATGTCCATTAACCAAATCCACTCGCATAAATTTACACTATATATTCCTTTGGACTCCAGTTTTCAAGAAGAGAGGTTCTCATAATTCACAAAAATCTTACAAACACTATAAACTTTTCTCTCAATTTTCTCAAAGATCAAATCAAGGTTTTCTCTACTTTTTCATCAAGAACACAACAACAATTGCATTAAGATCCAAAAGTCAAGATCAAGAGCAATTATTCTCTGATTGTTGATCTGTTCATTGCAATATCTATAACTAAGGCTCCTCTTCACTTGTATCCGTGAGTTTTCTTGAATTAAGCACTTCTTAAAATAAGTGATTATTTGAGAAGCACTTTTTGATCAAACATGAATGGAATCTAGGTTGAATTTTGAATTGAGAATATAGATCTTAGCCTAGAATTGTGAATTGATTAGGTGATTATGCGTAAATATGGAATTGGATAGTTGAATTAAGTGCTTATTGAATTAAGTTGATTTACTTGAAAGTTCTTAATTATTGAAACACATTGGTGATGTTGCATGAAGCTTAATTGTTGATCCTTAATTCATCATGTATAGTGTGAATCTAGACTTTGAATAATGCAAAATCATGTGTTTGATATGAGAGGATCTTGTGTTTGATCAATTGCCTAAACCATTTGAAATACTCAAAAATCTGTTAAAACTGCCTCTAACACGAGGGTAACCGGTTACCCAGATATGGTAACCGATTACCATTCATTTCTCTTACAAAAACTTCAAAACTGTCACGAGGTAATCGGTTACCCAGTTTTGGTAACCGGTTACCCCAAGTCAGTAGCAAATTTCCAAAATTTTCAAAGTTTTGGTAACCGGTTACCCAGTTTTGGTAACTGGTTACCCCAAATCAGTAGCCAATTTTCAACTTTTGGTAACCGGTTACCCAGTTATCGTAATCGGTTACCCAGACGGAAATGTCAATTTTTGCTGTTTTTATTGCATGTTTGCAACATTGCCTTATTACTTCTAACTCCTTTTGTGAAGTCTTTACAAGGTACATTGTTAGGCCTTCAACTCTTAATTAACACATGATTATCGGTTGAAAAGACACCTTATACGATCACTTGTTAAGTTAAAGTTTGTGCATGATACGCAAATGATATCGTTCTTGCTTAAATCCTGTTTTCATGCAGGTACCCGGGTATCACACAGATGTGTCCACTACATATTTCGTCGTGTGATTGTTATTTTGTATCTTGTATGGACTGTAAGTGTTTGTTGGCAGCAATTTTGGTAAAACACTACTTTGGTAATGTTTTGCTTAGTGTCTTGACAATTGAAGTAAATCATCTCAACTGATTTTGAATTAAAGCAGATGTATTAACATCTGCCTGCTGATTTGAACGTGTTTTCAGATTTTTTGTTTTCTGTTTTTAAGCGAGCCTTATTCAGGTCTTGTGGTTTATAACTTGCGAAAAATATGGAGGAATATTTTTCAATCTGTCTCATCTTTATGGATTATATCTTGGCCTACTTTCCTGGAGATATTCAAGGGATTCAATATATTGCAATATTTGTTATTCAGCCCAAGCCCATAATGAAGTTGTCGCGCCTTTATAAGGACTTGCATCCTTATTCGTACCACTGCAACAATTGAAGAAAAATATACTTTGTGTGTTTTAGAAGTCTGAATCTTTTAATTCTAATACACTCTAGTATTGTTTCAATACTTGAGTCGTAATTTGTGTTGTAAATTGTGGATCATTCATAAGCTTTTAAGTATTGAATGATTGAGGTATTTCAAACTTGATAATTCTATTGTTTTTCACTGTTAGTGATTGAACGGATTTGAGGAGGGCCTCATACCTAGGTGTGTCTTAGGTAGAAGTATAGCCCGGGTAGTGATTAAGTGATTAGATTATAAAATGGTTGTTTAGTGAGGGTCTATGAATTGATATTATTTAGTGGAATTGTCCCTGGCTTGGTAGTCCCAGAGTAGGTGTTGTTGTACACTGAACTGTGGTAGCAACTAGATTTTTAATCAGATCCGCCATTATTAGTTTTTATCCTAGGGAAGGAAATCTAATAGAAAACCCTAATTCGCAGATAGACATTCTAGGTTTCAGACTCTATTAGACGAAAGGAAATTGTTAGGCACCTTTCATCTACCTTGTTCACGAGGATACTAGGTTTTAGGTTTGAGTTGGGGAAACATGATTTAAATTTTATTAGGGGAAGGGTTAACATTTTTTATAGGGGAACTCACTATGATTTTTGATCGTATGCTTACGTATCTTCTTAAGAGGAATTAGAGTCCCAATTCGTAGTTCGTACGTGGTTGGTGTTTTTTAGGGGTCACAAACGTATTTTAAATCACCTCGCATTTAGGTCGGGAGTAGTGATAGCAGAGATTTTGACTAAATGCGTGGTAAGTCAAAATCTGTTTGAAACCCATTTGCAAAAAAATAGTTGATTAGCTTAGTTGATTGCGAAAAAATAGTTTGTTGTTTTTTAGTGTTTTATAATTGTGTTAATTGCAAAAATTCTTGATTAATGAATGATTAAAAATTTTAATGCAAAATATATAAAATAATGATCATGAGTTTTTAAATAAAATAGTTTATATGTGATATTATATAATATATAATAATAAATAATAATAAATAATAATACTATAAATAAAATTACTATTAATAATGATAATAATTATAACTAATAATAATATAAAAAAATATTATAAAAAAAGATAATATTATAATATAATAATAATAATAGTAAGAAAATAGAATTAAAATATAATAATTATATAAAAATGTAGAAAATAATTAATAATTACCAGGGGTGCATTTTCTAGTAAGCAAGTAAGAGAGGGGGGTGAAAATAGTATTAGTAAGCTGGGCCCAAATATAAGTTCTGGACATGGGGGTGTAATTTGTTCAGGGGTTTAAAAATTAGGCAAAAAGGGAGTGTAGGAATTAATGGGCTCGCCCCAGTAATCAAATTGGGAGGCCGGTTTGATTGGGTTTGGGAATTAATGGGCTCGGCCAGTAATCAAATTGGGAGGTCGGTTTGATTGGGTGTAGGAGGGTGCATGCGTTATCGCGTGAGACTTGGCCAGATGGCCGTCTGATCAGAATCATGTGGATGAGATCTGAGGGAATATGGTATTTAGTGTGAGCTAGAGTGTATGGAATTGAGAGGAATATACAACATTGTTTTTTGCTTTCATTTGTTACAAATCCTTTTCTTTGTTCTTTTACAGTAACCACTCTCCTCTCCCTCTCACTAAGCACAAACCCTCTCCCTCTCTCGCGGAAACCCTAAAACCCACTCACGGTGGCGATGGAAGAAGAAACCCTACCGTCTATTAACCCACAACCCTTAACCAAACAACAACAAAAATCTGAGTGATTTTACCCCTCTTTGCAATTGGTTTTTTATGGATCTTGATTTTCGGTTGGCTAATCCCCTTTCTCCTTTTTTGATCGCAGATTCTGGTAAAGGTGATGGAGTTGATGGTGGTAGACGGCGGCTGGAGGAAACTGGGCTAGCGATGCCGATTAGGGTTTCAGAGATCGAAACCCCAATCGGTGCTCCGTTCTTCTTCAACTGCAAATGGGGTCTCTCCTCCTCGCATTCTTCTGTTCGTATTCAAATTCTCCTCCTCCACTGTATTTTTTTCTTTTTGTATTTATAGGTTTCATTTTTAGATTGTTGTTACGATATTAGTCATCATAGATTAGGGAAATTAGGGATTCAATCTTTGTAATTCTGTTGTGATTGATTGCAATTGATCTTGTAATAGATTTGGATTTAGCGTGTTTTCCTATAATTTTCTGGATTTTGCTCTGTAATAGGGATTGAAATTGATTTGTTATATTGTACTATATTCGGGCTTGGACTATGTATCCCTAAATGAATATCTGTTTTGTTTTAATTATGTGTAAAGATTTGATTTAGTGTAATTTCTACAGTAAATGTTTATGAAAGAAACGTGCATATTTTTAGGATAATTGGTACATTGATTGTTTTATTGGACATTTGGGCTTTGCGAAAAAACTATTAATTCAGCCCAATAGCATGTTTTTTCATTACAAAAAAAAAAAATCCTTAATGCAACTGACCCAATTCCCTTTGAAAACAGTCTTTTTTTCAAATCTTTAATAAAAGATTTTAAAACTCAATATCTAATAACCCAAAAATATTGTTTCAACAAAAATAGAAAATGAAAACGTTAATTGGGCCCTACGAATTTTTGACTGGATTTAGCCCAACCACATTGTTTCCTCCCTTTTTTTATTACAGTAAAAACAATTTCTTAATTCAAATTGGGTTTGCATTTACTGTTAATATGGGTCTGCGTTAGTTTATTATTTCCTATCCAGTTGCTTAAATCTTCTAATAATTTTGATCCATCAACAATAATTCTTAATGAATGGATTATATAAATAATATTTGATATAAAACTTTTGATTAAAATAAATTCCTTAATTAAAAAGTTTTAACAGTAATAATAGGAGAGATATTTTTTTAGTAAAATAAAATAGCGCTTTTTTCTTACAATAAAACAGTAACGCGCTTAAATGGGTTGTGGCTGAAAAAAAAAATTCAATGGGCTTCTAACTTTAATAACTATACCCCAGTGCTTGTCATTCAAACTCCAAAATAAATGGTCCGAACGAAAATGGGCGTATAAATTGAAATTTCACCTCCCCTTTTTACTAATAACACTTAAATGGGCTTTGTTATATTTCAACCTCTGTTTTAATAATAACAACTATTTAATAGAAATAATTTTCCATATTTGAATCGCATGGGCCATTGGCCAACATGCTACGCGAATGGGTTTACGAAAACACGAGTCTTTCTGATTTAGAAAGCCCCACTCTCCTGAATTTAAAATACACCCCCTGGACGACTTAAATTTAAGAATGGGCTTTCAGATATTGCTGTACCATCCTTAATTAAATATTTCTTCTATTTAAATCTTGAAAAATAAAAATCATCGAGGTAGGACAAATCTGGGGTACGACAACTGGCTTAACAATCCCTTGTGTTTTTACTGCTTTTAATATTGTTGAATTTTATATTGTCCTCAAATATTTGTGTCGTAACATCTCCTTCGACATCACATAGTTGATACAAGAATTTCAATTGGTATCAGAGCAACCTTCCTGCTCTGTATTTGGGTGAGATCTAGGGAAGATAGTTTCTGGTACTATGGACAAGGAAGGAGGATTTGTGAATAGACCACCCATTATGGATCGAAGCAATTATGACTATTGGAAACCACGTATGGTGGCCTTTCTAAAATCTCTAGACAACAGGGCTTCGAAAGCTGTCTTAAAAGGATGGAAACACCCTGTCAAATTGGGAGAAGATGGAGAACCTACTTTTGTGTTGAATCCATAAGAAGATAGGTCTAAAGAAGAGGATGAAATTGCACTTGGAAATTCTAAAGCCTTGAATGCTATATTCAATGGAATTGACAAGAACATTTTCAGATTAGTAAACACATGTGAAGTAGCTAAGGATGCATGTGGGATTCTTCAATCTACCCATGAAGGCACATCCAAAGTTAAGATGTTAAGACTTCAGTTGCTCACCACCAGATTCGAAAATCTGAGAATGAAGGATGATGAAAGTATTAATGACTTCCATATTAACATTCTTGAGATTGCTAATGCATCCAGTGCTTTAGGAGAAAAAATACCCAAAGACAAATTGGCGAGAAAGATGCTTAGGTCTCTCCCGAAGAGATTTAATATGAAAGTGGTTGCCATAGAAGAAGCACAAGAAATTGACAAGATGAGATTGGATGAACTTGTTGGATCCCTTCAGACATTTGAATTAAGCATTAATGAAAGATCTGAAAAGAAGAACAAAAGCATAGCTTTTGTAACCAATACTGAAGATGAAGAGGAGGATTGTGATCTGGATACAGATGAAGGAATATCTAATGCTTTAGTTCTTCTTAGAAGAGAGTTTAACAAAGTGATAAAGAATATGTCTAGGAACCCAAGATTAAATGTCAAGAACATCTCATCTGACATCCATAAGTCAAATGAGTTTGGAAGAAAAAGGGATG
Source organism: Vicia faba (assembly GCA_948472305.1). NCBI lineage: Eukaryota > Viridiplantae > Streptophyta > Magnoliopsida > Fabales > Fabaceae > Vicia > Vicia faba. Next base: position 1,551,482,751 of record OX451736.1, read on the forward strand.
AAGAAAAATCCACTTAAGGGAAGGGAATACAATGTCATGGATGTGGATGGTTTGTTCATATTAGTGCTGAATGTCCTACATATCTTATAAAACAGAATAAAAATCTATCTGTTACTTGGTCTGTAGAGGAATCTGAGAGTGATCTTAAAGAAGAATCTACCAAGTATGTTAAAGCATTGATAGGAAAATATGTTTATGATGAAGAGTCTAGTGATGGTGAACTAACCATTGATGAGCTAGCTGCCCGTACACAGAACTGTGTCTCAGAAGTGCAGAAGTTTGCCAAGAAGGGGAGAAACAGAAAGCTCTCATAACTCAGCTGAAGGCAGAAAGGAAAAAGCATATGAAAACTATTTCTATTCTGGAAAGTGAAGTGAATTCTCTGAATTCAAATCTTGACAGAATGGTTAAATCACTCAAGATGCTGAATAATGGGTCTGACACATTAGATGAAATTATTCAAGTGGGAAGAGTGACAGGAGACAAGAGTGGTCTAGGGTTTAATGAGAAAAAGGAACATTCAGAAGAACCTTCATCCAATTCCACTCATGCCAAGTCTAAACCAAAGATGCCGAATCAAATGTCTTAACATCATGACAAACATCTCGACAAGAAAAGACATCACAACAAGAAAACATTTAATCACACTAGAGAGAAATTCCAGCCATGGAGGTGTCACCACTATGGAAGGTTTGGTCATATAAGACCTTCCTGTTTCAAGTTGTATGGGTACCTTAAAACTTCTCCTCTTCCCAAGACTGATTAGATCTCTCAAAATAGCAAAAAGAAGAAACAATGGGTTCCCAAGACTACTATTGCTAGTCTCATAGCTCATACCTCTCTAGAGTCTCAACCAAAGATGACTAGTACTTTGACAGTGGTTGTTCTAAACACATGATAGATTTTAAGAATCTGTTGGTAGATATCAAATCTCACTCAACCAATTATGTGACTTTTGGCGATGGAGCCAAAGGGGAAATCAAAAGAGATGGAAAGCTGGAATGTTCAGGAGTCCCAAAACTTAATAATGTGTTACTTGTTAAAGGGTTAACAACTAACCTAAAAAGTATAAGTCAACTGTGTGATCAAGGGTTCAAAGTAAACTTCACCAAGACAGAATGTCTCGGTTGCAATGAGAAGAATGAAGTCATTATGAAAGGAATCAGATCTAAAGATAACTGTTATTTATGGGTTCCCTGTGAGTTAAACTTCTCCTCACCATGTGCTTTAGCCAAATAAAATGAAGTTAAACTGTGGCATCAAAAACTGGGGCACTTGCATCTGAAAGGAATCAAAAGTATCATATCTATAGAAGTCGTGAGAGGGATTCCTAAGCTCAAGATAGAAGAAGGGAGAGTATGTGGTGAATGATCGATTGGAAAGAAAACTAAGATGTCACATCAGAAGATCCAACATCTCACCACATCAAAAGTTTTGGAACTTCTTCACATGAACTTGTTGGGTGTAGCAGTAGAAATGTTAAGACTAAGCCATTGGATTGACTTGACTCGCGCAGATCCAAAAAAAAATCACCACCGTGCTTTATTATTTCCAAAGGAATGGTAAAAGAGCTAATAACCCAAAGAGAGGGGGAGAGAATCTAAGTTCGGGGGTTGGTTATGCAAAGGGAAGGTATTAGCACCCTAATCATCTACGATAGTCCACAAGAACCTCTTTGAAAATATGTGTATTTTGGCTATAAACGTTGTATAAGAAAATAGATGGGGGAGATGAGAAAATAAATATTTTTTATAATTTTTGCACCCACTGCAGTTGTGAACCTTTGATGCCTACGTATCACCTTTCATACAATAGGGGATCAGGGTACTCGTAGTTCATCTTTAAAAAATTTTAAAACACAAGTGTGTTGGTTAATTTTAAGAGACGAGACATCATCGTCATTGTCCTCATGGAAAACATACTTACTACCCACAATTATGAGAAAGGAGAATTTGCGTTATCTCAAAGTGGAGGATATGGCTTGGATTTTAGAACAAACAAAGCCTCGCTCAACACCCAAGTGGAAAATATCTCAATTCACTACTAAAGAAACAGACAATCTGTATTTCTTTGATGATTCGATAAGTAATACATGAAAGGTATATATAGAATACAAGGGACAAATCAATAATCCTAAATCTGGCCTGAGAATCAGAGCAATAATTCTCCCTTTAAATGCTAATTCTAAATATGGTAGAAGACAACTAATTACTAATTACTAATAGCTAATTACTCATATATTATTTACAATGAATGTTGAGCTGTATACAGAATCAACAGATTCTGTACTTATCTCTCTAATAAATTCCAACACTCCCCCTCAAGTTGGCATGAATATGTCATTCATTGCAAGCTTGCTCACCATACCATCAAATTATCTCTTTGGAAGAATCTTTGTGAGAACATCTGCCACTTGACTTGTGGTAGGTACATAGGACATACAAATTTCACCACTGTCAATTTTTTATTTAATGAAGTGCTTGTCCACTTCAACATGTTTCATTCTGTCGTGTAGGACAAGATTATGGGAAATGGAAATAGCTGCCTTATTATCACAGTAGACTTTAATTGGTGCTGGGATAGAGACATTCAATTCCTCCATGAATTTTTTAATCCATAATACTTCACAAAAACCGTGGGCCACTGAGCGGAATTCAGTCTCTGCACTACTTCTAGCTACAACATTTTGCTTTTTACTTCTCCATGTAACTAAGTTTCCACCTACAAAAGTACAATAGCCTGAAGTAGACCGCCTGTCATTTATATTACCTGCCCAATCAGCATCTGTGTAAGCTTCTACTTGTATATGCCCTCTGCTTTTGAACATCAACCCCTTCCCTGGAGTCCCCTTTAAATATTTCAATATTCTGAAAATAGCTTCAAAATGAGTAGGTCCTGGTGCATGCATAAACTGACTAATTACACTTACTGCAAAGGCTATATCAGGCCTTGTATGAGATAAATAAATTAGTCTACCGGCTAGTCGTTGGTAGCGTTCCCTATTTACCACTTCATCTTTAGATGCTGCCTTCAGTTTTACATTGGGATCCATTGGTGTTTCTACTGCTTTACACCCTGTCATCCCTGTTTCTGTGAGTAAATCAAGTATATATTTGTGTTGGTTAAGAAAGATTCCCTCCTTAGACCTTGCGAACTCCATCCCGAGAAAATACTTTAATTTTCCAAGGTCCTTGATATCAAATTAAGCTTCAAGTCTTCTCTTTAGATCACCTATCTCGTTAACATCATCTCCTCTCATGATAATGTCATCGACATACACAATTAAAATAGCAAGCTTACCTTTATCTGAATGTTTAAAGAACAATGTGTGATCTGCTTGACTTTGGGTGAAACCATGTTTCTTAACAACACTTCCAAATCTTTTAAACCAGGCCCTTGGTGAGTGTTTTAATCCATATAAGGATTTTTTCAATTTGCATACTTTGTCCCGTCCAAGATTTTCGTCAAATCCAGGAGGTAAACTCATATATACTTCTTCATGTAATTCTCCATTAAAAAAAGCATTTTTAGCATCAAATTGATGTAGTGTCCAATTGAAATTTTCTGCAAGAGAGAGAAGAATTATGATGGAATTAATCTTAGCAACAGGGGCAAAGGTCTCTTGATAGTCTAAACCATGAGTTTGAGTAAAACCTTTGGCTACTAGCCTTGCTTTGTATCTTTCTACATTTCCATCAGCCTTGCATTTCACTGTAAAGACCCATTTACATCCAACTGCCCTTTTGTTATGAGGTAGATCAGTGATACTCCAAGTATTATTTTTTCTTAGAGCATCCATCTCTTCTTTCACTACTAATTTCCAATTCGGGTCACCTAATGCTTCTTGAACAGTTCTGGGCACAAACAAATTCAAAATCCTAGACACATATGCCTTGTGAGTGTGTGATAAATTGTCATATGACAAATAATTAGACATGGGGTGTTTAGTGCATGTTCGAGTACGTTTCCTATCAGCAATTGGGATATTAAGGTCATGAATTTTTCTCTCAAAGCAATAGGAAGATTAATATTAGGAAAAGACAAATCCAGTAAATCATTGGAAGAGTAAGATGGATTACCAGATGAAGAACTAGAAGGTGAAGTTTCAGTAGGACCATCACTTGGTAAATCAGATTGGATTTTTTCCGGAGCGACAATTGGATTTGTAATACCTTTGTGAAACCTTTTTCGGACATACACTTGAATTTGAGGATTATGATCCTCAATCAGTTTTTCTCCCCCTGTTTCAGACATGATATTATCCGACAATTCAAGATTAAGCATTATGGGTTCTATTATCTTTGTATCTGGATGATTTGTTGTCACAATATCATCCAGTGCAGGTAAAGTTTCCCAAAAATTATCTTCTTTATCAACACAATGATTCTCCCCCTGAAGATGATTTTTATTAAAAAAAGGTTGATTTTCAACAAAGATGACATCCATACTTTCAAAACATTTATTTGTTATTGGGTTAAAACATTTGTAACCCTTTTTATTTGAAGCGTAGCCAAGAAAAACACGTTTTTCAGCTTTGGGATCCAATTTGGAACGAAAAGTATTTGGGATGTAGACATAACAAAGACAACCGAAAACTTTAAGGGGAAGATCCGCAATGATGCGAGATATGGGAGAATAATTTTGTAAAACTTGCATAAGAGTCTCATATTTTAAAAAACGAGATGGCATTCTATTGATTAGGTAATAAGCAGTTAATAAGGCATTTCCCCAAAGATATTTAGGTATATTCATAGAAAACATAATAGCTCTAGTAACTTTGAGGAGATGTCTATTTTTTCTTTCAGCAATACCGTTTTGTTGTGGAGTATCACGACAAGTGGATTGATGAATGATCCCCTTAGCTACTAGGAATGTACTTAGATATTTGTTGAAATATTCAGTGCCATTGTCAGACCTTAGAATGCCAATCTTAGTTTGAAATTGGTTTTCAATCATTTGAAAAAAATCTTTAAACCTTTGTTCCACTTCAGATTTTTAATCTAAGAGATAAACCCAACACACACGTGTATGGTCATCAATAAATGTCACAAACCATTTTTTTCCAGACATAGTTTTAATTTTTGAAGGACCCTAAACATCACTATGGATTAAATAAAAAGGTTGCGAAGCAGAATAAATTTTTGAAGTAAAAGATACACGATGATCTTTAGCTAAATGACAAGCTTCACAATGAAATTGTGAGGAATTTATTTCTTTGGCAAATTTTGGAAATAAATACTTACAGTAAGGGAAACTAGGATGACCTAATCTCTTATGCCATAACATAACTTGATCTGAAACGGGAGGTAAACTTGCACTGTTTAAACCAAAAAACATTGCATTTCCTAGAGGAGTTTCATCAAAGTAGTACAATCCATTCATCTCTCTAGCAGTTCCAATTGTCTTCCCCGAGTTCTGGTCCTGAAAAACACAAGTGGAAGAACGAAAAATCATAGAACAATTAGTGTTCTTAGACAATTTATGAACAGATAGAAGATTGCAAGCAAATTTAGGAACGTGTAAAACATATTGCAAAGTAATTTGCTCTGAAATTTTTATGCTGCCTTTGCCTGCAATACTAGAATAACCACCATCAGCAATCCTTACTTTTTCAGACCCGGAACAAGGGAAATAGGAACTGAATAAATGAGAGCAATTGGTCATATGTTCAGATGCCCCTGAATCTATTATCCAAGGGTTGGAGTGGTTTTGGACAGATAATGCCCAAGAATTCTTACCTGTTTGTGTCACAATTCCAAGAGGAACATTAGGTGATGAATTGAACTTTAGAAGTTTAAAAAGGTGATCCATTTTCTCCTTAGTAAATGGAGATGAGTCAGCCTCATTGGTTGTAGACGTAGGGCGGTCACTAAACCTTCCAGCCTTTCTATTATTTGGCCTACCATGTAGTTTGAAACAGTTTTTTCGAGTGTGACGATTTTGACCACAATAGTCGCAAACTAAATGATTCTTGTCACCACCTCGTGGATATGGGAAAGGTTTGCGATTGACTTAAGGAATAGCCAATGCAGATCCTTCAACTGGTGGAGGGACAATGGCAGCCTTTTTTCCAAGCATCACCTGCCTGCGACTCTCTTCGCGACGCACTTCAGCAAATACTTCACCAATTGGAGGGATAGGATTCCTGCCAAGAATTCGGCCACAAACCTCATCAAACTCAATATTTAGACCTGCAAGAAACTTGAAGACACGACGAACATCCACCATCTTCTTGTAGTGTTTGCAGTCCTCGGGTGACTTCCACTCATATACATTGAACATATCCAAATCTTGCCAAATACGCTTGAGACAATTGAAGTATTTGGTAACAAAATCTTCAGCTTGACGAATTTCTCCAAGCTGGAGAGTTAATTCATAAATTTTGGATTTTTTGTCCAAATCGAAATACATTTGAGAGACACTTTCCCAAAGATCTTTTGCAGTAGCATAACAAAGATAGTTTGCACCTATCTCTTCAGTCATGGAATTGACTAGCCATGTCATGACCATGGAATTTTCAGCATCCCAACTATCGTAGTCTGCACCTTCCTTCTCTGGTTGTTTCTTTTCTCCAGTGATGTAGCCAATTTTTCCTCTCCCCCTGAGATACAAACGGACAGACTGTGACCACCGAAAATAATTAGGACCGTTCAGTCGAATTATTGTGATCTGAACAGGGTGATTTTCATGGTATGTCCTGACAGATTGAGTTATTTCAGTTTTAGGTGAAGAATGTTTGGGTGAATGCTGGGACTCGGTATCAGACAAGTGATCAGACATTACGTGGGATGAAAAAAAAACAGAAGCAAAAGAAGAAAAAAAAACTAAGGAATTCTTCCAGCAACTGATACCATAAAGAAACAGACAATCTATATTTCTTTGATGATTCGATAAGTAATACATGAAAGGTATATATAGAATACAAGGGACAAATCAATAATCCTAAATCTGGCCTGAGAATCAGAGCAATAATTCTCCCTTTAAATGCTAATTCTAAATATGGTAGAAGACAACTAATTACTAATTACTAATAGCTAATTACTCATATATTATTTACAATGAATGATGAGCTGTATAATACAGAATCAACAGATTCTGTACTTATCTCTCTAATAACTTCCAACAACTACATAAAATAGAAGTATAGCAACTCGCATCACTACAAAGATTGACAAGAGTCTAATCTTTTTGAAAAAAATTTAAGGTAAAAAAGCCAAAGTGGAAAAGATAATTTGAATGAAATTGATTGACTTTTAGTCTTCTCATAAAAATGTCAAAGTATTATTAAGTTGATTAAAGTTTGATTAAGAAAATATTTTTAAAAATGCATGGACATAATCCCAAGTTTATTTGTGAAAGTGGTTCATGTTTTAAAAAAAATAAGAGTTTTCAAAAGGAGGGAGAATATTTTTTAAATTAAAGAAGGCGGGAGGAGATGAAGAGACTATCCTAAAGCATAAGCAAAAAGTTAGGGAAAAGAACCGTCTAACCAACAAGAAGCCAATACTTGACATAATGATTCAATGTAGAATTCCCATCCTTTGGATTTGAAACCAAACAAGCAAAGATAAAAACCTTTTAAGAAAACCAAGCTTCAATTGTATTAAGTCTTCAAAAAAATTGGGCAAAGTAACGGTTGTATACATATGAATTCCCGATTACAGATAAAGCATGTAATCAAAATAACCTGCACACAAAGCAAACAAACAAACAACCCAATATCTTTGGGTAAACCCCAAGAATCCAGAAAAAATAACAGTTGAAGTCACAAAGTCTCTAATTAGGTCACAACTTCTAATCCTAAGTCCAAGAAGTCCACAACTCCATGATGCAAAGGATAGTAACCAAGTAGTCCAAGTAACATTAAAGTTTTTTATGGTTCAAGTAGATTATTAGGTATCTTCAAACATAAAATGAAAGCTCAAATGAGCAAAATAAAAATGACATAAAAAGTAAATGCTCAAGTGAGCAAAGATGAAAATAGCATGAAATGTAAATGTTAAAATAAATGTGCTTAAAGTAAAAACATAAAGTAAAAGCATAAAATAAAGTTAATTGTTAGGAATTAGTGGTTAGTTGAATGACCATCTTGAAACTTGCTTTTGGAACTCATTAGAAGATTATAAAATCAAAGCCTCTCAACAACAACTTCCGTTTGCTTTTTGTCAAGTATATCATTCATTTAAATTCAAGGTAACAATAAATGATCAATGATGTTTAAGTGATCCAATTTGACCAAAATTGATAAAAATTCATTGGAGGATTGGTTGGACTAAAGCCTCATAACAATGAATCTCAAAGTTATTGGATCAAAGGGTTCAAATAAACATACTTGGGCTTACAAACATGGGTTTGGGCCACGAATGATCATTTTCTCAAATCGGGACAAAATTTAGCGTTATGTTAAGCAATCGTAAGTGGACTTATATATAAGTCGCACCTATTTTGAGGCCGGTCAATAGCAACCTATGTACCATATGTTTTGAGAAATGATATGAAAATTATTCTCCAATAACATTTAGTACAATAAGAACGGGATAAGATGAAGAGGGATGGGGTAAGAATTAAACCATATTTGAACTAAAAATTTAATCAAACTATTATTAAAATCATTCATCCATTTTTTGTGGAGTCAAACTCAACACCATGGATCCAATGATGTTAATAAAGCTTATGATCAAAATTTCATAGTCCAAGATTAGCCAGAATATAATACAAAAAAATAGTATTTTTAAATAAAGAAAAAGATTTTGAAAAAGATTTTGAAATGAAAAAAAAGGGGGAAAATAACAATTGTATTCAAAACATCCAAGAAAAATCAACTAAGACCATAGAAAAAATCAGAAATGAGCTCAAATATTTATACAAGATATTTGGTAATTTTTTAAAGTCAGAAACTATTTTTAAAATTAAAAGAAATAGGCAAAACAAACCAAAAATTGTGAAAAATAGTAAAGTCAGAAATAAAAATAAAATGAGGTCACCAATATTTGTCAAAAGGTCATTAGATCCTTCCATTTTTTTCTTCAGAATTCAAAAATTAGGAAAAGTATTTTTAAACATTTAAAACAATTCAAATAAAGTGAAAAATTATAAAAAAAAATCAAAACACAACATAAAATTGTGAAAAAAATAATAATCAGAAAGAAAAATCAAAAGTATTTTTCATAATTTTTTCCAGATTTTTTGAAGTAAAAATGAATTTTCCATGAATTTTTTAAGTTTAAAACAATTTAAATATAAAAATTAGAAAATAAAAATAAGTAAAAAAAATATGGACCAATGGATGAGAGTCAAAACACATTAGTAAGCTAAGCCAATGGATCAGACGCGTTGTGCATATAATGGTCTTTACTGAATAAAGCATGGGATAATTTATTTAAATTAGATTTTGAAAAATGTGTGGCACACCTTCATTGGTTGATAGATGACACGTTGGTCATCTTCAATCTCCAGCCAATAAATCTGCAGGTTCCAGAAACTATAAAATTAGGACACGAGACTTGTACCATTCGCTTCGTCTCTTCAAGACGATTCCAATGGTACCTTCGCAAAAAATTTATATAAACTGTAGCTTAGTCGTTTTTGAAAATAAGTTTTGAAAAGGGATTTGAAATTTCATGGCCAAAACGTACTTCCAGTTGAAAACAAATGTTGCGACTAGAATCAGGATGATGAGAGCTTTATAACAATATCAAAGTTTGAGAGAATGGTTGAAGGAATCTACCTATTGAAGTTAAGTTGCAGAGCTCTGAAACTTGACTTCGCTAGCACAATTTAGGAAGTCTTAGAGCTTAATTCTTCTTTTGTTAGCTTCAGTGAGGTTCAAGGAAGGTGATTTGACAAAGAAAAATGATTGGGAAGGGTTGTAAGAGAAAATTCGAAGTTGCAGAGAATTGAGTTCAAGAGGAAGTTTGGCAGGGTGATTCTGGCTCTGTAAGCTTGAGAAAATGAATGAGGCGTCATCCTCTATTTATAGGGAAGCTGATTGAATGCTCAAGCGTGTGAAATGAGGAAGTTTGGAGGGAAATCGTGGGAAGTTGCAAACAAGAAAAGTGTGACTTGTAATTTGATCAAAACTCATCCAAACCTTGCGTTTTAATATGCTAGTCACTTTTGGAGGTTCAGTAAACATGTTTAGAAGTAAACTCGCGCATAAAAGATGTGTTTAGAAGTTAAATCAAGGATTTCAAATTCTGACTTTTGAAGAATCTTGAGTTTCAAGTTACCAAGTTCAAATCAACAACATTCTCAGTTCAATGAGTCTTATAACATGATTCTTGAAGCTTTATAAAGATGAGATGACAAGCTTTACAATGTGCAAATAATGGAATTAAGTGGATGCTTGAGCTCAAAATTGTGATGAGTCAAAGTTGAGAAAAAGAGGTTGACTTTCTATACTTGGAAAATTTCTAAGTTTTTCTTCAAAAATGACCTATAATGTCTTGCATCCAAACCTAGTCTTCCCTTTGAATTTTTTGTAAGTGTTTATTGGCATCAATTTTGGTAAAACAAGACTTGTTAATGTTTTGCTAAATGTCTTAACATTTGGAGCAAAACTGTTTTGAATGATTTCAAAGCAGATGTCTTGACATCTGTCTACTAAACTAATCTCAGCCCAAAATCATCTAAGTCTTTTGTTTCCGTATTTCCAGCACTCTATAACTCAGGATTTGTGAACTACAAGTTGCGAAAAATATGGAGGAATATTTTTCAAATTGCATCTTAGCCTGTTTTTATGGAAATATTCAAAAGATTTGAATATTTGTTTTCAAGACCAAGCCCAAAGCTGCGCATATATATGGACTCATTACTTTATTCAAAGTCAAGCAATTTTTAAAAGAAGAATACTTTCTTTCTGATTAGAAGTTTAGGCTTGTTATTTGTAATACACTCTAAGTATTAATTTATGTACTTGATTTATTATTTGGGTTGTTAATTGTGTATCATTCATAAGATTTTAAGCATTGAATGATTGGAGTGTTTCAAACTTATTAATTTTGTAAGTGATTGAAGGGACTTGAGGATGGCCTCATACCTAGGTGAGTCTTAGGTAGAAGTTTATCTTGGGTAGTGATTAAGTGATTAGATCGTAAACTGGTTGTTTACTGAAGGTCTATGAATTGATACTATTTAGTGAACTTATCCCTGACTTGGTAGCCCCCAGAGTAGGTGTTGTTGTACACGGAACTGGGTGAACAATCTCTTGTGTTTTTACTGCTTTTGATTTTACTGCACCTTACTTGCAAACAGATATTTGTGTCGTGACATATCTTTTGACATCACAAATATGATACCATAATTTCAATTGGTATCAGAGCAGGCCTCCTGCTCTTTATCTGGGTGAGATCCAAAGAAGATACTTTCTGGTAACATGGACAAGGAAGGAGGATTTGTGAACAGACCACCCATTCTGGATGGAAGCAATTATGACTATTGGAAACCATGTATGGTTGCCTTTCTAAAGTCCTTAGACAGCAGAGCTTGGAAAGCTGTTTTAAGAGGATGGAAACACCCTGTCAAATTGGGAGAAAATAGAGAACCTACTTCTGAATTAAAACCAGAAGAAGATTAGATTGCTCTTGGAAATTCTGAAGCCTCGAATCCCATATTCAATGGAATTGACAAGAATATTTTCAGATTGGTGAATACTTGTGAAGTTGCTAAGGATTCATGGGGAATTCTTCAATATACTTATGAAGGCACATCCAAAGTTAAAATGTCAAGACTTCAACTGCTCACCACAAAATTTGAGAACTTAAGGATGAAAGATGATGAAAGTATAAATGACTTCCATATGAACATCCTTGAAATTGCTAATGCTTCAAGTGCTTTAGGAGAGAAAATACCTGAAGACTAATTAGTGAGAAATTTTCTCAGGTCTCTTCCCAAGAGATTTAATATGAAGGTAACTGCTATAGAAGAAGCCCAAGACATTGACAAAATGAAAGTTGATGAACTTGTTAGATCCCTTCTAACATTTGAATTGAGCATAAATGAAAGATTTGAGAATAAAAACAAAAGCGTAGCTTTTGTATGCAATACTGAAGATGAAGAAGAGGACTGTGATCTGGATTAAGATGGTGGAATATCAAATGCCTTAGCTATGCTTGGAAGACAATTTAATAAAGTGATAAAAAGAATGGATAGGAACCAAAGCTCAAATGTCAAGAACATCTCATCTGACATGGGAAGAAAAAGGGCTGAAGAAAAAAATACTCAAGGGAAGGGAATACAACGTCATGAATGTGAAAGCTTTGGTCATATCAGAGATTAATGTCCTACATATCTAAAGAAAAAGAAGAAGAATCTATCTGTTACTTGGTCTGAAGAGGACTCACAGAGTGATCTTGATGGATCTGCCAAATATGTGAAAGCATTGATAGGAAAATATGTATCTGATGAAGAATCTAGTGATGGGGAACTAACCTTTGATGAGTTAGCTGCTTCATACAAAGAATTATGTCTCAGAAGTGCAGAAGTATGTCTTAAAGGGGAGAAACAGAAAACCCTTATAACTTAGCTGAAGGAGAAAAGGGAAGAGCACCTTAACACTATTTCTGATCTGGAAAGTGAAGTGTCGTATCTAAATTTAAATCTTGATAGAATAGTCAAATCTCTCAAGATGCTGAATAATGGGTCTGACACATTGGATGAAATTCTCCAAGCAGGAAGAGTGACAGGAGATAAGAGTGGTTTAGGTTTCAATTTGAAAAAGTAACCTAACTCAGAAGAGCCTTCATCTGTTTCCACTCATGCCAATCCTAAACCAAATATGTCGAATCAAATGTCTCAACATAATGGTAAGAAAGGACATCTTGGCAGACATCATATAAAGAATGAACATCATGGCAAACAGTCTGTGTAACACCCTATTTTTCTGACGGTAAATTATATAAAAATCAGAGTAAATTAATTTCTAAAATACAACATCAAAATAGGATGCCACATGCTTCAAACATAATAAATGCTCATTAAATGAGATACGCAACAAAATTCATATGTTCAAAATTCTTAAACCTCCTTTCATTTATTCGCAACGGAAAACATCAATAAAGAATCATCACAATTCTCCAACCAGAGTCATAATTATCATCTTTCAAAATTCAGCATAGTCATAAATAAAACTCAAACAATGGAGTAGTACAATGTTCACTCCAATGAAATAAAACAAACGCGAAACCCCCAAGTGTTACGTATCAGAGCAGACACCGACTCAATATACACAGAACTGAAGTAACTCTTCAGCTAACCATGACCTCAATTTACTTCGGATCATCTGCACGTTGCCCACGTAGAGGCAAGATTTAAACAGAAAGGGTGAGATATCATAACAACATAAATGGAAACATAATAATAAACAGATAGTAATTCAAGTACAAATTATTATACATATTTATATCACACCTTTTTATCGTTCATCATACTGTTTAACACATCAATATAATTAAGTGCAACAAACAACACAAACATCCATCGTAATGAAATTAGAAATTCGTTTAATAATCAAACCATCGATTACTAATAACAGTGTAATGCAATGAGGATGGTACTGACTCTATGCATGTGGTACCAATAGGGAAAAACCGTTAACTTAATAAATTCCAACTTGGGGCAACAACGCCAATACATACCATCTTTCGCCAATATAGGCCATTTTTCGCCAATACAGGCCATCTTTAATAAGTCCATGCGACACTGACATGGAACGACTTAGTTTACATTGATTGTTCATACTTATCAATGTCTCGCAAATACATGCCATCTTTCGACAATACAAGCCATCGTCATCATCATTATCATGCAATACATCATGCAAAATCCTTCGTACATTGTTTATACAACACTGATACATTCAATCGCAATATTTTGTAGTACAACACATACAACATACATACACATCAAAATTATTCCAGTAAAATATTAGTCTATTATCATCAAAATTATTTCCACATTGTAGAAAATTATTTTAGCTTTCTAACGATCTAAACGGCTCGTCAAACAGACACCCGAGTCAAAAGTTATGGAGTTTTCAAGTTTTCTAAAATGTTGTCAAACAGTGAGCAATCGATTGCACTAACATGTAAATCGATTGCACCTTGTTCCAGAGGCCAAAAATCACATTTTTAAGCAGTGAAAATCGATTGCTCTATACTAGAAATTGATTACTTACTGAAACATAAGAAAAATTCACCAAAATCGAACTGTGCAATCGATTCCACCTGCACTGCAAATCGATTGCACCATGTGAAAAATAGTTTTACGGATTCAGAAAAATATCGGTGCAAAGCCCCTTTTGGCTCAATTCTAAAAACATGAACTTCATGACATAATGCACAATCAAACCCAAGATTATCATCCCCTATCATCATACATAAATTACCACACATATCAAACATCAATGGTACACACAATGCATCAAAATCAATCATCAAAGGGTAAAACCCCAAAACAACCAAGTAGGGAGAAATCATAACCATGCAACCATGGAACCTAAACACCACCATACCCCATCATTAGGCAAACCCTTATAGAGTTAGAATCCCCCTTACCTTAGATTGGTGGTGATTCTTGATTCCTACTGATGAACTTTCTTGCCCTAGCTTCCTAGTGCTTTCTCCTCTTCTCACTTTTACGCTTCTCTTTATCTGTTTCTACGTACTGACTCTCTTTCTCTTTTTCTCACTATAATATATCCAATATTAAAATAACTATCCTAATTAAGTAATTATTAAATTATTATTATACAATAATAATAATAATCCTAATATTATAATATACTAGTAATAAAAATCCATATTATACTACACACCCCCATGTCTCTACACATTTAGCCATACAACCCTAAAACCTCAACTCTCATAATTCTAAGGTATCTAGTCTCAAAAAATATCATATCACATTATCTAACTATTTAATTAAAAACAATTCTAATTAAATCGAGGTGTTACAACTCTCCCCCACTTAGAATATTTTCGTCCTCGAAAATCCAGTTGATACTAACAACTCCGGATACGACTCTCGCATTTTTCCTTCCAACTTCCACATCCTGTTTGGAAACCTTATGAATGCTACTATCCAAACTTACATATCGTCATCCACAAAAATCCAATAAGATGCATTACTATCGAGTTATGAATGCATATGTTAATTACATCCCTGTGTAATCACCCCAGAATACATGATATATTACTTTATGTTCCTGTTTACGCTTGGACAGGAACACAACGAGATCCTCTCTGTCACTATAGGTAACTGTTGTACCCCAAAATTTTCCCTCTCATTCTATCAACTTTTCTCATCACAAGGCTCTTTGAACTCAAGATCAAGCTAGGGTTTGCCCTGCTCAAGACATCTCCTAGCACTGATGACCTAAATTAGGGTTTGAGTTTTCACAAGGATTTTTGGACCTTCAATGCACAAATTGACTTTCATACTTCATATTGGACTCATAAGTTTGTCCATACCAAGTTTCAAGCCTTGAATCAAATTTTTGCCCAGTCAATTGGACAGTTGACCTATAAATCAGCTATATTGGGGAAAAAGTCAACTGTGGCCAATTTATAGTCAAACCTCATGAATTTTGACCCACATCAACATTATGAACTCATATGAACCATTTGATCAAGTTTGGACCACAAATCCATAAGAAATTTGATCAGATCACCAAAGGGGCAAAATGGTCATTTTTAGGGTTTTGACTGTACAAAGGAAATTTTTGACTTTTTGACCTAGCCAATGGCAAATTAGGTTCAACCATGGACTCAAGGACTCAATGGAATCATCTTGACCTATTCAACAAGTTGAAAAGACCTCAATTGCATTGGATTGACACATGAATTTTTCAGTCAATTGATTAAAATTTGACTGTACACTGAAAACTCAAACTTTGACTTTTTGGTCAAAATCAAGTTCCAAGGGTCATTTTTCATCAAGATGTGTCAAAATATGAAACTTGTTCATCAAGAAACCCAAAATTGCAAATTAGGGTTTAAAGTTGAAAAATTTCATAACTTAGAATTTTTCTAAGTTATGGAATTTTCTTAATTTTTCCTAACTTTTCCCAACATTTTCACCATGATTCATTTGGATTCAAACAAAACATCCAACATGAAAGTTGTAGTTCTCCACAAAGTCTACAACTTTGATTCACAAAGTTTTCTCAAAAGAAGCTTGGATCTCAAGTTATGATTTTGGAACAAGGGTCCCTAAAACTTTTAACTTATAAAATTTTGCCCTAGTTTAGGCAGGATTTTGACCTATCTTCTTGGCAATTTTTAACATTGTTCGTCTAGGAATCTCAAGTTTCATTTCAAAGATGGATTATAGATCATGTTGCAAGCTTTCCAAATTGTCCAAGAACTCCTCAAACACATTTGTGGTTAGGGAGAATCGAAAGCTTGAAGTTGGCAAAAACTTACTTTTCATCCATGGCATATTCATGTTCACACAAGTTGCATTTTCAAGTCAGCATGCCTTACACTAGTTTACAGGACTCTAAACCACTTCACACTCCATAATTAAATTCAAATCCATCAGTCTAAGCTTTTGTTTTGGTCATTTGGACATTGTACACAAAATTAAGCCCTAAGTAGAAAAAGGAAAATTTCCATTTTTGCTTAAATCATGCTTTATGTCAAAACTGATTTCTTGAGCATTGATCCAAATATTTTGCAGCTAATCAAATCCACAATTTGGAGGGACCAAGGGCATGAGATGCAAGCATAAGGATAGCCTGTACAGGCCTGTTCCAATCACTTCACACATTTTACTTCAAAAACAAGAAACTTGTCCAAAACCTTAGAACTTGAACACCAGCCAAAACAAGCTTATGCAAACAGTTTGAACATCTTTCTCACATCCCTCTAAGTCTGAAACACGAATTCTTGAGCCTCTAAACACCCCATAGCCAGAAATAAAAGTCCCTTGGCAAAACAGGGCAGAACCTGCAACTTGAGTTCCATAGCTCATTTGGCTCGTGCGTTTTTCCCCAAGTTGCTTCAAACACCTTCCATTCCACTCATCCAAGCTATCCCAAACCTCAAACACCAACTGTAACTCCATTTACAGTGTTTGTCATTTTAATTTGGAGCTTGTGCAGGTTGAGTTCTCCAGGCTAATTTAAGTACATTCAAGGCAAGCAGGCTATTGGAGAAGGTCAAGTGAAATCCAAGCAAGCTCCTAGACATCTCAAGCCTTGTTGAAAAGATCTACATTGCCCTACACGAGGTCAACTGAAACAGGTTTTTGTCCACTTCCTATCTCTCTATTTAGGAACATTTAGCTTTAGGTTTGTGAATAAAGAATGTAGTATTCATTTCCATGAAGCTGTACATATGCTCAGTTTTCATTTATATTAAGTGTGCTAAGAGAATTTCATCCATGAACATGCTAAAAAAACTAGGT
Source organism: Vicia faba (assembly GCA_948472305.1). Classification (NCBI taxonomy): domain Eukaryota; kingdom Viridiplantae; phylum Streptophyta; class Magnoliopsida; order Fabales; family Fabaceae; genus Vicia; species Vicia faba. The sequence goes on from OX451736.1 coordinate 1,551,500,157, forward strand.
CAGATTTTAGGGCCAGAGAAATTCTCTCTGGTCTTTGAGAGTTAAGACAAGTTGTTTATATGGTTGGAATCGTCTTGAAATTCTCTACAAGTTTGATGTTATGTGTTTTTGCAATAGATCTCGTATACAAGATCTGGTAGTTTGTACAGGGCACGCGCGCGTTTTTCAAAAGCCAGAGGTTGAAGATGAAGTTTTGGGTTGGGCTTGGCCTGGTTGCTTTTGACACCCCCCTTTTTCTTTTTGCACCCCCTGGCCCAATTTCTTGTACTTTTATATTTTTGAATTTTTATTTTCATTTCTGACTTTATTTATTTATTCCCAAATATAAAAAATGCTCAAAAATATTTTCATAATTTTTTCACATTTATTTTGCATTTTATTTTTATAGAAAACAATTTAAATACTTTTATCTTATTTACTAAAACTTAGAAATAATATATAAATCATACTTTTATTTTTGTTCTTTATTTTTATTCACATTAAAAATATTTTTCTAAATATACTTTATTTTGTACATATTTTATTTTATATTGCACATATTTAATATAATTAATATATATATATATATATATATATATATATATATATATATATATATATATATATATATATATATATATATATATATATATATATATATATATATATATATATATATATATATATATATATATATATATATATACTTTTATTTTATTAGATATTTTAGAATAAAAATATAAAATATTACACTTTCATTTTTATTATTAAATATACTTAATAGATACCTTTTTACTTTTTTACATATAATATTTTATTTTTTATTGTATATAAATAAAATAATTAACATATTTATTTTCTTAAAGAAAATTAAGGTTTTACCCTTTAACCAAATAAAATAAATCTTTTATTTATTTATTTTTTATTTTTTACATCAAATATTTTTACATGCATAGATAAACAAAAAAGCTTTTTTTGCATAATTCATACTATTTGATATATTTATTTATTTTGTTTATTTAAATATTGTCCATTTATTATTTATGCATTTGAATTCAATTTGGATGTAATAGTAAATTAGGGTTTATATTTCTTGTCAAATACACCCTCATTCAAAGATTGTACCCCCATCCCCATAATCATGTTGTAATAGCTTAGACTTTTAAATTCTCGCACTTTACGCTTTCAATTATGCCATGATTAGAGAATTAGGGGCTGTATGCAAAAAATCCAAATCAACAAGTAGCTTGACCTAATCAAAGACAAAATGCATGAAAATCAAGCACAATACACACTTGCACCCCTAAGGTTACAATCCACTTTTTGCCTAAAAAAATGGGCCATGTTATGCATGTTGGCTACTTTGGTAAAACAAAAACAAAACAAAAGATCATAGTCCCTCGATGACGCTATCTTGGTTGCCTAAATAAAATGATCAAGTCCCTCAAAATTTTTCCAAAAATACTTAACACGATTGCTATCATGGTCTATATGATGACCCGCGCCTGTCCCGTTTAACATCCTAACACAAGGTTGTTCACCAAATGAAATAGTGAAATAACACTGTCAAAAGGGTTAAAAACATTAGGAAAGATCTTTGAGTAAATTAGGATAGATAGCTCTTAGTTACTTGATCAAAAGCTTGTAAAACATCCTTGCTATTTTTCAAACACACTTGACAACACAATTTCAAAACATTTCCCAAATCAAAACTTTCAAACATTGGAATCTTTTCAAAAGACAAAAGCACCTTTGTATACATTCAAACAAGAATCATTACAAAGGTTTCCACAACGATGGCCTATTTTCAAAACTGTTAGAACATAGTTTGATTCTACAACCCTCAGTTAGAGTTTTGATGATAACAAAATACAAGATTAAATGAATTATGAGAATTATATATGACATAGATGCTACCTAAAAATATGTTGTGTATTTGCAGGAAACTCTGATGGAATCAGCATCAGAATATCAGAATATCAACATCAACATCAGAAGATATGTCACATCAGAAGATCAAACATGTGCTACGCTGAAGTCTGATGAACAAAATCTGCGCTTACCATACACTGACTCTGATCAAGATCTTAACTATGTCATCAGCACTCAAAAGCGCCAAGATAAGCAAAAGCCAAGAATGCTCAGATCTTCATTAAGCAGAACATTCTGAAGTGTTAAGGTTACTGCATTCAAGGCAGATTAATTACCAACGACTTTATTCCAAGACAAAGATCTTCTCAAAATGGAAAGAACGTAATGAGCATTGAAATGGAATTATTGGCATCAACGTATCTTTTCCAAGAAGTATTTAAACAAATCAGTGAGAAGTGAAATGGCTAATGCTCTACAATACTCTACACGCCTAAAGTCAATCATCACTAAACTCGTTCTCACTTTTGCTAAAAGCTTTCAACCGCTTACTCTATAGCTCTAGCAATCTAGTGTAACTTAAGCTTCATTTTTGTGTATTATCACAATTGTGATATATAGTTTTTGTAGAAAACATCAAACACACATAATAGTTCATTTATCTGTAAGAAAGAATTTCCTTGAGAAACCGGTCTGTGGTTTAGACTCAAGAAGGCTTTAGCAGTTGTTAAAACAGTTTTGTATTCAGTTGAATATAGTGGATTAAGACCTCGTTGGAGAGAGGCGAAATCACCTTGACGGGTGGACTGAAGTAGTTTGAGATCAAACGAACCAGGATAAAAATAACGTGTTGTCTGCATTTGATTTCAAGTTTCAACAATTCAACCCCCCTTCTTGTGTTTTTCACTTCTTCAATTGGCATCAGAGCGCCTGGTTCTGAGTTCATAACACTTAACCGTATCAGTACAACATCCAGCATTGAAAAACACTATGGCAGGAACACATCACAACATCAGCAATGACAACAACGAAGAAAGAGACAGATTCAGTGGAAAACCTCCAGTCTTTGATGGAGAGAACTTTGATTACTAGAAAGACAGAATTGAAAGCTTCTTTCTAGCCCATGATGCTGATCTGTGGGATATGGTGACAGATGGATACACGCACCCAGTGAATGCAAATGGTCAGAAGATTGACAGGAAAGCAATGTCTGATCAACAGAAGCGTGATTTCAAAACCCATCACAAGGCCAGAACTATTCTTCTCAGTGCTATCTCTTACTCTGAATATGAAAAGATATCAAACAGAGACACTGCTAAGAACATGTTTGACTCTCTCAGAATGACGCATGAAGGCAACCTTCAAGTCAAAGAAACTAAAGCTCTTGCGCTCATTCAGAAGTATGAGGCATTCAAGATGGAAGAAAGTGAATCTATTGAAACAATGTTCTCAAAATTTCAGATTCTGGTTGCTGGTCTCAAAGTTCTGGACAAAGGGTATTCTACTGCTGATCATGTTAAGAAGATCATCAGAAGCTTGCCAAAACAGTGGAGGCCAATGGTCACAGCGCTGAAGCTAGCTAAGGATCTCAACACAATCTCTCTGGAGGAACTTGTCAGCTCCCTCAGAAGTCACGAGATAGAGCTAGAAGCTGATGAACCTCAAAAGCAAGGTAAGCCATTAGCTTTAAAATCTAACAGAAAATCTGACTCCAAGGTTTTGCAGGCTGTTGAAGAAACCTCTGATGGGTCCTCATCAGAAGAAGATGAACTGTCTCTCCTCTCCAGAAGGGTGAACCAACTGTGGAAGCAGAGGCAAAGAAAGTTCAGGAATCCCAAAAGATCTGAGAACCAGAACAAACCCTCCTCCAGATACATAAGGTCAGAATCCTCCTCTGGACACAGAAGATCTGAAGCTCTTCAGGAAGCAGAAAGCCAAACAACAAGGACATCATCTGCTATGAATGCAACGAGCAAGGACACTACAAGAGTGACTGCCCAAAGCTTCAGAAGGAAAAGCCCAAAAGAAAGTTTAGCAAGGAAAAGAAGAAAAGTATCATGGCTACATGGGATGACTCTGACACACCTGAAGCTGACTCAAAATCAGATGATGAGAGAGCAAACATAGCTCTCATGGCAAACATATCAGAAGATAGTGAAGCTTCTGAATCAGACTCTGAATCAGACACAGAAGAGGTATTTCCTGACTTTGCTATTAATTTTACTAAGGCTGAACTAGCTGAAAGCCTTAATGAGATTCTGGAAAGATATCAGCAGATCAGAGTCAAATTCAGAAACCTGAAAAGGGATCTTGCTTCTGACTCTGATAAAATTGAGAGTCTCAAGTTGGAAAATTCTGAGTTGAAAAATAAAGTTTCAAAATTAGAAAATATATTACAAAACTCTCAGAAGGAAACAATTCTTGAAACTCTCAGTAGTGCTGATGAGATCATCAAGGAGTATGATCACAACTTTCAGAAGTTTCTTGCTAAAAGCATAGATAGAAGCAAAATGGCTTCAATGATCTATGGAGTTAGCAAAAATGGCGGAAAGGGAATAGGATACCAAGGTAAGGTACCTACACCAAAGAATGCCATGGATTTAGTTATTAAACGAACTCCACTTAAGTCACACTTTGTATATGGGCACACACACGACATCAAATATACTAGTAGTAATTATTCTGTCAAACCAAAATTCAACCAGAGTTTTGGTAAAACTAACAAATCAGGACCCAAGAAAATATGGGTACCTAAGGATAAAATAATACATGTTGCAGATATCTTTAGCAGCAAAGCAGAAACACCAGTCATGGTACCTGGACTCTGGCTGCTCACGACACATGACGAGAAGAAGGCATATGTTCCAAAGCCTGGAACTTAAGCCTGGAGGCCATGTAGGCTTTGGAGGCAATCAGAGGGGAAAGATCATTGGCTCTGGAATAGTAGGTAATGGAAATCTTCCCTCTATCAGTAATGTCTTATTAGTAGATGGATTAATGCATAACCTGTTATCCATAAGTCAATTAAGTGATAACGGTTAATATATAATCTTTAATCAAAATTCATGTAAAGCTGTTAGTCAGAAAGATGGGACTATCCTGTTTAATGGAAAGAGGAGAAACAACATTTACAAAATCAAACTTTCTGAACTGAAAAGTCAGAATGTAAAGTGTCTTCTGTCTGTTAACAACGAGCAATGGATCTGGCACAGAAGATTGGGGCATGTTAGTATGAGAAGAATATCTCAGATTAACAAACTCAATCTGGTCAGAGGACTTCCTAATCTGAAGTTCAATTCAGATGCTCTGTGTGAAGCATGTCAGAAAGGAAAGTTTGAAAAACCTGCTTTTAAATCTAAAAACGTTGTTTCTACCTCTAAGCCATTAGAACTTCTGCACATTGACTTATGTGGACCAGTTAAAACTGCTTCAGTCAGTGGGAAGAAGTATGGGTTAGTAATCGTAGATGACTATAGCAGATGGACATGGGTAAAGTTCTTAAGACACAAGGACGAGTCACACTCTGTGTTTGTTACCTTTTGTAACCAAGCTCAGAATAAAAAGGATCTTAGAATCGTCAAAGTCAGAAGTGATCATGGTGGAGAGTTTGAAAACAAAGATTTTGAATCATTTTTTAATGACAAAGGCATTATGCATGATTTCTCTTGTCCTAGAACTCCCCAGCAAAATGGAGTTGTAGAACGAAAGAACAGAACATTGCAAGAAATGGCCAGAACCATGATCAACGAGACTAACGTTGCTAAGATCTTCTGGGCAGAGGCGATAAACACAGCGTGCTACATTCAGAATAAAATCTCCATAAGACCTATTCTGGAAAAGACTCCATATGAATTGTGGAAGAACAGAAATCCCAACATTTCATATTTTCATCCATTTGGATGTACTTGCTTTATTTTGAATACTAAAAATTATTTGAACAAGTTTGACTCTAAAGCACAGAAGTGTATTATGTTAGGATACTCTGAACGCTCAAGAGGGTACAGAGTATACAATACAGAAACACAGATTGTGGAAGAATCAATCAGTGTTCGGTTTGATGATAAGCTTGACTCTCAAATGTCAAAGCAGAATGAAGTATTTGCAGGTATGGAAGTTGAATTCACAGGTACTGAAGATAAGTCATCAGAAGCTCTTAACAGAGACACTCCCTCAACATCAGAAAGAGGCACTGCAAGCAATCCAGCATCTTCTGTTGATCAACCTTAGAAAAGACCATCCAGAAGCAGCATAGATCATCAGGAAGAAACAATCTTAGGAAGAAAGGAAGATCCAATCAGAACAAGAGCCAGCTTCAGAAACTCTGAAGAATCCCTCATGGGACTTGTTTCTCTGATTGAACCATCTTCAATTGATGAAGCACTTTTGGACAATGACTGGATTCTAGCAATGCAAGAGGAGCTGAATCAATTCACAAGGAATGACGTATGGGATCTAGTTCCTAAACCAAAAGGATTCAACGCCATTGGAACAAAATGGGTGTTCAGAAACAAGCTGAATGAACAAGGTGAAGTCATCAGAAACAAGGCACGATTGGTAGCACAAGGTTATAGTCAGCAAGAGGGGATAAACTATACAGAAACCTTTGCTCCAGTCGTCAGGTTAGAATCTATCAGACTTTTAATTTCTTTTGCTGTTAATAAAGGCATCACTCTGTATCAGATGGATGTCAAGAGTGCATTCTTAAATGGCTATATAGAAGAAGAGGTATATGTGCACAACCCCCTGGTTTTGAAAGTTCAAAAAATCCAGAATATGTTTTCAAACTAAAGAAGTCACTGTATGGTCTGAAACAAGCTCCCAGAGCTTGGTATGAAAGACTAAGTAACTTCCTGTTAGAAAAGGAATTCACCAGAGGGAAGGTGGACACAACCTTATTCTGTAAGACAATTAAGAATGACATTCTAGTCTGCCAGATTTATGTTGATGATATAATATTTGGATCTACTAATCCCTCTCTGGGAAGAAAATTTGCTAAGTGTATGCAAGCAGAATTTGAGATGAGCCTAATGGGGGAACTGAAATTCTTTCTGGGAATTCAGATCAATCAAACCCCAGAAGGAACTTACATTCATCAGAGCAAATATGTTAGAGAACTTCTGAAGAAATTTGATCTCTCAGAATGTAAGCCATCAAAGATTCCAATGCATCCCACGTGCATTCTGGAAAGAGAAGAGGTAAGCAAAAAGGTAGAACATAAAGTCTACAGAGGTATGATTGGTTCTCTTCTTTATCTGACTTCTTCAAGGCCTAATATTTTATTCAGTGTATGCATTTGTGCAAGATTCCAATTAGATCCTAGAGAATCTCACTTCACAGCTGTTAAGCGAATTTTCAAGTATCTGAAAGGTACTACTAATCATGGTTTGTTTTATAGAAAATCTAGTGATTACAGCTTAGTAGGTTACTGTGATGCTGACTTTGTTGGAGACAGAGTAGAACACAAAAGCACTTCTGGAAGCTGCCAATTTCTGGGAGAAAATCTGATCTCGTGGTCCAACAAAAGACAATCCACCATTGCTCTATCAACAGCAGAAGCTGAATACATAGCAGCAGCTGGATGCAGCACACAAATGCTCTGGATGAAAAGTCAACTTGAGGACTTCCAGATTTATGAGAGTAACATTCCTATACTCTGTGATAACACCTATGCTATTTGCTTAAGTAGAAATCCAATTTTGCATTCTAGGGCTAAGCATATAGAAATAAAACATCATTTTATTAGGGACTATATTCAGAAAGGAATTTTAAACTTAAAATTTATTGATACAAACCATCAATGGTCTGATATCTTTACAAAACCACTTTCTGAAGATAGGTTCAACTTCATTCTGAATCATCTCAGCATGAAGCTCTGTCCAGAATAAAACTGTTTTAATTTTATATATTAACCTTCAGAATTTTGTTTATTTCTCTGTGAACTTCTGATCAATCCTCTTTCAGAACTTTTAGAAATGCAGATTGTATCAGAATCTATCCATGAAGCTCTGAGCTCTTCAGTTCAAGGATAGAAGTGATGTTCACTCAAAGCAAACAAGTGTCATCCAGTCATCAGCTGTTTCCTGAGTCTGAACACGTGTTCACGCTTCTGAAAAGGCAAAGCGCTGATTGGTTGCATTGAGACACATGTCACTGGTAACCGTTTAAGTATCTTTCTGAAATCCCCTAAAATCAGCTGTCATTTAATGCTATTAATCATGATTTATTTCTCTCTCTTAACCGTTTATGTATTTAAAAACTTTTTCGAAATCTATTTAAACACCATTCACACCATTCACAACGTTTACCCTAACATTTGTTTTCACTCAATTTTTCTGATATCTGTGTTTGTGTTCTTCTTTCTCAAGAAACCCCCTAAACCTTTTTTCAAAAATTCCTCGTGTGAACATGGCTTTTAGAAGCAATCTCTCTTCAGGTTCCCAGAAATATGTATCAGCTGAGCAATATGAGGTTCCTCTCAGAACGCTACTCACTCCAGTCAAGAATCTTGAAGTTCTGTCAGAGATTATAGTGGATTTCAACAGTTTGAAGGAAAATAGTTTTGATTTATCAGAAGAGATTCAACCTCAAGGATGGGAAAGGTATTTTGACAGGTTGGTGGGTCCAACTTTCCCTATCTTGGTTAAGGAATTCTGGATTCACGCCTCTTCCTCAAATCACCAAGTCACTTCTTACATCATGGGGAAGAAGATAGTGATTACTGAAGACCTGATTGCAAAACTGATTGGATACAATGGTGGTGGTATTCGCTGTATAGATATGGCAGAAAGATGTTCAGATGTTGCTGTTATAGCAAGGGAAATTTTCACGCTGGGGCTTCCCTCCAGCAAGATAAGGGATTTGAGAGATAAGCACAGAATTTGGGCAAAGATTATTCTGGGATGTTTCAACCACAGGAAGCCTACCAGCTCTCCTGATTACATAAACATAGATCAACAGTTTCTGATCTATTTTATTTCTCAGAGGGTAAAGATTAATCTAGCTCATCTTCTTTTCAACCATCTGAAAACAAGCGTCAAGGAGACAAGAGAAGATGAACGCACAAAAAGGGATTGGATACCCTTGGGAAGATTAATATCAGATATTCTAACTGAGAATAGGCTGATTGAACACTTGACATAGGCACAAGAGATCAACACCCTGGAACCTTCTGTTGGCAAGCAGCTGAATGCCAAGAATCTAAAGAAGATGAAGCTGATAGAGAACATTAAGAAGGAGCCCAGCGTCACTCCTTTTGCTGACATCTCCAGTAGAAGAGTCCCTCTGGACGACTTTCCTATGTTCTCAAAGATTGACTCTAAGCCTCAAATCATTCTGAGATATTTGGATGCGTGCAAAGCTGATGGTACAACACCTAATCTAAATATTCAAGATCTTCAGCAGAAGGCACCAGAGGTTGTTCTGAAGAAGACTAAGAAGAGAAAAGCTGCTATAGAAGGATCATCACAACAGACTCCAAAGAAAAGAGGTAATCCTGTTTTTGTATCTGTTTTAAATTCAACTGCTGTTTCCACATCTATTCCTACTCCCATTCCAACACCAGCTGATATCCCAACACCACAAACCTTTGAAGATTTTGACATTGACTTTGACCCTTCTGAGTCATTAACCCTCAGAAGATCCCGCTCCAAAACACAAAATCCAAACATTGCAGCCATACCAGAACCAGAACTTGCACAAGTTCTGTCTGACATAGACCAACATACTTCCGCTTCTGAAACAAACAATCCAAATCCACAACCAGAAATTCCCATTTCTCCACAACCTGACATTCCACTTTCACCAATACCAGAAACTCCACTCTCTCCGATACCAGAACCAGAAATTCCACAACCTTCCTCTCCTCAACCAGAAAGTAATCCACCATCTCCTCAACACACACATTCTTCACAACCTGAGACTCAAAACTCTGAGGCTCAAACCTCTGAGTCCCCCGAACCACAACCATTGGCCATTCAATTGCCTTATGGTACAACTATCAATATGGCTCAACTTCCCTCTTCACCAGAAACAACTCCACCAAATACTCCACATAGTCCAATCGTTATTTCTGACTCTCCCACTCCCTCATCTAAGAAAAATATAGAAAACTACAGCAAGACAGTCATTGACATAACAATCCTTGAACGCCTTATTGCAATAAACCGGAAAATTGCCATCCCTAAACTGAAACAACCAGATGTTGGTTCCAGCATTTTGAACTTTGAATCAGATATGCAGAAGTGGGTCACTTCTTTGAAACAAGCAAGTTTGGAAGTGGTTGATCCTGCTGTATCAGATCATCTCTGGACTCAATTCAGAAGATGGGTATGCGCTGAAACCTTCAAGCTGCAAGACCAGAGCTATAGACAGGCTCAACAGAACTTTAGCAATCTGCTGAAGGAAATGGAAGGTCCAGTTCTGAGCAAGCTGCTGAAGGAAGAAGTTCTCCATCTGGACAGTAAGCCTTGGTCGGAAAAGCGTCCAGCATCTACAGTTCAACCTGCAGAAGAACAAGTTATTCAAGATGAAGACTTGGGTCAAGCAGAAGAAGCTACAGAAAGCTCTGAGAAGCAGCCTGTATCAGAAGATCCTCAAGCTTCCTCTCTTGACAGGCAGGCTCTGGAGGATTTGAAGAGATCAGATATGCTGATGAATGAACGAATGGACAAGCAGGATATCAAGATTGATTCTATAGCAAGCATGGTAGCCAAGCAGAACGAAACCAGCGAACAAATCAAGAGCATGTTGGAAGTTCTGTTCACACGACTTCCTCCTTCTTCTTAGATTTTTTCTTATGTTTTCCTTGTTTTCTTTACATGTTTGTCTGTAATATTTTTACTTGTTCTAAACTATCATTGCTTCTGTTTTAATACAAACGTGTTTTTGCTCTAATCTTTTTAACTCTGATTAACTGTGCTTTTTGATAGCTGACAAAAAGGGGGAGAAAGAATGATATTTTTCAATAACGGTTTACTGAGACAAAAGTCTCAAACATTCTAACATCCTTATATACTTGCTGTTCTGAAAAGCTTACAGGTGCAAGAATCTGAAGAACTCTGATAAAGCAAAATTCTGATGCTCAAAGAAAGGTTCAATAAAGTTCTAATACTCAAGGAATCAAAGGGAAATAATCAACTCAGGGGGAGTTTTTCTCATCATTTCTCTGATACTTTTTATTCCTTACCTTCTTAGCTCTGATCTTTTATTCTTTATCTGATTATCTCTGATACCGTTTCCTCTTTATCCTTAAACTCTGATAATTTCATCATTTTATTTTAATTGAAAAAATCTAGTTTTTGTCATCATCAAAAAGGGGGAGATTGTTAAAACATAGTTTGATTCTACAACCCTCAGTTAGAGTTTTGATGATAACAAAATACAAGATTAAATGAATTATAAGAATTATATATGACATAGATGCTACCTAAAAATATGTTGTGTATTTGCAGGAAACTCTGATGGAATCAGCATCAGAATATTAGAATATCAACATCAGCATCAGAAGATATGTCACATCAGAAGATCAAACATGTGCTACGCTGAAGTCTGATGAACAGAATCTGCGCTTACCATACTCTGACTCTGATCAAGATCTTAACTATGTCATCAGCACTCAGAAGCGCCAAGATAAGAAAAAGCCAAGAACGCTCAAATCTTCATTTAGCAGAACATTCTGAAGTGTTAACGTTACTGCATTCAAGGCAGATTAATTACCAACGGCTTTATTCCAAGACAAAGATCTTCTCAAAATGGAAAGAACGTAATGAGCATTGAAATGGAATTATTGGCATCAACGTATCTTTTCCAAGAAGTATTTAAACAAATCAGTGAGAAGTGAAATGGCTAATGGTCTACAATACTCTACACGCCTAAAGTCAATCATCACTAAACTCGTTCTCACTTTTGCTAAAAGCTTTCAACCGCTTACTCTATAGCTCTAGCAATCTAGTGTCACTTAAGCTTCATTTTTGTGTATTATCACAGTTGTGATATATATTTTTTGTAGAAAACATCAAACACACATAATAGTTCATTTATCTGTAAGAAAGAATTTCCTTGAGAAACCGGTCTGTGGTTTAGACTCAAGAAGGCTTTAGCAGTTGTTAAAGCAGTTTTGTATTCAGTTGAATATAATGGATTAAGACCTCGTTGGAGAGAGGCAAAATCACCTTGACGGGTGGACTGGAGTAGTTTGAGATCAAACGAACCAGGATAAAAATAACGTGTTGTCTGCATTTGATTTCATGTTTCAACAATTCAACCCCCCTTCTTGTGTTTTTCACTTCTTCAAAAACATCTTTCAAAACCACACACAAAGCACCATTTCAAACAATTGAAAAGCAAAAGCAAGTGATCTAAACAAGTAACTAAGAGCCCATGGATAACCATGGATGAAAAGTGTGCTTGCACCTTCCCTTTTCATAATATACTCCCCGAACCCAAGAAAACATATCAAAGGTATTTCCTGTGCTTTTTGAACTTTCCTTAGGATAAAATAAAAAGTCGGTGGCGACTCTTGCTAAACCGAAACATTTGCAAACACAAACGCAAAACCTCAAGTCAGTTCTCCCACCGTATCACAGAACTGGCGACTCTGCTGGGGAAATCTAAAAGTGGAGTAACCTTAGGGTTTAGATCACCTTTTGCATGCTTATCTTGTTTGCTTTGTTTGCTTTACATTTGGTTCTCTTGTCTGGGTTTGAATCCTCCACCTGTATTTTTTGGGAAACATTCATAGGTAAATAGCAATACGTTGTGGAAACTGTGCGGGGTATACCGACACGGTTGAAGCAATAGCTATATTAGTGCGACATATTTGTGGGTACCGGTAGCCTTTGAGTCAATCAAAGAGAATAAGGGGCCGCTGAGTGATGTCATGAAACACTAATGAACTTTTAGAACCTTACTTGACCATCTTGGCCTTATTAGGGGTAGTGAGATGACCGACTTTGGTGCAGTCTGAAGTTGGTAGATACTCGATACTACACTCATTGAGGGTTATTTTCTTGGAATATTTCGGTCTCCAGTTAAGTGGCTAAACTGAAATGATGAACACAAAAAATAATCCAGTGATATTGAGCTCCTTAGAACCCGGTTACTATTTATAGGACAGGTTGAGCCAACTAACTTCAAGAGGGTACTTACCAATGAAACCTCATGCAAGCCTAAAACTAGGATCTTGTGTGACTTGTTTGTACATATGCTTGTGCATACATCATGAACATCATAAAGCATTATATGCATCCACTAACCATTTCAAGGGTTTGGATCTTCATCTTTGTTCTTGTTTTGTAGGTCATGGAATCTCTTCACAGGAAAACAATTCAAGTCAACCTTGTGAGAATCCCTCCTCAACTCAAGGAGCTTGCTTCCATGATTCCAGAGAATTCTCCCATCAGTGAAAGACATGGTAGACTCCTTAACTTGGTCAACTCCAACATTGAAGAAGACATGGTGAAAGTTCTCTTCCAGTTCTTTGACCCCCTACACCATTGTTTCACATTCCCTGATTACCAACTAGTACCTACTTTGGAGGAATTTTCTCAACTCCTGAGGATTCCTATTCTCCATCAACTACCCTACAACGGTACGGAAAGAGAACCAAAACCTGAAGATGTTGCTCAAGCCTTACACTTGCAACCATCTGATATCAAAGGTCATTGGGAAACCATAAGTGGTGTCAAGGGTTTCTTGGCAAAGTTTCTGTTTGAGAAGGCACAAGACTGTTGGAATTCTCTAGATCTACAAGCCTTTGAGGAGATTTTAGCACTACTCATATATGGGTTGGTCTTGTTCCCAAACCCTGATCAGCTTATAGATGTGAATGCTGTCAAGATTTTCATATCTCGGAATCCTGTACCTACATTGCTTGGGGACATCCTACACTCATTTCACACACGAACAATGAGGAAAAGGGGTGTTCTCATGTGCTGTACTCCTCTTCTAGCAAGGTGGTTTATTTCTCACCTTCCCCAAACAGTTTGAAGAACGAACAAGGCTTGAGGTGGTCGCAACAATTGATGACTCTTACACACTCTGATGTTCATTGGTGTTCTCGGTCCAGAGAAAATGTCATCATCATTGATCATTGTGGAGAATTCCCTAATGTCCCACTACTTGGCATTAGGGGAGGCATTACCTACAACCCCTGTTTAGCTCTGAGACAATTTGGGTATGCCCGAAGGGATGGCCCTTATGATATGCTGATTCCTGACCTAGTTTTTGACTTTGACAACGATGCGCAAGGACTTCAACAAAGGTTTATCCGAGCTTGGAGGATGCCCAACAAAGTGGATAGTAAGACATTGGGGCACAAGAATTCCATCCCCCTTGAGCCTTATCTTAAGTGGGTACGAACCCGCGCCCAGAGTCTTATGATGCCTTACCCTCACATTCTCCCCGTGATCAAAGAGCCTGTTATGGAAGGAGAGGTTCCATGCACCCTCCTACATCCAGACATGCCAACATCATTGGAAGAATTGCAAAAGAGTTGGATAAAGCTCAAGGAAGAACAGAATACTTTTAAAGCCAGCTTTTATGCCAGTGAGAAGAAGGTTTTGGAACTTACCCGCCGACTTCATGAAGAGGAAACTCTTAACACTTACATCGCACCAAAGAGGATGCGCAACGTCTTTTTACATTAAGAAGCTTTGTAATATTTTGCCCGTGGGGCAATTATGTACTAACAAATTTCTTCTTATTAATATGACGTATGTTCTTTTTTGTTTGCAACAAATTTTAATTTCCAAATCCTTGAATGCATTACATGAATAACATATCATTCATCATATGCATAAACAGGTCTTCACACCAGGTTTCCTTATCTTTCTGCTGTTTATTTCAGCAAGATGGATTTAGAGCAGACGATTAAAGATCTGCAAGCACAAAATTCGCAATTCTAACAACTCCTCATGACCTTAGCAAAGGGTCAAGAGGATCTTAAAGCACTGTTAGAGAAAGAGAATGAACCAGAAAGGAAGAAAAAGAAAAGAGTTGGGGTAGCCACTATGGGAAGAAGATTTGAGCATCAGGCTAGGAGAGTTCTGGAATTTCCCTCAACGTTTGACGAAGGGGTTGGTAAAGGAAAAGGAGTTGCGATGCCTTATGAATCTGAAGCTGAAGAAGAAGAAGAATAGGAAGAGGATGAAGATTACTCCGAACATCAATACCCCCCAGCGGATGATAAGTATAAAAATCTCGAGGATCGGTTGGCAGCCATGGAGTTGCAAAGGGTACCTGGGCTAGATTTCGAAGAACTTGGGTTGGTTGCTGGGATCGTCATTCCTCCCAAGTTCAAAGTACCTACATTTGCTAAGTATGACGGTTTGTCCTGTCCAAAGATGCATCTGAGATCCTACGTCAGAAAGATCCAACCCCACTCTTCTGATAAGGATCTATGGGTCCACTTTTTTCAAGATAGCTTGCCGGGTACACAATTGGACTGGTTCTATCAACTTGAGAGATCTGATGTTCATAACTGGGAAGATTTGGCTGCTGCTTTCTACCGACAATACCAATATAACGCAAATTTAGCGCCTACTCGTACTCAACTACAGAGTATGGGTATGGCCTATAATGAGGGATTTAAGGAGTATGCCCAAAAGTGGCGGGATTTGGCTGGAAGGGTGAAGCCACCTTTGTCGGATAAAGAGCTGGTTGACATGTTTTTAGGGACTCTGTCAGGTCCATTCTTCAATCATTTAATCGGGAGTTCATCTGCAGGATTCACCGAATTAATTCTGACCGGTGAAAGGGTCGAAGCTGGCATTAAGAGTGGTAAAATTCAGAAGGATGCCTCTGCTTCCACTACTATTACTAAGACCTTCCCAGCCAAGAAGGAAGTTTCTGCTGTTCACACCCAGAGAAACCAAGGGAGAACAGAGCGCCGACCAACGGTGGGGGCTGTGAGGATCCAAAACTCCTCAGCCGATCAACCTCGCAGCAATCAACCAAGAGCTAATCACCAAAGGGTAGAAAGGCCACAACGACAATTCACCCGAATCAATATGACACCGGCTCAAGTCCTCCCTCATCTGTTATAGCTGAACCTTACCAACTTGAAAGAAGCGCCGAAAAACCCAAATACCTCTTCTCCTTATTATCATTCCAATGCAAAATGTGCATACCACTCGGACAATGTAGGGCATGATACCAACAACTGTTGGGCTCTTAAAAACAAGATCCAAGATCTGATAGATGCCAACGAAGTAGAGTTTGATGCTCCCGAAAAACCTAATGTGATATCCGCTCCTATGCCAAAGCATGGTCATAATGTTCATGCCATTGTGGAAGATCTTCATGTTACCGCTATTGATGACCTATTGACTCAGTTGCCAATGATTAAAGTGAATTTGTTGAAAGCCAAGATATTCCCAGGCTGTGAAAAAGATTATTACTTTTGTTCAACCCTACAATCCGACTGCCCACTGTTGAAATCAGGCATCCAACGCCTGATGGATACCCAAGAGATCCTCTTTCAAAAGACTCCTGTTGCTACTATCACTCATGTTACTCCTGTTACCCTTGTTACTTCAATCAATGACATTGCTATAATCACCATCTCCAACAATCTTTCTAAGACCTGCAAAAGGCCTGTTAAGATTATGCCTGATCCTAAGTTTGTACCGCTAAAAATTACCATGCCGGGGCCTATCCCGTATAAGTCCAACAAGACGATACCATGGAATTACGGAGGAGAGATCTTCTACCATGGTGTCAAGCAGATCGAATCAGCCGAAGAGAATTCTGATGATGAGACCCCTGATATAGGGAATATTGCGGGAACGAGCAAGATAACTCGTAGCGGAAGAATTTTCTCTCCGGAGATTGCTCCTCCACGGGCAGTCTTCGAACCCTTAAGAGCTTCTGTACCTATCAATCCATCTGTGCAAAGCCCAGTAATTGAAGAAATTGATTCTCCTAAAGCTAGACCCTCTGTTGTTACTAACAATAAAGGTAAGGGGATCCAAGAAGCGCCTGTCAAGACGAAGGCTCAGACTGTGGTTATCCCCGAGACCACCCAAAAAGAGATGGAAGAAATCTTAAAGATAATCAAGAAGAGCGACTATGATATCGTAGAGCAGCTAGGGCAAACCCCTTCCAAAATATCTATGCTGGCTCTCTTACTCTGCTCCGAGGCTCATGCTAAAGCCTTGATCAAATTTTTAAAGACGGCATACGTGCCTCAAGAAACTTCTGCAGATCAGTTTCAAGAGTGCGTGGCTAGCCTTACAGCCGACAATGGTCTTGGTTTTTCTGATGCTGATTTGACCCCTAAGGGAAGAAAGCATAATGATGCGCTGCATGTCTCGGTAGAGTGCATTGGGACCACACTTGCTCATGTTCTGGTTGATACCGATTCATCCTTAAATATTCTACCAAAGAAGGCACTGGACAAATTGGACTGTGAAGGTTTGACCCTAAAGCCTAGTAACATCGTTGTTAGAGCCTTCGACGGTTCTAAGAGAATGGTTCACGGAGAAGTGGACATTCCAATCAAAGTGGGTACAACAATTTTCAACTCTACATTTTATCTGATGGACATCCGTCCTTCATACTCATGCTTGTTAGGAAGGCCATGGATCCACAACGCTGAGGCAGTCACTTATTCTCTACACCAAATGCTAAAGTATCTGGTCCAGGGTAAGATCATAACGGTTCATGGTGAGGAGGAGTATATGATAAGTCACCTTAACTCTTTTCGCTATGTGGAGTTAGATGGAGAATTCATAGAAACACCTTTCCAACACTTTGAAGAGGTTTCTCCTGAAGTCGCAGTAGCAAAGACAATGATTGATGTTCCTATCATTTCCAAGCCTGTGTCTCGGATGTCATCCCTTAAAGACGTGGAGGCTGTAGTCAAGGAAGGAGGAAGTACGGTGTGGGGTCAACTACCAGATTTTTCTGACAAGACAGACAAGTTCGGATTAGGTTTCACTACCGCTGGCCAGAAAGCTGTGCGTCGCTCCCGGGATGGAGGACCACCCTTAAACATCACTCACCATGGAATTCATGCCTTAAAAGATGATGATGAAGAAGAAAACTTTGAAGATTGGATCTTTCCAACCATTGAAGGAGGATTAAGCAACTGGGAGGCGAAAGACTTTGTTCCCATTACTTTCATCAATAAGTAATTTATCTTTGAACATTTCCTGTTTGGTCTATAATAATTAAACAATTCGTACACTCTTTTCGCCTTATGCCTTACCCGGGGCACATAGGTCCATTTGTAAGGGTTTTGATTGTTCATTTTCATATGCCATTTTTAATGAATCATGGACGTTTTCATCTATAAACTGTTGTGTTCATTTTCTTTCCTTTTACATTTTATTTTGTTTAAGGATGGCTATCCCTTACACACACCCACACTCACAAAATGCAGGTACCCATCCACTCCGGATTCCATGGGTGACTATTCTGCTTTGGCCTTCGGTGACTCTGAAGATTTGGTTAATCATGCCGAGTACGAAGGTGAAGAAGACTGTGAAGTGCCTGGAGAGTTAGCTAAACTTTTGCAACAAAAGGAAAGGGATATTCCACCCCATGAAGAGTTGCTAGAGAATATCAATTTGGGAACAGAGGAAGACAAGAAAGAGGTTAAAGTGGGTGTCAACCTGGAGCCAAGTGTCAAAGAGCGTCCAGTTCAGCTGTTGAATGAATATGTTGAGATCTTCTCCTGGTCCTATGAAGACATGCCGGGACTGGATACAGATATTGTGGTTCACTGTCTCCCTACAAGAGAAGATTGTCCACCAATCAAACAAAAAGTCCGCCGAATGAGGCCCGACATGTCTGAAAAGATCAAGGCTGAAGTGATGAAGTTGTTCAATGCTGGCTTTCTGGATATTACTTCCTATCCACAATGGGTTGCTAACATTGTGCTCGTGCCTAAGAAGGACGGCAAAGTCAGAATGTGTGTGGACTATAGGGACTTAAATAGGGCTAGCACCAAAGTTGATTTTCCACTACCATACATTGACATCTTGGTTGACAATACAGCTCAACACAAGGTATTTTCCTTCATGGATGGATTCTCGGGATACAACCAGATCAAAATGGCCCCTGAAGACATGGAGAAGACTACTTTTGTTACGCAGTGGGGTACCTTCTGCTATAAAGTGATGCCATTCGGACTGAAGAATGCTGGGGCAACCTATCAGCGAGCCATGGTAGCTTTGTTTCATGACATGATACATCATGAGATCGAAGTCTACGTAGATGACATGATAGCCCGTTCACAGACAGAAGAAGAACACCTCGACCATCTGCAAAAGTTGTTTGTCAGATTGAAGGAATATAAGCTCAGACTGAACCCTAGCAAGTGCACTTTCAGATTCAGGTCCAGTAAACTTTTGGGATTCATCGTCAGTAACAAAGGCATTGAGTTTGATCCTGCTAAAGTCAAAGCTATACAAGAAATGCCTGCCCCCCGCACTGAAAAGGAGGTTAGAGGTTTCTTGGGACGCTTAAACTATATTGCAAGGTTCATCTCTCACCTAACATCTACCTGTGAACCAATCTTTAAGATGTTGAAGAAAGATTAGGTGGTTGAATGGAATAATGGTTGTCAAGTTGCTTTTGATAAGATCAAGGAGTATTTGCTGGAACCTCCTATCTTGATGCCACCCGTCGAAGGAAGGCCTTTAATCATGTATCTGACTGTTTTGGATAATTTAATGGGGTGCGTACTGGGCCAGCATGACGAGTCTGGCCGAAAAGAGCATGCCATTTATTACCTTAGCAAAAAGTTTACCGACTGTGAGACTCGCTACTCACTGCTCGAGAAAACTTGCTGCGCTTTGGTATGGGCTGCTCGCCGGCTAAGTCAGTATATGTTGACACATACCACTTTGCTGATTTCTAAAATGGATCCGATTAAGTATATCTTCGAGAAGTCTGCTTTATCCGGAAGAATCGCTAGATGGCAAATGATCCTGACAGAGTATGATATCCAGTACACAACCCAAAAATCTATAAAGGGGAGTGTACTAGCTGACCATCTAGCTCATCAAGCCGTCGAAGATTACCAATCTATGAGGTTCGATTAACCTGACGAGGACATTATGACATTGGACAACATTGAAGGTAATAGACCGTATGACGGACCTGAACAAGGATCCCGATGGACCCTGTACTTTGATGGTGCTTCAAATGCACTTGGAAACGGTATCGGTGCGGTACTTATCTCTCCAGAAGGTTGCCATACACCCTTCACTGCTAGACTCTGCTTCAGCTGCACCAACGACATGGCCGAGTATGAAGCTTGTATTTTTGGTCTCAAGGCTGCAATTGACTTGGGAATCAAATCTCTGATTGTGTTTGGGGACTCAGCTTTGGTTATCAGTCAAATCAAAGGAGAATGGGACACTAAACATCCTAATCTTATCCCATACAAAGAACATGTCTTGACATTGACGCCTCATTTCGAGCAGATTACTTTTGAGCACTTCCTGCGAGAAGAAAATCAGCTAGCAGATGCTCTGGCTACAATGTCTTCCATGTTTAAACTCAACTGGGATAATGAGGCTCCCCAAATCACCATCGACGAATGGACGAACCTGCGCACTGTCATGAGATTAATACCAAAGAAGTAGTGGAACAACCCTGGTTTCATGAAATCAAAAGGTATCTCCAGACTCGAGAATACCCTGAAGGAGCTTCAGTCAATGACAAAAAGTTCTTAAGGAGATTTGCTGCCAAGTTCTTCCTGAGCAATGGTATCTTATATAAGCGCAACCATGATTGTGTTCTACTTCGTTGCATGGATAAGGTTGAAGCTGAGTTGATCATGACTGAAATACATAGCGGCACATTTGGCACCCACTTAAGTGGGCATATGATGACTAAGAAGATTCTAAGGGCGGGCTACTACTGGTCTACCATGGAAGCTGACTGTCATCAACATTCCCGTACTTGTCACAAATGCCAAGTTTATGCTGACAAGGTACATATTCCTCCGGTTCCTCTCAACGTTCTAATAGCTCCTTGGCCATTCGCGATGTGGGGAATCGACATGATTGGAGAGATCAAGCCTACGACATCCAATGGACATCGCTTCATCTTGGTGGCTATTGATTATTTTACCAAGTGGGTTCAAGCGGCTTCCTTTGCCCCTGTTACAAATAATGTGGTTGCCCGCTTCATTAAGCAGAACCTCATATGCCGGTATGGTATCCCCGAAAGGATCATCACGGACAACGGTACAAATTTGAACAACACTGTGATCACCGCTCTGTGCAAGCATTTCAAGATCCAACATCACAATTCATCTCCCTATCGGCCAAAGATGAACGAGGCTGTTGTAGCTGTGAACAAAAATATCAAGAAGATCATTCAAAAGATGACAATCACCTATAAGTACTGGCATGAGATGTTACCGTTTGCTCTCCATGAATATCGTACCACGACGCGTACTTCAACTGGGGCAACCCCCTTTTTCTTTGGTATATGGCATGGAGGTTGTTTTACCTATGGAAGTTCAGATCCCTTCTTTGAGGATTATGAAGGATGTTGGTTTAAATGAAGACGATTGGATTCAGACCCGACTTGATCAACTTAGCTTGATCGACGAGAAACGACTTACTGCTGTTTGTCATGGTCAGACGTATCAAAAACGGATGATCAAGGCTTTTAACAAGAAAGTTAGGTGTCAAGTATATCAAGTCGGAGATCTTGTAATCAAGAGGATCATCTTGCCGCAAAGTGATCCCAGGGGCAAGTGGACTCCTACTTACGAAGGACCATTTGTGATCAAGAACATCTTTTCTGGTGGGGCAATGATTTTGACCACCATGGACGGCGACGACCTTCCGCACCCTGCGAACACAGACATAGTCAAAAGATACTACGCATAAACGACCCGACAAGTTGAAAACCCGAAAGGGAGACTTGGGCAAAAATGGGCATCCCGGTGAATCGAAAACCCGAAAGGGAGGTTCAAGAAAAAATTAGGGATAAATAAAAAAATCCGTACACTCGGCAAGTTGAAAACCCGAAAGGGAGACTTGGGCAAAAAAGGGTTTCCCGGTGGATCGAAAACCTAAAAGGGCGGTCCAGGCAAAAGTTAGGGAATTAAAGCGTATGACTATGTCTCGTCGGATCACTTTAAGGACAATCTCTTCACGAAGAATACTACAAGCTTCTGATCAATCCAATCATCCGCAGACGAAACAACGAATGGACAAGATACTCAGAGTTGTGAAGGCTATAGAAGAATGGGAACCCCATGGAATTGTTACACATAACCATCTTTCTTTGTATAAAATTTTTCTCAATTTTTCGACAACATTCTCTTACTAGGATGTCTGTCTCCTTTGTACAAAGATACTTACAAAAGTTAATACAAAGATATTTCAAAGTGCAGAAATTTGCTTGCCTTTCCTTTCTTTATACACTTATGTTTTATTTGAAAACGTCCAATGGTTTGTTAAATGAGCATATGCATTTGAATATAATCACTGCTTACAAATAAAACAAAATAAGAAAGGATAATTATTGATAGGTCGAAAGTATAGGGAAACGTCTTTAGGCTATTCCAGTAGAAATCCCCTATAGCATGTCATTCAGATCTTCAACAGAGCTAAAACCTTGAAATGCATATCCCCAGCGGAGTTAAGGTTCAAAATTCCCATCAGAGTTAAGTTTCTAAAAAAACTCCCGCTCCCCAGCGGAGCCATAATACTCTAAACTTTCTTCCCCAGCGGAGTTCAAAATTTCAAATCTTAAACCCCGATGGAATACTATCCAACTTACTCCGATTCCCCAGTGGAGTTTTCCATAAAACAGGAATCCCCAGTAGATTGGCATACAAACCAAGCTCTTGATTTCCCCGGCAGAATAAACATTCTCCCCACAGAGTTATTTCCCAGCAGAACAGAATTTTCTTGTTCTCATTTCTCCAATTAGAGCCTTCCAAGTTTTAATTATCCCAGTAGAAATCATCAACAATAGTCCAAAGGATTTCTCATCTTCAGCAATCAAAGATTTTTGGAATCCCCAACATCGGTCAAGGATTTACTTTCCCCGACAGCAGTCAAAGATTTCATTATCTTTAGCTATCAAGGATTTATTTTCCTCAGCAAGACAACTAATCAGCTTACATGCGCATACATTACATTCATATATCATGAACGTTATAGAACACATTTTATTGCATCATACATGGCATGCAACATAACTTTGTGTTTTAGCTAACATTCTACCCTTTCAGGATAAGATTAAAAGCTACCTTTAACAAATGTTCAAAGATTTCAGATACAGTACAGATACACTCAAAGACATGGAAGTCATTCTGCTACTCATTCAGATCTCTTATTCAGATACAGTATGGATACACCCCAGACACGACGGTCATTCTATTACTCATTCAGAATTTCAAGTCAAGATACAGTATGGATACACCCCAGACACGACGGTCATTCTATTACTCATTCAGACCTCAACAATCAGATACAGACTAGATACGCTCCAGACACGGAAGCCTTTCTATCTCTCATTCAGATTCAACTATCAAATTCAAATTCAGATACATTCCAGACACGGGAGTCATTATGTCACTTGTCCAGATCCCAATTACAGTACGGATAAATTCCAGACACGGAAGTCATTCTGCTACTCATACATATCTTAACTTCAGATACAGTCCAGATACGCTCCAGACACGGTAGCCATTGTGTCACTCGTTCAAACCTATTCCCCAGCCCAGAGATACTCCAGACACGGATGTCTTTCTGTCACTTATTCAGATTTCAGATTTCGGATATAATACAGATACACTCCAGACACGGCAGTCATTCTGATATTTATTCAAGAATCAAATACAGTTACAGCTCAGATACACTCTAGACACGGACACCATTCCTTTCCTCATACGAATCCAATCTCTAGATACAACTCAGATACGTTCCAAATACGGATACCAATCTGGTGTTCATTCTCCTGATTTTCAACAAACAAGTTTTGGATGGCATCTCTAAGCCCATCTCCAGCAAGATTCTACCATCTTCAAATGGCATCTTTAAGCCCATTCCCTCATCTACATTTTGACGAGTGCAAATTTACGGACACTCTAGTGTCCAATCCTCTTTTACCTTCGAGTCACGAAAGGCAAACTTGCCAATCTAACTCTTCAGGTTCAAGAAGATTGAACAGGGGAAACTGTTGTATCCCAAATTTTGCCCTCTCATTCTATCAACTTTTCTCATCACAAGGCTATTTGAACTCAAGATCAAGCTAGGGTTTGCCCTGCTCAAGACATCTCCTTGCACTGATGACCTAAATTAGGGTTTGAGTTTGCACATGGATTTTTGGACCTTCAATGCTCAAATTGACTTTCATACTTCATATTGGACTCATAAGTTTGTCCATACCAAGTTTCAATCCTTGAATCAAATTTTTGCCCAGTCAATTGGACAGTTGACCTAGAAATCAGCTGTATTGGGGAAAAAGTCAACTGTGGCCAATTTACAGTCAAACCTCATGAATTTTGACCCGCATCAACATTATGAACTCATATGAACCATTTGATCAAGTTTGGACCACAAATCCACAAGAAATTTGATCAGATCACAAAGGGGCAAAATGGTCATTTTTAGGGTTTTGACTGTACAAAGGCAATTTTTGACTTTTTGACCTATCTAATGGCAAATTAGGTTCAACCATGGACTCAAGGACTCAATGGAATCATCTTTACCTATTCAACAAGTTCAAAAGACCTCAATTGCATTGGATTGACAGATGAATTTTTCAGTCAACTGATCAAAATTTGACTGTACACTGAAAAGTCAAACTTTGACTTTTTGGTCAAAATCAAGTGCCAAGGGTCATTTTTCATCAAGATGTGTCAAAATATGAAACTTGTTCATCAAGAAACCTAAAATTGCAAATTAGGGTTTAAAGTTGAAAATTTTCATCTTAGAATTTTTCTAAGTTATGAAATTTTCTTAATTTTTCCTAACTTTGCCCAAAATTTTCACCATGATGCATTTGGATTCAAACAAAACTTCCAACATGGAAGTTGTATTCATCCACAAAGTCTACAACTTTGATTCAAAAAGTTTTCTCAAAAGAATCTTGGATCTCAAGTTATGATTTTTGGAACAAGGGTCCCTAAAACTTTTAACTTGGTAAAATTTTGCCCTAGTTTAGGCAGGATTTTGACCTATCTTCTTGGCCATTTTTCACATTGTTCCACTTGGATCTAAAGTTTCATTTCAAAGATGTATTATAAAGCATGTTGCAAGATTTCCAAATTATCCAAGAACTCCTGAAACACATTTATGGTTAGGGAGAATTGAAGGCTTGAAGTTGGCAAAAACTGACTTTTCATCCATGGCATATTCATGTTCACACAAGTTGCATTTTCAAGTCAGCATGCCTTACACTAGTTTACAGGCCTCTAAACCACTTCACACTCCATAATTAAATGCAAATCCATCAGTCTAAGCTTTTGTTTTGGTCATTTGGACATTGTACACAAAATTAAGCCCTAAGTTGAAAAAGGCAAATTTCCATTTTTACTTAAATCATGCTTTATGTCAAAACTGATTTCTTGAGCATTGATCCAAATATTTTGCAGCTAATCAAATCCACAAGTTGGAGGGACCAAGGGCATGATATGCAAGCATAAGGATAGCCTGTACAGGCATGTTCCAATCACTTCACACATTTTACTTCAAAAACAAGAAACTTGTCCAAAACTTTAGAACTTGAACACCAGCCAAAACAAGCTTATGCAAACAGTTTGAACATCTTTCTAACATCCCTCTAAGTCAGAAACACGATTTCTTGAGCCTCTAAGCACCCCATAGCCAAAAATCACATTCCCTTGGCAAAACAAGGCAGAACCTGCAACTTGAGTTCCATAGCGCATTTGGCTCGTGCGTTTTGCCCCAAGTTGCTTCAAACACCTTCCATTCCACTCATCCAAGCTATCCCAAACCTCAAACACCAACTGTAACTCCATTTATAATGTTTGCCATTTTCATTTGGAGCTTGTGTAGGTTGAGTTCTGCAGGCTGATTCAAGTACATTCAAGGCAAGAAGGCTATTGGAGAAGGTCAAGTGAAGTCCAAGCAAGCTCCCAGACATCTCAAGCCTTGTTGAAAAGCTCTACATTGCCCTACACGAAGTCAACTGAAACAGGTTTTTGTCCACTTCCTATCTCTCTATTTAGGAATATTTAGCTTTAGGTTTGTGAATAAAAAATGTAGTATTCATTTCCATGAAGCTGTACATATGCTCAGTTTTCATTTATATTAAGTGTGCTAAGAGAATTTCATCCATGAACATGCTGAAAACACTAGGTCAGATTTTAGGGCCAGAGAAATTCTCTCTGGGCTTTGAGAGTTAAGACAAGTTGTTTATATGGTTGGAATCGTCTTGAAATTCTCTACAAGTTTGGTGTTATGTGTTTTTGCAATAGAGCTCGTATACAGGATCTGGTAGTTTGTACAGGGCATGCACGCGTTTTTCAAAAGCCAGAGGTTGAAGATGAAGTTTTGGGCTGGGCTTGGCCTGGTTGCTTTTGACACCCCTTTTTTCTTTTTGCACCCCCTGGCCCAATTTCTTGTACTTTTATATTTATGAATTTTTATTTTCATTTCTGACTTTATTTATTTATTCCCAAATATAAAAAATGCTCAAAAATATTTTCATATATTTTTCACATTTATTTTGCATTTTATTTTTATAGAAAACAATTTAAATACTTTTATCTTATTTACTAAAACTTAGAAATAATATATAAATCATACTTTTATTTTTGTTCTTTATTTTTATTCACATTAAAAATATTTTTCTAAATATACTTTATTTTCTATATATATATATATATATATATATATATATATATATATATATATATATATACTTTTATTTTATTAGATATTTTAGAATAAAAATATAAAATATTACAATTTCATTTTTATTATTAAATATACTTAATAAATACCTTTTTACTTTTTTTACTTATAATATTTTATTTTTTATTGTATATAAATAAAATAATTAACATATTTATTTTCTTAAAGAAAATTAAGGTTTTACCCTTTAACCAAATAAAATAAATCTTTTATTTATTTTTTTATTTTTTATATCAAATGTTTTTACATGCATAAATAAACAAAAAACCTTTTTTTTTGCATAATTCAAACTATTTGATATATTTATTTATTTTGTTTATTTAAATATTGTCCATTTATTATTTATGCATTTGAATTCAATTTGGATGTAATAGTAAATTAGGGTTTATATTTCTTGTCAAATACACCCTCATTCAAAGATTGTACCCCCATCCCCATAATCATGTTGTAATAGCTTAGACTTTTAAATTCTCGCACTTTACGCTTTCAATTATGCCATGATTAGAGAATTAGGGTTTGTATGCAAAAAATCCAAATCAACAAGTAGCTTGACCTAATCAAAGACAAAATGCATGAAAATCAAGCACAATACACACTTGCACCCCTAAGGTTACAATCCACTTGTTGCCTAAAAAAAATGGGCCATGTTATGCATGTTGGGTACTTTGGCAAAATGAAAACAAAACAAAAGATCATCGTCCCTCGATAACGCTATCTTGGTTTCCTAAACAAAATGATCAAGTCCCTCAAAAATTTGCCAAAAATACTTAACACGATTACTATCACGGTCTATACGATGACCCACGCCTGCCCCGTTTAACATCCTAACACAAGGTTGTTCACCAAATGCAATGGTGAAATAACACTGTCAAAGGGGTTAAAAACATTAGGAAAGATCTTTGAGTAAATTAGGATAGATAGATCTTAGTTACTTGATCAAAAGCTTGTAAAACATCCTTGTTATTTTTCAAACACACTTCACAACACAATTTCAAAACATTTCCCAAATCAAAACTTTCAAACATTGAAATCTTTTCAAAAGACAAAAGCACCTTTGTATACATTCAAACAAGAATCATTACAAAGGTTGCCACAACGATGGCCTCTTTTCAAAACATCTTTCAAAACCACACACAAAGCACCATTTCAAACAATTGAAAAGCAAAAGCAAGTGATCTAAACAAGTAACTAAGAGCCCATGGATAACCATGGATGAAAAAGGTGCTTGCACCTTCCCTTTTCATAATCTACTCCCCGAACCCAAGAAAACATCTCAAAGGTCTTTCCTGTGCTTTTTGACCTTTCCTTAGGATAAAATAAAAAGTCGGTGGCAACTTTTGCTAAACCGAAACATTTGCAAACACAAACGCAAAACCTCAAGTCAGTCCTCCCACCATATCACAGTAACACTTCTATAATTTCTCTTCCTAAGGAAACTATGATCACCCTCGAGTCCTTGCCATAGGAAACAAAACAACAACACAGACTAAGAACGTAGAGTCTTAGGACATGAACATCGTCTCTACTATTTCATCACACAACAATATCGTCATAAGAACATAAACACAACCAATTACCGACAACATTGATACACAACTTTAGTTCCATAATGCTAGGTTCCACCAGTCGATTATGCAAATCAATACCTTTATTACGATGAAAGCAACACGAAAAATATATCAACCTTTCACCTAACAATTCCATTCTAAAAAGTCCAATGGTTTGCATCATCCCCGTAGGATTTTGATGTTTACCTTTGACTCCTAACAAGTCACACACGCATAATGAACTATGCCACATCACGCTTCAGCTACCCCACTCTGATTCATCTACTTTACTGTCACTATCCTCATTTTGATCTCCATGAACTATCAGGTCTACAAGTTTCACATCTAGTTTCTGAGTCTCTTTAATATCCACTAGGAAGTCATTGTTCACTTTTAGATATTCTCAACCTTCCACTCTGCAGCGTTAACTCACATACCAACTCAAGTCATCGAACAACTCAATAATTTCTAACTCTTTCATAGCCACTTTTATATTATGTTTGCACAAAATGGTGAATAATTATCCTCTCGATAAAAAGTCAATCCACTATACTCACTATCAAGCTAGCAAGACAAGTCTATCCCATCCAATACAATCACGTCTACTATCAACAAGAGATTAAGGGTGATCAGTTCCTCAATTTGTCAATAGGTAGCCGATAACCATATTGGTGGCATAGATCATCGTTACTAAACTATAATAGTGTCCTTTATCTTGTGCTCAAAGTTACTTAAGCATAATGTTCAACAATCATCTCTAAGACTTACAAACAGTTTCTTAATTTCCTTATTTTCAACCTCGTTAATGATACATAAACGCCCAAAAGTCCATAACATATTCTCTTATACATACTCGTGGTACAAAACAATTGTTAAATATTCTTCCAATATCGGAATTGCTACTACACCAAGTACAATCCAAGTCATTTCGCTCCAAATGAAGTATTCAGCCAAGTAAAGGGCTTTAATATAATCAAAAAAAACTTAGTCTCTCCTTTAGCCTGATAGCCTCGATGATTCATATAACTTCATATTTGGATCTCATTCCAATCGCAATCTCAATAACACCATTTACACATCCCAATTTCTGATAAAACTTCCAAAATTTTCTTAACACATGTCAATATTATATTATCAACAAAGCACAATCCACTCTACCATCTAACTTTCTCTCTTCCTCAAAGATCTCTACACTCTAAACATTCTCAATTGGCATAATCTGCACTTCTATGTGTTTGCTCCAATAGCTTCACATCCTTACTAATACCAATATCTCATTCATTAACAACATATCATCCTTGACCTCGTCTCAAATGAACTGCAATAGTAATAAGTTATGACCAAATAAACTTCTAGTCTCTGTAACCAACTTTAGAGCCTCTCAATGTAGAGTTGCATCTACTTTGGATGGATTCACAGATACCGTCACTTGAAATAGCATGCTCAAGAAAAATAATCTCCTCAAAACATAATTTAAACCTTGGAAACTTAGCATAAAGTTTCCTCCCTCTCGACACAGAAATTCAAATTGCAACGTTCAACATGCCTATATTCTGACAGATATTTCCTGAATAAATACCGCAACAAACTAATCCAATATTCATAATGCCTTCACTGAGTTTTAAGGGATATTATCTTACTATTCTCACCCTTCACCCAAATATGAAGGTAGTCCAACCTCAATTTTATTAGACTTGAAGACATACTCGTCTACCAGCCGGCCCATCAAATATTTAATCCCTCTACAGTGGACATTTAATCTCAATTGTTACCGAAATCAACTATCAGTAATCTACGCATAATCTCGTAGTACCTTCTTTCTTCTTAACTAATAACATCAAAGTTCCCCAAGTTGTTGGCTCCTAAATTCGACACCTTTGTTTTAATTGATGGCAGCCATTAAAAGCTGAAAGATGCTTTCGACTGGCTAAGCTTGTCGAAGTGCCCGTCGAAAGATGGCAAAATACTTAGAAGATTTCTTCCAAGGAAGAAGGCTGATTGCCTTCGACGTCGAAGGAGTTTTCGTCGAAGACGTCTCTTGATGAAGGTGTTCGATGGTCCAGAGTGGAACAGTTTGAAATTCAAAGCTTTGGAGGGAAAACGGTTTCCAGCAGTTACTACGTGCAAACGTGCAAGGATCTGGAGCGTCGAGCATGGAGAACGTGCCAAGTGGCTTGATCTCGAAGCAGCGTAACTGCCCGACGGTTACTTGGAATGTTTTTGTATAAATAGGAGTAGACGTGTAGTTTCTCGCGTGTGTTCACAATAGATACATAGTCACTCATTTAGATTCAAGTACCCAGTGTGAGCGAACGAATTGTTGAGAAATGTATGTGTGAAACACCAATTTTATCAATTCAAGTCATTTACTTTTCCAGTATTTTACATGCTTTTCCCCTTTAAGATTCCTGTCGAACCTTTACATTCAAGCCTTGTTTATTTTACCAAGCCTTTCCTTTATGCAATTTACTTTAAACAAATTACTTAAAGCCTTATCCACATTAATTAAACTTCAAAATCAACCTATGTCCATAGGATCAATCTGATCGATCCTGCGAGTAACCAAATAAGTAACCATTTGGAGGATCAGCGGTTGTTTACCAAATCCCTAGGTAAACAAATTGGCACGCCCAGTGGGACTGTGTGTTGATTGTTGAAAAATCTCATCTTTTCGAGTTGTATGTTATTGAGGAGTGGTAGAATATACACCAACGATAGCAATACTGCCAGAAGAAGGGAAGAGATGGCGAATCCGCCAAACAATAATGAAATTCCACCACCGAGCGTGGGAGCAACGGTTAATATGACCGTGAGTGAAGCGACGAATGTTGGTTCGACACCAGCAGTGTCAGTCACAACCACGGGGCCAATAACTTCGTTTACAGGCCCCAGAATGCCTTTGGGAACCCCCCCACCAAGGGGAAATACAGGCCCAAGGCCTGTGGTTCCCCCAGGATTTATTCCATTCTATGGTATGCCAACTTCTGAAGTGGCAAGCCTGACGAATGCTGCGTCCACTTATTCAGACCCTTTCGTGAGTGCCACTTCGCCACTCCAAGGCTCTGGAGTAGGCATGGCGAATAGAAATAGGACCCAACTCTTAGGAGGAACGTCCCAAGTAGCCCATGGCCTTACAAATGCCTCGACAGCAGTCTTGAGGCAACAGATGGACGAAAGCAACCATGATATGGTGCAAATGTTGGCACAAACTTTGAGTACAGTGCTAAATCCTCTAATACAAAATACTACTCAGTCGAATCAGCAAGTTACAGCGCAAATGACGCGTTTGGCTGACTTCTTTGGAGTACCCCCACCCATTCGACAGCCCCAAAGGGCGCAAATAAGAGGAAATCAGGGGATATTTGTAGAGGAAGAAACCACCATTAACCAGGTTCAACAGCCTGTTGAACAGCCTGTCGAAGAACCTAGGGTAATAGCCCCAGAGGTAAGGTTAGTTAACAGAAACCAAAATGCTGACGAAGTGGTTCAGCATATCCAACACCAAAACATGGGTTTGGAAAACAATCTGGCAACCATGATCGAAAGGATCATGAATCAGAATGGGATGAACATGGGCTTTCGAAGGCCCAACTTTACATCTCCATTGTCAGAATATGTGTTACAAACTGACTTACCTCCTAGGAGCAAAGTCCCCAAATTCACTAAGTTCTCTGGGGACACGACAGAATCTACTGTCGAACATGTGGCGAGGTATTTGATCGAGGCAGGAGATATTTCAAATAATGAAAACCTAAGAATCAAGTACTTCCCAAGTTCTTTAACCAAGAACGCTTTTACTTGGTTTACAACTCTACCCCCCAATTCGATCCACCATTGGACCCAATTGGAAAGATTGTCCCATGAACAATTCTATATGGGGCAAACCAAGATAAGCCTGAAAGAACTGGCGAGTGTGAAGAGACGTTTCACTGAACCTATAGACGAATATCTGAATAGGTTTAGGTTGCTTAAGGCGAGATGTTTTACACAAGTGCCAGAACATGAGCTGGTCGAAATGGCCGCAGGCGGTTTAGATTATTCCATTAGGAAGAAGCTAGATACCCAGTACCTAAGAGACATGGCCCAACTGGCCGATAGAGTTCGACAAGTCGAACGCCTCAAAGCTGAGAAAGCTAAGGCAACGAAAACTCACAAGAGAGAGAGAGTAGCTTACGTTGAGATGGATGACGAAGATCTAGAATCCTTCGACGATACTTTAGCTGTCGAAGAAGGAGAAGTCGATTTAGCAGAACTAAAACAAGGGCCTCCATACTCTTGTAAACAGTTAGTCCCCTCGAATGGGAAAAATCCCATTGGTCCAGACAGGACCAACGATAGGTTCCCAAAAAAGACTTACAGTTTTGACATCACAAAATGTGATGAAATATTCGACTTGCTAGTTAAAGATGGCCAAATGATAGTACCCCCTGGGGTAAAAGTGCCTCCTCTTGATCAAAGAAAGAAGAGAGGTTTTTGCAAATATCATAATTTTCTGGGCCATAAAACTTCTCAATGTTTTCTTTTCAGGAATCTTGTGCAAGACGCTATTGAGGAAGGGAGATTAAAGTTTGCTGACAAATCCCCCATGGCTATCGACTCTAATCCACTGAAGGCTGAAGCCCACTACGCAGAACCCTCTGAAGTGAATGTGATAGAGGCGACCAGCATCCAGTCGAAGAAGCCAGGCATTACCATGGTCGAAGTCTCAAAGGACCACATCAACATGCCAATCTTTGGCAGTTTTTCTGGAAGTTTATCCAGGAAGACAATTGAGGCTGTCCAGAAAGCGGTCGAAGACCCAAAGTCGAAGACTGCTGAAGCACAAAAAACTGGACCAAAGCCCAGTTCCCAATTGGCCACTGTACAAGGCCAGACGGAGAATCTGGAGACACAAATGAAACAACTAACTCTTGCTACTAAGGATACAATGAATATCAACATGGTTGAACTTTCTGACCCTAAAACTTCAGAAGAAGCCATAAGGCAAGAGCAGGCAAATAAAACGGCTTTCCCTAGGGAAAACGAAAACTTGGCGGATTTTTTACAAAGATGCCAAAAGAAGAAATCAGAGGTGATGCTGTGTCCAAGATGCAGTTCTATCTTTGATAAAAAAGCTGCTGAGCACATACAAGGAGTGAGAGCAGCGAACAAGAGAAGGGAGAATTCTGACCTTCGACATGATCCCAGAAGGGGTTCTAATCAAGACAAGAGGCCTTTGACTTTTAGGCCTCCAACAAATGTACCAGTAGACACTTGGTACAAAACATCTGGCCGGAAAAGGCCAAGCCAAGAGAAATGGCATTCTTTCGAAGTGCCAAGAGGTTCCTCTTTAATTCAGAAGAAAGATCCTCAAGCCGCTGCACCCAAGGTTTCTCAAGTGTCCAGCAACTACAAAGGAAAAAATCCTATGTCGAGATCCCAATGGAGGAGATATCAAAGAAGGCGAAAAGTTGAAAGAGAGGCTGCCAACGAACCTAAGGCAGAAACTAGTTCGAATGTGCCTCAAAGGAAACAAAGAAAGCCTCTTGAGAGAGAACCAGTTACCAACAGGCTAGTTTGGCCTAACCAGAGCGAAGTCGAAGACGAAGATGATGCTGAGTCCGACGATACTCTGGACATAATGGTGAACATTGTTTCGGTACTGCCTAGGGAATTCAATCGACAGGTAGAAGTCGAAGCCAGTGACTGGGAGGTGGAACAAGAAATGGCCAAACACAGGCCAGTGTGCTATTTTGTCATGGACAATGGCACTACAGAAGAACAAAATGGCTTCTTCGAGCCACCTACAGAGGCGATGAAGAATCACCTCACCTTTGTTCATAAGGGCTAAGCTCGAAGAGACCACTGTGAACAAAATATTGGTCGACTGTGGGGCCACTATCAATATTATCCCTCATTCTGTGCTAATAAAGATTGGCAAAAGGGATGAAGAAATTAAACCTCACAATATGGTCCTGTCCAACTATGAGGGAGGCATTGGGACCACCATGGGGGTGATCCAGCTCGACATAAAAGTTGGGTCGATCCTTCGACCAACAATGTTCATGGTCATATCGGCCAAACCTAACTACAACCTTTTGTTAGGCCGTGAGTGGATTCATGGTGTAGGTGCTGTGCCTTCATCGATGCATCAAAGGTTGCTTCTATGGCGTCCAGATGGGATGGTCGAAAACATAGAGGCAGATCAGAGTTACTACCTTGGCGAAGTGAATCACTTGGGTGTAACAGATTTCGACAAAAACTTGGCTCACATAGGGCCATGTCCAACTCCTGACTTCGACATGGCGCCAGCGCCAAACACCTTTTGTTCCCTATACCTGCATCCTGAGCATGGTTTCCAATGGGACAGAGAAGACTTGTCCCACATAGACTTCAGTGGGCTAACTGACATCCAACCAACTGGTTGGGGAAGTGAATTCAGTGATAATGACTGAGTCACAATCTCTGAAGCGAATTTCGGCTTATGTAGCCGAAACCAAGATGATAACGGCTCTCGAAGCCGAAGTAAAGTACATGGCCACTCAGGCCAATGATCAACAATTATCTGCTGTTGGCCCAGGAAAGGATTTCGATCCAAGACCCCCTGACATCATGCCAGATGAAATGTTGGAACAGAGGCTCGACGCCATCTATGACGATGAGCCTTTGGGCTTCGAAAAGGATCCCTTGGCGAACAACATTAAGATGTTAGCACAAGACCCTTTAGAAGAAATCAACTTAGGCGAAGGATCAGAGAATAGGCCAACCTACATCAGCGCCAAAATTGATCCAGAACTTAGGTTGGAAGTAATCCAATTGCTGAAAGAGTTTAAAGACTGTTTTGCATGGGATTATGACGAAATGCCTGGTCTCGACAGAGGATTGGTAGAACTTCAGTTGCCAATCAAACCTGGAAAGAAGCCAATCAAGCAAAATCCAAGACGCTTCGCTCCAGAAATTTTGTCGAAGATCAAAACGGAGGTCGAAAGACTTCTGAAATGCAAATTCATCCGTGTTACAAGGTATGTCGAATGGATTGCAAATATTGTGCCAGTAATTAAGAAAAATGGCACATTAAGGGTGTGCATAGATTTCAGAGACTTGAATGCTGCCACCCCCAAAGATGAATATCCTATGCCTGTGGCGGAAATGCTAGTCGATTCTGCCGCTGGCTACGAATACCTGAGTATGCTCGATGGTTATTCAGGATATAATCAAATATTCATTGCTGAAGAGGATGTGTCGAAAACAGCCTTTCGATGCCCTGGGGCCTTAGGCACTTACGAATGGGTAGTGATGCCTTTTGGCCTAAAGAACGCTGGGGCAACGTACCAGCGAGCAATGAATACTATCTTCCATGATTTTATTAACACTTTTATGCAAGTTTATATTGATGATATTGTTATAAAATCTGTTTCCAGGAAGAGTCACATTGACCACCTTCGACAATCATTCGAAAGAATGAGAAAACATGGTCTGAAGATGAACCCTTTGAAGTGTGCGTTCTGTGTAAAAGCTGGAGATTTCCTGGGTTTCGTTGTCCACAAGAAAGGAATCGAAATAAATCAGAACAAGACGAAGGCAATTTTGGAAGCGAAAGCGCCATCGAATAAGAAGGAATTGCAATCTCTCTTAGGCAAGATAAATTTTTTGAGAAGGTTTATATCTAACCTAAGTGGGAAAGCTCAGGCCTTTTCACCCTTACTTCGACTGAATAAAGAGGGGTTCGAATGGGGGCAAGAGCAACAAGAAGCCTTCGACAAAATCAAAGGGTACCTCACTAAGCCACCTATTTTGGTGCCTCCTTGTAGCAATAGGAGTATGAGATTGTACATAGCTGCATCTGACAAAACTCTGGGAAGTATGTTAGCCCAAGAGGATGAGAATGGAGTCGAAAGACCCATTTATTATCTCAGTCGAGTTTTGAATGATGCAGAAACTAGATATAGCGAAGTTGAAAAATTGTGTCTATGTCTGTATTTCTCTTGTACAAAACTCAAACAATATATAAAACCAGTTGATGTTTATGTTTCGTCTCATTTTGATGTTTTCAAATATATGTTGTCGAAACCTATCTTGCATAGTCGAATTGGCAAGTGGGCATTAGCATTGACTGAATACTCCTTGACCTTTATGCCTCTTAAGGCAGTAAAAGGACAAGTGGTTGCAGACTTCATAGTCGACCACTCAATTCAAGTCGAGGATATTAATTATGTGGAGATAGAACCTTGGAAATTCTACTTCGATGGTTCCAGCCATAAAAATGGAACAGGAGTAGGAGTCTTGCTTATTTCTCCAGATAAAATTCCAACAACATTCAAGTACCAAATCGA
The DNA here is from genome assembly GCA_948472305.1 of Vicia faba. NCBI lineage: Eukaryota > Viridiplantae > Streptophyta > Magnoliopsida > Fabales > Fabaceae > Vicia > Vicia faba. The sequence continues at coordinate 1,551,536,724 of OX451736.1, forward strand.
AGGTTCTTGTTCGAACAATGAGGCTGAGTATGAAGCTCTAATTACTGGCCTTGAAATATTGTTGGAATTGGGGGCAACTCGAGTCGAAATAATGGGAGACTCAGAGTTAGTCATCAAGCAAGTCACAAAGGAGTATAAATGCATAAGAGAGAATCTCATTATGTACTTTGTGATTGCAAATCGTTTATTGAAACAATTTGAAAGTGTCAATATTCGACACATACCCAGAGTCGAAAATCAAATAGCCAATGACTTGGCACAGATTGCATCAGGGTATAAGATTTCAAAAACAAAATTACAAAGAGCAATCGAAGTTCGAGAGAAGATAAGAGCAACTTGTCTATCACCAATGGACTTGGAATCGACGAGGCTAGGTTATGCTGATCACTCAAACTTCGAGATTTCGTTCATTGATAATTTGTCAGACCAGGATTGGAGGAAACCCATTGTGGACTATCTTCAAAATCCAGGAGCTCCGACAGAACGAAAAACAAAATACAGGGCGTTGAGTTTTGTACTCATGGGTAATGAGTTATTCAAGAAGACGCCTGAAGGGGTGTTGCTGAAATGTTTAAGTGAAACTGAAGCATACATAGCCCTTTCGACTACGCATGCTGGGGCATGTGGGGCTCACCAAGCAGGCCATAAGATGAAATGGTTGTTGTTTCGACAAGGACTATATTGGCCCACTATGCTGAAAGATTGTGTTGAGTTCGCCAAAGGTTGCCAAGAGTGTCAAGTTCATACAGGCATCCAGCATGTACCAGCAAGCGAACTTCACTCGATAGTGAAGCCTTGGCCCTTTCGAGGATGGGCGTTGGATCTTATTGGAGAGATTCGACCAGCATCATCAAAGAGTCAGAAATACATATTGGTAGGCATTGATTATTTTACTAAATGGATCGAAGCTGTCCCTTTAGTCAATGTAGACCAAGAAAATGTCATTGAATTTATTCAAAAGAACATTATATTTAGGTATGGAATTCCTGAGACAATAACAACTGACCAAGGTTCAGTTTTCACTGGTCGAAAGATGCAGGAATTTGCTCAGGAAACAGGTTTCAAACTCCTAACATCCACGCCTTACTATGCACAGGCGAATGGTCAAGTCGAAGCAGCTAACAAAGTGGTGATTGGCTTGATAAAGAAACATGTTGGGAAGAAACCAAAGAATTGGCACAAGACGTTAGACCAGATTTTATGGGCTTGTCGAACGTCCCCAAAAGAAGCCACTGGTACAACACCATATAGGCTAACTTTTGGCCATGATGCAGTATTGCCAGCAGAAGTTTGTCTTCAATCTGCAAGAGTTCAGAGGCATTATGATATTCCTTCTGAGGTTTATTGGAATATGATGTTAGATGAACTGGTGGATTTAGACGAAGAGAGACTACATGCTCTCGACTTACTCGGGCTTCAGAAGAAAAGAGTAGAAGACTCTTATAATAGAAAGGTAAAACCTAAGGTATTTTTGCCTGAAGATTTAGTTTGGAAGGTAATTCTTCCCATGGATCGACGGGATCGAAGCATGGGGAAATGGTCACCCAAATGGGAAGGACCCTTCAGAATTATCCAAACTTTTTCTGGTGGAGCCTATGAAGTCGAAGAGATAAGTGGTGATAAAAGGCTCTTGAGAGTGAATGGTAAATATTTGAAAAAATATAAGCCTATACTTCAAGAGATAAAAATAAAACAATAAAAGAACAAGCTAAATTAACCATAAAAATGCCAAAATGGAAATTTTCATTAATTTCAGCCAAAATGGCAATTGTTGTCGAAAGTGATTACAGAAGATGGTTACAAAAGAGAATCAATCAAAAGGAAAGAGAATTCTTGAGTCGAAGATACTTGGCATGCTGCAGATCCAACCTCTTCTTGCACCAAGATTTTTCTTGCACCAGTTTGGCAATTTGGGCGTCGAGGCTTTGAGCCCTCTCAGCGAATTCCAGGCCTTGCTTGATCTCAGTCTCGCTCTCAGTGTCTGGGATGGTCGAAAGAATTTCCTCCTGGAGCACAGTGTTGGCGTTTATCTTCGCCTCTATCTCTGCAATTTGTGCTCGGAAGGAGACATTCTCTCGCTCAATAGCATCGAACCTTTCCTGTGCAGACGCTTTCTGTTTCGACAACTCGGCAATTCGAGAAGTCGAACTTGAGACAGCAGTCCACGCAGATAAGCTCTTGCCATGCAGCGTTTCGAGCTGACTGTTAAAAGTTCGTTGGCGCCGGTAATCCGCTGAGACTTGGTCAATCATAGAATGTAATTCCATGATTAAGTCTGAGATTTCTGGGGCTACAGCATCGAAGTCAACAGCATTCAAAACCTCTTTTAAGCAAGATGGAGCAGTGGGGTCCCCCTCTAAAGCCTTCATTAAATCTCTCTTGAAGAACTGGGCCTTGACCTTCGCCAACGCATCATCAAGAGGAGAAGTCTCAGTAGATTTCCCCGACAGAGTAGGAATTTCCTGACTGGTGTCAGAAGAACTCTTACTCTCGACGATTGCATTAAGGTAGCTGACAGGGTCAGTTTGTTTCAAGATTTCCAAGTCCTCTTTCGACCTGTGCTTTGAGGAGGTGACCCTTGCCATAGTATTATCTTGGACTTGAGTCTGTTGGATGCTGAGTGCCTCGTTTGGTTGCTCTTCGACTTGGACGGAGGCGGTACTAGCGTTGACTTGTGGTTCTTCGTTAACATCACCTTGGGGTCCTTCGCCAGCGTCATTTTGTGGCTTTTCGCTAGCGTCACCCTGGTGGTCTTCGCCAGTACCACCTTGATGCTCTTCGTCAACAGTATCTTGATTCTCTTCGCCATTGCCTTGGTCTTTTCCTTCAGGATTCTCTTCTGACGACAAGTCTACCACAGGAACCGTTTCTGGCTGTGTTTCCTCCGCCATAGGCTCTTCAGTTGTCTTCTCCACTGTTTCAGCATTGGCCTCAGTCTCAGTGTGGGCTTCGTCATTGCCTAAATTTTTCTCCTGAGGCCTGCTGAGTTCAGCAGATTCTAGAGTTTCTGAAGTCCTTGGTGGAGAACTTTCAGTAGTGTCCTGAAGAAAAGAAAGAAGACAAGTCTTCAGATGTCGAAAGAGACGTAATCGAATACTGGTATCTATGCCTAAGTTTTGAGAAGGGTCCAATAGATTACCTGTGGATTAACTTCAGCCCCAGGGCTGGAATTGTCACTTTCGACAGGCTTGGTAACGAGAGCGTTCAGTTCCTCCTCAGTTGGTTCCTCGATGACCACTGCAGGTGGCCTAGGCTTTCTCACACCAACCTTTATTCTGACGGTTCGACCTTCAGGAGCTGGAGTAGGAACAGAAGCGTCCTTCGTTAACTTTCGCCTCTTTAGGGGAGAAGGAGGGGAATCACTTTCGTCATCACTCCCCGATTCGATCACCAATGCTGCCCTTTTCTTGGGCGAAGGGGCCTATAAAACCAATAGGAATTCGATTGAATAATTACGTCGAAAATAAAAAATCAAAAGCCAGAAGAAAAATGAAGAAAATCTGGTTACCGATGCAGGAGGCCTCCTCGAAGAGCCTTCCCCCTGTTGGTTGCCTGTTGTCTTCGCCGGCGCTATAGTCTTCGCCGGCGGTGGAGGTTTTGTCGAAGGGACCCCTCCTTGTGGGCCTCCTGTAGCCTTCTTGGCCAAGGGTTTTCGAACAACTGGAAGCGAAAAGGAAAGTTAACAGGCTAACAGTCGAAGAGAAAGATAAAAAGTAAATGTGAGAGCATGAACTTACATTTCTTTACTTTGTCCAACACAAGGACAAAAGACTTCTGCAACTCTGATATGAAGTCCTTCTCGTCGAAGAAGTACTCAGCGTAATAGCTTCTCCACCACTCTTCAAAAGATGGTGAGCAAAGGAAGTTAAGCTGGTAGTTGAACAACGAGAGGATTGTTCGACCAGCATACCTTCCGATATGCTTGGTAGCAGCTTCTTCTGTATAATCGTTGCAGAAGTACAACATTGACTTCTCTCTTTGGAAAATGGGAGAAGGCAGGGTTTGGATGATACCAAACTGGCGAGATACCAGATTTGGTTGATAGGCAAGCAGACTCAGATGAGTCTTAGAACTCTTAAATCGAAGAGGCATGATCCTGGGTGTCAGGAACGCCTCCCAAAGTATAGTGTGCTCATCGACATTGGGACCACTCGACTCCTTTGGATGTGGCCTCGTAAACCATGCTGGCCCCACCTTTCGTTGAGCAAATGGAGCCATAGTTGAAACAAATTCCTTCCTTCGAGCGAACATCAGCACGAAGTTAGTGAAGGTTTGTTGGAACTCTAGCCCATCTTCTACAGGTGTCAGTAGAGCCAGCCTAATTCCTTCGATACGTCTATTAGCTATCGCTGGGGCTTGTTCATTTATCTGAGTCTTCTTGGGTAAGAAAGATTCGAAAGTGGCGTTAAGCCACAGTTGAAGTAGCCAGAAAGGCCCAGCGAGTAGCAAACTGTTCCTATCTTCGACATGTTTCAGGAGAGTAACCCCATTGCTGATTGAGTCATAAAGACTGGCCAGAATCAGTTCTGCCAGATAGATGTTCTGGCGGTGATGCAGTTGGGTGGCAAGAGTGACCATCTTTTTGGTCACTTGTAGAGACTTCGAGCAAAACACAAAGCGAGTTAGCCATAAGGCTAGAAACGCTATGTGTTCGACATCCGACACTGTGTCCGTCGACCTGTCGTGATAATGGTTGATAAAGGTGGTGAATGTTGGCTTGGTCTCAGAGAAACCAATTTGGTCCTCCGACATCTCCTCCGGGTCGAAGTAATCTCCGGTTGGTCGAAGGCCAGTAATGGCCGCTACGTCGAAGAGTGTGGGGGTTAACATCCCACATGGAAGGTGAAAGGTGAAGTGAGAGTTATCCCAGAACAACAGCGAAGCTATAAGCATCTCTGGGGAGTAGTTTAAACCTGTCTTCGACAGCATTACTAGGTCAAAGATTCCCATTTCCTTCCAGACTGGAGTTTGATGTTTCTCCAACTTTGCTAGCCAAGCTACATAGTCAGAGGTCAGATTAGGGCAAGACCTAAAAACTCTAACACTTCTGTTGAAGAAACGAAGGTCGATTTTCTCGTGTGTAGGGTCTTCGTTGTCCTCTGCGTCCTTCTTGGCGCATGCTACTGGCTTGAGTTTCTCAACGATGGGAAAATAGCTCTTGATCTTCAGAGCTTCAGAGATGCTTGGGTTCATGGGTCCAGACATGGCGAAGATCTGGTTGGAGTATCCAACCGGGATCATCAAGTGACGCGAGTAAGCATCGCGAACGGAGATGTCAGATGGTTCAGGGACCCTTCGTTTCCCTGTAGCGTTCACTACCGGAGCAGTAACAAAGACCTTGGGCTTAGCAAGTTGTTCAGTTGGTGCGTTAGTCTTGGGGGCAGTGGAAGCAGAAGCCATTGTTGAGGATGAAGATGAAGTTGGAAAAGGAAGAGTTTTTCTGCAAAGAGAAACAAGTTTGTAAGAAAGCAAGGGAGTTTGAGGGCTAGTTTGCGTGAAAAATCTCATAATGGGATATTCACTACTATTTATAGTAGTGGGAGAAGTTCCCAATAACGAGGACATTAAATTTCATTTAATGCTGCAGGAAGTAGTGGGACGCGTGGCAGCATCCTGTTGTTTTGGCCGTTTCTGCAGAAACAGAGAGACGCGGCGTGCGTCCTCGTTTTTGGGATTTGTCATAATGACAAATTTTGAAGTGACGTTTGGTACTGCACGCCGTACTGAAAGTGACGTCCTAGGATCAAATCAATGATGGTTTCTTGGGATTGCCAATAGTTGGTAAAAAGCAACAAAAAGTGCACAAGTTAACTTGTGACTAAGCGTGGAAAAATGGGTGTCGAATGGCGTTTTCAAAGAATGCCTTTTTCTTTCAGAGTCGAAATAAGGCATTCTTGGGGGGAAATTTGTTGGCTCCTAAATTCGACACCTTTGTTTTAATTGATGGCAGCCATTAAAAGCTGAAAGATGCTTTCGACTGGCTAAGCTTGTCGAAGTGCCCGTCGAAAGATGGCAAAATACTTAGAAGATTTCTTCCAAGGAAGAAGGCTGATTGCCTTCGACGTCGAAGGAGTTTTCGTCGAAGACGTCTCTTGATGAAGGTGTTCGATGGTCCAGAGTGGAACAGTTTGAAATTCAAAGCTTTGGAGGGAAAACGGTTTCCAGCAGTTACTACGTGCAAACGTGCAAGGATCTGGAGCGTCGAGCATGGAGAACGTGCCAAGTGGCTTGATCTCGAAGCAGCGTAACTGCCCGACGGTTACTTGGAATGTTTTTGTATAAATAGGAGTAGACGTGTAGTTTCTCGCGTGTGTTCACAATAGATACATAGTCACTCATTTAGATTCAAGTACCCAGTGTGAGCGAACGAATTGTTGAGAAATGTATGTGTGAAACACCAATTTTATCAATTCAAGTCATTTACTTTTCCAGTATTTTACATGCTTTTCCCCTTTAAGATTCCTGTCGAACCTTTACATTCAAGCCTTGTTTATTTTACCAAGCCTTTCCTTTATGCAATTTACTTTAAACAAATTACTTAAAGCCTTATCCACATTAATTAAACTTCAAAATCAACCTATGTCCATAGGATCAATCTGATCGATCCTGCGAGTAACCAAATAAGTAACCATTTGGAGGATCAGCGGTTGTTTACCAAATCCCTAGGTAAACAAAGTGATACACTTGGTCTCACAAATTTAACTTCCAACCATTCTTCTAATTGCTTCTTCAATTCATACAACTCTGAAGCTGACATCCTGTATGGTGCCATAGAAACAAGTCTGGCACCAAGGACAAGATCAACAGTAAACTCCGCCCCTCGTGACATTTAAATTACTTCTAGGTTCTGGAACCATTTCTAAAACAAAGTTTATCACGTTAGATTTCTAGCGCTTCAAACAGAACTCAAATCGGATGTCCAGAACTCAAGTTATGAATTTTAGAAGTTTTTATAAAAATGTTATCCAGCATTGTGCAATCGATTGCACCAAAACAGCAATTGATTTCACCCTGTACAGAAGCAGTTTTCCACATATTTTTTTAACTGTGCAGTCGATTTCACCCTAATGCCAATCGATTGCACCCTAATTCCAATCGATTTCTTACTGTATAGAAGCCGTGTTTATATGATTTTCTATGTACAAAACCCATTCCAACACTTTTCCAAAACCCCATTCTTCTTATAACTCAAGAGGCACATTAATTTGCCAAAATTTCTGTTTTCCAAAACACCAATGCTCCAGTCCTTTTTACAAATCTACTCATATCTTCGAGTTCCAAACCTAACTCGTGATTCACAACACCTCAACAATATCAATGACAATCAACAATCACATACATGATTCCAACATAAAATTCACAGCAATTCATCACTCCAACATTACTCAGGACAACAACGACACACACAATGGTAACTCAACACTAACAACTTCAAGATCAACATGCAGTGTTGAATCATTATGACCATATGAGCTTCACCTTCTAAGAGTTATCCTACTTGTTTAACAAATATCTCCCGGCATAGGAATATGCATCAACTCATCAAAATAATTCGCAGTCCCTTGGTTTAACTCCAACCAGTCCACCCCAAGGATAACATCAAGTTAATCCAACATCTCACTCTAACGACAAGTCACAATTCTCCCCGGGAAAACATCAAGACTCAGCCACAACTGACACATCATTAGCCATAACATCACCCTCCATTTCTAGAGATGCGAACAACACGAGTACTTGATCATTATCTCTCAAGGACCCTTCGACTATCCACTAGATATAAATCCTGAATTCGTTACTACCTTCAAAATTGGAAAAATAATGGAGTCTCACCAACATTTGCACTTATGAAAATCACGACACACTGAAACAACTGTTCACACATAAACCATCTCAGATAAGCATTAGCTTCTCCCCCACTTTTTTCCAATCCCACTCCTGCAAACAAGAGATTAGAAAAACAAGAAGTCACCGACAATGTTCCTCACACATGTCACGTACTAAGGAACAATACATCGACAATATTCAACTGCCACACTACACTGACTCAACAACTTGGACGGACGGACCGACCTGCTCTGATACCAATTGTAACATTCTATTTTCCCGTCGATAAATTATATAAAAATCAGAGTAAATTAATTTCTAAAATACAACATCAAAATAGGATGCCACATGCTTCATACATAATACATGCTCATTAAATGAGATACACAACACAATTCATATGTTCAAAAGTCTTAAAACGCATTTCATTTATTGGCAACGGAAAACATCAATAAAGAATCATCTCAATTCTCCAACCAGAGTCATAATTATCATCTTTTAAAATTCAGCATAGTCATAAGTTAAACTCAAACAATGGAGTAGTGCAAAGTTCACTCCAACGAAATAAAACAAACACGAAACCCTCAAGTGTTACGTATCAGAGCAGGCACCGACTCAATATACACAGAACTGAAGGAGCTCTTCAGCTAACCACGACTTCAAGCTACTTCAGATCATCTGCACATTACCCACGTAGAGGAAACATTCAAACAGAAAGGGTGAGATATCATAACAATATAAGAGGAAGCATAATAATGAACAAATAGTAATTCAAGTACACATCATTATACATATTTATCTCACACCTTTTTATCTTTCATCATAGTTTGAAACACATCAATATAATTTTGTGTAACAAACAACACTAACATCCATCGTAACAGAATTAGAAATTCGTTTAATAATCAAACCATCAATTACTAATAACAGTGTAATACAATGAGGATGGTACTGACTCTATGCATGTGGTACCAATAGGGAAAAACCCTTAACTTAATAAATGCCAACTTGGGGCAACAACGGCAATACAAACCATCTTTTGCCAATACAAGCCATCTTTCACCAATACAAGCAATCTTTAATGAGTGCATGCGACACTAACATGCAACAACTTAATTTACATTGATTGTTCATACTTATCAATGTCTCACCAATACATACCTTATTTCGCTAATACAGGGCATCGTAATCATCGTTATCATGCAACATATCATGCAAAATCCTTCGTACATCATTTACACAATACTGATACATTCAATCGCAATATTTTGCAGTACAACACATACAACATACAAACACATCAGAATTCTTCCAATAAAATATAAGTCTACTTTCATCAAAATTATTACCATATTTTATAAAATATTTTTAGCTTTCCAACGATGCAAACAGCGCGTCAAACAGACACCTGAGTCAAAAGTTATGGAGTTTTCAAGTTTTCAAAAATGATGTCAAATAGTGAGCAATCGATTGCACTAACATGCAAATTGATTGCACCTTGTTCCAGAGGCCAAATATCACGTTTTTAAGCAGTGCAAATCGATTGCTCTGTACTGAAAATCGATTTCTTACTGAAATATAAGAAAAATTCACCAAAATTGAACTGTGCAATCGATTGCACCTGCACTACAAATCGATTGCACCCTGTGAAAAACAGTTTTACGGATTCAGAAAAATAGTAGTGTGAAAACCCTTTTGGCTCAATTCTAAAAACACGAAAATCATAAGATAATTCACAATCAAACCCCATATTATCATCCCCTATCATCATACATCAATTATCACACATATCAAACATCAATGGTACACATAATGCATCAAAATCAATCATCAAAGGGTAAAACCCCAAAACAACCAAATAGGGAGAAAACATAAGCATACAACCATGGAACCTAAACACCACCATACCCCATCAATAGGCAAACCCTTATAGAGTTAGAATTCCCCTTACCATAGATTGGTGATGATTCTTGATTCCTACTGATGAACTTTCCTGCCCTAGCTTCCTAGTGCTTTCTCCTCTTCTAACTTCTACGTTCTCTTTATCTGTTTCTATGTACTGACTCTCTTTCTCTTTTTCTCACTCTAATATATCCAAATATTAAAATAATTATCCAAATTAATTAATTATTTAATTATTATTATAAAATAATAATAATCCTAATATTATAATATAATAGTAATAAAAATCCATATTATACTACACACCCCCATGTCTCTACACATTTAGCCATACACCCCTAAATCATCATCTCTCATAATTCTACAGTATCTAGTTCCCAACAAAATATCATATCACATTATCTAACTATTTAATTAAAAACAATTCTAATTAAAACAGGGTCTTACAACCTGCATATGTTTTCACACATGCCAAGGCTAAACAAAAGATGTTGAATTAGATGTATCAACATGTGGGAAAACATCATGATAAGAAAGGACATCTTGGGAAACCACATGTGAAGAAAGGACGTCATGGGAAGAAAAAGCTTAATCACACCAGAGAGAATCCCCAGCCTTGGAAATATCATCATTGTGGAAGGCTTGGACATATAAGGCCCTTCTGTTTCAAGCTGTATGGGTATCCTAAAAATTATCCTCCTCCCAAAAATGATAAGATTCCCCAAAATAGAAAAAAGAATAAACAATGGGTTCCTAAGACCAATGTTAGAAGTCTCATTACTCATACATCTCTCAGAGTATTAACCAAAGATGATTGGTACTTTGACAGTGGCTGTTCTAGACACATGACAGGTGTCAAGAATCTGTTGGTGGATGCCAAATCTCATTTCACCAGTTATGTGACTTTTTGTGAAGGAGAAAAATGAGAAATCAAAGGTGTTGGCAAGCTTGACTGTTCAGGAGTTCCTAAACTTGATAATGTGTTACTTGTAAAACGGTTAAGATATAACCTAATAAGTATAAGTCAACTATGTGATCAAGGATTCAAAGTTAACTTCTCTAAAGAAGAATGTCTAGTGTGCAATGAAAATAATGAATTTGTCATTAAAGGAATCAGATCTAAAGACAACTGTTATCTATGGGTTCCTCAAGAGTTAAACATCTCCTCAACATGTGTTTTAGCCAAAGAGAATGAGGTTAAACTATGGCATCAAAAATTGGAGCACTTGCATCTGAAAGGTATGAAGAGAATTATATCTCAAGAAGCAGTGAGAGGGATTCCTAAGCTCAAGATAAAAGAAGGAAGGATATATGGTGACTGTCAAATTGGAAAGCAAACTAAGATGTCACATCAGAAGATTCAACATCTTACTACATCAAAAGTATTGGAACTTCTTCACATGGACTTGATGGGTCCTATGCAAGTTGAAAGTCTTGGTTGTAAGTAGTATGCCTATGTTGTTGTAGTTGACTTTTCAAGATACACATGGATAAGCTTTATTAGAGAAAAATCAAAAACTTTTGAAGTATTCAAAGATCTTTGTCAAAAACTTCAAAGGGAAAAGGAAAGTCATGTCATAAGAATCAGGAGTGATCATGGAAAAGAATTTGAGAACAATAAATTTGTGAGTTTTGCTCCTCTGAAGGAATCAACCATGAATTCTCTTCTCCCAGTACGCTTCAACAAAATGGGATTGTAGAATGCAAGAATAGGACTCTCCAAAAATATGCCAGAGCCATGATTCTTGCTAACAAGCTTCCCTACCATTTCTGGGTTGAAGCTATGAATACTGCATGCTACATTCATAATAGAGTCACTCTAAGGAAAGGCACTTCAACTACTCTATGAAATATGGAGGGGAAGAAAACCAAGTGTAAAATACTTTCATGTTTTTGGAAGTAAATGTTACATCTTCACTGATCGCGAACAAAGAACGAAGATGGATCCCAAGAGTGATGAAGAAATATTCCTGGGACACTCTACAAACAGCAGAGCATACAAAGTGTTTAACTCCAGAACCAAAGTAATGATGGAGTCAATAAATGTCACTATTGATGATAGAGGATGGAATGTTGAAGAAGATTTCTCATAACATGTTGGAACATATTTTCCTGATAGTCCAACCAAATTAAATGAAAAAATTATTGATTCTAATCCTCCTCAAGAAGATCCCCATCCTAGTCAGCTCAATAAAGGACCTTCAATCAGAAGTCAGAAAGATCATCCTAAGGAGCTCATCATAGGAGATCCAAATAAGGGATTTACTACCAGATCAAGAGAAGGAATTTTTAACTCTTGCTTTATATTAAAAATTGAGCCTAAGAATGTCAAGGAGGACCTAACTGATGAGTTCTGGATTAATGCTATGCAAGAGGAGCTAGAACAATTCAGTAGGAATGAAGTTTGGGATCTGGTCCCAAGACCTGAAGGGACAAATATGATTAACACTAAATGGGTATACAAGAATAAATCTGATAAAAAAGGGGTGGTCACTAGAAATAAGCCAAGGTTAGTTGCTCAAGGATACACTCAAATTAAAGGAGTGGGCTTTGATTAAACCTTTGATCCTGTGGCTAGACTTAAATCAATCATACTTATGTTAGGAGTTGCATGCATTTTGAATTTTAAATTGTTTCAAATGGATGTAAAAAGTGTCTTCTTGAATGGGTACCTGAATGAAGAAGTTTTTGTCGAGCAACCAAAAGGATTTATTGATCCAAGCTTTCCTAAACATGTCTATAAACTGAAGAAAGCTTTGTATGGATTGAAGAAAGATCCAAGAGCTTGGTATGAGAGGCTGGCAATATTCCTTGGGGAAAATGGATATAAGGAAGGTGGCATAGACAAGACTCTCTTTGTCAAAGAATAAGAAGGGAAGATTATGATTGCTCAAATCTATGTTGATGATATTGTATTTGGTGGGATGTCAAATGAGTTGGTTCAACATTTTGTCAATCAGATGCAGTCTGAATTTGAAATGAGTCTAGTTGGTGAACTAACCTATTTTCTTGGCCCGCAAGTTAAACAAATGGAAGACTCCATATTTTCATCTCAGAGAAAATATGCCAAGAATATAGTAAAGAAGTTTGGGATGGAGAATGCAAGTCACAAAAGAACCCCTGCTCCCACACATCTGAACTTGACTAAAGATGAAAAAGGAGTGAGTGTAGATCAAAGTCTCTACAGAAGCATGATATGCAGTCTTCTATATCTCACTGCCAGCAGACCAGACATTGCCTTTGTTGTAAGAGTGTGTGCAAGATATCCGACTGATCCCAAAGTTAGCCATGCCAACCATGTAAAGAGGATTCTCAAATATGTGAATGGGAAAAGTGACTATCGGATGTTGTACTCTCATGGATCAAATTCTGCCTTAACTGGTTTTTGTGATGTTGATTGGGCAATGAGTGCTGATGATAGAAAGAGTACATCAAGAGGATGCTTCTTTCTGGGAAATAACCTCATATCTTGGTTTAGCAAGAAGCAAAATTGTGTGTCTCTATCCACTGGTGAGGCTGAGTACATTGCTGCAGGAAGCAGTTGTTCTCAATTGGTTTGGATGAAACAAATGTTAATAGAATACAATGTCAAACAAGATATCATGACATTATTTTGTGACAATTTAAGCGCCATAAAAATTTTAAATAATCTTATTCAACATAGCAGGACCAATCATATTGACATCCGTCATCACTTCATAAGAGAGCTTGTTGAAGAAAAAATTGTGGCCTTAGAATATGTAGCCACTGAATTGCAAATGGCTTACATCTTCACAAAGGCCTTGGATGCTAATCAATTTTAGAATTTAAGAGGAAAATTAGGGATATGTTTATATGAGGGTTTGTCGCAATTAAAAGTGTGTGGGAATATCATTAAAGTGATATTATATTGTTTGTGTTTCCAACATATAAATTTTAGAAAACAATCATTATAAGACGGCCTAAAATTCTCTCCCACATGCTACTACTTCTCCTCTCTCTACTTTCACAAACTATTCATTTTCCTCAACAGAAGAACACTTGCCATTCCTCATCTCCGAGCCATAAATTTTTCAAACATGTCTCAACATTACACATCATCTTCCTCAAAATATGCAAATGAAAATTTTTCTCTTGACAGAGTACTAGATGTTACTCCTCTATCAATGATCCCTCCGCTTGATAAAATGGTCAAGAAACCTAGATCATCACTAGCCAAGAAATCAAAATATGATAATGGAAACCCCACTTCTGCTACTAACAGTAAAACTGAAGAAGCTGTTAATGTTGATAGAAGCATCAGAAGGCTTATGGACAGAGTTTCAAATAAAGGATTTGATGTGCCTGAGATTTCTACTCCCTTGCTCGCATGCCCCCTCCAACTGACAAAGGATGTAACCATAAGAATGATGCTACTGAATATCCAATAATGATGCTGCTGAATCAACTAAGAATGATGTTGCTGATAGAAAACTTGAGAAGCTTGTTACCTCTGGCCTAAAAGATATGGAAGAAGAAAATGTTGATCAAGATGATCAAAATGTAGAAGAAAATGTTGTTGCCTCCAAGGGTGGAGAATGTCACAATGTTGTGGATGTTATCAATGTTGAAGAGCTCTCTGAAAATCAGCTCATCACTAATGTTGTACCTGGTATTGTTAGAAGGCTAAAGTGCAGGATAGTGAAAGATGCAAGCATCACACCCCCTCCCAAGACTATCAAGAAGAAAACCATGTACAGAACCCCAAAAGCAGGAAGTAAAGTGGTCCCTCCTTCTAGCAAGAGAAAAGCTAGACCAGTTACCTCTGCTGATGATGATGAAGATGCTGTAAAAAGGCCCAAGAGTAAGAATAAAGTTGTTCTAGTTGAAGAGACTTCCTCTGAGTATGATGTCGAGCAAGATGTCCAAGACATCTCTCCTATTAAAAAGTTTGTAACTAAGAAATTGTCTGTTAGGGTTCCTGATGCCCCACTTGACAACATCTTCTTTCACTCTGTTGGGAATGCTGAAAAGTGGAAGTATGTGTATCAAAGAAAAATTTCCCTAGAGAGAGAGAGCCAAGAGCTGGTGCTTTGGAGTGTAAGGAAATCACGGAGCTGATCTCCTATGCTGGACTGGTGAAAACAGTCACCAGGTTTGCAAATTTCTATGAAACTCTTGTTAAGGAGTTTATTGTTAATATTCATGTTGACTGTGCTGACCATAAGAGTAAGGAATATAAAAAAGTTTTTGTTAGAGGAAAGTGTGTTGAATTTTATCCTTCCATTATAAACAAGTTTCTAGATAGGTTTGAAGATGTCTGTTGTGAGCTGGAAGTTACAGACAATCAAGTATGTAAACCCATTACTGCTAATCAAGTAAGTGAGTGGCCAATGAAAAAAAACTTCCTGTCAGCAAATTGAGTGTAAAATATGCTATTTTACACAGGATTGGAGCTGCAAATTAGGTCCCTACTAATCACACCTCAACCATCTCCATTGGTTTAGGAAAGTTCATTTATGCTATTGGAAACCAAAAACTTTTTGATTATGGGACTTATATATTTGATCAAACCATCAAACATGCAGGAACTTGTGCCATCAAGATACCAATTGCTTTTCCTTCCCTCCTTTGTGGAATTATCCTAAATCAGCATCCTGGAATCCTAAGTGGAAATGATGTTGTGTGCAAAAAGGAGTCTGCCTTAACCCTCCACTTTAAGCTCTTTTCTGGAAAACATGTCACAGACATTGTTTTATCATCTGCTCCTGCTGACAAGACCTCCACTAAGGATGATATGATCAATTAACTAAAGGAGGCTTACAAGGAATTAGATGATGTGATCAGAGTGAGCTCAGCTAGGAAGCTAGTCTTTGAAAAGATGATCAAGGACCTGCAAAAGGATAGCAACCTTGATGATACAGTGAGCTCTGAAGGTGAAGATTCTAGTGAGGAAAGAAGTTCTGGTTCAACCAAGTCAATTAGCCAGGATGACAGTTAGACTATTTGAAGTTTCTCTGAAAAATCTGTTTCCTTTTTTTGGCACTTACATGTGCTTGACATTTGAATTTTATGGTTTGTACCCTAATACTGATATTCCTTCGATTACATATTTTCTTTGGCATATTATGACTAAAAAGGGGAAGAGAAAGTGAGTGAGTGACTGACTAACCACTAAACACTGACCATTGATTGAGGGGGAGTCTCATGTCCCAGAAGATGTTTAGACATCTCCCTGTGCTAACAACTAACTGCTAACTGAATGTATGTTTTGAATGCCTTGCTTGCTTCTTCCCTGATATTGCTCTGATAATTGTGTTGCTGCTCTGATAAAATACTTTAACAATGTTTTAGCCAAAATTTGCCAAAGGGGGAGTTTGTAAGTGTTTATTGGCAACAATTTTGGTAAAACAAGACTTGTTAATGTTTTGCTAAATTTCTTAACATTTGGAGCAAAACTGTTTTGAATGATGTCAAAGCAGATGTCTTGACATCTGCCTACTAAACTGTTTTCAGCCCAAAATCAGTTAAGTCTTTTGTTTCCTGATTTCTAGCACTCTATAACTCAGGATTTGTGAACTACATATTGCAAAAAATATGGAGGAATATTTTTCAAATTCCATCTTAGCCTGTTTTTATGGAAATATTCAAAAGATTTGAATATTTGTTTTCAAGCCCAAGCCCAAAGCTGGGCATATATAAGGACTTGTTACCTTTTTCAAAGACAAGCAATTTTTAAAATAAGAATACTTTCTTTCTGATTAGAAGTTTAGGCTTGTTATTTGTAATACACTCTAAGTATTAGTTTAAGTACTTGAGTTGTTATTTGGGTTGTTAATTGTGTATCATTCATAAGCTTTTAAGCATTGAACAATTGAAGTGTTTCAAACTTATTAATTCTGTAAGTGATTGAAGGGACTTGAGGATGGCCTTATACCTAGGTGAGTCTTAGGTAGAAGTTTAGATTAGGTAGAGATTAAGTGATTAGATCGTAAACTGGTTGTTTACTGAGGGTCTATCAATTGATACTATTTAGTTAACTTGTCACTGGATTGGTATCCCCCAGAGTAGGTGTTGTTGTACACTAAACTAGGTGAACAATCTCTTGTGTTTTACTGCTTTTGATTTTACCGCACCTTACTTGTAAACAGATATTTGTGTCATGACATCTCTTTCGACATCACATATATGATAAAAGAATTTCATTTTTATCTCGACCAAAAAATATGGCATGAAGTAGATCTCTTGAATGATATTTTGAGACTTGAACCATTCAAAATCTCCAAAAATTGAGAAAGTTATGACTTGTTGAAATTGGCAAAAATTCATAAAATGACCTATAATCTTTTGCATCCTTAGGGCATCTTCCATTCATTTTCACACTTTGCACTTAAAAGAAGGGTTGAAGTTCACATATTTAAGATCAATGTGGAAAATGAATGGACTCAAGGTGATAAAAATTGACCAAGTTATGATCTTTTAAAGTCATGTATGGGAATTTGATGGTTTGTTTAGAGGACTTGTAATGTTTCTTCACCATTAGGTATCTTCCTCAAAAAATTTCCTTGAAACTTTTGAAGTGATTTGTTTATATCCCTTTGAAGAGAAGCATGTCTTTGGAATAAACCAAAAATACCAAAATATGAGCAAGCTATACCCCTTTGAAGTTGAAAACCCTAACTCCTAGAGTAAAAAAAATGCCTTGGGAAACCATTGCAATTTTGATCAACTTTCTTGCACAAATACTTTTGTCATGTATACCGAAGTTGTTAAGGATGATAAGGATAAACCATAGCAACCAAATCCACTTCCAAATCTTGAGAAATGGGGGTGATATGCACTTGTGATCAATGAAACCAAAGACTTGTCCAACTAGGTCAAAATTCTTCAATCAACCCTTGTACCTTTGAACTATTTTTTACAACTTGAGGCATGATGAATCATAATAGACTTTGTCATGATATTATTTAAAAATATCTTAAATAATGAAGCTTGAATCTCAATGAAGCTTTGTTGAAGAAGGAATGGAAATAAACTTATGAACCTATGGATCACCTTGCTAAAAGGTGTTGCTGTCACCTATGATATCCACAATTAGGGAAAACATACATTGTATTTATTAGTTAAAAGTAATCAATAAAAAACATAGATGATCACAAGGTACAAGTCAAGGTGCTTGGTGATTCCCCATGAGCAAATCTAAAGATAAGGAGAAGAACCAAACCCTAGTGTGTGATCTTGTTACATTGTGATGGTATGATATGATAGATAAATCTTAGGGGCAAAAATTGGGGGTACAACAATGGGACCTATGCATGTTGAATGTCTTGGTGGAAAGAAGTATGCCTATGTTGTTGTAGATGACTTCTGTAGGTACACATGGATAATTTTTATCAGAGAAAAATCAGAAACTTTTGAAGTCTTTAAAGATCTCTGTCAAAAACTTCAAAGAGAAAAGGATAGTCATGTCATCAGAATCAGAAGTCATCATGGAAAGGAATTTGAGAACAATAAATTTGCTGGTTTTTGATCTTCTGAAGGAATGAGTCATTAATTTTCCTCTCCCATTACTCCTAAGTAAAATGGGATTGTGGAATACAAAAACAGAACTCTTCAGGAATCTTCTAGAGTTATGATTCATGCTAAGAAGTTACCCTACCACTTTTTGGATGAAGCTATGAATACTGCGTGCTATATCCATAACAGAGTCACTCTAAGAAAAGGAACCTCATCCACCTTGTACGAAATATGGAAGTGAAGAAAACCTACTGTCAAATACTTTCATGTTTTTAGAAGTAAATGTTACATATTAGCTGAACATGAACAAAGAAGGAAGATGGATCCCAAGAGTGATGAGGGAATATTCCTGGGTTACTTTACAAATAGAAGAGCTTACAAAGTCTTTAATCCAGAACTAAGGTTATGATGGAATTCATAAATGTTATTATTGATGATAGAGGATGGAATGATGAAGAAGATGTTTTATAAGATGTTGGAACATATTTGTCATACATTCCAAAAAAATCTAATGACAGAAATACTGATCCTAATCCAACTCAAGAAGTTCCTGAGCCCAGCCAAATCAATAAAGGGCTTTCAATCAGAACTCAGAGAGATCATCATAAGGAACTTATTATAGGAGATATAAATAAAGGAGTTACTATTAGATAAAGAGAAGGGATGTCAAACTATTGCTTTGTTTCAAAAATCGAGTCTAAGAATGTCAAAGAAGCCTTAACTGATGAGCTCTGGATTAATGCTATGAAAGAAGAGCTAGAACAATTTAGAAGAAATGATGTTTAGGATCTGGTTCCAAGACCTGAAGGGACAAATGTGATTGGCACTAAATGGGTGTACAAGAAAAAATATGATGAAAAAGGGGGTGATTACTAGAAATAAGGCAAGATTAGTTGCAAGAGGATACACTCAAATTAAAGGAGTTGATTTTGATGAATCCTTTTCCCCTGTGGCCATACATGAATCAATCAGACTACTCTTAGAAGTTGCTTGCATTCTAAGATTTAAGTTGTTTCAAATGGATGTAAAAAGATCCTTCTTAAATGGATATCTGAATGAGGAAGTTTATATGGAATAACCTAAGTGATTTGTTGATCCAAGATTTCCTAACCATGTGTACAAACTGAAGAAAGCTCTGTATGGATTAAAGCAGGCTCCAAGAGGTTGGTATGAGCGATTGACATAATTTGTTGGTGAGAATGGATATAGGAAAGGAGGCATAGATAAAACTCTTTTTATCAAGGAAGAAAAAGGGAACATCATGATTGCACAGAGTTATGTTGATCATATTGTGTTTGGTGGGATGTCAATTGAGATGGTTCAATATTTATTCAAGGAAATGCAGTCAGAATTTAAGATGAGCCTTGTTGGTGAATTAACCTATTTCTTAGTCTGCAAGTTAAAAAAATTGAAGATTCCATATTCTTATCTCAGAGCAAATATGCGAAGAACATAGTAAAGAAATTTGGGATGGAAAATGATAGTCACAAGAGAACACCTGCTCCCACACATCTGAAGTTGTCTAAAGATAAAAAAGGAGTAAGTGTGGATCAAAGTATCTACAGAAGTATGATAGGTAGTCTTCTATATCTCATATCTAGTAGACCTGACATTGCCTTTGATGTAGGGGTGTGTGCTATATATCAAGCTAATCCTAAAGTTAGCCATGCCAACCATGTGAAGAGAATTCTTAAATATATGAATGGGTCAAGTGAATATGGTATGCTTTATTCTCATGGATCCAGCTCTGCTTTAATTGGTTATCGTGATGCTGATTGGGAAGGAAGTGATGATGATAGAAAAAGTACACCAGGAGGATGTTTCTTTCTGGGAAATAATCTCATATCTTGGTTCAGTAAGAAGCAAACTTGTGTGTCTCTGCCCACTACTGAGGCTGAGTATATTGCTACAGGAAGCAATTGTTCTCATTTGGTTTGGATGAAATAAATGTTGACATAATATAATGTCAAACATGATGTCATGACATTATTTTGTGATAATCTAAGTGCCATAAATATATCAAAAAATCCTATTCAACACAGCAGGACCAAACACATTGATATCCGTCTTTACTTCATAAGAGAGCTTGTTGAAGAAAAGATTGTTGCCTTAGAACATGTAGCTACAGAATTACAACTGTTGACATTTTCAATAAGGCTTTGGATGCAAACCAGTTTGAGAACTTAAGAGGAAAACTAGGGATCTGCATATATGAGGGTTTATGGAAATTAAGGGCGTGTGGGAATATCATTAAAGTGATATTATATCATTTATTATGTTTCCAACAACTTAAGTATCTTAAGCAATCATTTCAAGATTATCTCAAATACTCTCCCAGACGCTAGGACATTACCTCTTTCTATTTACACAACCTCTTCATTCTCCTTTACAGAAAATGAACGCTTGTTATTTTTCATCTCACTGTTCAAAGATATTCAAAGATGTCGCAACATCATGCTTCTTCTCCCTCAAAGTGCTCTTCTGATGAAGCCAATGCCTCTAGGTCAAAGTTTGTTAACCATCAGGAGGATCTCTGCCTTGATAAAGTCCTGGTCGTTGCTCCTCCGACAACTGTTCCACCCCCTGAGACGAAGTTCAAGAAACCCAGATCGTCCCATGCGCAAAAATCCAAAGACGAGTTTGACACTTCTAAAGGAAATGCTCATAATACTAGTGATGATAGATGATAAGAAGACATTGTTAATGTTGATAGGAGTATTAGAAGACATTTATACTCTTATTGCCCGAATGCCTACTCAGGCTGACAAAGGTAATGATGCTCAAAATGATGTTGAATCATCTCTCTTAAAGAAAGTTGTTCCTGAAAGTGGACTTGACAAGTTTGCCACATCTGTTCTAGAAGAAGTGGAAGCTGATGTTGCACAAGATATTGAGATGTCATCTGTTGAGAAGGACTCTTCTGCTAAGGAAGATGTTGGAGGCTCCAAAAATGAAAAGCATCAAAATGTTGAGAATGTGGTGAATGTCGATAAAGTGTCTAACAATGACCTTATTACCAATGTGGTGCCTGAAATTACTAAAAGGCTCAAGTCTAGAAAAGTGAAGTTTGTGGATGTCACATCCCCTGCCAAGAGTATCAAGAAGAAGACTATGTATGGTCCCCTAAAGCCCTGGAGTAAAGTGGTTCCTCCCTCCAACAAAATAAAAGTTAGACCTGATAGCTCCTCAGATGATGATGAGGATGATGTCCAGGACATCTCTCATGTGAAGAAGTCTGCAAGAAAAAATCTTTCTATCAGGGTACATGATGCTCTTGTTTACAAAATTTCCTTCCATTCTGTTGGCAATGCTAAAAAATGGAAATATGTCTTCCAAAGAAGGATTTCTCTTGAAAGAGAGTTAGGAGCAGATGCACTGGAGTGAAAAGAGATTATAAAGCTGATTTCTTTTGTTGGCTTGATGAAGACTGCCACCGGGTTTGCAAAATATTATGAGACTCTTGTTAAGGAATTTTTTATTAATACTCTTATAAATTGTGCTGATCACAAAAGTAAGGAATATAGGAAGGTGTTTGTTAGAGGTAGATGTGTTGAATTTCCTCTGATGTCATCAATAGATATCTGGGCAGGTTCGAAGATGATTACTGTGAGTTGGAATTGACTGATAATCAGATGTGCAAAGAAATCACTGCAAACTAAGTGAGTGATTGGCCCATGAAGAATAAGCTCCCTGTTAGTAAGTTAAGTCTGAAATATGCTATCCTGCATTAAATTGGAGCTGCAAACTGGGTCCCTACCAATCATACCTCAACCATTACAGTTGGTTTAGGAAAATGTATGTTGTTAGAAATAAGAAATTGTTTGATTATGGTGCTTATGTTTTTGAAAAGACTGTAAAGCATGCAGGAACCTGTGCTATCAAGATGCTTATTGCCTTTCCATCTCTCATTTGTGTATTTTTTTTCTAAATCAACATCCAGGAGTTCTGTGTGTTACTAATGCAATTTGTCAAAGGGGGTCTGCCTTGTCCCTTCACTTCAAGTTGTTTTCAAGTAAACATGTCCCAGACATGTTTTTGACATCTGCATCCTCTGAAAACAAGACCTCAAGCAAGGATGATATGATTACTGAGTTAATGGAAGCCTTAAAAGAAGTTGATGAGGTAATTAAAGTTAGCTTAGCAAAAAAGTTAAAATTTGAAAAGCTGACCAAGGAGCTGCAGAAGGATAATAGTCTTGATGATAGTGTGGGTACTGAAGGAGGAGATTCTGATAATGAAGGAAGTTCTGAAGTTGCCAAGTCTACTGGTCTTGAAGACAGTCAGACTCTGTGCTGGTGCCTTTCTTATGTATTTCTTTTGTGTTTTAATCCCTATGTTCTTCTTGGAACTTGTATGTGCCTGACACTTGGATATTCAGGTCTGTACTTCTTTTTCTACTACTCTCTTAAATGGATGTTTATTTGGAATATCATGTCTAAAAAGGGGGAGAGAAACTGACTGACTGGTAAGTTTGAGCGGGAGCTTCATTGTTTGAGGGGGAGCTTTATGTCTCAGAAGATGTCCTGACATCTTCAATTGCTAACTGCTAACAGATTTTTTTTGCTACTGCTCTGATAATGTGCTCAAATGATTTTTTAGCGAAAATTTGTCAAATGGGGAGTTTGTAAGTGTTTGTCGACAACAATTTTGGTAAAAAACTACTTTGGTAATGTTTTGCTTAATGTCTTGACAATTGAAATAAATCATCTCAACTGATTTTGAATGATGTCAAAGCATATATCTTAACATCTTCATGCTGATCTGAACGTGTTTTCAGATTTTCTGTTTCCTATTTTTAAGCGCGCCTTATTCAGGTCTTGTGGTTTATAACTTGTGAAAAATATGGAGGAATGTTTTTCGATCTGTCTCATCTTTATGGATTATATCTTGGCCTACTTTCGTGGAGATATTAAAGGGATTCAATATATTGCAATATTTGTTTTTCAGCCCAAGTCCATAAAGAAGCTGTTGTGCTTTTATAAGGACTTGCATCCTTATTTGTACCACTGGAAGAACTGAAGAAAAATACACTTTGTGTGTTTTAGAAGTCTGAATCTTTTAATTGTAATACACTTTAGTATTGTTTCAATACTTGAGTTTTAATTTGAGTTGTAAAGTGTGGATCATTCATAAGCTTTTAAGTATTGAATGATTGAGGTGTTTCAAACTTGATAATTCTGTTGTTTTTCACTGTTAATGATTGAAGGGATTTGAGGAGGACCTCATACCTAGGCGAGTCTTAGGTAGAAGTATAGTAGTGATAAAGTGATTAGATCGTAAACTGGTTGTTTACTGAGGGTCTATGAATTGATACTATTTAGTGGACATGTCCCTGACTTGGTAGCCCATAGAGTAGGTGTTGTTGTACACCGAATTGGGTTAACAATTCCTTGTGTTTTTACTGCTTTTAATATTGTTGCATTTTATATTGTCCTCAGTGTCATACCCCAATTTTTGACCTAAGATCCCACCCTCCATTTGCATCATTGCATAACAAGTTTTCACGAGTGGTTTAACCTATTTGTTTTGCCAATTCTTGAGTTAGATTTCAAAAATTTACAACTTCTTCAAATTTCGACATTTTTGAGCGGTTCTTTTTGCATATGATTCTCCTTGACATGTGTGATACGGTGGCAGAATCGACTGTTATAATGGTTTTGCATTTGTATTCAGAAATGTTGTGGTAAGCAAGAGTCGCCACCGAATTTTCTTTTATCCAACAAAGGAAAGGGTGAAAAGAACAAAAAAAGAGCTTTTCGAGATTTTCTGAGTAAGAGGGGTAGATTATGGAAAGGGAAGGTGTTAGCACCCTTTCCATTCTTGGTTTTCCACGGGCTCTTAGGTACTTGCTCATTTTTGGAAATTGCTTTCGTGTTTTTGTGTTTTGAAAAGTTTGTTTGCATTATGATAACTCTTGTATCAGTCCTCAAGAGTGTTGATAAAGCATTTTTGAAAATGTTTGAAAGTGAGGTGTGAAAGAGATTATTGTTGAGCAAGTACTTAACATCTATCTACCTACTCGAAAAAGGTGTTCCTTTCCTCCTTTCCTTTGGGTAGTGCTATCCTACTATTAGTGAGTAGGTAGCCTTATTGTTGGATGTTGAGGGACTATCGAAGGGACATTTACGATCACTAAGGTGGCTGGGCAAGAACTCTTAGTAATTGTCCCAAAGTTCTAAGATCACTCTTTTAACTGAGGAAACAGTCGAAAGGGTCATCGAGGAACTTGTTATCTCTTGAACTAAAGAACAGTCACTAAAAATTCTCACGTTTAGAGAATTGTGACCGTTTTCAAAGGCCTCCGAAGTGGGAGATACTCTACGGGTGAGCGTGTGGAAGTGTATTGATTCAAATATATTATCTTTGAATTTTATGGTTATTTAATCGTTTTCTTTTCAGTCTTTTCCATGCAATCCTATTAATCTAAACAGTTAATAATAGTGCAAGAATTTAAAAGACAGAAATTAAACCTAGCTATTACAGGGCCTCGGGAAAGGGGATACATAACCAAAACTTGGGAGTGCGGAAATTAAAAGTAGTAAATAAACCCCAATTTACACTATTACAAACCGTTATCAGTTATAATAAATTGAAAAATAATAAAACAGAAAATGATAAGCGCGCGGAGATTAAAATGGGAACAAGTTTGAAACCCTAAAAATCTAATTGATTAATAAAATATTTTTGGTATTTATTGAGAAAAAGATTTGAAGTGATTAAACCTAATTCTAATTGATTTTCATTAAGGAAATAAGTAAAATAATTAAATTAATTACCGAAAATTAAATTAATTATAAAAACTCTAAGTCTATTTTTTGTGATTTTATGATTTTGATTAAGATAAAATTGGTTTAAAAAAAACATAAAACAATTAAATAGATAAAAATAAATAGAGAAAAGAAATGGAAAATGGGTCTGATGTATGAAACAAATTGGGGGTGTGAAACTGAATCTGCTAGGCCTCTATATGCTGTCCCAATGACTGCGCCTGATCCAATGGAGGATGTGTTTGAGGGTCCACCATGAGGATTAATTGTTGGGCACTGAATCTGACCTTGCAGTGATCTAATGGTTGAGATCTGGAGATGCATGGTGGATGCGCTAGAACCCAAAGCAAAGGATTTGCAAGAAATATTCAGAAAAATAATATGCTAGAGGCAGGGATCGAACCCCTGCCCTTGCACATACGCAAATGCTTAAGCGCGCTATCTCAACCGTTGGGATGGCCATACACCCGGTAGTATAAACACATCAATAAATATATAACACAAATTCAGGTCTGAAGCTGACTATGCAAGATACGCGTGCTAAGTGGGGCCCTGATATTTTAAATGGACAAATCAATAAGCGTTATCCAGCCACACCAGCACAAGGAGGGCCAAACCACCCCTCACGGTGGTTGTCCACCATCGTCTCCGGCGACTTCAAATTTCAAACCTGCAAAACACATAGATAAAGATACCAAGGGTACCCTACCCCCTATTTCCAGGGCTGCGATCACGATGGTGGTGTCCTTTTTGACTTAAACGGCATGCAAGTTCAGATACGAATAGGAAGGACCTTCGTTCCCTAATAATGGCACTTTTGTGTTTTTACATCAAAACTGGCATATAATGGTTCTAAACACACGCAAACATGATGTTAAGTACAACTATATGCAGAGATATCATTTATGTTGTATCAAATAAGAGTTTGAGATCAACAAAATATACCAAACTGTGAGTTGTTGGAGAGGATGATCCTGCATGCTTTGGCCTTTAGGAATGGACGGGTTGGCTTGCTGAGAGTCTCAGGAACGTGAATGGATGGCTGGAAGTGGTTGAAATTAGCTGGAGAGAGAGAGATCTCGAGTTGCACCACTTTGAACAATTTTTGAAACTTTTCTAGGGCTTGTTTGAGGCAGCTGCGTGTCCCTTTTCTCTTCTAACTTTTTTGTATATATATGAGGGAAAGATTAGTTCAACAAAATGTGGTTCCTATTTTTGTACATTATGATGAAAAGATATGATTTGAATCTTGCCTAAAACTTTCCATATTTGATCCAATCTCATGCCAATTTTATTTTCATGCATTACAGCCAGCCTGTTATGAGTTGTTTGGGCCTCCAATATGATGGAAATCGAAAGCTGACATGCCCCTACAGACCCATTTCCCTTCGAATTTGTTCTCTTCAAAGAATTTAAGCTCCAATTAGAATTATTTAGAGCTTTCCTCATCAGAACATTGTTTCCTTCGAAAGCTCTGAACTCTAATTCAAATTGCACCAGCTTCAATAACATGGCTCTTTCGATTGCGCCACCGTCTGCTTCGATTGCTTGATTTGAAGAAAATCACCCTGGTCGAATCAGCTCTTGTGGAGTTAGGAACAAATAAGGCAGGAATCTAGCCTTTAACTCAGGAATTGAAGCCATGATCAAAATTGAATTCTTTCCATATTTGCAAGGAAAACATGCCATTTTGAACTTTGGGTGAACCTGGACAGGTTATGATAGGTGTTTTGTTTGAATTTGGCTTAAGGCTTTCATCATGGTTCCTTCAATTAAGTCTCAAGCGTTGCTCCCTTCGATGGCTTTGAACTGGACCAAATAGAAGCATTATCTTATATACTGGTCGAAGTGTTGTTCTGCTCTCTTCGATGGCTCTAAGTCCTAATTTGAATTGGCCAGAACTTCCCTTATCATAACTTCTACAATCAACCCTTGTACTCTTTGATGGTTCTGAGTCCTGATTCGAATTACCCAGAACTTCCCTCATCAGAACTTCCTTGATCAGCCCTTGTCCTCTTTGATGGTTCCGAGTTCTGATTTGAATTACCCAGAACTTCCCTCATCAGAACTTCCATGATCAACTCTTGTCCTCTTTGATGGTTTTGAGTCCTGATTCGAATTACTTAGAACTTCCCTTATTAGAACATTAGTTTCCTTCGAAGGCTCTAAATTCTAATTGTGCCTACTTCGTTATCATGTCTCCTTTGATTAAGTCTCAAGCCTTGCTCCATTCGATGGCTTTGCATCCTGACTCGAATTACTCATATTCTCAGCATCAGAGTTTCTTTGTTTGAACCATAGTCTGCAGGAATTCGAAAGGCTCAGAGTTATCCTCTCCAATCTGCATGAATTCGAATGGTCAGAGCTTCTGGAAACCTCTCAGTTCTTGCTCTTTTCGATCTTATTTTATCTAACTTGGACAATCGGAATATCACCCTGTTGATATGCCATCGAAGCATCACTTGGTTAACATGCCTGTCGAAAGGCACTTTGTACGCCCTAACGAAAGACAACCTTATTTAAGATGTCCTTCGAAGCTACCATATTTGAGATGCCCATCGAAAGGCCCTATGCCAATCTAAAGACCTTTTGCAGATGTCAATCGAAGGGCACTTTGTAGATGCCAATCGAAGGATACTTAACCATCATTCAAAAAATTTCATTTTCTTTAGACAAATGTTTGTAACCACCTATGCAAGAGAAAATCTTGAAAAAACATGAGAGGGAAAATTTTGGGGTACAAAAAGTGCCCTTGTTCAATCTTCTTAAACCTAAAGATTTAGATTGACTTGTCTGCCTTTCGTGATCTTAAGGTGGAAGATGATTGAACACTAGAGTGCCCATAAATTTGCACTCGTCTGAAGTGATATTGTTGGTGGATAATATCAGGGATGGGCTTACAGATGCCATTTGGAAAATATGACGGAAGACTGTCGGAGATGGGCTTAAGGATGTTATCCAATAAATATGACGGAGAGTCATAAATGGTCCTTTTGTGGGGATTATTGTTCTTGTTGTCTGAGGAGGAGTACATTGGGGGATATTAATTTCTGTTGTTTTCCTGTTTGAGGAAAACTCTGTGGGGAATAGAGTCAAGGAACTTCAGTTTTCCATGACTCTACTGAGGGCTTATCTCTGGATTGGAGAGATGAAATTTTGTTGTTTTCTGGTTGAAATCCAGGCTTCGCAGTAATTTGTTAGGGAGAATGTAATTAACTGCTATCTGGAATTGTATCAGAAGAAACCTGTGTAGGGTTGTTTCAGGATGAGTCTAGGTAAGACTTCTTCTAGAAGTGTATGAGAAGGAACCTGGGTAGGGCTGTTTTAGGAGATATATAAGAGGAACCTGGGTAGGGAAGCTTCAGGATGAGTCAGGGTAAAACTGCATCAGGAAATTGTAAGAAGGAACCTGGGTAGGGTTGCCTCAGGATGAGTCTGTGTAAAACTGCATCTGGAGATTATAAGAAGGAACCTGGGTAGGGTTTCTTCAGGATGATTCCGTGCAAAACTTTAGAAGGAGAGAGAAGGAACCCGTGTAAGATTTCTTCATGAAGAGCCGATATAAAGCTGTATTTGGAAGTCAGAAGAAACCCGTGTAAGATTGCTTCATGATGAGCCCGTGTAAAGTTGTATTTGGAAGGCATAAGAAACCCGTGTAAGATTGCTTCATGATGAGCCCATGTAAAGCTGTATTTGGAAGTCAGAAGAAACCCGTGTAAGATTGCTTCATGATGAGCCCGTGTAAAGCCGTATTTGGTCGCACAAATAATTACTCTATTTTGTTTCAAGAGCTAATCCTGGACTTATTGAAAATTGTTGATGATAAATATCTGTTGATTGATCTTTCCTGAAAAGGTAAAACATTAGCTGTATGCAATGCCATGATGTATGAAATGCATTGTTTAATGGTGTTCTAAAAATAAATGAGATTGGGATGTATGCATTTGTACTGCAGATGCTATGACGTTTGTAAAATGATTTATGAATTCAATATGTGAATGTATCGGTTGTTCTATTGCAGCACTGTTGAATTACAGAAAATAAATCCCTAATTACAGTTGGCGATGAAGAATGTAGGTCTTCAGATTTTGTTGAAGCTGAATTGCTGGGAGATGATCTTCCGTTGTTAGAGAAATAAACTCTGTTGAGGAAGAAAATATTTGTGCACTACCTGAGGATTTTGTGAAATCCTATTGGGGAATCCTGAAAAGTTTGACGACTTTACTGGGGAAAACCTGATGTCGGAGCAATAGTTGGAAATTCCTGTTCTACCAGGGATACAAGAACACCTGACATCACTAGGTTGTAAGTTGAGGATATGGCAGAGAATTTTTAGTAAGATGCCCCTGCCTCTATACCTGCTGAAGAAAGTACTTGCGGAGACTTTGTGGATGGTTTGAGTGTCATCCCAACTCCTGGGGTTCTTGGTAAATGCTGATCAGGATGATAAGCCTTCTACTTATAAACAAATGACAAGATGATGGGACATAGTCGTACGTTTTTAATCCTTAACTTTTGCCTAGACTGCCCTTTCGGGTTTTCAATCCACTGGGATACCCTTTTTTGCTCAAGCTGCCTTTTCATGCTTTTGACTTGCCGGGTGTACAAATTTTTTGTGTATATCCCTAATTTTTTCCTGAACTCTTTTTGTTCTCCGAGATGCCCTTAATTTTTCCTAGGCCTGTCAACCTAGCGAGTCTTTTTCATGCGTAGTATTTTCTAACTATGTCCACGCTCATATGATGTGGAGAGTTGACACCGTCTATGAGAACAAGTGTTGTAGAAATGCCAGAAAATGTTTATTTGATCGCATGTTCCCTTTCATACGTGGGAGCCTGTGTGGGACTGCTTCATGATGAATCTGGTGCACCTGATGTTTGATCAAGTTTATGATAGTCTTGAATTTCCTAGGTATCTTTTCTAAGAACTATCATGGAAGGATTCGAAGACATGATACTAACACCATCTGATACTACTGGCACAGACAAGCAATTTTGTGGTACCAAAGATTCAAATTTCACAGTGATTTTCTGCTGGAATCCCGGATCAATGTAACAGCCCCCGAGTGATTCAGATGGTGATCTGCCCCTGACTATTCAACATTTTTGGAGTGATTCTTTGCATATTGGCTTGACTGCCCCAAATTAATTAGACACCATGTCATGCCCCATGATTACGAAAGGATTGTTATTGGGAATGTTTTTTCCATCTGAGGTGATTTTGTCCATTGAGGGGGTCTTCATTCACTGAATATTCGTTGTGTGAATTTCTCTGCCATTTGAACAATTAACCATATGCAAACAATGTCATTTAAAGAATGCAAAGCTTATGTCTGTCTTCAAATTTTTTGAAAATGCGTTTTTTGTAGTAAAACAAAATTTGCAAGAATGTGATATCAACTCATTATTTATAGCATACCTTACAGGAGTCAGAATACCTTTGTAATAGTATGCTCTCGAACTAACCCATGCTTCAGTTAGGACTTTTAAGGGTTATAACGTGGCCTTGTTTACGATTCAAGAAACAAAGGATAAAGGTTCAAATTTTATTTGTACCCAACCCGCTCTTCGTGATATTCTTCAGTCCTATGCTCAGTTAATTGTTCATTTTGAATCCCAATTGAGTTCTAGAATGTTAGCCCCGATATTTCGGTGATGGTTCAGAAATTGAACGTTTGTTTGAGAAGGCGGGCATTTTTGTGACCTTTTCTTTTTGTTGAGAATTTGTAGACCTCTTTATTTTTTGATTTTGCTATCCCTCTCTTTTGCCTGAACTGTTTCTTTTGTGATTATAGCCAGCGGGATGCCCCAGTTTTTTCTTAAGTCTCCTTCATAAGTTTTGACTTGATGGGCTTTTATTTTGAGAGATAATGACTGCATGTTCTTAATGATTATGTGGAACCATCACCATCTTTTGGAGAGCATCTTCTACACTATTTGTCGTGTATGAAGGGAAAGCTTGCGATTGAATGCACATATGAATTAACTGAGAAAACTACCCTGCCCCAGGTTATGATTAAGGGTTTTAATTTGTGTCAAAAGAAAACTCCTACTTCTTAGGCTGAAAGTGGTTGACTAGAGATTATCTTATTTATAAATCCACTGTTTAGGATTTGAAACAACGCCTGTACATCGTCAGTGGGGTCTGTTCAAAAGGATATTGTAGAGATTGTGGTATCATTATCGCCATCCTCCCTGTAAAGGCTTAGAGCTTTTAATCAAGAGTTGAATATCACAAAAGGGAAGTAAGAAAGAAGTTTAAGCATAATGAAAACAAATTAATTCAAGACAAACATATGCAATGCATTAATGAAATAACAAAGTTTGACATGACAATAATTGTTTGAACAAACAAAGAAAATACAACTTGAGAATTCAAATGAACAAAAATGCTCTCAATCCTGGCCATGATTTGGCATGAGAGTAGTGATCATGTTGGGAGTCTTAGGAGGGTCGAACTCAATCTCTTTGGCGTCAATCATATTTTAAATCTTGTATTTCAGTGCCCAATAATCATTAGTATCGTGCCCAAGACTGCCAGACTGATAAGCACACCTTGTATCAGGATTGTAGTTAGGAGAAAAAGTCTTAGGGTTTGGATGAGGTCCTATCAACATAATCAAATTCATCTTCAACATATGTTGTAATGCTTGAGACAGCAGAATGTTGATCTTGGTAAACTATCTCTTAGGCTCGTCTTGCCTTCGCTGATTACCCCATTGTTGAGATCGTTGCACGCGTGCCGAATTAGAGACCAGCACTGCCCCTACATATTGGTGGTAGTCTGTCTTATTACGACCCTTTTAGCCATACACATCATTGGCTTCCCTCTTAACAGAAAATGGTTTCTTCTCAGCATTAGAAGATGCAGCCATCGGGATCTTCCAACTCTTGATACCACTTTTGATCCTTTCTCCAGTCAGAACCATCTCTGTGAACCCGGATTAGGAACTCCCAATCAGCAGATTAAAGAACGGGCTTGTCAGAGTTCCCATGAACATGTCTACCATTTCCCGATCATTAAGAGGAGGTTGTACCCTGCCAGCTAGATCCCTCCATTTCTGGGCATATTCCTTAAAGCCTTCACTAGAACCCATAAACATGCTTTGAAGTTGTGTACGAGTTGGAGCGAGGTCAGTATTGTATTGGTACTGCTTATAGAAAGCAGCAGCCAAATCTTCCCAGGTATGAATGTATGTTCTTTCTAGCTGATAAAACCACTCCAATTGCGTGCCAGCTAAACTTTCTTGGAAGAATTGTACCCATAACTTCCGATCAGCAATGTGAGGATGGATCTTCCTAACATAGGACCTTAAGTGCAACTTAGGGCAAGAGACACCATCATACTTAGAAAATGTGGGATGCTTGAACTTTGGTGGGATGACCACTCCATGAACCAACCATAACTCTTCAAAGTCCAAGCCAGGTACCTACTGAATCTCCATAGCATTGAGACGATCCTCCAGCTGTTTGTATTTATCGTCAACAGAAGGATATTATTCTTCAGAGTAATCAACTTCTTCTTCATTAGCCTCGGGGTTGTTGACTTATTCATGATTATCCCCTTCGTTTGATGGAGTTATGAGATCTAGAGCTTGTTTAATCGGTCCTCTGAGTCTTCTTCCCATATTCAAGATGCCAGCCGGTTTCATTGACTTCTTCTTCTTCTTATTGATGACGAGAGATTTCAGTTCTTCCCGCACCTAGGCCAAAGCCATGAACATTTGTTGGAACTGAGCATTTTGAGCTTGAAGGTCTTTTAATGTTTGTTCAAGGGCCATTTCTTTTGCTGAAATAAACAGCAAAAAGATGAGAAACCTATATTGGAAGACCTGTTATGAAATGGCATGCATGCAATATTTTTAAGGATCTCGTGGGGTAAACAAGAAAATGTCAAAAGTTGAAAATTTCTGCTTTGATTGAAGAACTTCGTATCGTTGAGTGTCCTATTACGAGAGTCAAGCTCACCATATCAAGTGGGTCATAGCCCTTGACTCAAGTTGCCGTGTTTTGGTCTTTTGACGACATTGGCTAGAGGAAAATAAATCCCCTTGCCCCTTGCTAGATGTCTGATTTATCATAACCTGCATCACAAACCCTTGAGATACTTGAAATGGTTAAGGAAATGATTTAGAATGATGTTATGATGTGTATGCTATGCGTTAAGAAAAGTGTAAGGTGATGAAGACAAGTGAGTCTAATAAGTCCAGGTTATTGGATGATGACTGTAAAAAAATCCTGCAAGGAGATCATGTTTTTAGATAAAAACCCTGCAAGTAGCTCAAGTTGAAAGCAAACAAATCACACAAGCAGCCTTAGGTTTAGGCTTGCCTGCGGTCTGTAGGTAAGTAACCTCTTGACATTTAGTTGGCTCAACCTGTCCTAGTAATAGTAATCGGGTTCTAAGGGATCTCAATATCTCAATATCACTTATCCGATCGACAACTGACTTTCCACCAAATAAAACTCGGGAGTCAAATCTCAATGAGTGTAGTATCGAATATCAACCGACTTAGGACTACCCCAAAGACGGCTATATTACTACTTCCTAATGACCAAGTTGTTCAATTAAAGGTTCTAAGGCCATTTGATGCTTCATGACACCATGCAGCGGCCCCGTATTCTCCTTGATTAACTCAAGGGCTACAGGTACCAACCAAAGTGTCACATCAACATAGCTATCGCTTCAACCGTGTCGGTAACCTCGCACAGTTTCCACGATCTATTGCTACGTACCTAAAAAGTTCCCCAGATCTGGGTGTAGGATCTATAGTAACAACCTAAACAAATCCCAAAAGGTAAAGCATACAAAGAACACAAAGCAGTTTAATAATGAACTAAACTCTTAAGGTAACCCCACTTTAAAGATACCCAGCAGAGTCGCCAGTTCTGTGATACGGTGGCAGAACCGACTATTATACTGGTTTTGCGTTTGTATTCGCAAATGTTGGGGTAAGCAAGAGTCTCCACTAACTTTTACTTTATCCAACAAAGGAAAGGGTGAAAAGAATAGAAAAATACCTTTTTCGAGATTTTATGAGTAAGGGGGTAGGTTATGGAAAGGGAAGGTGTTAGCAGCCTTTCCATCCGTGGTTTTCCACGGGCTCTTAGGTACTTTCTCATTTTTGAAAATTTCTTTCGTGTTTGTGTGTTTTGAAAAGTTTGTTTGCTTAATGATAACTCTTGTATCAGTCCTCAAGAGTGTTGATAAAACGTTTTTGAAAGTGTTTGAAAGTGTGGTGTGAAAGAGATTATTGTTGAGCAAGTACTTAACAACTATCTACCTACTCAAAAAAGGTGTTCCTTTCCTTCTTTCATTTGGATAGTGCTATCCTACTATTAGTGAGTAGGTCGCCTTATCGTTGGATGTTGAGGGACTATCGAAGGGACGTTTACGGTCACTAAGGCAACTGGGCAAGAACTCTTAGTAATTGTCCTAGAGTTCTAAGATCACTTTTTTAACTGAGGCAACAATCGAAAGGGTCATCGAGGGACTTGTGATCTCTTGAACTCAAGGACAACCACTAAAAATTCTCACGTTTCGAGAATTGTGACCATTTTCGAAGGAAACCGAAGTGGGAGATACCCTAGGGGTAGTCGTTTTCTTTTCAGTCTTTTCCATGCAATCCTATTAATCTAAACAGTTAATAATAGTGCAAGAGTTTAAAAGACAGAAATTAAACCTAGCTATTACAGGGCCTCGGGGAAGGGGATACATAACCAAAACTTGGGAGTGCGGAAATTAAAAGCAGTAAATAAACCCCTAGTTACACTATTACAAACCATTATCAGTTACAATAAATTGAAAAATAATAAAATAGAAAATGATAAGCGCGTGGAGATTAAAATGGGAACAAGTTTGAAACCCTAAAAATCTAATTGATTAATAAAATATTTTTGGTATTTATTGAGAAAAAGTTTTGAAGCGATTAAACCTAATTATAATTGATTTTAATTAAGGAAATAAGTAAAATAATTAAATTAAATACCAAAAATTAAATTAATTAGAAAAATCCTAAGTCTATTTTTTTGTGATTTTATGATTTTGATTAAGATAAAATTGGTTTAAAAAAACATAAAATAATTAAATAGATAAAAATAAATAGAGAAAAGAAATGGAAAATGGGCCTGATGTATGAAGTAAATTGGGGGTGTGAAACTGAATCTGCTAGGCCTCTATATGCTGGCCCAATGATTGCGCCTGATCTAGTGGGGAATGTGTTTGAGGGTCCACCATGTGGATTAGTTGCTTGGCACTGGATCTGGCCTTGTAGTGATCTAATGGATGTAATATGGAGATGCATGGTGGACGCGCTAGAACCCAAAGCACAAGATCTGCAAGAAATATTTAGAAAAATAAAATGCAAGAGGCAGGGATCGAACCCCTGCCCTTGCACATACACAAAGCCTTAAGCGCGTTGTCTCAACCGTTAGGACGACCATACATGAAATAACATAAACGCATCAATAAATATATAACATAAATCTAGGCCTGGTGCTGACTATGAAAGACACGCGTGCTAAGTGGGGCCCTGATATTTTAAATGGATAAATAAGGAAGAATTATCCAACTAAGCTAGCACAAGGAGGGTCAAACCACCCCTCGCGGTGGTTGACCACCATCGTCTTCGGCGACTTCAAATTTCAAACCAGAAAAACACGTAAGATAAAGATGCCAAGGGTACCCTACCCCCCTATTTCGAGGGCTGCGATCACGATGGTGGTGTCCTTTTTGACTGAAACGATCTGCAAGTTCAGATACGAAGAGGAATGACCTTTGTGCCCTAAAAATGGCACTTTTCTGTTTCTACGTCTAAACTGGCATATAATGGTTCTAAACACACGTGAACATGATGTTAAGCACAACTATATGCAGATATATCATTTATGTTGCATGAAATAAGAGTTTGAGATCAATGAAATTTACCAAACTGTGAGTTGTTAGAGAGGATGATCCTGTGTGCTTTGGCCTTCAGTAATGGACAGGTTGACTTGCTGAGAGTATCAGGAACGTGAATGGATGGCTGGAAGTGGTTGAAATTGGTTGGAGAGAGAGATCTCGAGTTGCACCACTTTGAACAATTTTTGAAACTTTGTTAGGGCTTGTTTGAAGCAGCTGCATGTCCCTTTTCTCTTCTGATTTTGTTGTATATATATGAGGGTAAGATTAGGTCAACAAAATGTGTTTCCTATATTTGTTCATATCTCATGCTAGTCTTATTTTCATGCGTTACTGCCACCCTGTTATGAGTTGTTTGGGCCTCCAATATGATGGAAATCGAAAGCTGACATGCCCCCACAGATCCATTTCCCTTCAAATTTGTTCTCTTCGAAGACTTTAAGCTCCAATTCGAATTATTCAGAGCTTTCCTCATCAGAACATTGTTTCCTTCGAAATCTCCGAACTCTAATTCGAATTGCACCAACTTCAATATCATGGCTCTTTCGGTTGAGCCACCCTCTGCTTTGATTGCTTGATTTGAAGAAAATCAAACTGGTCGAATCAGCTCTTGTGGAATTAGGAACAAACAAGGAAAGAATCTGTCCTGTAACTCAGGAATTGAATCCACGATCAAAATTGAATTCTTTCCATATTTGCAAGGAAAAAATGCCATTTTGAACTTTGGGTGAACCTGGACAGGTTATGATAGGTGTTTTGCTCGAATTTGGCTTAAGGATTTCATCATGGTTCCTTCGATTAAGTCTCAAGCCTTGCTCCCTTTGATGGCTTTGAAATGGACCAAATCGAAGCATTATCTTATTGACTAGTCGAAGTGTTGTTCTGCTTTCTTCGATGGCTCTAAGTCCGGATTCAAATTTCCCAAAACTTCCCTTATCAGTACTTCTTCGATCAGCCCTTGTCCTCTTTGATGGTTCTGAGTCCTGATTCAAATTACTCAGAACTTCCCTCATCAGAACTTCCTTGATCAACCCTTGTCCTCTTAGATGGTTCTGAGTCCTGATTCGAATTAGCCAGAACTTCCCTCATCAGAACTTCCTTGATCAACCCTTCTCCTCTTTGATGGTTCTGAGTCTTGATTCAAATTTCCCAGAACTTCCCTTATCAGAACACTTGTTTCCTTCGAAGGCTCTGAATTCGAATTACACCTACTTCGTTATCATGTCTCCTTCAATTAAGTCTCAAGCCTTTCTCCCTTCGATGGCTCTGCATCCTGACTCGAATTTCTCATATTCTCAGCATCATAGTTTCTTCGTTTGAACCATAGTCTGCAGGAATTCGAAAGGCTCAGAGTTGTCCTCTCCAAACATGATTCAATTGTATCAAATTAAAAAAAAACAAAATAAGCAAATTGAAAAAGTAATTGGGCCAGGTTTGTTATCTAAAGGCCTAATTCTTTTGTTTTAAAATTATGATTCTTGGAAGTCAAGCAACGATTACTTGAGATTAGGTCAAAGTCCTGAAGGTGATCTCTAAAGTATTCAAACTTTTTGCGGTCTTACACACATAATTAGCCCTTTAATTTTAAAATTAAGTTGGAGATGAAGTCAAGGAGATTCATACACAAAAAGAGCCACTAAAAAATATTGAATAATGAAAAAGTTATGATCGTTTGAACTTGAACTTGCAAACGTTTACTTTTTACCCAATACAGTTGATTTTCAGTCATCTAAACCATTGATTGAACAAATTTGTGATACAAAGCTTGAAACTTGACATGAGAATCCTTGGGGACATATGAAGAACCATGAAAACCACTTGAGACATTGGAAACTCAATCTTCCTTAAGAAATACAAAACCCTAGTCGTGGACCCATTGCTAAGGAGGAGAATTTGTCTGATCAATTCTTGAGCCAAGTTGAGCATTTTAGAACCCTAAGAGAATATGTTGAATTAAAATGGGATGGAAAATTTTAGGGTACAACAACTTCCCCTATTCAATCTTCTTAAACCTGAAGAGTTATATTTACATATCTTCCATTCCTGACTTAAAGGTAGAAGATGACTGAACACTTAAGTGCCCATAAATTTCCACTCGCATCCACGTGAAGTAACAATATTGGTTGATTATAGCGGGAATGGGATTAATGATGCCATATGGGAATGTGATGAAGATTTGTTGGAGATGGTCTTATAGATTCCATCCAAAGTAACTATTTATAGAAGTATTAGAATGAGTTTACGCTCGAATGCATATGAAGAAGTATCCAAATAAATTTATGGTCGATTTAGTCTGAGCAAGGGAATGCCTACCGTAAGAAGTATCAGAATAAATCTTTGGTCAATTTTATCTGAGCCATAAAAGGTCTACTGGATGAAGTATTAGAATAAATCTTTGGTCGATTTAGTTTGAGCTAGAAGAGGTCTACTGGAAGAAGTATCAGAATAAATCTATGGTCGATTTAGTCTGAGCTAAAAGATGTCTATGTCTGTCTTTAACTGGATGAAATATCAGAATAAATCTTTGGTCGATTTAATCTGAACCAGTAAAAGCATGAAATAAATGCTCATCATGTAGATAGTTGCCCCGTCCTGTTTCAGGAATTGATCTTTATCTGACCAAAGAGAAAGAAAGATAGTTTCCCCGTCCTATTTCTGGAGTTAATCTTCAATATGTTTGTTGGTAAATTGGTCCTGTTTCCGGAGTTCATATCATTGGTGAAAAAGATAGTCACCTCGTCATGTTTCGGGAATTGATCTTTATCTGACAAAAGAGAAAGAAAGATAGTTTCCCTGTCTTGTTTCGGGAGTTAATCTTCAATCTATTCTTGTAGATAGTCTCCTCGTCCTATTTCGGGAATTGATTTATAATCAATTTTTTTGTAAACTCGTCCTATTTCAGGAGTTCATACCATTGGTGATAAAGATAGTCGCCCCGTCCTGTTTCTGGAATTGATCTTTATCTGACTAAAGATAAAGAAAGATAGTTTCCCCATTCTATTTTGAGAGTTAATCTTCAATCTTTTCATGTAGATAGTCTCCCCATCCTCTTTCGGGAATTGACCTACAATCGGTTTATTTTTCACAGTTAGTTACCCTATCTTGTTTCTGGAATTAATATGTGGCTGGTCATTCAGATAGTTGCCTCATCTTGTTTCGGGAATTAATCTCTGACCTGGTCACGTAGATAGTTGCTCAGTCTTGTTTCGAGAATTAATCTTGGACCTATTTGAGAATTATTGCTGATATTCGTCTGTTGATTGATCTTTCCTGAAAAGGTAAAGAGTTAGATGTATACAATGTCATGATGTATAAAATGCATTGCGTAATAATTTTCTCAAAATAAATGAGATTGTGCTATATGTGTTTCGTATGCATATTGTTGTACCCCAAAATTTTCCCTCATGTTTTCCAAAATCTTCGCCTACATGGTTGGTCACAAACCTTTGCCTAAGGAAAAGGAAAATTTGTGAGTGATGTTTTTAAGTTTCATTCAATTGTCCTGTTAACAAGACCCTTCAATTGGAACCTCCAAAGTGTCGTTCGATTGGCATCTACATAGCGCCCTTCGATTGGAATGAAGAAAGATCCTTCATTTGGCCTGTTAACCAGGCCTTTCGAATGGCATTTTAACCAGTACCTTTCGATTGGCATTGTGACAGTGTCCTTCCATTGGCATTTTAATATGTATCCTTCGATTGGTATCTGGACAAAGGTCCTTATATTGGCATGGAAAAGGGTCTTTCGAATGACATTTCAGTACAAAACTTCAAGAGAACCATCAAGGCCCAGGACTGGTCAAAGGGATTCTAATAAGGAAAATT
This sequence comes from Vicia faba, assembly GCA_948472305.1. NCBI lineage: Eukaryota > Viridiplantae > Streptophyta > Magnoliopsida > Fabales > Fabaceae > Vicia > Vicia faba. Next base: position 1,551,576,415 of record OX451736.1, read on the forward strand.
ATGAATAGATTCGAATTGGACTTTGAAGCTGGCAAAGAAATCCATTCGAAGAACATGTAAAGTTCCATTCGAAGAAGCATTCAAAAGGTCCACTAAAAGGAGGCCATCAGAGCCATTCGAAGGAGGCCATCATAGCCATTCGAATAAACTAAATCAGACCCATTCGAAGGAAATGAATCATAACCACTCAAAGGAGGCCATCAGGTCCATTTGAAGGAGGCCATCAACCCATTCGAAGGAGAGCATTTGAAGGCCAGTTACATATCATTCAAATTCAAAAATAGGGACAAGATCCCATGTGTTTGGCCAACGTTACAAGTTCCCATTCATGGCTTTTAAACACAATCAAGGCTGTTTAAACCTTTTCCTTCTTGTCCCCTCTACCCCCTCTATATATATAGATCACAAGTGTTGCACAAAGGAGGAGGAAGACTAAAAACATTGGGGAGACGCTGCCCACAAAATCCATCAAAGGTTGTCAAACTTTCATAAGTAATCCAAGCTAAAGCAATCCTTCAACCAAAGGTATCCACGCCCAGGAACCCTATATCGATTGTCCCTCAACATGCAACAATAATGCTACCTACTCACTAATAGTAGGATATCATTGTCTAAAGGAAAAGAGGAAAAGAAAGACCCTTTTCGAGTACAAAAAGTAGACAGCTGTTAGAAGTTTTCTTAAAAACACTTTTTGCACTTACACACAAATACTAATTTTCAAAAACAAATTTCAAAACATTTTCTTTTATAAAACTCTTGAGGACCGATACAAGATTTAAACACAAAGAAAATCGCTGCACTAAGGCTTTTCAAAACATTTTCAAACACACAAAACACAAAAGCATCTTGAAAAATGAGCAAACCTCTAAGAGCCCGTGGAAAACCACTGATGGAAAGGGTGCTAACACCTTCCCTTTCCATAATCTACCCCCTTACTCAGAAAATCTCGAAAAGGTCTTTTTATGTTCTTTTCACCCTTTCCTTTGTTGGATAAAAGAAAAGACGGTGGTGACTTTTACTTACCGCATATTTGCAAACAAAAAACACAAACCATTATATAACAACCGGTTCTACCACCGTATCACAGAACTGGCGACTCTGCTGGGGAAACATAAAAAGTGGGGTTACCTTAGAGTTAGTTCATTATTTAATTGCTTTATTGTGTGTTTTCTTGCTTTATCATTAAGGGTTTGATTAGTTTGTTACTAAAAGATCCTACTCCCAGATCTGGGGCACCTTATTAGGTAAGTAGTAATAAACCATGGAGGTTGTACGACATAGACCGATACAGACGAAGTGGTGGCTACATTAGTGCGATGCTTTAGATTGTACTAATATTTCTTGAGTAAGTTAAGGATAACATTAGGCTTCCTCATAGTGTCACTAAGCGCTAACTGGCCTTCAGAACCTTTAAATGACTAATCCTAGCCATGAGGAAGTAGTGAGATAACTGACTTTGGTTATGACTGAAGATTGGTTGATACTCGATAATACACTTATTGAGGCTGGACTTTCAGGATTTTTCGGTCGCAATACTTTGGTGCGGAGATAAAACAATTTCTGAAGGGAAGGTCAGTGATATTAAGTCTCCTTAGAACCTGATTACTATTGATAGGACAGGTTAAGCCAACTAAACTTCAAGAGGGTACTTACCTACAAAACCCATGCAAGCCTAAACCTAAGGCTGCTTGTTTGACTTGTTTGCTTTCAGCTTGAACTACTTGCAAGGTTTTATTTTCTAATAACATGATTTCCTTGCAGGATTTGTTTACAATCATTATCCAATAACCTGGATTTCTTGCAGGGTTTTCTCTCTTACATAACCTTACATATTTGCTTAACGCAAAGCATACACATGGTAACATCATGCCACAACATTTCCTTGACCATTTCAAGGATCTCAAGGGTTTGTGTTGCAGGTTATGGTAAATCAGATGTATAGCAAGGGGCAAAGGGGATTTATTTTCCTCTAGCCAATGTCGTCAGAAGATCAAAACTCAACCACTTGAGTCAGGGGCTATGACCCACTTGATATGGTGATCTTAACTCTTGTAGAAGGACACTCTATGATATGAAGTTCTTCAAAGCTGCAAACTTTAACTGCTGACATCTTCTTGTTTACCCCGCGAGTCCTTGAAAACATTGCATACGCATATCATACATGTTATTGCATAAACAGGTTTCAAAGCAGGGTCCTCATCTTATTCGCTGTTTATTTCAGCAAGTAAAGAAATGGCTCTCGAATAAACAGTCAAAGACCTTCAGGCTCAAAACGATCAGTTCCAACAAATGTTCCTGACTCTGACCCAGGGGAAAGAAGACCTGAGAGCTCTGCTCCTCAAAACAAGGCTAAGAAGGCAAAGAAACCCTATCGTGTTTCAAGTGTGGGAAGAACAACACCAGTTAACCGAGCTCTAGATTTGTCAACCTCATCAAGGGGAGGGGATAATCAAGAGGAAGAAGACGAGGAATTAGATGAAGGAGACAAAAATCCAACGTCTAAAGAAGATAAATACAAATGGATGGAGGGCCGGCTCAATGCCATGGATATTCAAAGGGTGCCCGGTCTGGATTTTGAAGAATTCTGCTTGGTTCCAGGGTTGGTCATCCCACCTAAGTTCAAGGCACCTATCTTTGCAAAATACGATGGTGTTTCCTGTCCCAAGCTTCACTTGAGGTCATATGTCAAAAATATCCAGCCTCACACTTCTGACCGGAAGTTATGGGTCCATTTCTTCTAAGAAAGTTTAGCTGGCACTCAACTGGATTGGTTCTATCAGCTAGAAGGAACTGAAATCCATACCTGGGAAGACTTGACTGTTGCTTTCTACAAGCAGTACCAATACAATGCTGACCTGGCACCAAGTCGACTGCAACTACAAAATATGTCCATGAGCTCAAGAGAAGGGTTCAAGGAATATGCGTAGAAATGGAGGCATCTAGCTGGCAGGGTTCAACCTCCTCTGACTGATCGAGAATGGTGGACATGTTCATGGGCACTCTGACAGGCGCATTCTTCAATTTGCTGATTGGAAGTTCTTTATCCGGTTTTACAGAAATGGTTCTGACTGGGGAGAGGATTGAAAACGATATCAATAGTGGGAAGATTTCAATGGTGGAATCCTCTAATGCTGAGAGGAAGCCATCTCGTGGTAGAAAAGAAAATAATGTTGTCTATGGTCAAAGGCACCATAATACAAACAACCACCATCAGTCTGTGGGAGCAGTGCTAATGTCTGATCCTACACCCGCTCAACATCAACGGGGCAATAGGCGCAGGATAAAATATAAAGAGAGGCGGTACACTGATATTAATATGCCTTTATCTCAAGCATTGCAACAACTTCTAAAAGCGGAGCTGATTACACTAAAGGATCCTCCTCAAAAACCTGATACCTCTTCTCCTAAGTACAATCCTAATGTAAAATGTGCTTACCATTCTGATATCCCTGGGCACGACACCGACAACTATTGGACTTTGAAGAACAAGATTCAGGATTTGATCAACAACAAGGAGATCGAATTTGACTCTCCTAAGACTCCCAACGTGATCACTGCTCTCATGTCAAATCATGGCTAGGATTGGGAGAATTTTTTTTCATTTGAATTCTCAAGTTGTATTTCCTTTGTTGTTTAAAACATTTATCTTTATGTCAAACTTTGGTTATTTCATTAATGCATTACACATGTTTGTCTTGAATTAATTTGTTTTCATTATGCTTAAACTGCTTTCTTACTTCCTTTTTGTGATATTTAACTCCTAGTTAAAAAGCTCTAAGCCTTTAGAGGGAGGATGAATCATAGTCAACCCCATGAGCCAAAGAAGTAGGAGTTTTTGTTTCACACATATTAAAACCCTTAATCATAACCTGGGGAAGGGTAGTTTCTCATTCAATTCAGACGCGCATTCAGTCACAATCTTCCCCTTCGTACACAATCAGTAGAATCAGGGACGTCCTTCCAAATAAAAAGACGGTGACGGTTCCGCGTAATCATCATGACAGGCAATCATTATCTCTTAAAATAAAAGCCCGCTAAGTCAAAACCAATGAAGGAGACTTAAGAAAAAAACTGGGGCATCCCGCTGACTATAATCACAAAAAGAACCAGTTCAGGTAAAAGATAGGGATAACAAAATCAAAAAGAAAGAGGTCCTACAAATCCTCAACAAAAAGAAAAGGTTACAAAAATGACTACCTTCTCAAACAAATGTTCAATTTCTGAACCATCACCAGAATATCAAGGACAATATGCCAAACTGAATTAGGATTTGAAATGCACAATTAACTGAGCATAGGACTGAAGGACATCACGAAGAACGGGTGGGTACAAATAAAATTTGAGCCTTTATCCTTTTTTTCTTAAACTGTGAACCAGGCCATGCTAGAACCCTTAAAAGTCCTAACTGAAGCATGGGTTAGTTCGAAAGCATACTGTTACAAAAGGTATCCTGACTCTTGTAGGACTTGCTATAAATACTGAGTTGATATCACTCTCTTGCAAAATTTGTTTAACTAAAAAATGAATTTTCAAAAACTTCAAGACAAGCATAAACTTTGCATTATTAAAATACCATTATTTGCATCTGACTATTTGTTCAACAACAGATAAATTTGAAAACGAATATTCAATGAACAGAAATCCTCTCAATGAGAAGAATCACCTCAAGTGGAAAAACAATTCCAACCAAGGGGCACGACTTGATCATTGTCCATCATCTGGGGCAGTCAAGTCAAGGTTCAAGGAATCTTTCAAAGATGCCAAATAGCCAAGGGCAGATCTCCATTTGAATCACTTGGGGCATTGGACGTGAATTCCAGCAATGAATCCTATATAATAAAAAAACACCTTCTGGAAAGTGTGACAACACCTACTACTATGGACAGTGACAATTCTCCGTACTCGGTGAACATGGACATTGTCGGAAAATACTATGCATAAACAAAGACCCGCTAGGTTAATTGGCCTAGGCAAAAATAAGAGCATCCTAGCAAACCAAAAGGGTTTAGGAAAAAGTTAGGGATATACATATGAAAAAAACTGTACACCCGGCAAGTCGAAAAAATGAAAAGGCGGCTTGGAAAAAAAAGGGTATCCCGGTGGTCTAAAAATATGAAAAGACAGTCCAGGAAAAAGTTAGAGATTAAAGAGTACGACTATGTCCCGTCATCTTGTCACTTGCCTATCAGTAGAAGACTTATCATCCTGATCAGCATTTACCTAGCGCCCCAATGAATTGGGATGACGCTCAAACCATCCATAAAGTCTCCGCAGATACTTTCTCCAACGGGTACAGAGGCAGGGGCATCTTGCTAAGAAGTCACCGCCATATCCTCATCTTACAACCTAGTAATCTCAGGTGTTCTTATATCCCCGGAAGAATAGGAATTTCCAACTACTGCTCCGACATCAGGTTTTCCCCAGTAGAGTTTATTTCTCTAGCTGCAGAAGTTTATCCCCCAGTGGAATTTGCTCTCCAGATTGGTGAAGCCTCCCAACAGAACTCTTCCCCACGGTGAAATCATTCTCAAATAGAATTCGAAGATCCTCGACAAAGAAAGGGAATCACCAACAAAACTATATCCATTCCTTATCCCCAGCAGAAATTGAAGAATCACTTTCTTCATTCACCAACAATAGTCCGGGATTTAGCTTCCCAGTACTCTCCAGCAACAATCAGGGATTCATTTACCCTAGATCAACAATACAAAAATGGAATGACTGACACATTCATACATTGCATTCATACATCATTTTACAGATGTCATAATATACGCAGTACGAATGCATATATTACAATCTTATTTATTTTGAGAGCATCATTTACACTTCATGCATCATGACTTTGCATCCAGCTAACCCTGTATCTTTTCAGGTAAAAGTCTATAAACAAACAAAAATCTTTAACTACTTACAGGACCAGAAAAATTTCAGGTAATCTGTTGAGGTAGCAATCATCCAAGATTCCTTCACTATCTATTGAGGTAGGAATCGTCAAAGATTCCTTCACTATCTGTTGAGGTAGCAATCGTCCAATATTCCTTCATTATCTATTGAGGTAGCAATCATCAAAGATTCCTTCCTTATCTGTTGAGGTAGCAATCATCAAAGATTACTTCACTATCTGTCGAGGTAGCAATCGTCAAAGATTGCTTCACTATCTATTGAGGTAGCAATCGTCAAAGATTGCTTCACTATCTGTTGAGGTAGAAATCGTCCAAGATTCCTTCATTATCTGTTGAGGTAGCAATCGTCAAAGTTTCCTTCACTATATGTTGAAGTAGAAACAGTTAAAGATTCCTTCACTATCTGTTGAGGTGGTAATCGTTAAAGATTCCTTCACTATCTGTTGAGGTAGCAATGGTTAAAGATTCCTTTACTATCTATTGAGGTAGAAATCGGCAAATATTCCTTCACTATCTGTTGAAGTAGAAATCGTCAAAGATTCCTTCATTATTTGTTGAGGTAGCAATTGTCAAAGATTCTTTCACTATTTGTTGAGGTAGCAATCGTCAAAGATTCCTTCACTATCTATTGAAGTAGCAATCATCAACGATTCCTTCACTATCTGTTTAGGTAGAAATCGTCAAATATTCCTTTACTATCTGTTGTGGTAGGTGTGATCGGTGGAAATAGAACTGACTGTTTTTAGCTGGATCGCGTATGTCGCGGTAAGCAAGAGTCGCCACCGTCTTTTATGTTCTCCAACATGGAAAGGACAAAAGCACAACAAAATTCCTTTTTCGAGAATGTTTCTCGGTTCGGGAGGTAGATTTATAGAAAGGGAAGGTGTTAGCACCCTTTTTATCCGTGGTTATCCACGGGCTCTTAGGTACTTGCTCTTACGTTTTCAAAATATGTTTGCTTTTCAAATGTGTGTGGGTTTTGAAAAAGTTTTGTTTTTTGAAAGATTTCTAAGTGACTCTTGTATCTGTCCTCAAGAGTGTTTGAAAAATTTGTTTTGAAAACTTTTGAAAGTGTCAGTGTGAAAAGATTGTTTTGTTTGTTTTTAGAGAGCAAGTACCCATGAGTCATCTACCTACCCTAAGGAATTAGGCTGTGTAAGAGTCCTTTAGATAGTGACATCCCACCATTGAGAGGTAGGTAGCACCACCGTTGGAGGTGTTCGGGTCAATTCGATTGAGGGACATCGTGGTCACCGAAGAAATAGTAGGACACCTTAGAAGTAACCCTAATGTCCTAGATCCTTTTATCCTAGGCAACCGTTTCGAGGCAACTGGATCTTAGACATAAGGGAGACCGCTAAAACACCCTATACTTGACGACCACTTTCGAGGCAACGAGTGAGGCGTACCCTAGGAGTGGCATGTGCATTGTGTGTTGTTTTCAGGTTAACATTTATCTTTGATCATGCAATTGTGAGCTACGAGTTGTTTTTAATTATCATACATTCTTCCATGCAATTTAGCAGTTAGGAGTGCGGAAAATAAAATACGGAAAGGTAAAAGCTAAACTATTACAAGGCGCGGGTCTATACATCGCCAAAAAACAAAGACCCGTTTTTGATAAAGTGCAGAAAGTAAAGAAAGCAATAAACCTAATTACTATTACATTCCGGAAACAGTTACATAATAATCAAATAAGAAAAATAACGTGCGAATAGAACTTAAACTAGACGTCCTTAGGGTTTTTGACCCTTTTGAGCAATTATGAGTTTTTTTGTCCTTTGATTTTAATTAAAATTAAACCTAATTATTAATTATTTAATTATTTAAAGAAAGATATTTTTTGTGTTTTTTTGTATTTAATGAAAATAAAATAAATTAAAAATCAAAAGAAAACCCTAGTTCTAAGTTTATTTTAATTATTAATAAAATGTTAAAGTTGACCTAATTTAAACTAATTAATTAATTTACATTTGGATGTACAAAAAATAATAATAACTAATAATGATGATAATAAGAAAATGATTAAAAATGTCAAAACCTAATTCTATATAATTTTTATTTATTGAGAAAGATTAAAATTAAAACCTAAATTAAGCTAAATTAATTATTAGTATTTATTTACAAAAAATAAGTTAATGATGAAATTAATAAATAATTAAAATATATTTACAAATTTGATTTCTGATATTATTAGGAAAAATTAATTTGTTGGTGAATTAATAATAAGAATTAAAAGAATTAAAAGAATTAAAAGAAAGGGAAATAAAAAATACAAATGCAAACTGATAACACAATTTTATATAGTATATTTGATTTAATTTTCATAAATAATGTTAGTATTTTTATTTAATTAATTCATTTTATTTCCATATTACGCCGGTATTTTTATTGTTTCAGGTATTTTATTTTAATTAGACAAATTGAGCAAAGTGAAGAAATTAAGAGAGTTATTGGACTAAATATGCAAGAAATGAAGAAAAGGGGTGTGCAAAGCAAAAATGATGGATCAAAAGGTTTATTATCTCCAAACTGGGCCCAAACGAAATCAGGCCCACGCAAGCAAGAGAGCCCTAAAGGCACGTGCAAGAGTGAGACGCACGTCTCAACTCTTCTCCTACAATTGAGGCGCCCGCTTCGGACCCTCCCCTTAGTGGGAGGCGTCCGTCTCAACTGCCACGTAGGCCCTAGGATGATACATGAGGCACCCGTCTCAACGTGGTCAAGTGGATGAGTAAATCTCGGGACGACCACCTCCACTCAAAGCAGTTAGAACGAGAAATTTGGGGAAAAGTGGTACGAAAATATCTCAAAACGTGGTTACATTCTACCACTATAAAAGGACATGAGGAAATCAAAATCGGGGGCCGTTTTTAGCATTATTTTCCAGTTTCAGAATTTACCTTCCCGCATTATTATTTTCCATTGTAATTCAGTTTCCAGCAGTGATTTTCCAGCCAGTTTCTTTTCAAATACTTAAATTTTATTTCTGTTGAAGAACCGGGATTTTGTACGAATTGATTCAAGCTTCAAGAATTATTTCCAGCATTTATTTAATTCAGGTTTCTTATTTACATCGCTTTAATTTATTTAATTAATTATTTGCATGAGAGATATTTATTTAGCCATGAATTTATTTACGAATGTTAATTCCTTTAATGTATTCATGTCTGCTTTTATGAGTATGTCTGGCTAAATTATTTAAATATCGGTATGTAACAAGTTAATTTGAATGGATCCGGAACAAACAGGTTTGATTATATTTTATAAAATAAACACTTTTTCTGATTTAGTTATCTAATTTATTTTGTTAAAAAAGGTTTAGAAACCAACAGAGCGAAAGTTTGAGGCTAATAAACTGACTAAGATTAGAAACCAATAGAGCGACAGTTTGAGGTTTAAAATCAGATAGTAGATACTAGGTATTGTTTTTAAAGACTGCGACAACGTTTTAAAACCAATTAAACTTTATTTATTTTCAAAAAGTAATTTTAAAATCAATGGGATAGCAAAAGCATACATCAGAGTTTAAAATTATAATTTACTTCAATAGAGCGAAAGTTTGAGAATAGATTTTTGAATAAATACTTTTTGCTGAAAAATATATTATTATCATTTTTAGAAAATAAGCCAGTGGAAAGCCGGATTCTTTAATGTTAACGAAGTACATACCGATATTCGCATTATTATTATTTCAATTAGAATTAAGTTTTATTACCCAAAAATTCCCTTAATTAATTATTCGATGGCTTTAGCTTTACACAATAGTTTAGGTTACGTTAGTTCGATTTATAGTCCCTTAGGTTCGATATTTTTTAAAACTACGCGATATGGCTGTATACTTGCAGTCTCCTGATTAATTTAGACGATAAAGTCGCGATCAAGTTTTTGGCGCCGTTGCCGGGGACTATTTAAGTTGATATCGTAATTTTATTACGAAGTATAGACTATAGCAACTATTTCTTTTCCCTCTGTGTATGCCAAATACTCGCTCTCAAGGCGCGCCTTTGCATATACCTATATACGATATCGAGCGTTACCTTAGATTAAGAAGACGAATTCAAGAGTATTTAGAACGCAACAACCTTCCTTCGACCAAACTCCCTGACGTTGAAGAACTCAAGAAGATGGTTGATCCACCTGCTCCTGCTCCTCGTCCTCTTAAGGACTACGCTGTTCCTTCTCAAGCAGAGCCTCATAATAGTATTGATGCTCCTGCTATCGCTCGAAACGATTTCGAGCTAAAACCTTCGCTTCTTTCCGCCGTTCAGCAGAACCAGTTTTCTGGAGCTCCTACTGACGACCCGAATCTTCATCTGTCAGTGTTTGTGCAGTACGCAGACACTGTGAAAGCGAATGGTGTTAACCCCGAGGCGATACGATTGCGCCTATTTCCTTTTTCTCTCAGAGACAGAGCTCGCGCATGGCTCCAATCTCTTCCTTCCAACTCAATCACCACATGGGATGAGTTGAAGAAAGTCTTCTTGGCTAGATATTTTCCTCCAAGCAAAACGGTTATGCTCAGAGCCAATATCAATGGTTTCAGACAAAAAGACAATGAATCACTCTTTGAAGCTTGGGAACGTTATAAATACATGCTTAGACTTTGTCCTCATCATGGTTTAGAAGAATGGCTGATCATTCACACGTTCTACAATGGTCTCTTGTATAATACGAGATTGACTATAGACGCCGCAGCTGGTGGCGCACTGATGAATAAACCATATACTGAAGCAAGACAACTTATCGAAAGCATGGCTCAAAACCATTACCAATGGGGTACGGAGAGAGTTGGCGTAGAGAAATCTCAAACAAAAGGTGCCATGGTTGAAGTGAATAGCCTGTATCAAGTCAACACTAAAGTGGAAGCTCTCACTCAAAAGCTCGAGAATCTTACCACCGCTCCCGCAGCTACTGTTGCTGCAATTGCTCAAACTTGCGACTTATGTGGTATTCAATCACATCTTGCTCCAGAATGCCCACTTTTAACAGGAGTTCCAATTGAACAAGCGAATTACGTACAGGGTAATCCTTACAGCAACACATATAACCCTGGCTGGAAGAATCATCCTAACTTTTCATACAAGAATAACAACGCGTTATACGCACCTGGACAAGCTCCTGCTACACCACCTGGTTATCCTAAGGCTATTCCAAACCATCCTAATAATGGTCCTAACACGTCTAATGCTCCTAGGAAGTCTAATTTGGAAGTCATGATAGAGCATTTCATCGCTACTCAATCCCAAACCAATAATACTCAATCCCAGACTAATAAGGATGTTCAAAATCAGAATATACACATTAATGAGCAGATTAAGCAATTATCTAACAAGCTTGATGCTTTAGCTACACATAATAAAATGTTAGAAACACAAATCTCTCAGGTAGCTCAACAACAAGCAGCTTCTACTGCTCCTGCTAGGTCATTTCCTGGACAGCCTCAACCTAATCCCAAAGGACATGCAAATGTTGTTATCTTAAGAAGCGGAACAGAGTATGATGGACCTGTAGATCCCAGAAACAATAGCCCAGCTATGCAACAAAATTCTGTTAAACAATCTGAAACTAAAGATAAAGAAGAAAAGGAAAATCAGAGAGATAATAATGAAGATACCACGCAAAAAGATGAAACTTATGTACCCCCACCACCTTATAAGCCTCATATCCCATACCCTCAAAGGTTAGCTAAAACTAAGAATGTGGGTCAATTCAAGAAATTCGTGGATCTTTTGAAACAACTTAATGTTACAATTCCTTTTACCGAAGCTATAACTCAAATGCCCTCCTACGCTAAATTCCTTAAAGAGATTCTATCCAATAAGAAAAAGCTAGAGGATAATGAAACTATCATGCTTACTGCTGAATATAGTGCAATTATTCAAGACACAATGCCTCCTAAACTCAAAGACCCTGGAAGTTTCTCTATTCCATGTGTAATTGGAAAATTTGTCATCGATAAAGCTTTATGTGATCTTGGAGCCAGTATAAGTGTGATGCCGTTATCTATATGCAAGAAACTTGAAATGGGAGAACTCAGACCAACCAAAATGTCCGTTCAATTAGCAGATAGGTCAATTAAATATCCTGTAGGAGTTCTCGAGAATGTTCCTGTACGCATTGGCCAATACTATATACCAACCGATTTCATTATTATAGACATAAGGGAGGACGAAGTTACCCCAATCATTCTTGGAAGGCCTTTCTTAGCTACAGCCGGTGCAATTATAGATGTAAAAAGAGGAAAACTTACTTTTGAAGTAGGTGAAGAGAAAATCGAATTTATCCTCTCTCAATTCCTGAAAGCACCTGCAATTGAAGATACTTGTTACTTCATGGATATCATCGATGAATGTAGAAAAGAAGCTGAGCTTGAAAATGAAGACAATCTCGATGTAAATCTGAGTAGTAATCTAAGTGAATGCTTAGCTATAGCACCAGATCCTACACAATGTTTAAGGAAACCACCCCTAGAACTCAAAACACTTCCTAAATATCTAAGGTATGAATTCCTAGATTCCGAACTCGAACAACCAGTGATAGTCAATGCAGAACTTGGCGAAACCGAAACTGAAAAACTTTTACAAATTCTGAGAAAATATCCAACAGCCTTAGGATATAATATCACTGATCTTAAAGGAATAAGTCCCTCTATCTGTATGCATCGCATTATGCTAGAAGAAGATTGTAAAACTTCAAGAGAACACCAGAGGAGACTAAACCCGATTATGAGAGAGGTTGTGAAAAAGGAAGTTATGAAGTTGTTAGAAGCAGGAATCATATATCCTATATCTGATAGCAAATGGGTTAGCCCTGTGCATGTTGTACCTAAGAAAGGAGGTGTCACAGTAGTCGAAAATGAGAAAGGAGAAATCATAACTAAAAGAGTCGAATTTGGATGGAGAATGTGCATCGATTATCAAAAACTTAACAAAGCCACCAGAAAAGATCATTTCCCTTTACCATTTATTGATCAAATGTTGGAACATTTAGCTAGACACTCTCATTTCTATTTCTTGGACGGTTATTCAGGTTTCTTTCAGATACCTATTCATCCTAATGACCAAGAGAAAACAATTTTCACATGCCCTTTTGGAACCTTTGCTTATAGAAGAATGCCATTTGGTTTATGCAATGCTCCTGCAACTTTTCAAAGATGTATGATGGCAATATTTGCTGATTTTCTGGACAATATTATGGAAGTCTTCATGGACGATTTTTCCGTCTGTGGACAAAGCTTTGAAGAATGTTTAGAAAATTTAGAAAGGGTATTAGAACGTTGTGTGAAGGTTAATCTAGTGCTTAATTGGGAGAAATGCCATTTTATGGTACAAGAAGGAATTGTTTTAGGACACATTATATCCAAAAGAGGAATTGAAGTCGATTCTGCTAAAATCGAAGTTATTGAGAACCTTCAACCTCCAAAAACTGTTAGAGAAATCCGAAGCTTTTTGGGACACGCTGGTTGTTATCGACGATTCATTAAAGATTTCTCTAAGATAACTAAACCCCTAACTGAGCTATTAATGAAAGACGCTGAATTTATCTTCAACGAAAAATGTTTAGAAGCATTTCAAACACTTAAGAAAGCATTAATTTCTGCGCCTATCATGAAAACTCCAGATTGGAATGAACCTTTTGAAATAATGTGTGACGCAAGTGACTATGCCGTAGGAGCTGTTTTAGGACAGCGAAAGGATAAAAGACTCCACGTCATATATTATGCAAGCAGAACCCTGGACGAAGCGCAGATGAATTATGCTACAACCGAGAAAGAATTCTTAGCAGTGATCTTCGCATTAGACAAGTTTCGTTCCTACTTAGTAGGATCCAAAATAATCATATACACTGATCATGCTGCTATTAGATATCTCTTAACCAAAAAGGACGCTAAACCTAGACTCCTGAGATGGACATTGCTACTGCAAGAGTTCGATTTAGAAATCAAAGATAAGAAAGGAACCGAAAACATGGTAGCAGATCATCTCTCTAGACTAGAAAATCTTAAACATGAACAAGTGCCGATCGATGATGAATTCCAGTATGATAAACTGATTGCCCACTTGGAAGACACAGAACCAGATAAACTCATGGAAACCACCTTAGCCGTCTCCTCGGTGCCTTGGTATGCCGATTTCGTAAATTACCTCGCTGCAGGCATTTTACCACCTGAACTTACCTACCAACAGAAGAAGAAATTCTTCCATGATCTTAAACAGTATTATTGGGATGAACCTTTACTTTTCAAGAGAGGTCCCGATGGAATTTTCCGCCGATGTGTGCCAGAAGAAGAGATTGAAAACATTATAAAACACTGTCATTCTGCACCTTACGGAGGACATGCGAGTACATCCAAAACTTGTGCAAAGATCTTACAATCCGGTCTCTATTGGCCTAATTTATGGAAAGACGTACATGCCACCATCTTAAAATGCGACAGGTGTCAACGCACCGGTAATATATCTAGACGTGACGAAATGCCACAAAAAGGCATTTTAGAAGTCTAAATCTTTGATGTGTGGGGGATAGACTTTATGGGACCCTTTCCATCTTCATCCGGTAACAAGTATATACTCGTGGCTGTGGATTATGTCTCAAAATGGATCAAAGCTATAGCTTCTCCAACAAATGACACCCGAGTGGTACTTAAGCTGTTCAAGAACATAATCTTTCCTAGGTTCGGTGTACCCAGACTCGTTATAAGTGATGGTGGATCTCATTTCATTTCCAAAATCTTTGAAAAATTATTAGGAAAATATGGAGTTCGACATCGCGTAGCTACACCTTACCATCCTCAAACTAGCGGACAAGTTGAAGTTTCAAATCGCGAGATAAAACAAATCCTTGAAAAAACTGTCGCTATGTCCAGAAAGGACTGGTCCTTTAAACTTCACGAAGCTTTATGGGCTTATAGAACTGCCTATAAAACTCCCATCGGTACTACTCCTTTCAAGCTTATTTATGGTAAGTCATGCCATCTCCCAGTTGAGTTAGAACACAAGGCCTATTGGGCCATTAAGAATCTGAACTTAAGTTACACTGCCGCTGGAGAGAAGCGTATCCTGGATATTAATGAATTGGAAGAACTTAGACAGGATGCGTACGAAAATGCTAGGATTTACAAAGAGCGCACAAAGAAATGGCACGATAAGCATATATCTAGGAAGAATTTTAACATAGGTGACTTGGTATTACTATTTAACTCACGATTAAAATTATTTCCTGGAAAATTACGATCTAGGTGGTCCGAACCTTTTGAAATTACTCGAGTTTATCCAAGTGGTGCAATAGAGATTAAGGGACCTTCGATTGAACCGTTTATAGTAAACGGGCAGCGTTTAAAACATTACCATCTAACTGAACTCGAGGGAAATTCTCAAACGATAAATCTAGACGAGCCACACGCTCGATTAGAAGCCTAGTCTTTAGTTTTATTTGTCGAGCTTACGACATAAAACAAAGCGCTTTGTGGGAGACAACCCACCGTTTTTATATTTCCTTCTTCTTATTTTTCATTTCTTCTTTAGTCTATTTTTAACAAAAACAAAAACAAAAATATATCTATTTATTTTCTTTATCTATTCATTATATTTCTCCTCTTTGTCTTATTTCTTTCTATTCTATGTTTTTTTTTCTTCTTATCGGCATTTGGCCAATGCTGATCTTCTTTATTTTCTTCTCTTCAGGATACTTCTTGCTACTTATTTCTCTTCCCACTATGTCTCGAGTTGACGATATGCCAGTTAGTTTCAGAGGAAGAAATCAGCGCACCAAATATGGAGTTTTATCCGAGCGTGAGATGTTACCTACTATCTACCTTCATCACGGTGCTATGACTGCTCTTGGTATTCGTGATAGTGTGCTTTTTCTGCTGAATCAGATTGGGTGGGATAGTTCACGCCTGATGACTTGCTATGCCACTTATCGGAACCTCACTTTGGAGTTCCTCAGCTCTTTGACATACTTTCCTACTCATGGGTTAGCTTTACGCCGTGGACTTATTATCTTCAGACTTTTTGGCATCACTTTCAAGTTTAACCATAAGGAATTGGGTGAGCTTCTTGGTTTTCCTAATGGCATAGGAGTTTATCATGAAACTCAGGAGGAGTATCTTGGATTTAGAGAGCTTGACTATTTTTGGGGATCTATTTCTGGAATCCTTAACCCTGAGCCCGAGGACTTTGTATCAGAGAATATCCATAATCCGGCCTTCAGGTATTTCCATAAGATTCTGGCCCACACCATTTTTAGAAAACCCCAGAATGTCACCACTGTCTCTAAGGATGAGCTTTTTATCATGTTTTGTGCTTCGCAAAACCGTCCGGTTAATGCGATCACTTATCTGATCCGTACCTTTGTGGATCTCATTGATACTGATCATGCACCCATTCGGATGGGAGGTCTCGTCACTATGATTGCAAATGTTGTTGGACCTCGACAACCCTTTAAGCATCTGAATGCTTTTACTGGTGTTACTTGCATGACCATCGAGTTCTGTTTCAACACTGGTATAATTGGTGATCTTGGCCCGACTCAGTTTACCTTGTTGATTAATGGTCAAGTTATGCAGCTGTTTACCTTGCCTAACCCTGCTACGAGTGTGCATAACAAATCCAACTGGCTTTTTGGTCTTGATCAGCAGCCTTCTCCGCCCAGCACTCCTAAGACTCCGCAAGATTATGAGGTTTTGGAAGATTCTGAGGAAGATCCCACTGCTCCTCCAGGTTATTATGATATGGGCCCTCCTCAGCACGATTCTACCGCTCACTCTGTTGCTCCTGACACCGTTATGCATGAGGCTCCTACCATTGGTTATGCGACTGCCATCCACACATGCGTGAACGCAGCAGCTATGCTGGCTCATATGCTTCGTCAAGATCAGTTGTTCCATGCCATGCAACAAAACCAAGCTGAGACTTTACGTCTCGTACAAGAAGTGCAACGCCACCAACAAGAGATGCGACGCGAACAACAAGAATATGCCTTTCGCCATGATCGTAACCTAGAATCTTTGCAAGCTCGCATAGCAGATGCATTTCATCTTAATGATTCTGATTCTGACGTAAGACGAAGACCTCGTACTAGAGGACGAAGAACAGGAGATCATGATTCTCAAAGTAACGAGTGATTGCCTTTCTCTTTTCATCTGATTCTCCTTTGTTTTTATCACATTGAGGACATTGCTCCTTTTTAGTATAGGGGATTCAGATCATTTCCTTGTTCATTTCTATTTCCCTTGCTCTCTTTGTAGTATTTTTTCCTTTTATTTCTTGTATTGCAAAATTTCAATTCAATAAAATACTTATTTATGCAAATTTTAATCTCTTATGCAAAAATTTGTGCTTACTCGAATTCCCCCTATTTCTTGAGCCATAAGGAATAAAATAAAACAATTTTAACACGCATTTATAAACATTATTCAACTAGTATTAAGGTTGCCTATTATAAATAAGAATTCTAGCAACTTAGCAAAATTGCTATCGTCTTAACACTTCAAAACACCCGATGTGTTGGATCGATTTAAGTACTTATTATACCAAAACCTTTAAAACTTAGTTTTAGATTAGCCCCGAGTAGTTTATTAAGCAGTCGGCACCGCCATAAACACAAACTACGTGGAGAGCTGATGAATATAAGTGATTGATCAAATATTCTTAAGAAATTGCTTTTATCTGAAGATGCACTTATTAAGTTAGATGGTCCTTACCAGATCATTTAATCCAACAGTTGCATAAACTATAAATTTAAATGCAAAATAATCCATTATAAATTGGTTCAGTGGTCCCTGGTGCTGAACTTGGTAGGGCGAATTACGGTTCGATCCCCCGCAATTTTTAATTGGAAAAAGGGAGTACCATATGATTAAATTACCAGAACTCCTAGCTGGCTTACTAAGATCAAATTCACTAACCAATTACTCAACTATGTGCGTGTAAGGTAAAGGGCTTAATGTGATTGCACTAGAATGAAAACGGGTGAAATAAAACGTAGTATTAGGTTAAGCTATAGTGACATGACTTAAATTGGTCTGCTTAAATGGGGTTGTCCAGTGTTCCTACGATAACTTTGGTGTTTAAGTTCGACTTAAATTCTCTAACGAAAAATTCAACTTGCAACCTGGTACGAAGTGATGTATGTTCTTATATCTGTGTTTAACTGTGCGTCAGTGATTTTCATTTTTACTTTTGCTTGAGGACAAGCAACGGTTCAAGTATAGGGGAGTTTGATAACACAATTTTATATAGTATATTTGATTTAATTTTCATAAATAATGTTAGTATTTTTATTTAATTATTTCATTTTATTTCCATATTACACCGGTATTTTTATTGTTTCAGGTATTTTATTTTAATTAGACAAATTGAGCAAAGTGAAGAAATTAAGAGAGTTATTGGACTAAATATGCAAGAAATGAAGAAAAGGGGTGTGCAAAGCAAAAATGATGGATCAAAAGGTTTATTATCTCCAAACTGGGCCCAAACGAAATCAGGCCCACGCAAGCAAGAGAGCCCTAAAGGCACGTGCAAGAGTGAGACGCACGTCTCAACTCTTCTCCTACAATTGAGGCGCCCGCTTCGGACCCTCCCCTTAGTGGGAGGCGTCAGTCTCAACTGCCACGTAGGCCCTAGGATGATACATGAGGCGCCCGTCTCAACGTGGTCAAGTGGATGAGTAAATCTCGGGACGACCACCTCCACTCAAAGCAGTTAGAACGAGAAATTTGGGGAAAAGTGGTACGAAAATATCACGTGGTTACATTCTACCACTATAAAAGGACATGAGGAAATCAAAATCGGGGGCCGTTTTTAGCATTATTTTCCAGTTTCAGAATTTACCTTCCCGCATTATTATTTTCCATTGTAATTCAGTTTCCAGCAGTGATTTTCCAGCCAGTTTCTTTTCAAATACTTAAATTTTATTTCTGTTGAAGAACCGAGATTTTGTACGAATTGATTCAAGCTTCAAGAATTATTTCCAGCATTTATTTAATTCAGGTTTCTTATTTACATCGCTTTAATTTATTTAATTAATTATTTTCATGAGAGATATTTATTTAGCCATGAATTTATTTACGAATGTTAATTCCTTTAATGTATTCATGTATGCTTTTATGAGTATGTCTGGCTAAATTATTTAAATATCGGTATGTAACAAGTTAATTTGAATGGATCCGGAACACACAGGCTTGATTATATTTTATAAAATAAACACTTTTTCTGATTTAGTTATCTAATTTATTTTGTTAAAAAAGGTTTAGAAACCAACAGAGCGAAAGTTTGAGGCTAATAAACTGACTAAGATTAGAAACCAATAGAGCGACAGTTTGAGGTTTAAAATCAGATAGTAGATACTAGGTATTGTTTTTAAAGACTGCGACAGCGTTTTAAAACCAATTAAACTTTATTTATTTTCAAAAAGTAATTTTAAAATCAATGGGATAG
Organism: Vicia faba; assembly: GCA_948472305.1. Classification (NCBI taxonomy): domain Eukaryota; kingdom Viridiplantae; phylum Streptophyta; class Magnoliopsida; order Fabales; family Fabaceae; genus Vicia; species Vicia faba. Next base: position 1,551,595,763 of record OX451736.1, read on the forward strand.
CGAAAGCATACATCAGAGTTTAAAATTATAATTTACTTCAATAGAGCGAAAGTTTGAGAATAGATTTTTGAATAAATACTTTTTGCTGAAAAAGATATTATTATCATTTTTAGAAAATAAGCCAGTGGAAAGCTGGATTCTTTAATGTTAACGAAGTATATACCGATATTCGCATTATTATTATTTCAATTAGAATTAAGTTTTATTACCCAAAATTCCCTTAATTAATTATTCGATGGCTATAGCTTTACACAGTAGTTTAGGTTACGTTAGTTCGATTTATAGTCCCTTAGGTTCGATATCTTTTAAAACTACGCGATAGGGCTGTATAATTGCAGTCTCCCGATTAATTTAGAAGATAAAGTCGCGATCACAAACCAGGGAGGGTATGTTGGCCCATATGGAGTTGAAATTGAGAAATTCTGGCCCATTAAGCACAAAGCCTTTGTTGACCTTCCTGGTTGCCTGCACGTGCATTGACTGAGGAATATGGTATTCCTCCTCTCCTGGCCTTTGGATGGCTGATGGGAACACATGGCATGCTGGAATCATGAGGCCTATGGTGGAACATTGGACGCGTATTGCACTGGATTGTATTAGAAAAAATATTAACAATGATATGGGGGATCTGGGAATCGAACCCAGGTCCCAGTACTCCTTGCCTTAGTGCCCTTGCCAACTGAACCATGGTGCGCGTTTGTAATATGAATGGATAATAAATATTATATAAAAAACAAACGTTATGATAATAAAACAAAATAACGCGCGTTGTATTCAAACCCTCCAACCACGTTGAGCCACGCAATCACCTTCTTCGTTTCACCTGTAAAATATCAAACAGATAGCGGGGGTTTTAAACCCCCACTAACTACAACGACAGAAAATAGCGATTAGAGTTAGGGATAACATAAATTGAGCGTGAGGGTTGGGTTGAATTCGTCTGGCCTTGACGAATTCAACCATTCTTGTCTCAAGGTCCAATTTTTCCTTATGTGCAAAGCCCTAAATTTCAAGCTTCTAAACCCTAGATATCTCCAATGGTGGATTTCGATTTAGAATGCTATAACCAATAGCTTCAGAATGTCCCTATTAACATAAATCAACCAAGAAAATGGATTAAAAACGCATGAATTATGATATGTAATTTTGGAAATATATTCAAACCGTGGGACATGTATTCTTTGATTCTGATGGTGTTGGGGCTTGTTCTTGATGGCAACAAGTTCCTGGAGACTCAGGCAAGGTGTGTGAATCAAAAGGAGACCTTGAATTCGCCTGGAAGACTGATTTCAGTTTCACACTTTTCTTGAATTTTTTAGAATTTGATTATGGTGTTCTTGTAGCAATTTCACATGTACGATTTCAGGGTTTGCTTCAGTACATATAGCACAATAGAATTAGGGTAAATCTTGGCCCAACAATCCATGGCATTATGGTTTGAATGTGTGATTGCCAATCAAATCTTTTCCAATCTTTTTCTTTGATAAAACCTTGCCAATCATGGATATTTTGATGTCTTTGAGGTGCACACGAATTGCCAGCTTGCCCTGATCAGATTTGCTTCACAAAAGATCTAAAAACCATATCTTTTGAATTTTCCTACAATTAAAATCAATTAAATGAATTAATATTAATAAAAATTCAATTAATTAGTTAAAAATGAGAAAATAAATCAAATTAATCTTAATGGGTCGTGCATAAGCCTTGGGTAAAGATTCAAGAAGGAATTTGAGGCCCATTAGCAAAAATGAAGTGTTTTAGGCAAAGTTGACTTTTGAAAGTTCCCAAATATTTCCCAACTTCTCCAATGCATATCTTGCTCAATTTTGAAGCTATGAACATGTTATTGGACATTTTGGAAAGGTATTGAAGTCCTCTAACCAATGAGTTTGGTCCCATGTCATTTTTATTTACCAATCTCAAGTTATGGTCTTTGACTTAAAGTTCCTTTTTGTTGACTTTTGAAAATGACCTATAATGTTGAAATTGATAACTTTTTGTGAGAGAATTTCTTGGACTTGGAGTGTGAAGATGAGTTGTAGGAAATGTCATCCCCTTCAAAATGAGCATTGGTTTGGATTTTTCTGATGAACCATGAAAAAGTTATGCCTTGGTCAAGACACAGTTGACTTTTCTACTGTCCAAAAATAGAAACTTTTTGCATCTTGAGACTTTTTGAGCCATGCTTGTGGAATCATGATCAAGATTTGATCAAATGATGACTGTGGCTTCAAAATAAGATATTGACCAAATTTTTTGACTTTTGACTGTCTAATGACCATTTTACCCTTGCAGTTGACTGTGAAGCAATTAGGGCTTTTGATTGTGCAATTTGGTGCTGTGAGTCTTGAAACTTGACATATGGATGCTTGAAAATGTATATAGGCATATGGGACTTGATTGGACCCTTGGAAACCTCAACTTCCTTGTAAGAACCAAAACCCTAATTTTGACTGTGTTAGGAGGGTGTTTGAACTGTGCAATCCTTAATCCATTTGAAGCTTGATCTTGCCAAATCTTGAAGAGTATGGGAGGGCAAATTTTGGGGTACAACAGTTGCCCCTGTTCAATCTTCTTAGACCTAAGGATGTAGATTGGCTTGCGTGCCTTTCGTGATCCGAAGGTGGAAGATGATTGAACACTAGAGTGCCCAGAAATTTGCACTCACATAGTAGAGTATCAGCATCGTGATGGCGGGAATGGGCTTATAGATGCCATTTGGAGAGATGACGGATAGGAGGATTGGATTATAGATGCCATCTAGAGCTGTGACGGAGCCTTGTCGGGAATGGGCTTATAGATGCCATTTGGAGACTATTGGTATGTGGATGGGCTTATAGATGCCATCTAGGTGTCAATCGCGTAAGAGATTCCTTAGCGAGAACTTGCATACCTGAGAAAGAAAGATAATTACCTGGCCTGTTACAGGGGTTGATCTTCAAACTCTTTATGTAGATATGCCCTAGCTGGATACAGGTATCGAATCTCTAAACTCTTCATGTAGATATGCCCTGGCTGGATACAAGTATCGAGTCTACAATCAGTTACTCACAGATGTGCCCTGGCAAGATACAGGAATTGAATCTGGAATTAGTCGTCAACAGATATTCCCTGGCTGGATACAAGAATCAAATCTTCAAACTCTTCAGACGTGCCCTGGCTAGATACAGGAATAGAATCTGCAATTAGTCGTCAACAGATATGCCCTGGCTGGATACAGGAATAGAATCTTCAAACTCTTCAGACGTGCCCTGGCTAGATACAGGAATCGAATCTGGAATTAGTCATCAACAGATATGCCCTGGCTGGATACAGGAATCGAATCTTCAAACTCTTCAGACGTGCCCTGGCTGGATACAGGAATCGAGTCCGGAATTAGTCGTCAACAGATATGCCCTGGCTGGATACAGGTATTGAATCTTCAAACTCTTCAGACGTGCCCTGGCTGGATACAGGAATCGAGTCCGGAATTAGTCGTCAACAGATATGCCCTGGCTGGATACATGAATTGAATCATCAAACTCTTCAGACGTGCCCTGGCTGGATACAGGAATCGAGTCCGGAATTAGTCGTCAACAGATATGCCCTGGCTGGATACAGGAATCAAATCTTCAAACTCTTTAGACGTGCCCTGGCTGGATACAGGAATCAAGTCCGGAATTAGTCGTCAACAGATATGCCCTGGCTGGATACAGGAATCGAATCTTCAAACTCTTCAGACGTGCCCTGGCTAGATACAGGAATCGAGTCCAGAATTAGTCGTCAACAGATATGCCCTGGCTGGATATAGGAATCGAATCTTCAAACTCTTCAGACGTGCCCTGGCTGGATACAAGAATCGAGTCCGGAATTAGTCGTCAACAAATATGCCCTGGCTGGATACAGGAATCGAATCTTCAAACTCTTCAGACGTGCCTTGGCTAGATACAGGAATCGAGTCCGGAATTAGTCGTCAACAGATATGCCCTGGCTGGATACAGGAATCGAATCTTCAAACTCTTCAGACGTGCCCTAGCTGGATACAGGAATCGAGTCCGGAATTAGTCGTCAATAGATATGCCATGGCTGGATACAGGAATCGAATCTTCAAACTCTTCAGACGTGCCCTGGCTGGATACAGGAATCGAATCCGGAATTTCTTCATGTAGATATGCCCTGGCTAGATACAAGTGTCGAATCCACAAGTAATCGCTCACAGATATGCCCTGGCTAGATACAGGTATCGAATCCAGAATTGCGACAGTTGATAGTAATCATCTTTGTATTGACCTTTTTCTTGAAAAGGCAAAACATTAGTTGTATGCAATGTCGTGAGGTATGAAATGCGTGATGTTCTCGAAATAAATGAGATTGTATGTTCATGATGCGTATGTGCATGTTATAATGTATGAAGATGTGATGTTTATGAATGCATTTTTGTCTAGGAAAATAAATCCTTGACGGATGCCGGGAAGTCAAATCATGGGCTGATGTTGAAGAGTAGAGTTCTTCGTTTCCGCTGGGGATGATGGTTGCAAGGATAAACCGATAGGAGAAGATGACTCCGTTGGGGAATGAACTTGCTGGAGAGATTACTCTACGGGGAGTCACTATGTAAGAAGAGATACTTCGTTGAGATTTTGATGGTAACTCCGCTGGGGATTCTGTTGATAAGTTATGTTGAGGGATTTTGATGAACTCCGCTGGGGGATAGGAAGAACTTCGTCGGGGACGATCTTTCCGTGGTAATTGGCTGAGGATAACCCAGTTATAGGCTCTGGTGAGGAATAACCTTCTGAATAAAGCCGGGGAGAGGCGTTCGTACCCTGCAGGTGATAAGCTTCCAGAATCTACTGGGGATAAGCTTCTAGAATCTACTGGGGAGATTGATTCAACTTTCCTGGGGAGATTTCTGGACTGCACTGGGGAATGGCTCCACTGGATGTCCGGTATTCCGCTGGGGAACAATCTTAGATCAAGACTGCCGGGGATGCTTGCTTAGGAATATCTGTATACTCCGCTGGGGAATATTGAGATCTTCTGGGTATAATCCAACTTCCTTAAGGCTAACAGTAGACTAACTCTGCTGGGGGAGAGTGTTGCTGACTTGCTAGGGATACTGTGCCTTGTTAGGGTTGATTGGAGACCAACTGCTTGGGAGAGTATTGCTGATTTGTCTTACTCGGCGGGGAGTGAAGGTATCTGGGTTACATTCTTCAGCCGAACTTACCTTGGTACCTTGGCGGACAGAGCAACTAGATCGCTTAGACAACTCATTATTGCCCCTGTTTCTGATGTCACCTGTAATTAGTCCTTTGTTTCGCATGCAAATATTTATGAGTTAGCAATTAGTGTCAAATGCATATATCAAAAATGAACATTGGACGTTCTTTGCAAAACAAAACAGAAAAAGGAAAATAATTGGAAATTTATCTGGAAAGTGAATTTGTATTGATTTTTGAAATTTGCCTGTAAATAGGCGTTTATGTACAAGAGGCTGACGTCCTAGTAAGAGAACGCCGCCGAACAACATAAAGTTTATACAATTTTGTGAAAAGGAAAACAAAACAGCTATGTGAAAGGAATAATCCCGTTGGGTTCCAACTCTGCTATCGCCTTCATGTCTTCAAGCGTCTCATCACTTGGCTGCTTAGTTGAAGATGAAGTTGACTGATCGATGCCGTCTGAACCTGATAGCTGATTCCGGATTCTGGATGCAAGGTGATTCAATGAGACATAGTATTACGCTTTAATCTCTAACTTTTGCCTGGACCTCCCTTTCGGGTTTTCGGTCCACCGGGATACCCATTTTTGCCCAAGACGCCTTTTCAGGTTTTCGACTTGTCGGGTGTACAGATTTTTTTCATTTCATCCCTTTTTTTGCCCGAACCCTTTTGGATCGCCGGGAAGCCCTTATTTTTGCCTAGGTGTGTAAACCTAGCGGGTCTTTTATTCATGCGTAGTATCTTTTTACTATGTCTGCATTGACGGGGTGAGGAAGGTCGTCACCATCCATGGTGGTTAGAATCATGGCTCCTCCTGAGAAGATATGCTTAACCACAAATGGCCCTTCGTATGTGGGGGTCCATTTGCCCCTGGGATCACTTTGAGGAAGGATGATGCGTTTGATTACCAGGTCCCCAACTTGATACTCTTGTGGTCTGACTTTCTTGTTAAATGCCCTGATCATTCGTTTTTGATACGTTTGACCATGACTAATAGCAGTGAGTCTCTTTTCGTCAATTAGGTTTAACTGATCAAGTCGAGTCTGGATCCAGTCATCTTCGCTCAAGCCTGCATCCTTCATTATCCGGGGAGAGGTTATCTGAACTTCAATCAGCAAGACTGCCTCCATGCCATAGACCAAGGAAAAGGGAGTTTCCCCGGTTGACGTTCTTGCTGAGGTACGGTACCCATGAAGAGCAAACGGTAACATCTCGTGCCAATCTTTATAGGTCACTGTCATCTTCTGCACAATCTTTTTGATATTATTATTAGTTGCTTCTACAGCCCCATTCATCTTCGGTCAGTAGGGAGAAGAGTTGTGGTGCTGTATCTTGAATTGCTCGCAGAGTTCAGTGATCATCTTGTTATTAAGATTGGTACCTGTTGTACCCCAATTTTTGACCTAAGATTCCATTTTTATTTTTGCATTTTTTTAAGATAAGTCAAGGTCACGAAATACGGTCGGTTTTAACTTCTCACCTTCGAGCTTTGACTATGCGAAGATTGTCAAGTGTTTTGAACATTTTTAGCATATGTATCACTAATTTCTAATCGCATACAAAGGTGTATGTTCATGTTTTCTTTTGTGTCATGTGCAGAGACAGGTCTGAATCAAGAGCATCAGGTGTCGCGCCTCAATTAAGGTTTTGAGTCTCCCAAGCCAAAAGTACGGTTGATTATGGATTCTCGAAGACTGATTTATCAAGGCACAACTGTCGCACCCCATTTTTCGCCCCTTCACTTTTTTCGACTGGTGCATATTTTGTCGTTAATTTGAAAAATCGATCATTTCGCATACTTTCTTGTTTTTATTCATCATTTTAACTTCTATTTTAAAATAAAAAAAAGAATTAAAATAGTTTATCATTTGCATTTTCTGTCATATTCCTAATGAAAATTTTTTAGTTCAAAAATCTGTCTTAGTATTATTTTTTTTTATTTTTATCTATTTCTATTTCTTTTAGATATTGCTAACTATTTTCTTTTTTTTCTCATTATTGTTATTATTATTAGTATCTTTATTGCATTTTATTATTTCATCTTTTATTGTTACTAATTATTTTATTTTGTTCTCATTATTGTTATTATCATTGTTGCATTTTATTATTCTTATTTTATTTATTGTTACTAATACTTTTTTCTTCTTCTTATATTATTGTTACTATTATGTTATTATTTGTTTGTTTTTGTCAAAAATAGAGAAAGAAAATTACAAAGTAATTCCATTACAATATCATTCACTACTCTTCAAAGTGTAGGTTTCAAGTGCCTAAAATACAAAGTCTCAAGATCTAACTATTCATCATCCATTATTCAAACTCATTCAATTCTCAAGACATCTCAAAAATATAATTTCAAAGTTCCAAATAACTTTTGTTTCATCCATTTGCAAGTTGCACAAGTTTAAATTCCCAAATTACATTCAATCAAGCTCTAAGTCAAAATTACAAGTTACCACAACAATTTTACACAAGTGTTTGTACAAGAAAACAAATTCTAAACCTATCGTAATCTTCAAACTTGATTCATTCTTCCAAATCATGCCATAGAATTGTCCACAAACCTTGCTCCAACTTTCACCCAAAACTGTCCATTAAAACAACAAAACATATGGAAGCAAAATCAGTCAAATATTTTGAAAGAAAAGAGAGGGAAAATACATGTATGGTTACATGGGAAAATTAGAAAAAATGCAAAGTAGAAAAGGGACCTTTCAATGATAATTTTACTGCTGCACATCAGTCCAAAAATAATGCCCCAAAACTGTCTTTTGTCTGCTGTCCAGAACCACTGCTACAAACTCTGCCTTACAGTCCCAAAACTGTATAAGTTCTGTCCAAAATCAACCTATGTTGCAGCAGTCAAACTAGTTCTGCTATGTTGTCCCAATTTTGCACAAGTAAGGAAAGCTTTAACCTGCACAAAAAAGTAATAAAACAGTTATAACAAAACCAACTTTCACAACATTTTCCCCCCAAAATTTCATTATGTTCTCTATATAGACTTAGACTTGGTTAACAAAAACAAAAAAGAAGAGATATACCAACAACATAGAAAATCTCAAGGGGGGACAGGAAGTTAAAAAACATACAACAATTACTATAAAATGTTGGCTCGATACAGAAAAAACTTTTACTGAAATATCAACAAAAGGCTCACCTTCAAAATATCTGCTAAAAAAAATTCCTTCAAACTGCTTGCAACAGAATACCAGTTCAACACAGTTCACAGCTAAAACGCAATTTCAACAAAGACTGAAATAGAATTTTGAGACAACAGCAACCGAAGTCAAAGAAATTAGAAGAAGAATTTGTACCTAATGTAGATTTCCCTCTGGTATTCTTCTACGCATTCGTGAAGAGTTTGTTTCAACAATAACCGATACGATTCTCCGTCTCGCAGGTAAGCCTTAAACTTCACCATTTCCATATTTGAATATGTAAACCCATTACTAGCATCATATTAAAAATCTGAAATAGAACAAGAAAACCAAAGTATCTTAGCCTCCGTTACCTCACATCACTAACCGTCCGCCGCCGTTACTTAACAGTAACTCCCGTCCTCTTCAACACGCCGCCGCTCTCATCCCTCTCTGCCATACCTCTATTTCGTCACCTTCTTCTTTGCCATTACGCTTGGATTCTTTGCCCATCAGTTGATTCTGTACTCACTTCAAACGCGTTGCATCCTTCTCTGCTCATCTCCAATCCGTTCAACCCAAGACCTCCATGAGACCATCGTCTGGATTCATCGTCTGGTTCTCACGCTTCCAAATCAACCTCTCTCCTTCAAGCACGATTCACTTGGTTTTCCTTTCGATTCTGCAGCGTTGTGGCTTCGATTGCTTAAACAACTCCATCGCTTCAAACTCAGCGGCTCAGTCCCGTATTTGTCGTTTCTGTTTGCTCATCTACGATCATCTTCACATATCAACCTCGTCATACTATTTGAGGACACAAACCTCTGTGCAATTCACGCCAAGCGTGTGACTGAGGCTATGATGGTGGAGGATGGATTTGAGTGGTTTTGTGGGAGGAAGAAGAAAGGTGGGAGAGGGAAGCTTTATTTCTGCAACTATGGCCGTTCTGAGATAAAGAATAGTAGGGTTTTCTTCAACCCCAATTTTGTGAATTTGGAAGATGGGTCCGGACCACCCTGACCCGGTCCGGCCCATCATTTTTTTTTAATTATTTTTGTTTTCTGATCTTTATTTGTTTTACAACTTGGACTTATTGTTTCATTTCTTTAGGCCCACTTCGATTTGCTTCATACTTCACCTCATTATTTTGTTTAGACACTTTTTAAATTAGCTTAGTTTTAATTTATTTTAATTAGTTTCCAATTTTTAATTTAAACTCATATAAATAATTAGTTACCATGCATGTTTTTTGTTATTATTAGATAGTTTTTCTTAATTAGTTAATTTCAAAATTAATTTGGTAATCATTAGTGAACTTTTTATATTCGTTTTAGTTTAGTTTAATAATTTCTGTCAATTCGTTTGGTTACAAATCTTTTCTTTTCACATTTGGTTTTATCTTCCCTTTTAAATTAGAATCCTCATTGTTATTTATAATTTTCCCTTTTTGATTAATGTTAAATGTATGCTGGTTGATATTGTGCCAATTATTCTCCAATTAATTTCATGATTTATTTTTTCGCTGATTGCATCAATTCCAAGGAGAATATTTTAACTTTCTTGACTTCATGTCATCAAATATCTAATACGATCAAGCGAACACCCTCATTCATTTTTTTCCTATTTACTATTTTTTCCAAAATTAAGTCGATTTTCCTAAAAGATTCAAATTTCAAACTCACACCTTTTAAGTCAAAACTTCGACACTAGGTCGTCGTATCTTCAAAAATATCGTCCATACCCATCTTTAACCAAACAAACCATTTTAATCAAACAAACAATTTTAACCAAAAAACAGATATTTCAAAAGGTTCCTGCGAAGTACCGCAGATGCATTGGGTGCTAATACCTTCCCATTGTATAACCAACCCCCGAACTCCCGATCTCTTTTAAAAACGCATTGTATTTTCATTACTTTTAAGTATTATTTTACATTGCATACTTTAGGGTTTTATTTCGCTCTTTCCCCTTTTCCCTTGGGAATAATAAAGCGCGGGTGGCGACTCTTGCTTTTGCGAGTCAAGTCAATTAATAGCTTGATCTCCAATTTTCACCGCTACAGAATTGGCGACTCTGCTGGGGAAAGATTGACCTCTTGCTGGTCCATCCCTAAGTGGGTTAAGCCTAATTTGTTTTATCTGTTTTATCATTATTTGATGGTTTGATTATATGTATATATTATGATTATTTGGGTGTTGATAATATTTACAAAGGACAAGTCCTATACCCGGACTAAGTTACACTTAGGAATAGGACGGGCGGTATAGTCATGTTAACTTTGAGGGAGTAATCCCGAAGAAGGAGGCATGAGATCCCCCACTCAGTGGAAGGCCCTTTTGAACGTAATATTTGTTTACCGAGTAATCGGGAAGACATTATTATTTTCGACCTGGGAGCCAGAGAAGCTGGGAACCGTAGAACCCTAACCCATCTTGGCCTTTTAGGTGTAGCGCGGAGATTAAAACGGAGTAATCCGGAAGTAATTGTTACGCGATGCTACGCTCGAATGAGTTTCTCTTGAGAATATTGTTGATTATTGAGTAATCAAGACGTTGGTAATATCTGAAGGAGGAATGTAGACTCCGGGAACTCTTAGAACCTTGTTCTACAGGTGTGATTAAACCGTTAGTACATACCTTGGGGGTGTTCCTTACCTTGACTCCATGCTCGTGACGTTGAACCTTTCGACTTTATTTGTGACCTTGCTTGTGGTTGTTGCATAGCCATGCATTCATGCATCCATAAAACCCTTTTCACTTGATTTTCAAGGAATTTGGAGGTCTTTCTTTGTAAACATCACAAGTTTCGTCAATCTCAATGGATCCTGGGTGTTGATAGGGTGAAAACCCTAATCCACCAAAATGGATGATTGATCTTGATGATAACTTGATCAACGCTTTGATCCAATCTTCATACTTTGATGTTTACAACTTAATATCTTGAGCTCCTTGAAAGTCAGATAAAAACTCTCTTTTGCATATCATGCATCACTCTATGTTTTTTGTTTCACTTTCAAAGATCTTTTTCCAAGTCTTATTTTTTCCTTTGGTCTCACTAGTACAACACTCGCGCTAAGAGGACAATGGAGAATATCAAGCAAGAGGTTTCTGAACTCCGTAGAAAGATGACTATTTTGAAAGCTAGTATGGAGCATTTAACTGGTTTGGTTAAAATTCTATTTGCCGCCCAAGTCAATCCTTCTAGGAGGGAGGAGGCAATGATAAAAGTCTTCACTGAAACTCTAAAATCATTCTCTCATGAGAAGGTGATGGTTAATGCACCTAATGACTTTCCTGACAAGGTGAATGTGGGAGTGCGTCTAGAAGAAGATGTCGGAAAGGGATGTTCATATGAAGATGGTAGCTCAGCTAATGGTGTGAAGAAGTTTGATAATAACTTTTCCAAGAAGAGAACCATAGGAAGAAATATTCATCGTCAAAATCATCATGTTCCTCCTATTCATCAACAAAATCAGCAAGTTCCTAATCAGAGGAAAACACAGTTTGATCCAATTCCAATTACCTATACAGAGTTGTTCCCTATCCTGATGCAGAGGAATTTGGTTCAGACCCGACCTCCACCGAAGGTTCCTGAGAAGATACATTGGTACTACAAAGCTGATTTGGCTTGTACCTTTCATCAAGGTGCTCCTGGGAATGACTTGGAGGGTTGCTTTGCTTTGAAGATTGAGGTTCAGAAGTTGGTCAGAAGTGGTATCTTGTCATTCAAGGACGTTGGTTTTGAAGTTCAAATCAAGCATGCGCCAAAGAATAAACACGATTGATGGTGACTTTGATTTTTGAAGGATGTTTTCGGTAATTCAAGTCCAGATGGAAAACCTTCCCAGATTACTAACTTATTTATGCTTTTTGTAATTTTTCTTGTTTATCAAAACATTGTTTGCATGTAAGAACTTGTTTGCATCTGAATGATTATCTTAATACAATGAGTATGTTTGTCTTGAAGAAATTCATTCGTTTCACTCATATTTGTTTTCAAATTTTAAATTGCTTTTGCACTATGATACCAAATTGTTGCTCATTCTCTTGCCTAGGCAGAGATTGAGGGGAGGATGATGATCTAAAAAACACAAAATCTCTGGTTGTATGCTTTTTGAATAAAATCTTGCTGACGATGTACAAGCATTGTTTCAAATCCCTAAACACCGGAGATATAAGGAAGATAATCCCTTGCTAACCCCTTTTTGAGCCTTGAAGTAGAAGTTTCTTTTCTATACGAAAAAACCCTCAACTTTTAACCTGGGGCAGGGTAGTTTTCAGTTAATCTGATTGAGTGTTCAAAATTCATTAGGAAGATATTTCTGAAGAGAAACTACGAGGGCTATCCTTCATGTATAATGAATCTAGAGGATGTGGAACCACAATGTTATCCCTCACTCATCAAGAAACGAGGCAATCACAATCCTCTCAACAAGCAAAGACAAGCTAATGTCACACATTTTGTTCAAAAAGTCAAAAATCAAGAAAAAGAAAAGCCTGCTAAGTCAAAAAAAAAAATGAAAAATGTGTGACTTAGGCAAAATTAATGCATCCCGCTGGACTATCAATTCAAAAAATTAGTTCAGGCAAAAATTAGGGAAAATAAAAATTGCAAAGAAAGAACTACAAAGAAAAGTCCTCAGCAAAGAGCAAATTGGTGACTACAAACACGAAGACATGAGGGTGGTTTCTACTCCGAAAGCCTCGTCGTTTCCTTGACCGTCACAAAATCCTTTTGAGAAATGAACACTCATGTTGAATTAACTGAACATAGGGTTGGAGAACATCATGAAGAATGGGTGGGCACCAAATATTTTGAGCCTTAAATCCTTTTTTCTAAAACCATGAACCAGACCACATTACAACCTTCAAAAGTCCTAATTAAGCAAGGTTATTTTGAAAGCATACTTCAATGAGACAATGTTCCTGACTCCCATGAATGTTCTAAATAGTTATGTTGATATCATATGTTTTTCCTATACAAAAATAAATGATGCTCTAACTCGCAAAATTTGTGCGATATCTTTTCAAAATCTTCAAGACTTACATAACTGTTGCATTAGAATTTTCATTCTCATAATAAAATTTTCTAACTGCAAAACATTTGTTTGATATCAAGGAAACTCACATATAAGCACTAGTGATGAGTCTATTCTTAAGGCCTGAAGCTATGTTGAGTAATTGGAGAATAATTTCAATAAAAAATCATATCCAGGGGCATGTCAGCTGAAGACCTTAAGCACGGACATTTTGCTTCTCCCAGTCAATGCTTTTCCCAACTTGTTTGCTCGTTTGGGGCAAAATTTGAAGACTTTGTTGTGCCAACTACAGTTAATCCGGGGCAATCACGTCGAGATTTGATGAATCTCTCTAAGAGTTTGAAGACACCAGAGCACGATGGATGCCAAGTCTTTTGTAAAATCCTCTTGAGACGATTTCTCCTTATCAACCATATAGCTTGGGGCATTTTAGAAGTGAAGTTATTCGCAAGAATTTTCGTGCATCACCCAGCTTATCAACAGTAAACTTGGGGCATCCAAAATTAGTCCCAGGGGCAATCCAGATTTGTCAAGATATGTGATATGTATTACACACATTATCGGAGGGTGGTGTTCCCAGTATCTCCAGCTAAGCAAGACTTCTTTCCAGCTGAAACTTTGTTCGTGTTGTTATCCTTTAAATGGATTGTTTGCAATAGAAGACTGGACTTTGGGTTTTCTACCTGAAAATATCTTTCCCTTCATTGATATTTAAGCCTTGTAAAAGGACTTTGCTCCAAGGATGGCTTTCGTTTCTATCTCCAGTAATGTTACCATCCTGTTGAGATTAGCCGAGTGTCGAGTTGTACTATGATGTCTTATAATTTTCTGTCCATCTCCCCTGTCTGTTTTGTCAGCATATACATGACATTCATTTATTCATTCACACTTGCGTCATGCACGCACAGTTGTATTTGTTGATGTCATTGAGTTCGTATACCTTGGTTATGTCTATTCAAATAACATATTTGATCTTTCCAAATAGAGTGTCGACTTAAGCATAAAGTGTGCCTTCTTTCTAATTCCCCACTGAGTTAACTCTCGTGGAAGAATCTTGCTTTAGCTTTCCTTTTCCATCTCTGGATAGGATAAATCCCCATTTGAGTTATTTCCTCATTGGGTGGAGTCTTGTTTGACTGTTTTCTCTCCAGTTTATTCCTGGATTGAGCTGTGTCTCTTGTGAATGATACCCTGTGGATATCTCTAGGCTATGAAACCTAGACGGAGAGTGAATTTATTTTGCAACGTAAATACTTGGTCTCCTCAAGAAGGATTTATTCATGGTTCCCCATTGAAGATGAACTTTATTTCCCAGTAGTGTTATCACAACCTTCTTCTGGAATATCGACATGACAACAAGCTACTGACTCTTTATTTGAGCAGTTTGATTATTTCTGATTTCTCTACGACAAATGGCGGTCTCTTCATGAGCAGTTTGTCCATCCCCGATGAAATTATTGATTCTCACCTCCAGCAATATCTTCATGATATTTTATGGGTATCTTTGAGAAAACAGCAAGCGGCAGTCTCTTCATGGACAACTTGTATGTTATCAACACTTTTTAAAAACAGCAAGCGGCGGTCTCTTCTTGAGCAACTTGTATGTTATTGATACCTTGGAAAAAACATCAAGCGGCGGTCTCTTCATGAGCAACTTGTATGTTATTGATACCTTGGAAAAAACATCAAGCGGCGGTCTCTTCATGAGCAACTTGTATGTTATTGATACCTTAGAGAAAACAACAAGCGGCAACCTCTTCATGAGCAACTTCACTACAAGAAAATTAGTGTTTAACGACACAAAAATTGCGACAGTTATGTGATAACTGTCGTAATTGACATATAAAGACAGTGTTTACGACAGTTGACACCAACCGTCCCTAATATTTATTTTGCGACGGTATATTTAACCATCATAATATTATTATTACGACGGTAAAACAACCGTCGGCCCCCATTTAACACTTTTAACATTGATTTTTCACCAACAACTAGTCACGACGGTAAAATTAACCGTCCTAAAAGGTATATCACGACGGTAAAGCACCCGTCGCACCCTTAAACCTTTCACGACGGTAAAATTATCCGTCCTAAAATTCATTTCACGACGGTAAAACAACCGTCGCACCCAAAACCTTTAAAAATTCTCATGGGCACGACGGTAAAACACTCGTCGCAGTAAAAAAGTTAAAAAGCTCATAAAACATCGATTAGAATGTTTCTTTAACAGTATATTGGAATTCCTTGAACAAGTTCTGTTTCCGCGGCATCCTCGACGAATCAATCGGCGAGGGAACCCATTTCCTTATTCCATGGGTTCAAAAACCCTACATCTTCGATATTAAAACCCGCCCCCATACTTTCTCATCAATATCCGGCACCAAAGATCTTCAAATGGTTAACCTAACTCTTCGAGTCCTCTCTCGTCCCGACACCGTGAAACTCCCTGTCATCGTTCAAAACCTCGGTCTCGAATACGACGAGAAAGTCCTCCCTTCGATCGGTAACGAAGTTCTGAAATCTGTTGTGGCGCAATTCAATGCTGATCAGCTCCTTACTGAACGTCCTCAGGTTTCTGCCCTTGTTAAGGAGACTCTTGTCCGACGTGCTAGGGATTTTAACATCCTTCTCGACGATGTGGCGATCACACATTTGTCTTTGGTAATCAAGACACGACCGTGTGTGGAAATAATGAAACTAAAACAAGTAGTAATGTTTATGAAGTGAATGTTTATGAATTGCTGAGGAATTTGAGTGTGTTGGCGCCGAAAAACGGTGGATTTTCTGTTGGGTTTGTTGAGAGGAAGAATGTAACGGTGTATGGTTTGGCTCAGTGTTGGAAGTTTGTTACTGGTGGTAACTGTCGGAGATGTTTGGAGGATGCGGTTACTAGGATTGGTTCTTCGTGTAGGAAGAAAGAAGATGGACGGGCTTTGAATTCTGGTTGTTATTTGAGGCATTCACTACACAAGTTCTATAACAATTCAAGTAGTAATGATGTTGCTGCTGGAAATCGCGGTGAGCTATGATCTCTTTTTCTTTCGGTTAGCCATGAATTGTGCATAGTCACGGTTGTAATCTGATTTCGTCGAAACTTTGAAGTATTAATTTCATCAAAATTACAGTAGCATGATTATGCCAAACTTACCATTTTGAACTTGTTCATAATCTTGAATTTTTGTTCATTGTATTTTTTGTTAATGTAAAGTAGTTTAAAATATCAGAATCATGGTTTTAAAGTTCGGTTGCGATCGTTGATGCAGTTGCGGGTGTTGTGACATGGTTGCCGCAATGCGCATTGTGGTCGTTGCAGTGTGAATTTTGATTGAGGGGTTTGAAATAGACCAAAAACATTTAATCTTAAGATTTTTCATTACATAGTGAGGTTTTGAAATTTTTAGTTTTGGTGAAAATACTTGAAGAAACTTGAGCGACATTGTTAGATGCGGTTCATAATATAGTCGGACGTGTGGTTTTAAATCACACTGCAATTGCAGTCCAATACGGTTGTGGAAGCTACTGCATTAGCAATATTACAGCCGCAATTGCGTTGCGGACCGCAATTTATAACCATGGTCAGTATTATGATAAGAACATGATTGAAGCTTGAAACTGTGTTTTAGGACACCGAAAAATGGCTATAATATTGGCTGCATCTTCTGCTGTCTTGGCTCTTCTTTTGGTTACTGCAACAATGGGTTTCTTTATAAGAAAGAATGTAATGAGGAAAAGAAGAGGTACACATGTTTAATATTTAAAGACTGGAATTACTTTTTTCCAAAATACTTGTGCTAAAAGTTATTGCTATGTGTGTGTGTTTTTTTACTAGAGAGAAAACAATTTGGGACACTTTTGGATACAGTGAATAAATCCAAGCTAAATGTTCCATATGAAATTCTTGAAAAAGCAACAAATTACTTCAATGATGACAATAAGCTAGGACAAGGAGGATCAGGTTCAGTTTATAAAGTATATTCTGATCTTATCTTATTGTAACTTCTTACAACCTTATTGTTGTTAAGTGCTTATAGATTTTTCCTTTCATTTTAGGGAGTTATGCCAGATGGTAATACTGTGGCTGTTAAAAGGCTTAGTTTTAACTCGACACAATGGGTGGATCATTTCTTCAATGAGGTTAATTTGATTAGTGGAGTTCATCACAAAAATGATGAGAGAAGAAAGAATACTTACACGTCGGAGTCACTCCGCCAACGCTTCAATCGTGATTCAGGTATGCATTCTTAATTCCTCATTCTTCTATTATTTCCGATTCACACGTATTTTCTATTGATTCGGTACAATTCAATTATTGAAGTTTGTTGTTGTGATTGGTGTTGAAATAGAGGGAATGCTTCAAGCTTGAAGTCGCGATGATGCCATTGATGATGAAGGTTGACGAAGCTGTGTAGAATATTGTAGAGAGGTTGTGTATAGTTGGCTATTAGGATGGGATGGCTTTAGATTTGAATGAAACTGAGAGTTAGTTGCTGATTGTAATTTGAGTTAGCTAATTGTTAGTGTGAAAAAGAGTTAAAATCGTCAATATTATTAGGGCCTGACTGTTAGGAATATCAATTGAAATGGATAACTGTTAGCTTAAAGTTGTTAGAAATTGTTATGTGAGGGATTAGGTTTGTGAAGTGGATATTTAAATTGACTTGAATCTATGTGATTGACTGAATCAGTTTTGCTATGCATTGGCCTTTTTTAATTTTCTGAATGAGTGGACTATTTTTTATGGTATTCCTGAACCGATTTTATGTGTTGTAGGGTTGTTAACTGATATAATGATTGGTATTATGTCTGTTGCATTCACTTATTTTTGGTATTCGAGCTGAAGGAGAGAGTGACGCTGCTATATTGATTTCCGAGGCTACTGCTGCGGCTGGGATGGGGTTGGTTGAGCTTAGGAGGATTGAAGCTTCCAGGGAAGTTGCTGGAACGCTTGCGAAATCGCCTAATGTTACTTATCTTCCTGGTGGAAACAACATGATGATGGCTCTTAATCCTGCTGGTTGATTATCACGGTAATCATCTTTTCCTCACTTTTCAAATTTTTATTTATTTATTTATTGAGTTTGGTTTTTCATTGCGGTTATAGTCATGAATTGAGGCACACTGCAGTCCATATATCAAAAACCTTGCTGTCACAATTTAAATTGCAGTGGCAGGTGGCAGACCTTTTTAAAACCCTAGTTCATTGCTATTTGTTACATTGCAATCCATACAATGTGTGTTCTTCGTATTTATGGTTGCCATTGGATATAGATATATAATCAATAGTTAATAAGTTACTTGAGTTTCAATTGTAGTTAAGTAGCAGGTGTTGAAGTTGTTGGTAAATGCCACAGTGATATTGGTAGCGATGCAGTTTTTGAGACATGTTGTGATGTTGTTGCTGTAATATTGTTTGACGTAGAGTGATCTGGAAGAAAGTGGGGTGTTGCTTTTTAGTCTTCCAGTTGAATTAATGGATTATATGGAGGGTTCTTGTGAATGTGGTTGTTTGTTTTGGTTCTCGGTAGGTTGTACTTATAGCTTTTAGGAGGATTAGACTTAGATAGAGTGCTTATGGCGCTGTTCTGACCTTTCCTCTCCTAATAATTTTCAAGTTTCTTTCTCAAAGCTACATATTCTTTCTTCATTTGTTGATAGCTCTTCCTACACCTGAGTATGTTACAACAACAACCATTGTTAGGAATCATATTCCATAAATAAATGACTTAGATTTAATGCATGTTTCATTACCCTTCTGCATTTCCTGTCCTGCAATATTCTCTAATTAGAGTCGATTCTGCTTTCACCTTTTTGGCCCCAATGCTGCACAAATCACTATTTTATTCAAATCATTGTTCAACTAACATACTTTACACCTGAGGTGATGATATATACCTTGAGCTGTTTCCTTTAAACTGGTGCATGATTGTGTCCAGTTTGTTGAAATCCAATGGATTCCTCTCCCTTCCACATGCACAAAAATGACACCAATTTAGTTTAAAATTACGATGGAATTAACACACTATTATAAACTTACAGTGTCTGTTCCAAGTTAGAGATAAGCCTAGATGAATCGCGGTAGTAGAGAGTGACAATTTCCTCAACAAAATTAGGATTAGCATCATCTTGCAATTCTTCAAGTTGGATAAATTGTTCATCAAGAAGCCCCTGCATACTTCATTATTACTTAGGTAACTAACTAGCTAGCCATCAATATTAATCAAGACTACAAGAGTCTAATGACATTCTATATATATACCTGATCAAACAGTGACTGTTTCATTGCAGCAACTTGTCTGCGCCAATTGTTTCTGTCCATGATGATATGATTAGAAGAAGAAGATGAAGGGTCACAATGCTTTCTTAGACGATATTTCGTTGTTTCTTGTCAATTCAAAATTCAAGGGTATTGAGTTCTTGTTCTGGTGAAAATCAGTAACCGAGTAACCCATGATCTTCAGATTGCTCTCTCTTTGCTTCTCGGCAGTGACTATCATCAAGGAGTTCATGGTTTAGGTTCGGTAAGTCCTTAAACACATCCTTCATGATCATATTACTTTTTGCCTTTTCACCTCTTGTTGTTTAGCAGGGTTGAATATTTACATATTATATGGTTGCTTGTGCTTTTGCATGATTGTTTCCATGGTTGTATTGTAGGAGTTAGCTTGTCAGATAGTAAAATCAATTGGGGAGAAAGATGTTCTAAAAAAATTTGCTTCTGAAGGACTTGGATGGGTGAAAAAAAGAAAAGGTATATATACCCTTGTCATATCTATATTGCATTTTAGTTCCATTTTGCAACTTTTTTTAATCATTTTTTCTATCTTTTTTGTTTATGCAGGAGCTAAAAATAATATAGGAAAGGACGATACCATTTTACAAGTGATTTATGCTTATTTGAAGCCAAAATGCCACTCAGCTGATTCAGACTTTGTGCTCAAGTATGTTATTTAATTCATTGCTTCCAGTTCCTTTACTATACTCAATATTGATTGGAATTTAGAATATACTAATCAGAACCTACAAAAGCTATATGTTAATGGTAAAGTTTATCTGCTATAGTTCTGAATCTGGTTACTAATTAGATACGCACTTAAAATAAGAATTTGCAAAAATTTCTGTAGGGCTCATTCTCAGTATCCATTTCAACGTACTAAGCTCCATCATATATGCGCTGTATACTTCGAATGGCCTTCGGAGAGAACAGGTACTTTATCTAATTTCAAATGCTTATTCTTGTAACTCAAGAATTTGTGCTCCGAGTCATGTCATTAGTCTTAGTCAAGAATTGGTATATGCTACCTCTTGGATGAAAATTTGGAAGTTCTTTGAAATGATGATTGTTGGTTCATGAAATAGATGGATATATCCTTCCATGTATAGTCGAAAGGGATTTACGACGATTTGCCAATTTGCGATCAACTTCGTCTGAACTTGGGTTGAACCTTCCTTTACATGAGGTACTGCTAACTCTATTCCAATGGAAGACAGGTATATTAATTTGACGCATTTAAAGTTAAATTTTATGAGTATTATTTTAAAGATTATTATTTTAATACCTTTTTTTAGGGATTGGAATCACCCGCTGATGGTAGACGTTCATCTGAGTCTAGCTATCGTATTGGAGATAATGGAACTTCAGGGGGGACAAATTAGACTTTGCTATGATCGAGATAATTAGATTGTGAACTTTCTCATGTATTTTTGGCATAATGATACTTATTATTATAAGATTAGGAATTGATATATTTTGGGTTTTTTGTACTACTTGACATGATTATGGAACTCGCATTTTACATGATTATGGAACACACATTTTTTTGGATATTATAATGCTTATTTGATGTTAAATATTTTTTATTGAAATTATTTTTACTATATTACAAAGTGATAGAAAATAAAACAAAAAATAATACTATAAATAAATATATTAAAGAAGAAATAATTTAAAGAAAAAAATAACACAAAAAAAAACTATATTTAAAATTTTTTACATAGATAATAATTTAAATAAAAAATATATATAATAGAAAAATAAAAAAAAATCAAGACATAAACAAAAGTCATGGCGACAGTACCGAACCGTCGTAATCAACAAAAGTCATGACGGTATCGAACCGTCGCCATAAACAATTTAATCAATTTCAAAAGATATTCACGACAGTATCGAACCGTCGCCATCAATAATTAAAAGAAACTCAAAAGATAGTCACGACGGTATCAACCCGTCGTAAACTTGAATGACAGTTTTTGTAACCGTCGCGAAATAGGTTGGGGACACACACTTCTGCGACGGTAAAGCAACCGTCGTGGAAAGCAAATTGCGACGGTTTTAACCGTCGTAATCTACAAAAATACCTGTCGCAATCTGCCAATTTTCTTGTAGTGCTTGTATGCTATTGTCACCTTTGAAAACAGCAAGAGGCAGTCTCTTCATGGACAACTTGTATGTTATCAACACTTTTTAAAAACAGCAAGCGGCGGTCTCTTCTTGACCAACTTGTATGTTATTGATACCTTGGAAAAGACATCAAGCGACGGTCTCTTCATGAGCAACTTGTATGTTATTGATACTTTGAAAACATCGAGCGGCGGTCTCTTCATGAGCAACTTGTATGTTATTGATACCTTGGAAAAAACACCAAGTGGCGGTCTCTTCATGAGCAACTTGTGTGTTATTGTTCTCTTGAAAAACAGCAAGCGGCGGTCTCTTCATGAGCAACTAGTGTGTTATTGTTCTCTTGAAAAACAGCAAGCGGCAGTCTCTTCATGGACAACTTGTATGTTATCAACACTTTTTAAAAACAACAAGCGGCAGTCTCTTCGTGAAGCAACTTGTGTGTTATGGAGACTCTTGACAAACAGCAAGTGGCAGCTCTTCATGAGCAGCTTGTGGGTTATAAGTAGCAAGTGGCGGTCTCTTCATGAGCAACTTGTGTGTTATTGTTACCTTTGAAAACAGCAAGCGGCGGTCTCTTCATGAGCAACTTGTGTGTTATTGTTCTCTTGAAAAACAGCAAGCGGCGGTCTCTTCATGAGCAACTTGTGTGTTATTGTTCTCTTGAAAAACAACAAGCGGCAGTCTCTTCATGGACAACTTGTATGTTATCAACACTTTTTGAAAACGGCAAGTGGCAGCTTCTTCATGAGCAGCTTGTACGTTAGTTTTTTTGGAAGACAGCAAGTGGCGGCCCCTCTATTTGAGCAACTTATGTGTTATTGTTACGTTTTGGAAAAAAACAAAAAGCGGTGGTCTCTACATGAGCAACTCGTATGTTATTGAAACCTTTGAAAGGAAGCAGGTGGCGGCCTCTTTATTTGAGCAGCTTGTGTATCCCCAACAATAATGCAAACGACACCTCTTCGGAAAAGTTCTGTGGGGAAACTTGTATTCTATCCGTTTCGAGCGATATCTTGGTTAAAAAAAGGAATGTGTTACCGTTCTTGGTAAAATTCAGAAATCAGAGATGTTTATCTCCAGCCACAGTGCTGATGTCAATCATTTTGTTTTCCAGCCACAGTGCTGATGTCGATCATTTTGTTTTCCAGCCACAGTGTTGATGTCAATCATTTTCCAGTCTCAGTACTGATGTCCATCATTTCCTTTTCCAGTCACAATACTGATGTCAATCATATGCTTTTCCAGTCACAGTACTGTTGTAAATCATTACCTTTTCCAGTCTCAATACTGATGTAAATCATTCAAGAGTCTCTCATTTGAAGTCTATGACTTTGTTTCCCCAGTGGAGTTACAACCTCTTCCTCTGTGGGATTATTGTATAATGTGATTGGTTTCTCCAGCATAGTCTGTCTCATATGGCGTCATTCCCCATAAAATTCAGAGCATTACATTCATATCATATCATGAACATAATCGCGGTATCTTAAGGCCAAAAATTGTGTATTCTATATTTAAGTCCCTTCAATCTCGTCGAAATGAAGATCCCAATCTTCATATCTCCAGATAGAAGAAACTTAAATAGGGGCAGCTGTTGTACCCCAATTTTTGACCTAAGATCCCATTTTTATTTTTGCATTTTTTTAAGATAAGTCAAGGTCACGAAATACGGTCGATTTTAACATCTCACCTTCGAGCTTTGACTATGCGAAGATTGTCAAGTGTTTTGAACATTTTTAGCATATGTATCACTAATTTCTAATCGCATACAAAGGTGTATGTTCATGTTTTCTTTTGTGTCATGTGCAGAGACAGGTCTGAATCAAGAGCATCAGGTGTCGCGCCTCAATTAAGGTTTTGAGTCTCCCAAGCCAAAAGTACGGTTGATTATGGATTCTCGAAGACTGATTTATCAAGGCACAACTGTCGCACCCCATTTTTCGCCCCTTCACTTTTTTCGACTGGTGCATATTTTGTCGTTAATTTGAAAAATCGATCATTTCGCATACTTTCTAGTTTTTATTCATCATTTTAACGTCTATTTTAAAAAAAAAGAATTAAAATAGTTCATCATTTGCATTTTCTGTCATATTCCTAATGAAATTTTTTTAGTTCAAAAATCTGTCTTAGTATTATTTTTTTTATTTTTATCTATTTCTATTTCTTTTAGATATTGCTAACTATTTTCTTTTTTTTCTCATTATTGTTATTATTATTAGTATCTTTATTGCATTTTATTATTTCATCTTTTATTGTTACTAATTATTTTATTTTGTTCTCATTATTGTTATTATCATTGTTGCATTTTATTATTCTTATTTTATTTATTGTTACTAATACTTTTTTCTTCTTATTATATTATTGTTACTATTATGTTATTATTTGTTTGTTTTTGTCAAAAATAGAGAAAGAAAATTACAAAGTAATTCCATTACAATATCATTCACTACTCTTCAAAGTGTAGGTTTCAAGTGCCTAAAATACAAAGTCTCAAGATCTAACTATTCATCATCCATTATTCAAACTCATTCAATTCTCAAGACATCTCAAAAATATAATTTCAAAGTTCCAAATAACTTTTGTTTCATCCATTTGCAAGTTGCACAAGTTTAAATTCCCAAATTACATTCAATCAAGCTCTAAGTCAAAATTACAAGTTACCACAACAATTTTACACAAGTGTTTGTACAAGAAAACAAATTCTAAACCTATCGTAATCTTCAAACTTGATTCATTCTTCCAAATCATGCCATAGAATTGTCCACAAACCTTGCTCCAACTTTCACCCAAAACTGTCCATTAAAACAACAAAACATATGGAAGCAAAATCAGTCCAATATTTTGAAAGAAAAGAGAGGGAAAATACATGTATGGTTACATGGGAAAATCAGAAAAAATGCAAAGTAGAAAAGGGACCTTTCAATGATAATTTTACTGCTGCACATCAGTCCAAAAATAATGCCCCAAAACTGTCTTTTGTCTGCTGTCCAGAACCACTGCTACAAACTCTGCCTTACAGTCCCAAAACTGTATAAGTTCTGTCCAAAGTCAACCTATGTTGCAGCAGTCAAACTAGTTCTGCTATGCTGTCCCAATTTTGCACAAGTAAGGAAAGCTTTAACCTGCACAAAAAAGTAATAAAACAGTTATAACAAAACCAACTTTCACAACATTTTCCCCCCAAAATTTTATTATGTTCTCTATATAGACTTAGACTTGGTTAACAAAAACAAAAAAGAAGAGATATACCAACAACATAGAAAATCTCAAGGGGGGACAGGAAGTTAAAAAACATACAACAATTACTATAAAATGTTGGCTCGATACAGAAAAAACTTTTACTGAAATATCAACAAAAGGCTCACCTTCAAAATATCTGCTAAAAAATTCCTTCAAACTGCTTGCAACAAAATACGAGTTCAACACAGTTCACAGCTAAAACGCAATTTCAACAAAGACTGAAACAGAATTTTGAGACAACAGCAACCGAAGTAAAAGAAATTAGAAGAAGAATTTGTACCTAATGTAGATTTCCCTCTGGTATTCTTCTACGCATTCGTGAAGAGTTTGTTTCAACAATAACCGATACGATTCTCCGTCTCGCAGGTAAGCCTTAAACTTCACCATTTCCATATTTGAATATGTAAACCCATTACTAGCATCATATTAAAAATCTGAAATAGAACAAGAAAACCAAAGTATCTTAGCCTCCGTTACCTCACATCACTAACCGTCCGCCACCGTTACTTAACAGTAACTCCCGTCCTCTTCAACACGCCGCCGCTCTCCTCCCTCTCCGCCATACCTCTATTTCGTCACCTTCTTCTTTGCCATTACGCTTGGATTCTTTGCCCATCAGTTGATTCTATACTCACTTCAAACGCGTTGCATCCTTCTCTGCTCATCTCCGATCCGTTCAACCCAAGACCTCCATGAGACCATCGTCTGGCTTCATCGTCTGGTTCTCACGCTTCCAAATCAACCTCTCTCCTTCAAGCACGATTCACTCGGTTTTCCTTCCGATTCTGCAGCGTTGTGGCTTCGATTGCTTAAACAACGCCATCGCTTCAAACTCGGCGGCTCCGTCCCGTATTTGTCGTTTCTGTTTGCTCATCTACGATCATCTTCACATATCAACCTCGTCGGACTATTTGAGGACGCAAACCTCTGTGTAATTCACGCCAAGTGTGTGACTGAGGCTATGATGGTGGAGGATGGATTTGAGTGGTTTTGTGGGAGGAAGAAGAAAGGTGGGAGAGGGAAGCTTTATTTCTGCAACTATGGCCGTTCTGAGATAAAGAATAGTAGGGTTTTCTTCAACCCCAATTTTGTGAATTTGGAAGATGGGTCCGGACCACCCTGACCCGGTCCGGCCCATCATTTTTTTTAATTATTTTTGTTTTCTGATCTTTATTTGTTTTACAACTTGGACTTATTGTTTCATTTCTTTAGGCCCACTTCGATTTGCTTCATACTTCACCTCATTATTTTGTTTAGACACTTTTTAAATTAGCTTAGTTTTAATTTATTTTAATTAGTTTCCATTTTTTAATTTAAACTCATATAAATAATTAGTTATCATGCATGTTTTTTTGTTATTATTAGATAGTTTTTCTTAATTAGTTAATTTCAAAATTAATTTGGTAATCATTAGTGAACTTTTTATATTCGTTTTAGTTTAGTTTAATAATTTCTGTCAATTCGTTTGGTTACAAATCTTTTCTTTTCACATTTGGTTTTATCTTCCCTTTTAAATTAGAATCCTCATTGTTATTTATAATTTTTCCTTTTTGATTAATGTTAAATGTATGCTGGTTGATATTGTGCCAATTATTCTCCAATTAATTTCATGATTTATTTTTTCGCTGATTGCATCAATTCCAAGGAGAATATTTTAACTTTCTTGACTTCATGTCATCAAATATCTAATACGATCAAGCGAACACCCTCATTCATTTTTTTCCTATTTACTATTTTTTCCAAAATTAAGTCGATTTTCCTAAAAGATTCAAATTTCAAACTCACACCTTTTAAGTCAAAACTTCGACACTAGGTCGTCGTATCTTCAAAAATATCGTCCATACCCATCTTTAACCAAACAAACCATTTTAATCAAACAAACAATTTTAACCAAAAAACAGATATTTCAAAAGGTTCCTGCGAAGTATCGCAGATGCATTGGGTGCTAATACCTTCCCATTGTATAACCAACCCCCGAATTCTCGATCTCTTTTAAAAACGCATTGTATTTTCATTACTTTTAAGTATTATTTTACATTGCATACTTTAGGGTTTTATTTCGCTCTTTCCCCTTTTCCCTTGGGAATAATAAAGCGCGGTGGCGACTCTTGCTTTTGCGAGTCAAGTCAATTAATAGCTTGATCTCCGATTTTCACCGCTACAGTACCATTGTCCGTAATAATCCTCTCAGGTACACCGTATCGACAGATCAGGTTGTGTCGAACGAACCGTGCCACGACGTTCTTGGTTACGGTAGCGTAGGAAGCTGCCTCAACCCACTTTATAAAGTAATCGATCGCCACCAGGATGAAGCGATGCCCATTGGATGCCGTAGGTTTGATCTAGCCGATCATATCAATGCCCCACATTGCAAAAGGCCAAGGTGCAGTCAAGACATTCAGAGGGACTGGAGGAACGTGCACTTTATCAGCATAGATCTGGCACTTATGACATGTCCGAGAATGTTGGTAACAGTCGGCTTCCATTGTGGACCAGAAATATCCAGCCCGAAGGATTTTCTTTGCCATGGTGTGTCCACTAGAATGCGTTCCGAAGGTACCTTCATGTAGTTCTTCCATGATCCTTTCTGCTTCAGTCTTATCCACACAACGCAGTAAAGTTGAATCATGGTTTCGCTTGTAGAGAATGTCGTTGCTGAGGAAGAACTTTGCAGCGAACCTTCTTAGAAATTTCTTGTCATTGACAGATGCACCCTCGGGGTATTCTTGAGCTTCCAGGTACCTCTTCACCTCATGATACCAAGGTTTTTCAGTTACCACCTCAGCCTCAATATCACAGCAATAGGCAGGTTCGTCCAATTTCTAAATAATGATTCGGGGAGCCTCGTTATCCCATTTGACTTTGAACATGGAAGACATCATAGCTAGCGCGTCCGCCAACTGATTCTCCTCTCTTGGGAAGTGTTCAAAAGTTATCTCCGTGAAATGGGGGATTAATGTCAACACACATTCTTTGTAAGGAATAAGGTTTGGGTGTTTCGTATCCCACTCGC
The DNA here is from genome assembly GCA_948472305.1 of Vicia faba. Taxonomy (NCBI): domain Eukaryota; kingdom Viridiplantae; phylum Streptophyta; class Magnoliopsida; order Fabales; family Fabaceae; genus Vicia; species Vicia faba. The sequence goes on from OX451736.1 coordinate 1,551,623,793, forward strand.
CTTTGATCTGATTGATCACGAGAATGGAATCTCCGAAGACACTCAGAAACTTGATCCTTAAGTCAATTGCAGCTTGCAGACCCATGATGCATGCCTCATACTCCTCCATATTGTTGGTACAGTTGAAGCATAGCCGGGCAGTAAGTGGAGTATGAGTGCCTTTTGGGGATATGATCACAGCGCCGATACCGTTACCCAAAGCGTTTGAGGCTCCGTCAAAGTGCGTAGACCATCGGGATCCTTCCTCAGGTCCTTCATCCGGTCCAGGGACTTCACAATCAGTCTCTACCATGATGTTCTTGTCAGGAAATTCAAAGTTCATTAACTGGTAATCGTCCACTGCCTGGTGTGCCAAATGGTCTACCAATACACTTCCCTTGATTGCTTTCTGAGTCGTGTACTGGATGTCATATTCCGTTAAGATCATCTTCCATCTTGCTATTCTTCCGGACAAGGCGGGCTTTTCGAATATGTACTTTATTGGATCCATTTTTGAAATCAACAGAGTGGTGTGAGTCAGCATATACTGTCTCAGCCGGCGAGCAGCCCATACCAAAGCGCAACAAGTTTTCTCGAGCAGTGAGTATCGGGTCTCACAGTGGGTAAACTTTTTGCTAAGGTAATAAATGGCGTGCTCTTTTCGGCCAGACTCGTCATGCTGCCCCAGCACACACCCCATTGAGCTATCAAGTACTGTCAAGTATAGTATTAGAGGTCTCCCTTCAACCGGTGGTATAAGAATGGGTGGTTCTTGGAGATACTCTTTGATTATGTCGAAAGCGGCCTAACATTCATCATTCCAACGTACTACTTGATCTTTCTTCAGTAGCTTGAAGATTGGTTCACAGGTAGCAGTTAGGTGTGAGATGAATCGGGCAATGTAGTTCAGTCGTCCTAGAAAACCTCTGACTTCTTTCTCTGTCTTGGGAACTAGCATCTCTTGTATGGCTTTAACCTTGGCAGGGTCCACTTGAATACCTTTGTCGCTCACGACGAAGCCTAGCAACTTTCCAGATCTTACCCCGAAGGTGCACTTGTTCGGGTTCAACCTCAGCTTGTACAACTTCAACCGGTCAAACAGTTTCTGTAAATGGTCAAGGTGTTCCTCCTCAGTTTGAGACCTTGCAATCATATCATCGACGTATACTTCAATCTCATGATGGATCATGTCATGAAATAAAGCAACCATGGCATGTTGGTAGGTTTCCCCAGCATTTTTCAACCCAAAAGGCATGACCTTGTAGCAGAAGGTCCCCCACTGAGTAACAAAGGTAGTCTTTTCCATATCTTCAGGAGCCATTTTGATCTGATTATAACCTGAAAAACCATCCATGAAGGAGAACACCTTGTGCTGAGCAGTATTGTCAACCAGAACGTCGATGTGAGGCAGGGGAAAGTCATCCTTGGGGCTCACCCTGTTCAGATCCCTGTAGTCAACACACATTCGGACCTTACCATATTTATTCGGCACCGGAACCACATTGGAAACCCACTGAGGGTAAGAAGTCACTTCTAGAAACCCAGCATCAAATTGTTTCATAACCTCAGCCTTGATTTTCTCGGACATCTTTGGATGCATACGGCGGACTTTCTGTTTAACCGGAGGGCAGTCTTCCTTGGTAGGCAGGTGATGAACCACAATGTCGGTGTCCAACCCAGGCATGTCTTCGTATGACCAGGCAAAGATTTCCACATAATCATGCAGCATCTGAATCAACCGTTGTTTCACACTGAGCTCTAGATTGGCACCAATCTTGACTTCCTTTCTGTCTGTCTCAGTACCCAGATTTACCGTTTCCACTGGCTCTTCATGTGGCTGAATGGCCCTCTCTTTCTGGAGTAGCAGTCTTGCAAGCTCACCAGGCACTTCGCAATCGTCTTCACCTTCGTCTTCGGCTAAGTTGATCGGATTTTCGAAGTCATAACTGGCAGTAGCAGAGTCGTTACCAGTGAGATCCAGAGTGGATTGAAACCTGTATAGGTGAGTGTGTGTAAATATAGCTGTTTTGCAATATATAAAGAAAGAAAGGGAGCACAAGATTTGAAATGCGAAAAACGTCCAATGCTTTTATTCATGATATATGAAAATGACAAATAATAAGCCCTCACAAATGAAGCCACGGTGCCCCGGGTAAGACACCGAGCCATGAAGTTTCAAATTATTGTTCGTTACAAATTTAAAACAAAGGAGTTCATTACTGAGTAACAAAAGTAACAGGTATGAAATCTTTGGCAGTCCAATTGTTCAGTCCACCGTCGGTTGTTGGGTAAATCCAGCTGTCAAATTCAGATTCCTCCGCATCGCCTTCAATAGCATTCACTCCCGGGTTGGTGATGAATACGGGAGGTCTTCCAATCTTTGCTTTACGTACAACCCTCTGAGCCTCTACAGTGAAACCCAACCCAAACTTGTCAGTCTTCAGAGTGAAATCAGGAAGTCTGGCCCAGTTTGCACATTCACCCTTCTCAATCACAGCCCGGGCATCCTTTAAGGAAGCCATCTTCAAAGGAGAGTCTTCTTCGGTCATAGTCTCTGCTGACACCAATGTTGGAGGCACCTCTTCAAAGTGTTGAAAGGGGGTCTCAATGAACTCCCCGTCCATCTCTATATACCGGAATGAGTTAAGATGGCTAACCATATATTCTTCCTCCCCCTGCACTATAACGATTTTCCCTCTGACCGGGTACTTGAGTTTCTGATGTAGAGTAGAGGTCACAGCTCCAGCCTTGTGGATCCAAGGACGACCCAGTAAACAAGAATAGGATGGCCGGATGTCCATCATAGAGAATGTTGAGTCGAAGACTTGAGAACCAACCCGGATTGGAATGTCCACTTCCCCATGTACCATCCTCTTCGACCCGTCAAAGGCCCGGACAATAATGTTACTAGGCTTCAACTCCAAACCCTCACAATCCAACCTGTCTAAGGCCTTCTTGGGCAATACATTCAGTGAAGAACCGGTGTCTACCAACACATGGGAAAGAGTAGTGCCCCTGCATTCAATGGAGACATGCAGGGCATCGTTGTGGTTCTTCCCCTTGGCAGTCAGATCAGCGTCAGAGAAACCCAGACCATTATCAGCGGTTAAATTGGCCACACAATCAGTAAATTGATCAGCCGACGTCACTTGTGGCACATGGGCCGTCTTCAGGAAGGAGATCAAAGCCTTGGCATGGGCCTCTGAACATAACAGTAGTGATAGCATAAAGATCTTAGAGGGGGTGTGCCCCAGCTGTTCAACGACGTTGAAATCACTCTTCTTGATAATCTTAAGGATTTCTTCCATCTCTTGCTGGGAGGCTTCAACATTAACAGTCTTTGGTGCCTCCATCTGGGCAGGCACATCAGCAATCCCTTTGCCCCGGGTGTCAGACGACTCGGTTGCAGGGGTGGAAACTTGATCAGGAGGGGAAACAGGCACACTGGCAGGTGTGATAACAAGAGGCCTCTGAATAGCAGGAGGTGAAATGTTAGGTGAGAAGAGCCTGCCACTGCGAGTGACTTTAGCAGGACCGATGATGTTACTGATGCTGGTACTAGTATTGAACTCTTGTTTTACTCCGAGCATATAAACATCTGCCCCATAGTGCCACGGGACAGCCTTGTCAGACTTATAGGGGAGGGGCCCCGGAACAGTAATGATAATAGGTTCAACCGACATGATTTTGACAGGCTTCCTAGGGGGAGCCTTGGTAGGATTGTTGAAAATGGTGACAACGGACACTTCTTCAGTAGGAATAACAGGAACGGAAATCTTCTTGAACAAAATATCTTTGCTATCCATCAGGTTTTGGACGCCTGACTTCAGCAACGGACAACCAGCAGGTGAAACAGCACATATAAGGCAACCTTTGCTATAACCCGGAAATAAACCGGCTAGCAACAGGTTCCTCTTGACGGTCAACAATGCAGTAACAATCTCATCCACAAAGACTACATATAGGTCTTCCTCAACAACATTCACTCCATGCTGGGGCATGGGAGCAGTCACAACATTGGGCCTTTCGGGCGCCTCAAACTGTATTTCCTTAGCATCGATAAGGTCCTGAATCTTATTCTTCAGGGCCCAACAATCATCAGTAGAATGCCCCGGGCTATCAGAGTGATAAGCACAGCGGGCGTTGGGATTGTACTTCGGAGAGGTGGTGTTTACCACCTTCGGAGCTTCTCTGACAGTTACCAAGTTGGTTGATAGCAGTTGCGGAAAGATCTGAGACAAGGTCATATTAAGCCGAGTGTATTCTCTTCTGGGTCTCTCACCCCTTGGTTGGTTAGGTTTCCGAGGAGCGGCAGCAGGCTTTGAAATCACCACCGCATTGACAGTTTGGCGGCGTTTCAGTTTATTTTGTCTTCTGAGACCATACACAGCACTACCTTCCTTCTTGAAAGGCTTCTTTTCAGAACTTGAGGACGCACCTTTCTGTATCTTCCCCGATTTCATACCAGCTTCTATCTTCTCACCAGTCAGAATGAGGTCTGTAAACCCTGCAGAAGAATTGCCAATCAGGTGGTTGAAGAACGGCCCAGACAGGGTTCCCAAGAACATGTCCGCGAGTTCACGATCAGTCAGCGGTGGCTGCACCCTGCCAGCTAGGTCCCTCCACTTCTGTGCGTACTCTTTAAAACCTTCTCCCGATCCTAGCGACATACCCTAGAGTTGGGTACGTGTAGGAGCGAGGTCGGCATTATAGTGATACTGCTTATAAAAAGCAGTAGCCAAGTCCTCCCAGTTTCGAATACTGGCTCCATCCAGCTGATAGAACCACTCGAGTTGAGCACCTGAAAGGCTATCCTAGAAGAAATGGATCCATATGTTCTTTTCTGCAGTATACGGTTGGATCTTCCGCACATAAGATCTGAGATGTAGCTTAGGGCAGGAAGCCCCGTCATACTTTGCAAAAGATGGTGCCTTAAACTTGTGTGGGATCACCACCCCCGAAGATAAACCCAGATCTCCAAAATCCAACCCAGGCACCTGTTGAATTTCCATGGCACTCAGACGATCCTCTAACTGCTTGTACATGTCTTCAGCGGGAGGGTACTGCTCATCATTGAAATCTGTCTCGTTGTCAGAGACCATAGGACTAGGAACCCTTCCCCCTTGGGGACTGCCTTTTCCTACAGAGGAAGCAGCTTGGTCAGCCTCATTTTGCAGTGTATTGCCAAACCTCCGTCCAGTGTTGAATAGTACAGTTCTCTTCTTCTTCTTCTTCACCAACAGAGCCTTCAATTCCTCTTGACCTTGGGCTAAACTCATGATCAACACTTGGAACTGGGCGTTTTGGGCCTGGAGGGCCTTGATGGATTGCTCAGTAGATGATTCAGGATTCATGATGTCTTGCTGAAATAAACAGCAAAGAAGATTAAGCAACCTGTAGGAAAAGGGTACCTGTGATGCACATGATGAATGAAATGTGTATGAATTATGTTTTCAAAGACAATCGGGAATCAACTTTGTAGACAAAAGGAACACACTTTATTAGATTTAAACTTTGGAATTTAAATTGTTCAAGAAAATTGCCCTTAGGCGTTACAAGAATGAAAATACTAAAAAGGAAATAAAGCTGTAAAAGAGATATCCAAGGCCCATCAATGCTCCCATGGTCTCCTCTTCTCAGTACAGATGTAGTCATTCAGGACCCGCTCGTTCTCCAACTACTTTGTCAGCTTCTGGATATTCTGTTCTTGTTCATTGAACTTTTCCCGATAAGAATCCCGTTCTTCCTGTAGTTGCGCCCAAGACCTCTTTAGTGTATCAACATCAGTAGGTATCTGAGGAGAGAGAACAGTTGGAGGCACCCCGTCTCTATCAGGAAAATCAAGAATGATGGGTCTGACAGCTTCGTATGGCATACCTAACTTCTGAGCACGAATACGGACCCATCTGTAGTAGGATTCCATAGGTAGAGAAGTCTTTAGTCTCAACTCATGTGGGTCAGCTTTGTGAATTCTGTCCCAAGCCTTGATGAATCTACGACGCAGCTCGTCACTATCTACCTGAAACTCAAAACTGATGTGAGGCACCAACATCTCATGAGGCCCTGCTCTCCTGGCTCTTCCAAACTGACGGAGAGCTAGACATGGATTATGAGAGATTCCTCCTTGGGTACCAATCAAAGGAACATTAGGATATTCTCCGCAACAATCAATAACAGCTACCTCATCCAAACCTCTGAGAGTCCAAATGATGTTATTATCAGTGAGAGACATTAACCTATGAGCTCAGCCTCTTCCTTCTTTGTTCTTCAGCACAAACTTAGGGAGATGAGAAATAAACCACCTCACTAACAAAGGAGTACAACACCACAGAGTTCCTCGTCTTCGGGCAGTACGAGCATAGAGTTGTTGCAGGATATCACCCAAGAGAGTCAGCACAGGGTTCCTAGACATGAAGATCCTTATGGCATTGACATTGACAAAGTTATCAGGGTTAGGAAACAAAACTAGACCATAGATTAAGAGAGCCAGAATGTCTTCATACGCCCTGAAGTCTAAGTCATTCCAGAAACTGTTAGCTTTACCAATCAGAAACTTGGCCAAGAAGCCCTTAACTCTGCTTCTAGTCACCCAGTTGTCCATTACCTCCTTGTTGGTCAAGGGAAGGGCTGCAGCAATCTCCTCAAGCCTAAGAGTCTTTTCCCAACCAGTGAAGGGAGTCTGATCCAAGATAGGGATACCAAGCAAATCAGAGAATTCTTCCAGGGTAGGGACCAGCTGGATGTCTTGAAAGGTGAAGCAATTATACAAGGGATCATAAAACTGGGTCAAGACACTCATCAATTGTTGGTCCCACTTTGAAGTGACTAAACCGAGAAGAGAACCATACCTCTGGATGAAGGAAGTAGTGTTTGGAATTCTGCCAACCAATTCTTCAAGCAACTCAGGTGGGTGAACAAAATTAAGCCGGATAGTGTTCCTTCGCACAGGCATCATGATGTCCTACAAAACAGAGCAAAGATGAAACCCTCTTGTCTTTGAAATGGGTCAGTCCTTATGCAGGATGCATGCAATGTCTATGATGGTATGATGTCATGATAAAGCACACCACAAGTATTCACAAAGGCAAACATGATAAGGCACACAAGTCACACAAGATATCCCTTAGAGTTTAGGCCAGCATGGAGTTCAGGTACTACCCTCTTTCAGTTTGTTGGTTAAGACCTGTCCTATCAAAAGTAACCGGGTTCTAGAGGATTCCAATATCACTGACTACCCTCAATCGGTCATAACTCCAACATCGCAATCTTTTCTTGCAGCCAGAACCATCGCGAGAGTTTAGCCTCAATGGGTGTAGCATACTGCTACTGTTCTATGGCCAAGTTGGGTCAAATTAGGGTTCTAAGGTCGGTTGGTGCTTAATGACTCCTCAGAGGACCCATATTTTCCTCGTTGCAACACAAGGGATATCGGTACAGACCAAGGTGCCACACCAACGTAGCCACTGCTTCACCCGTGTCGGTCTACGCCAGACAGGTCCCTCACAGCTTATGCTACCTAAAAGGGTATCCCCAGATCCGGGTTAGGATCTATGAAACTCCAAGACAATGCCCACCAATATAAAAGCAAACAAGGCATACAATTGAAAACATAGAATGATCTAATCCTAAGGTACACCTCACTTATAAAGATTGTCCCCCGCAGAGTCGCCAGTTCTGTGATCGGTGGAAATAGAACTGACTGTTTTTAGCTGGATCGCGTATGTCGCGGTAAGCAAGAGTCGCCACCGTCTTTTATGTTCTCCAACATGGAAAGGACAAAAGCACAGCAAAATTCCTTTTTCGAGAATGTTTCTCGGTTCTGGAGGTAGATTTATAGAAAGGGAAGGTGTTAGCACCCTTTCTATCCGTGGTTATCCACGGGCTCTTAGGTACTTGCTCTTACATTTTCAAAATATGTTTTCTTTTCAAATGTGTGTGGGTTTTGAAAAAGTTTCGTTTTTTGAAAGATTTCTAAGTTACTCTTGTATCTGTCCTCAAGAGTGTTTGAAAATTTTGTTTTGAAAACTTTTGAAAGTGTCAGTGTGAAAAGATTGTTTTGTTTGTTTTTAGAGAGCAAGTACCCATGAGTCATTTACCTACCCTAAGGAATTAGGCTGTGTAAGAGTCCTTTAGATAGTGCCATCCCACCATTGAGAGGTAGGTAGCACCACCGTTGGAGGTGTTCAGGTCATTTCGATTGAGGGACATCGTGGTCATCGAAGCAATAGTAGGACACCTTAGAAGTAACCCTAATGTCCTAGATCCTTTTATCCGAGGCAACCGTTTCGAGGCAACTGGATCTTAGACATAAGGGCGACCGCTAAAACACCCTATACTTGACGACCACTTTCGAGGCAACGAGTGAGGCGTACCCTAGGAGTGGCATGTGCATTGTGTGTTATTTTCAGGTTAACATTTATCTTTGATCATGCAATTGTGAGCTACGAGTTGTTTTTAATTATCATACATTCTTCCATGCAATTTAGCAGTTAGGAGTGCGGAAAATAAAATACGGAAAGGTAAAAGCTACGCTATTACAAGGCGCGGGTCTATACATCGCCAAAAAACAAAGACCCGTTTTTGATAAAGTGCGGAAAGTAAAGAAAGCAATAAGCCTAATTACTATTACATTCCGGAAACAGTTACATAATAATCAAATAAGAAAAATAACGTGCGAATAGAAATTAAACTGGACGTCCTTAGGGTTTTGACCCTTTTGAGCAATTATGAGTTTTTTTGTCCTTTGCTTTTAATTAAAATTAAACCTAATTATTAATTATTTAATTATTTAAAGAAAGATATTTTTTTGTGTTTTTTTGTATTTAATGAAAATAAAATAAATTAAAAATCAAAAGAAAACCCTAGTTCTAAGTTTATTTTAATTATTAATAAAATGTTAAAGTTGACCTAATTTAAACTAATTAATTAATTTACATTTGTATGTACAAAAAATAATAATAACTAATAATAATGATAATAAGAAAATGATTAAAAATGTAAAAACCTAATTCTATATAATTTTTATTTATTGAGAAAGATTAAAATTAAAACCTAAATTAAGCTAAGTTAATTATTAGTATTTATTTACAAAAAATAAGTTATTGATGAAATTAATAAATAATTAAAATATATTTACAAATTTGATTTCTGATATTATTAGGAAAAATTAATTTGTTGGTGAATTAATAATAAGAATTAAAACAATTAAAAGAATTAAAAGAAAGGGAAATAAAAAATACAAATGCAAACCAGGGAGGGTTTGTTGGCCCATATGGAAGTGAAATTGAGAAATTCTGGCCCATTAAGCACAAAGCCTTTGTTGACCTTCCTGGTTGCCTGCACGTGCATTGACTGAGGAATATGGTATTCCTCCTCTCCTGGCCTTTGGATGGCTGATGGGAACACATGGCATGCTGGAATCATGAGGCCTATGGTGGAACATTGGACGCGTATTGCACTGGATTGTATTAGAAAAAATATTAACAATGATATGGGGGACCTGGGAATCGAACCCAGGTCCCAGTACTCCTTGCCTTAGTGCCCTTGCCAACTGAACCATGGTGCACGTTTGTAATATGAATGGATAATAAATATTATATAAAAAACAAACGTTATGATAATAAAACAAAATAACACGCGCCGTATTCAAACCCTCCAACCACGTTGAGCCACGCAATCACCTTCTTCGTTTCACCTGTAAAATATCAAACAGATAGCGGGGGTTTTAAACCCCCACTAACTACAACGACAGAAAATAGCGATTAGAGTTAGGGATAACATAAATTGAGCGCGAGGGTTGGGTTGAATTCGTCTGGCCTTGACGAATTCAACCATTCTTGTCTCAAGGTCCAATTTTTCCTTATGTGCAAAGCCCTAAATTTCAAGCTTATAAACCCTAGATATCTCCAATGGTGGATTTCGATTCAGAACGCTATAACCAAATTAGTTTATACCAATAGCTTCAGAATGTCCCTATTAACATAAATCAACCAAGAAAATGGATTAAAAACGCATGAATTATGATATGTAATTTTGGAAATATATTCAAACCGTGGGACTTGTATTCTTTGGTTCTGATGGTGTTGGGGCTTGTTCTTGATGGCAACAAGTTCCTGGAGACTCAGGCAAGGTGTGTGAATCAAAAGGAGACCTTGAATTCGCCCGGAAGACTGATTTCAGTTTCACACTTTTCTTGAATTTTTTAGAATTTGATTATGGTGTTCTTGCAGCAATTTCACGTGTATGATTTCAGGGTTTGCTTCAGTACATATAGCACAATAGAATTAGGGTAAATCTTGGCCCAACAATCCATGGCATTATGGTTTGAATGTGTGATTGCCAATCAAATCTTTTCCAATCTTTTTCTTTGATAAAACCTTGCCAATCATGGATATTTTGAGGTCTTTGAGGTGCACACGAATTGCCAGCTTGCCCTGATCAGATTTGCTTCACAAAAGATCTAAAAACCATATCTTTTGAATTTTCCTACAATTAAAATCAATTAAATGAATTAATATTAATAAAAATTCAATTAATTAGTTAAAAATGAGAAAATAAATCAAATTAATCTTAATGGGTCGTGCATAAGCCTTGGGTAAAGATTCAAGAAGGAATTTGAGGCCCATTAGCAAAAATGAAGTGTTTTAGGCAAAGTTGACTTTTGAAAGTTCCCAAAAATTTCCCAACTTCTCCAATGCATATCTTGCTCAATTTCGAAGCTATGAACATGTTCTTGGATATTTTGGAAAGGTCTTGAAGTCCTCTAACCAATTCCTTTGGTCCCATGTCATTTTAACTTACCAATCTCAAGTTATGTTCTTTGACTTAAAGTGCCTTTTTGTTGACTTTTGAAAATGACCTATAATGTTGAAATTTATAACTTTTTGTGAGAGCATTTCTTGGACTTGGAGTGTGAAGATGAGTTGTAGGAAATGTCATCCCCTTCAAAATGAGCATTGGATGGGATTTTTCTGATGAACCATGAAAAAGTTATGCCTTGGTCAAGACACAGTTGACTTTTCTACTGTCCAAAAATAGAAACTTTTTGCATCTTGAGACTTTTTGAGCCATGCTTGTGGAATCATGATCAAGATTTGATAAAATGATGATTGTGGCTTCAAAATAAGATGTTGACCAATTTTTTTGACTTTTGACTGTCAAATGACCATTTTACCCTTGCAGTTGACTGTGAAGCAATTAGGGCTTTTGACTGTGCAATTTGGTGCTGTGAGTCTTGAAACTTGACATATGGATGCTTGACAATGTATATAGGCATATGGGACTTGATTGGACCCTTGGAAACCTCAACTTCCTTGTAAGAACCAAAACCCTAATTTTGACTGTGTTATGAGGGTGTTTGAACTGTGCAATCCTTAATCCATTTGAAGCTTGATCTTGCCAAATCTTGAAGAATATGGGAGGGCAAATGTTGGGGTACAACAGTAGGAATTGTGAAAGATTCCTTCACTATCTGTTGAGGTAGTAATCGTCCAATATTCCTTCATTATCTGTTGAGGTAGCAATCATCAAAGATTCCTTCCTTATCTGTTGAGGTAGGAATCATCAAAGATTACTTCACTATCTGTCGAGGTAGCGATCGTCAAATATTGCTTCACTATCTGTTGAGGTAGCAATCGTCAAAGATTGCTTCACTATCTATTGAGGTAGCAATCATCCAAGATTCCTTCATTATATGTTGAGGTAGCAATCGTCAAAGTTTCCTTCACTATCTGTTGAGGTAGCAACCGTTAAAGATTCCTTCACTGTCTGTTGAGGAAGTAATCGTCAAAGATTCCTTCACTATCTGTCGAGGTAGAAATCGTCAAAGCTTCCTTCATTATCTATTGAGGTAGAAATCGTCAAAGATTCCTTCATTGTAACCTTCTAGAGACAGCCCAACACGGACTCATCCTGAAACAGTCCTACGCAGTCTCTTCCTAATACATTTTTAGTCAAGAGATAACTCTTCAATAGAGCCTTGGACAATTGAAGTTCCTAGACTCTATTCCCCACAAAGTTTTCCTCAAACAAGAAAACATCAGAAATTAACCACCCCCAGTGGACTCCTCAGACAGCAGGAACATGAACCACCAAAGGGATCATGTGTGAAATCACAATCTACTTTGGATAACATCTTTAGGCCCATCTCCGATGACTCTCGGTCAACTTATCCAAATGGCATCTGTAAGCGCATTCCTGACATCATCAACAATCAATGTTACTTCATGTGAGTGCAAATTTCTGGGCACTCTAGTGTTCAATCATCTTCCATCTTCAGATCACGAAAGGCGGGCAAGCCAATCTACATCTCCAGGTTTAAGAAGATTGAACAGGGGCAACTGTTGTACCCCAAAATATTCCCTCTCATGTTTTCCAAGATCTTCCCCTACATGGTTAGTCACAAACCTTTGCCTAAAGAAAAGGAAAATTTGTGAGTGATGTTTTTAAGTTTCCTTCGATTGGCCTGTTAACAAGACGCTTCGATTGTAACCTCCAAAGTGTCTTTCGATTGGCATCTACATAGTGCCCTTCAATTGGCATGAAGAAAGATCCTTCAATTGTCCTGTTAACCAGGCCTTTCGGTTGGCATTTTAACCAGTACCTTTCTATTGGCATTGTGACAGTGTCCTTCAATTGGATTTTATTATGTATCCTTTGATTGGTATCTGGATAAAGGTCCTTCGATTGACATGGAAAAGGGTCTTTCGAATGGCATTTCAGTACAAAACTTCAAGAGAACCATCAAGGCCCAGGGTTGGTCGAAGGGATTCTAATAAGGAAAATTCTGAATAGATTCGAATTGGACTTTGAAGTTTGCAAAGAAAGCCATTCGAAGAAGGTAATGATGACTCATTCAAAGAACATGTAAAGTTCCATTTGAAGAAGCATTCAAAAGGTCCACTTGAAGGAGGCCATTAGAGTCATTTGAAGGAGGCCATCAGAGCCATTCGAATCAACTGAATCAGACCCTATCGAAGGAAATGAATCAGGGCCACTCGAAGAAATCCATCAAGGCCATTTGAAGGAGGCCATCAACCCATTTGAAGGAGAGCATTCAAAGGCCAGTTACATATCATTTAAATTCAAAAAAAGGGACAAGATCATATTTTTTTGGCCAATGTTACAAATTCCCATTCATGGCTTTCAAACACAATCAAGGTTGTTTATACCTTTGCCTTCTTGTCTCCTCTACCCCCTATATATAAAGAAATCACAAGTGTTGCACAAAGGAGGAGGAGGACGAAAAACATTGGGGTAACATTGCCCACAAAATCCATCAAAGGTTGTCAAACTTTCATAAGTAATCCAAGTCAAAGAAATCCTTCAACCAAAGGTATCCACGCCCAGGAGCCCCAGATCGAAGGTGCTCACATCCAGCAAGTGCCCAAATCGAAGATTCAATCTGCCGGTAAGAAAGGGTAAAATTTCCAAATTTATATTTGCATAACACATCCATACTTGTTGTTACCTTCAATTTGTCATCCTAGACAGGATCAAAGGGCCATGGTTCGGCACCCAAGTCATGTTCTTCATTTGCTAACATTTGCTGTAGATTTATCCTGAAAAGATCCAGCGCGCCCATGATCGAAGGACTTGGGTTTCGATACCCAGGTCCTGCATTTTATTTCGCTAACGTACTTTGGCAGGTATAACATCCCAGGTCGAAGGAGACACCTTCTCTGGATCGAAAGAGCCATAGCCTCCTGAATCGAAGAAGGCAACTCCCTTCAGGATCGAAAGAGACATCTCCTCCCTGTATCGAAAGACGTTCCCTTTCCCCAGGATCAAAGGGAAATCCCCTTCCTTGGATCGAAGGCTATTCACGCCCACTCCCTAGCCCAATCGAAACAGCCATAGCCTCCTGAATCGAAGAAGCCATACCTCTTCCCCTTTGGTTCGAAATCCCCCCTTCTTCCCCCCAATCGAAGGATGCCTCATTGTACTCCTATTCTGCTTTTGTTTCTCTTCTTTTTTTAGTGGACTATTTATCTTTTTAATTAACATTAAAATAAAAATCACAAAAATATTAGGCTAGTTGTTTTTCCAACTAAATTGATTTTGTAAATAAATAAATAAATTATTTAAACATTTTTTCTTAAAATTAAAATTAAATAGACTTAGGCCTTGTTTCTTTTATACCAAAAACAACAAAAAAAAGACTTCTTTTCTTTGTGATTTTTAGACGTATTTTCTATTTTCACACGCGTTTATTTAATTACATATTTTACTATTATGGTATCTATTTACTGGATGTAATAGATAAATTAGGATATTTACTGCTTTATTCCCCATTATCCTTGTATAATGTAAGTCCCCTCCCCGAAGCATTGTAATCGTGTATGACCTCTATTTTCTGCATTTTCTTTTTACTACTTTTCATATTAACTGCTAGTAACTAGACATGTATGACAAAGACTGAAATCAACGCTAGCAAACTTAATAAAAAGACAAAAATAACTGAAACAGAACACAATTGCACACAAGCACCTCTAAGGTAGCCCACTTTGGTTTCCTTTAAAAAATAGTCATGAGGCAGGAATGCTTTAGCAAAGACCCTTAAAATCAAAAGATCATAGTCCTTCGATGATCATACAATTGCCTTCTCGGTAAATGATCTAGTCCCTAAAACAGAATTGCTAAAGCATCTACGTAATTGCCTTCGTAATTGTAACGTCCCTTCGATTGTCCCTCAACATCCAACGATAAGGCTACCTACTCACTAATAGTAGGATAGCATTGTCTAAAGGAAAAGAGGAAAAGAACGACCCTTTTCGAGTACAAAAAGTAGATAGCTGTTAGAAGTTTGCTCAAAAACACTTTTTTCACTTACACATAAATACTACTTTTCAAAAACAAATTTCAAAACATTTGCTTTGTTAACACTCTTGAGGACCGTTACAAGAGTTAAACACAAAGCAAATCTCCGCACTAAGGCTTTTCAAAACATTTTCAAATACACAAAGCAAAAAAGCATCTTGAAAAATGAGCAAACCTCTAAGAGCCCGTGGAAAACCATGGATGGAAAGGGTGCTAACACCTTACTTTTCCATAATCTACCCCCCTTACTAAGAAAATCTCGAAAATGTCTTTTTTCTATTCTTTTCACCCTTTCCTTTGTTGGATAAAAGAAAAGACAGTGGCGGCTCTTGCTTACTGCATATTTGCGAACAAAAAATGCAAAACTAGTATATAACAGCCGGTTATGCCACCGTATCACACATATGCTATGATGTATGAATGTGAAATGTTGTTGAAGTGTATTTATAAACCCGTGCAGCATCTTTGTCTCGTAAAATAAATTCCTGATTATTGTTGGGGATGAAGAGTATGTGTATCTTCAATCTTGTCTAGAATGCTCCCGCTGGGGATTCCTGATTACTTCTTTGAGGGAACTCAGCAGATGATGTATTAATTTCTGTTTAGGGAGTAGAGTTTAGGAACCTTGGTCATTCGTTGCTCTACTGGGGAATTTATTTCTTATATACCTGGTATGGGGATAAAATAGATGGTTAAACTTCTTACTCGTTTGGGGAGAATTAATTCTTATATACCCTGACTTGGGATAAAAGAGATGAATAATCTTCCAACTTATCCGGGGAGGATAAAGTTAACTGGTATCTGGTCGGATTCTAGGTTTTGCAGCAACTTTTTGGGGATAGTGATCACTTCACATGGGAAGTGGAATTTTGTAAGTGATTTGTAGTAGTTTGAGGAATAGACTTGAGCTGGGGAATTTGTAGTTGGTTGGGGAAATAAACCCTGTTGGGGAAATAAACCATGTTGTCAAAGAAGTGCTCTATTGAGGAAACAAACTCTCCTGGGGAAAGTGAATTTGCTAGAGAGAAGAACTCTGTAGTGGTTTTACAATTTTTAGATTCAGTTGGGGAAGAGAATTTCCATGTAGTGTACTGATTGGAACTCCGTAGGGAAATTGTGGGGAATGTATCCTTTGTTGGGGATGAATTTGTGAAGATTATTCTGTGGGGATAATCTCATAGGAGTAGCTGCGTGGGGATTTATGAACAGCTTGAAGATCATCCCAACTCCTAGAATCTTAGGTAAATGCTCGTTCATGTTGTTATGCACATATTTTTTAATAGTTAATTATGTTCATATGCATATGTTCAGTCAAATTTAGTCATTGGAAATTTCTGCAAACAAAATAGAAAAAATAAAAAGTTTGAACTTTAAGGCGTATTTGTATTGATAATTTGCCTATAAGTAGGCGATTTTGTACAAAGAGACATAAATCCTAGTAAGAGGAAGTCGTCGGGAAACGAAAAGAGTACAAAGTGAAAACAAAATGTATAACCATGTGGAAGTGATCTCATTGGGTTCCAAACTCTGCTATTGTCCCTATGTCTTCGAACATATCATCCCTTGCCATCAAAAGAAGTTGATTGAACCATTTGAACTTTCGACCTTGGTAATAAAGCTTGCATGTAAGTGATCCAATGAGACATAGTCGTACTCTTTAATCCCTAATTTTTTCCTGGACCACCCTTTCAGGTTTTCAGTCCACGAGGATACCCTTGTTTGCTTAAGCCACCTTTTCAGGTTTTTGACTTGCCAAGTGTATAATCTTTTGTTTATATCCCTAACGACTCATTTTTATGCTAGTATTCTCTGACTATGTCCGCGTTCACAGGGTGTGGGAAATCCTTGTCGTCTATAGTGGTTAGCATCATAGCACCGCCGGAGAATACTTTCTTGATAACAAATGGCCTTTCATAGGTGGGAGTCCATTTGCCCCTGGAATTTCCTTATGGTAGAATGATGCGCTTTATTACCAAGTTACCAACCTGGTATACCCGATGCTTGATCTTCTTGTTTAATGCATTGATCATACGTTTTTGATACATATGACCATGACAAACAGCCTCCAGCCTCTTTTCGTCAATCAAATTCAACTGATCCAACCTAGTCTGAATCCACTCGTCTTTGTCTAAGTCTTCTTCTTTCAAAATCCTTAGAGAAGGGATTTGAACTTCAACAGGTAGGACAACTTCCATACCATAGACCAGAGAGAATGGGGTTTCCCTAGTTGATGTTCGCGCCGAAGTACAATTGCCATGAATAGAAAATGTTAACGTCTCATGCAAGTATTTATAGGTTACCACTATCTTTTGCACAATCTTCTTTATATTCTTGTTGGTGGCTTCCATTGTGCCATTCATCTTAGGTATGTATGTGGAAGAATTGTGATGCTTGATCTTGAACTGCGCGCATAGTTCAGTGATCATGGCGTTGTTGAGATTGGTACCATTGTCAGTCATGATTCTCTCAGGGGTGCCATATCGACAGATCAGGTTATGCTTGATGAATCGAGCCACCACATTCTTGGTATATGAGGTAAATGAAGCCACTTCAACCCATTTTGTAATGTAGTCAATGGCGACGAGAATGAAACGATGTCCATTAGAGGCATTAGACTTGATTTCTCCAATAATATCAATGCCCCACATTGCGAATGGCCAATGAGTAGTCATGACATTCAAATGTATTGGAGGCACATGAATCTTTTCAGCATAAATTTGGCACTTATGGAAAGTCCTCGAGTGGTGATGAGAGTCGGTTTCCATGGTCGATCAATAATAACCATCTCTCAGAATCTTCTTGGCCATGGTAAGTCTGCTAGAGTGAGTACCAAAGATACCTCTGTGCATATCCTCCATAATTTTCTCTTCTTCTTTCTTGTCCACACAACGAAGCAGAGTTGAAATGGTTGCGCCTGTATAGAATTCTGTTACTCAAGAAGAACTTGGCTGAGAATCTTCACAGGAATTTCTTGTCGTTCATTGTTGTCCCATCAGGGTATTCCTGAGCTTCAAGATACCTTTTTTGCTTCGTGAAATCAAGGCTTCTCCTCTACCCAATCAATGTCAATCTCATAGTAATGCACTTGTTCATCAAATCTTTTGATAGTAATTCGGGGAGCTTATTTGTCCCAGCTGACCTTAGACATAGATGACATAGTGGTAAAGGCATCTGCCAACTTATTTTCTTCCCTTGGGATATGTTCAAAGGTAATCTCTTTAAAGTATGGGATCAAGGTTAGCACAAGTTCTTTGTAAGGGATAAGATTTAGATGTTTTGTATCCCACTCTCCTTTAACTTGACTGATCACCAAGGCTGAGTCTCCATACACACTTAAGAATTTGATTCTTAGGTCAATAGCAGCCTTAAGGCCCAAGATGCATACTTCGTATTCGGCTATATTGTTTGTGCAGTCAAAGCAAAATCTGGCAGTGAAAGGCGTATGGAAACCTTGGGGATAAATGATTACAACACCAATTCTGTTACCAAGTGCATTGGAAGCTCCATAAAAAACCATAGTCCATCGAGATCCTTGCTTAGGTCCTTCATATGGTCCAGGTTCTTCACCATCTTCTATTAGCATGATATTCTCATCTAGGAATTCGAAGTTCATAGACTGGTAGTTATCTACAGCTTGATGCGCCAAATGATCTGCCAATACACTTCCTTTGATTGCTTTTTATGTAGTGTACTGAATGTCATATTCAGTTAAGATTATTTTCCATCGGGCTATTCTTCCGGAGAGAGCTGGCTTCTCAAAGATGTACTTGATGAGATCCATCTTAGAAATCAATAGAGTAGTGTGATTGGTGGGAATGAGAACTGACTGTTTTGGAATGCTGGTTCGCGTTTGCGTTTGTTTTTGCAAAATGTCACGGTAAGCAAGAGTCACCACCGTCTTTTATTTTATCCAACAAGGAAAGGACAAAAGCACAGAAAAATTCCTTTTCGAGATATTTCTCGGGTTCGGGAGGTAGATTATAGAAAGGGAAGGTGTTAGCACCCTTTCTATCTGTGGTTATCCACGGGCTCTTAGGTACTTGCTCACTATGTTTTCAAAAAGTTTGCTTTTCTTTGTGTTTGTGGATTTGAAAGGAGTTTTTGTTTTTAAAGGGGTGTAAGTGCGAAAAGTTTTGTTTTTTGTTTTCAAAAGAGCAAGTACTTAAGAACATCTACCTACTCAAAAAGGAACTAAACTGTGCAAATGTCCTTTAGACAATGCTATCCCACTATTGAGGAGTAGGTAGCATCGTCGTTGGAGTTTTCGGGTCAATTCGGTTTAAGGGACGTGTGGTTACTAAAGCAACGTTAGGACGCCTTAGCAGTAACCCTAATGTCTTAGATCATTTTATCCGAGGCAACCGTTTCGAGGCAACTTATGATCTTTGGACAAAAGGACGACCTCTAACACATCCTATACTCAATGACCACGTTCGAGGCAACCAAGTGAGGCGTACCCTAAGAGTGGCATGTGCGAGTGTATTGTTTTTCAGTTATATTATCTTTGTATATTTAGGTGTTCTACCATTTGTTTTTAGATCTTGTCATGCAATCCTAGTTAGCATATATCTAAACAGTTAATATATGTACAGGAATTTAAAGTGCGGGAATTGTAAATCCTACGCTATTACAAGGCTTCGGGGAGGGGGATTATTTACATGTCCAAAATTGGGGGAAAAAAGCAGTAAAGTGTAAAAGTCTTAGTTAAGCTATTACAAACCAGTAGGCAATTACAATAAAATAAACGCGCGCGAATCTGAAAATAACTTCTAAAAATCCTAAGAATAAAACCTTTTTGTTGTTTTATTTTATTTTGGGAAAATGATCTAAATCTACTTAATTTTAGTTTTGAGAAAATGTTAAGATAATTAAAAGATTAATTAACAAAGTTAATTTAATAGAAAAAACTAGCCTAATGTTTTTGTGGTTTTTCTTTAATTGATTTTATGTTGATTAAAAAAAGAAATAAAATAGTCAAAACAAAGCTGAAATCGAAAGAACAGGCAGTAAATCAAAAAAAGGTATAATTCTGGAGGCCTGGATCGAAAGAGGTGTGGGCTGTCTTTCGATCCAGTGAAGAGGCTTGATCGAAGGTGCATGAGGGGCTGCACTTTGGGGGTGTTCGATCTGGATATGTCATCCTTCGATCTGGGAACCCTGGATCCAGTTCGAAGCTAAGCTGCTAAGCTTCGAAGCTCTGAACAAGATTCTGAGAAGATATTTCCTGCAAAATGAGACAAATGTTAAAGATCCAGGGGGGATTTTACCCCCCTGATTCGAATCTCCTCCCAATTCGAATCCTTCCTCAATTTGAATCGGCTGAATCTGGGTCTGGGTTTGTTTTATCCTGAGATTCGAAGGAGAAACTTAGATCGTGTCCAAGCAATGGCACGATCTCTTCTTTGCGCTTTAGCTTACATGCAACATAATCAGTAATAACAAGAATACATATGCAATGTGTATTTAAATATCATGGAGGTGCAATTTTGGTTTTGCAATCCCTTACCAATTAAAGATGTATGATATGTGGCTCTGGGTGTGGAGATGTTCGCTGAATGGCTGCTTTGGCTTGGATTACTTATGAAACTGCTGATAACCTTTGGTGGGTTTGTGGGCAGCGTATCTCCAAATCCTCCATGTTTCTTTTCTGTCTTTGTTCGTTTTTTCGTTTTTGTTCCCCCTTGGCGTTGTATGCTGGCCCTTGTATTTATAGGAGTATCATGGTCTAATAACGGCAAGAGACAACCAATTAAACAGGCCTTTAAAGCCATGAGACAAGAATCAGACATATTAAAAGATTTCCTTTTTTGAAATATTCATGTCTCTTTGGAATCTTGAATGAACCTGGACACCTTTGATTTTCGAATGCCTCCAGGCCATGCTCTTCGATTGGTCTTGAGTTGCCTCCTTCGAATGGACTTCTTATGTGCCCTTCGAATGGGCCTTCTGAATGCTTCTTCAAATGGACCTTTTGAATGTTCTTCGAATGACCCTTTGAATGCTTCTCTTTGATAGCTTCAAAGTCCCAAATCGAATTACTCCAACTTCAATTGCATAGCCCCTTCGATTGAGCCTCCCTCTGCTTCGATTGCTTGATTCGAAAAGGATCACCCTGGTCGAATCAGCTCTTGTAGGGTTGGGAGCAAACAAGGCAAGAATCTGGCCTTTAATTCAAATAATTGAGTCCACAATCATCATTTAATTATTTCTATATTTGCAAGGGACACATGCCATTGTGAACTTTGGGTGAACCTGGACAGGTTAGGATATGTGTTTTTGCTTAGTCATGCCAGCCTACTTCATTCCTTTGAATCTGCCTTCTTTGCCAGCTTCAAAACCCAATTCGAATCTATTTAAAACATTCTCTATTAGACAATTTCGACCAGCCCTTAGCCTTGTGATGAGTCTAAGTTCTGATTCGAAGTGTCCAGAACTTCCTTCATCAGAGCATCTTAGATTAAGAGAAACTCTGCACTGAAATGCCATTCGAAGGTCATTTCGTTCTGATGTTCTGATTGAGGTAAAGTATGAAGTTCCAGTCGAAGGACCCTCTGAAGTACTAGTCGAAGCATTGTGAAATTGACTTGATCGAAGGGGTCCAACGCTCAATCGAAGACTTGCACACCAAAGCTTGATCGAAGGGTTCCAAACACCTAATCGAAGCTTACTAATCAAAGCCTGATCGAACAATGCCAAATGCCCAATCGAATACTGGTGAGTCAAGCCTGTATCGAAGGAGTTTGGATACCCAATCGAAGACTTTTCCCAGATGCCAATCGAAAGACACTTTGTTCATCTCCAAAAAACTTTATTTTCGTTAGGCAAGTGTTTGTGACCAACTATGCAAAGTGAAGACCTTTGAAAACATGAGAGGTCAAATTTTGGGGTACAACAGTTGCCCCTGTTCAATTTTCTTAAACCTGAGGATATATATTGGCTTTCGAGCCTTTCGTGATCCGAAGGTGGAAGATAATTGAACACTAGAGTGCCCAGAAATTTGTACTCGCATGGTGTAGTATCAGCATTGTGACGTCGGGAATGGGCTTATAGATGCCATTTGGATATTGTTGGTAGGAGGATGGGCTTATAGATGCTATCTGCAGGAGTGTCGATCGCATAAGAGATTCCTTAGCGAGAACTTGCATACCTGTTGTTGTAGAAGATTCCGCTGGGGAAGTCTAACTTTGTTGAGATTTAGGAACCTTCATGTACTTCAACTGAGAGAATGCTTCAACTGAGTTTTAAGAACCTCTTCATAATTCAATTGGGGGGAAACATCTTCATCAAGATCTAGCAACTATCTCGTGCCCACCGGGAGTATACTGCTGAGGTTATAGAACTTGTCCACACTATGACGGAGGAGAACATCAAGATCTAGGAACTGACTCGTGCTCACCGAGAGTATACCGTTGAGGTTATAGTACTCGTCCACACTATCACGTAGGGAAACATCTTCATCAAGATCTAGGAACTGTCTCGTGCCCACCGGGAGTATACCGCTGAGGTTATAGAACTTGTCCACACTATGACGGAGGAGAACATCAAGATCTAGGAACTGACTCGTGCTCACCGGGAGTATACCGTTGAGGTTATAGTACTCGTCCACACTATGACGTAGGGAAACATCTTCATCAAGATCTAGCAACTGTCTCGTGCCCACCGGGAGTATACCGCTGAAGTTATAGAACTTGTCCACACTATGACAGAGAAGAACATCAAGATCTAGGAACTGACTCGTGCTCACCGGGAGTATACCATTGAGGTTATAGTACTCGTCCACACTATGACGTAGGGAAACATTTTCATCAAGATCTAGGAACTGTCTCGTGTCCACCGGGAGTATACCGCTGAGGTTATAGAACTTGTCCACACTATGACGGAGGAGAACATCAAGATCTAGGAACTGACTCGTGCTCACCGGGAGTATACCGTTGAGGTTATAGTACTTGTCCATACTATGATGTAGGGAAACATCTTCATCAAGATCTAGGAACTGTCTCGTACCAACCGGGAGTATACCGTTGAGGTTATAGAAATTGTCCACACTATGACGGAGGAGAACATCAAGATCTAGGAACTGACTCGTGCTCAACGGGAGTATACCATTGAGGTTATAGTACTCGCCCACACTATGACATAGGGAAACATCTTCATCAAGATCTAGGAACTGTCTCGTGCCCACCGGGAGTATACCACTGAGGTTATAGAACTTGTCCACACTATGACGGAGGAGAACATCAAGATCTAGGAACTGACTCGTGCTCAATGGATTATACCGTTGAGGTTATAGTACTCGTCCACACTATAACATAGGGAAACATCTTCATCAAGATCTAGGAACTGTCTCGTGCCCACCGGGAGTATACCGCTGAGGTTATAGAACTTGTCCACACTATGACGGAGGAGAACATCAAGATCTAGGAACTGACTCGTGCTCAACGGGAGTATACCATTTAGGTTATAGTACTCGTCCATAGTATGACATATGGAAACATCTTCATCAAGATCTAGGAACTGTCTCGTGCCCACCAGAAGTATACCACTGAGGTTATAGAACTTGTCCACACTATGACGGAGGAGAACATCAAGATCTAGGAACTGACTCGTGCTCAATGAAGTATACCGTTGAGGTTATAGTACTCGTCGACATTATGACGTAAGGAAACATCTTTATCAAGATCTAGGAACAGTCTCATGCCCACCGGGAGTATACCACTGAGGTTATAGAACTTGTCCACACTATGACGAAGGAGAACATCAAGATCTAGGAACTGACTCGTGCTCAATGGAGTATACCGTTGAAGTTATAGTACTCGTCCACACTATGACATAGGGAAACATCTTCATCAAGATCTAGGAACTGTCTGGTGTCCACCGGGAGTATACCGTTGAGGTTATAGAACTTGTCCACACTATGACGGAAGAGAACATCAAGATCTAGGAACTGACTCGTGCTCAATGGAGTATACCGTTGAGGTTATAGTACTCGTCCACACTATGACGTAGGGAAACATCTTCATCAAGATATAGGAACTTTGTCGTGCCCACCGGGAGTATACCGTTGAGGTTATAGTACTCTTCCACACTATGACGTAGGGAAACATCTTCATCAAGATCTAGGAACTGACTCGTGCCCACCGGGAGTATAGCGCTGAGGTTATAGAACTTGTCCACACTATGACGGAGGAGAACATCAAGATCTAGGAACTGACTCGTGCTCAATGGAGTATACTGTTGAGGTTATAGTACTCGTCCATACTATGACGTAGGAAAACATCTTCATCAAGATCTAGGAACTGTCTCGTGCCCACCGGGAGTATACCGCTGAGGTTATAGAACTTGTCCACACTATGACGGAGGAGAACATCAAGATCTAGGAACTGACTCGTGCTCAATGTAGTATACCATTGAGGTTATAGTACTCGTCCATACTATGACATAGGGAAACATCTTCATCAAGATCTAGAAACTGTCTCGTGCCCACCGGGAGTATACCGCTGAGGTTATAGAACTTATCCACACTATGAAGGAGGAGAACATCAAGATCTAGGAACTGACTCGTGCTCAATGGACTACAAGGTTGAGGTTATAGTACTCTTCCACACTATGACATAGGGAAACATCTTCATCAAGATCTAGGAACTGTCTCGTGCCCACCGGGAGTATACCGATGAGGTTATAGAACTTGTCCACATTATGACGGAGGAGAACATCAAGATCTAGGAACTGACTCGTGCTCAATGGAGTATACCGTTGAGGTTATAGTACTCGTCCACACTATGACATAGGGAAACATCTTCATCAAGATCTAGGAACTGACTCGTGCCCACCGGGAGTATACCGCTGAGGTTATAGAACTTGTCCACACTATGACGGAGGAGAACATCAAAATCTAGGAACTGACTCGTGCTCAATGGAGTATACCGTGAGGTTATAGTACTCGTCCAAACTATGACGTAGGGAAACATCTTCATCAAGATCTAGGAACTGTCTCGTGCCCACCGGAAGTATACCGCTGAGGTTATTGAACTTGTCCATACTATGACGGAGGAGAACATCAAGATCTAGGAACTGACTCGTACTCAATGGAGTATACCATTGAGGTTATAATACTCGTCCACACTATGACGTAGGGAAACATCTTCATCAAGATCTAGGAACTGTCTCGTGCCCACCGGGAGTATACCGCTGAGGTTATAGAACTTGCCCACACTATGACGGAGGAAAACATCAAGATCTAGGAACTGACTCATGCTCAATGGAGTATACCGTTGAGGTTATAGTACTCGTCCACACTATGACGTAGGGAAACATCTTCATCAAGATCTAGCAACTGTCTCGTGCCCACCGGGAGTATACTGCTGAGGTTATAGAACTTGTCCACACTATGACGGAGGAGAACATCAAGATCTAGGAACTGACTCGTGCTCACCGAGAGTATACCGTTGAGGTTATAGTACTCGTCCACACTATCACGTAGGGAAACATCTTCATCAAGATCTAGGAACTGTCTCGTGCCCACCGGGAGTATACCGCTGAGGTTATAGAACTTGTCCACACTATGACGGAGGAGAACATCAAGATCTAGGAACTGACTCGTGCTCACCGGGAGTATACCGTTGAGGTTATAGTACTCGTCCACACTATGACGTAGGGAAACATCTTCATCAAGATCTAGCAACTGTCTCGTGCCCACCGGGAGTATACCGCTGAAGTTATAGAACTTGTCCACACTATGACAGAGAAGAACATCAAGATCTAGGAACTGACTCGTGCTCACCGGGAGTATACCATTGAGGTTATAGTACTCGTCCACACTATGACGTAGGGAAACATTTTCATCAAGATCTAGGAACTGTCTCGTGTCCACCGGGAGTATACCGCTGAGGTTATAGAACTTGTCCACACTATGACGGAGGAGAACATCAAGATCTAGGAACTGACTCGTGCTCACCGGGAGTATACCGTTGAGGTTATAGTACTTGTCCATACTATGATGTAGGGAAACATCTTCATCAAGATCTAGGAACTGTCTCGTACCAACCGGGAGTATACCGTTGAGGTTATAGAAATTGTCCACACTATGACGGAGGAGAACATCAAGATCTAGGAACTGACTCGTGCTCAACGGGAGTATACCATTGAGGTTATAGTACTCGCCCACACTATGACATAGGGAAACATCTTCATCAAGATCTAGGAACTGTCTCGTGCCCACCGGGAGTATACCACTGAGGTTATAGAACTTGTCCACACTATGACGGAGGAGAACATCAAGATCTAGGAACTGACTTGTGCTCAATGGATTATACCGTTGAGGTTATAGTACTCGTCCACACTATAACATAGGGAAACATCTTCATCAAGATCTAGGAACTGTCTCGTGCCCACCGGGAGTATACCGCTGAGGTTATAGAACTTGTCCACACTATGACGGAGGAGAACATCAAGATCTAGGAACTGACTCGTGCTCAACGGGAGTATACCATTTAGGTTATAGTACTCGTCCATAGTATGACATATGGAAACATCTTCATCAAGATCTAGGAACTGTCTCGTGCCCACCAGAAGTATACCACTGAGGTTATAGAACTTGTCCACACTATGACGGAGGAGAACATCAAGATCTAGGAACTGACTCGTGCTCAATGAAGTATATCGTTGAGGTTATAGTACTCGTCGACATTATGACGTAGGGAAACATCTTTATCAAGATCTAGGAACAGTCTCATGCCCACCGGGAGTATACCACTGAGGTTATAGAACTTGTCCACACTATGACGAAGGAGAACATCAAGATCTAGGAACTGACTCGTGCTCAATGGAGTATACCGTTGAAGTTATAGTACTCGTCCACACTATGACATAGGGAAACGTCTTCATCAAGATCTAGGAACTGTCTGGTGTCCACCGGGAGTATACCGTTGAGGTTATAGAACTTGTCCACACTATGACGGAAGAGAACATCAAGATCTAGGAACTGACTCGTGCTCAATGGAGTATACCGTTGAGGTTATAGTACTCGTCCACACTATGACGTAGGGAAACATCTTCATCAAGATATAGGAACTTTGTCGTGCCCACCGGGAGTATACCGTTGAGGTTATAGTACTCTTCCACACTATGACGTAGGGAAACATCTTCATCAAGATCTAGGAACTGACTCGTGCCCACCGGGAGTATAGCGCTGAGGTTATAGAACTTGTCCACACTATGACGGAGGAGAACATCAAGATCTAGGAACTGGCTCGTGCTCAATGGAGTATACTGTTGAGGTTATAGTACTCGTCCATACTATGACGTAGGAAAACATCTTCATCAAGATCTAGGAACTGTCTCGTGCCCACCGGGAGTATACCGCTGAGGTTATAGAACTTGTCCACACTATGACGGAGGAGAACATCAAGATCTAGGAACTGACTCGTGCTCAATGTAGTATACCATTGAGGTTATAGTACTCGTCCATACTATGACATAGGGAAACATCTTCATCAAGATCTAGAAACTGTCTCGTGCCCACCGGGAGTATACCGCTGAGGTTATTGAACTTGTCCATACTATGACGGAGGAGAATATCAAGATCTAGGAACTGACTCGTACTCAATGGAGTATACCATTGAGGTTATAATACTCATCCACACTATGACGTAGGGAAACATCTTCATCAAGATCTAGGAACTGTCTCGTGCCCACCGGGAGTATACCGCTGAGGTTATAGAACTTGCCCACACTATAACGGAGGAAAACATCAAGATCTAGGAACTGACTCATGCTTAATGGAGTATACCGTTAAGGTTATAGTACTCGTCCACACTATGACGTAGGGAAACATCTTCATCAATATCTAGGAACTGTCTCGTGCCCACCGGGAGTATACCGCTGAGGTTATAGAACTTGTCCACACTATGACGGAGGAGAACATCAAGATCTAGGAAATGACTCATCCTCAATGGAGTATACCATTGAGGTTATAGTACTCGTCCACACTATGACGTAGGGAAACATCTTCATCAAGATCTAGGAACTGTCTCGTGCCCACCGGGAGTATACCGGTTAGGTTATAGTACTCGTCCATACTATAACATAGAGAAACATCTTCATCAAGATCTAGGAACTGTCTCGTGCCCACCGGGAGTATACCACTGAGGTTATAGAACTTGTCCACACTATGACGGAGGAGAACATCAAGATCTAGGAATTGACTCGTGCTCAATGGAGTATACCGTTGAGGTTATAGTACTCGTCCACATTATGAAATAGGGAAACATCTTTATCAAGATCTAGGAACTGTCTCTTGCCCACCGGGAGTATACCGCAGAGGTTATAGAACTTGTCCACACTATGACAGAGGAGAACATCAAGATCTAGGAACTGACTCGTGCTTAATGGAGTATATCGTTGAGGTTATAGTACTCGTCCACACTATGACGTAGGGAAACGTCTTCATCAAGATCTAGGAACTGTCTGGTGTCCACTGGGAGTATACCGTTGAGGTTATAGAACTTGTCCACACTATGACGGAAGAGAACATCAAGATCTAGGAACTGACTCGTGCTCAATGGAGTATACCGTTGAGGTTATAGTACTCGTCCACACTATGACGTAGGGAAATATCTTCATCAAGATCTAGAAACTTTCTCGTGCCCACCGGGAGTATACTGTTGAGGTTATAATACTCTTCCACACTATGACGTAGGGAAACATCTTCATCAAGATCTAGGAACTGACTCGTGCCCACCGGGAGTATACCGCTGAGGTTATAGAACTTGTCCACACTATGACGGAGGAGAACATCAAAATCTAGGAACTGACTCGTGCTCAATGGAGTATACCGTTGAGGTTATAGTACTCGTCCACACTATGACGTAGGGAAACATCTTCATCAAGATCTAGGAACTGTCTCGTGCCCACCGGGAGTATACCGCTGAGGTTATAGAACTTGTCCACACTATGACGGAGGAGAACATCAAGATTTAGGAACTGACTCGTGCTCAATGTAGTATACCATTGAGGTTATAGTACTCGTCCACACTATGACGTAGGGAAACATCTTCATCAAGATCTAGAAACTGTCTCGTGCCCACCGGGAGTATACCGCTGAGGTTATAGAACTTGTCCACACTATGACGGAGGAGAACATCAAGATCTATGAACTGACTCGTGCTCAATGGACTATACCGTTGAAGTTATAGTACTCGTCCACACTATGACATAGGGAAACATCTTCATCAAGATCTAGGAACTGTCTCGTGCCCACCGGGAGTATACCGATGAGGTTATAGAACTTGTCCACATTATGACGGAGGAGAACATCAAGATCTAGGAACTGACTCGTGCTCAATGGAGTATACCGTGAGGGTATAGTACTCGTCCACACTATGACGTAGGGAAACATCTTCATCAAGATCTAGGAACTGTCTCGTGCCCACCGGGAGTATACCGCTGAGGTTATTGAACTTGTCCACACTATGACAGAGGAGAACATCAAGATCTAGCAACTGACTCGTGCTCAATGGAGTATACCATTGAGGTTATAGTACTCGTCCACACTATGACGTAGGGAAACATCTTCATCAAGATCTAGGAACTGTCTCGTGCCCACCGGGAGTATACCGCTAAGGTTATAAAACTTGCCCACACTATGACGCAGGAAAACATCAAGATCTAGGAACTGACTCGTGCTCAATGGAGTATACCGTTGAGGTTATAGTACTCGTCCACAATATGACGTAGGGAAACATCTTCATCAAGATCAGGGAACTGTCTCGTGCCCACCGGGAGTATACCTCTGAGGTTATAGAACTTGTCCACACTATGACGGAGGAGAACATCAAGATCTAGGAAATGACTCGTCCTCAATGGAGTATACCATTGAGGTTATAGTACTCGTCCACACTATGACGTAGGGAAACATCTTCATCAAGATCTAGGAACTGTCTCGTGCCCACCGGGAGTATACCGCTGAGGTTATAGAACTTGTCCACACTATGACGGAGGAGAACATTAAGATCTAGGAACTGACTCGTGCTTAATGGAGTATACCGTTGAGGTTATAGTACTCATCCACACTATGACGTAGGGAAACGTCTTCATCAAGATCTAGGAACAGTCTGGTGTCCACCGGGAGTATACCGTTGAGGTTATAGAACTTGTCCACACTATGACGGAAGAGAACATCAAGATCTAGGAACTGACTCGTGCTCAATGGAGTATACCGTTGAGGTTATAGTACTCGTCCACACTATGACGTAGGGAAATATCTTCATCAAGATCTAGGAACTTTCTCGTGCCCACCGGGAGTATACCGTTGAGGTTATAATACTCTTCCACACTATGACGTAGGGAAACATCTTCATCAAGATCTAGGAACTGACTCGTGCCCACCGGGAGTATACCGCTGAGGTTATAGAACTTGTCCACACTATGACGGAGGAGAACATCAAAATCTAGGAACTGACTCGTGCTCAATGGAGTATACCGTTGAGGTTATAGTACTCGTCCACACTATGACGTAGGGAAACATCTTCATCAAGATCTAGGAACTGTCTCGTGCCCACCGGGAGTATACCGCTGAGGTTATAGAACTTGTCCACACTATGACGGAGGAGAACATCAAGATTTAGGAACTGACTCGTGCTCAATGTAGTATACCATTGAGGTTATAGTACTCGTCCACACTATGACGTAGGGAAACATCTTCATCAAGATCTAGAAACTGTCTCGTGCCCACCGGGAGTATACCGCTGAGGTTATAGAACTTGTCCACACTATGACGGAGGAGAACATCAAGATCTAGGAACTGACTCGTGCTCAATGGACTATACCGTTGAAGTTATAGTACTCGTCCACACTATGACATAGGGAAACATCTTCATCAAGATCTAGGAACTGTCTCGTGCCCACCGGGAGTATACCGATGAGGTTATAGAACTTGTCCACATTATGACGGAGGAGAACATCAAGATCTAGGAACTGACTCGTGCTCAATGGAGTATACCGTGAGGGTATAGCACTCGTCCACACTATGACGTAGGGAAACATCTTCATCAAGATCTAGGAACTGTCTCGTGCCCACCGGGAGTATACCGCTGAGGTTATTGAACTTGTCCACACTATGACAGAGGAGAACATCAAGATCTAGCAACTGACTCGTGCTCAATGGAGTATACCATTGAGGTTATAGTACTCGTCCACACTATGACGTAGGGAAACATCTTCATCAAGATCTAGGAACTGTCTCGTGCCCACCGGGAGTATACCGCTAAGGTTATAAAACTTGCCCACACTATGATGCAGGAAAATATCAAGATCTAGGAACTGACTCGTGCTCAATGGAGTATACCGTTGAGGTTATAGTACTCGTCCACAATATGACGTAGGGAAACATCTTCATCAAGATCAGGGAACTGTCTCGTGCCCACCGAGAGTATACCGCTGAGGTTATAGAACTTGTCCACACTATGACGGAGGAGAACATCAAGATCTAGGAAATGACTCGTCCTCAATGGAGTATACCATTGAGGTTATAGTACTCGTCCACACTATGACGTAGGGAAACATCTTCATCAAGATCTAGGAACTGTCTCGTGCCCACCGGGAGTATACCGCTGAGGTTATAGAACTTGTCCACACTATGACGGAGGAGAACATCAAGATCTAGGAAATGACTCGTCCTCAATGGAGTATACCATTGAGGTTATAGTACTCGTCCACACTATGACGTAGGGAAACATCTTCATCAAGATCTAGGAACTGTCTCGTGCCCACCGGGAGTATACCGCTGAGGTTATAGAACTTGTCCACACTATGACGGAGGAGAACATTAAGATCTAGGAACTGACTCGTGCTTAATGGAGTATACCGTTGAGGTTATAGTACTCATCCACACTATGACGTAGGGAAACGTCTTCATCAAGATCTAGGAACTGTCTGGTGTCCACCGGGAGTATACCGTTGAGGTTATAGAACTTGTCCACACTATGACGGAAGAGAACATCAAGATCTAGGAACTGACTCGTGCTCAATGGAGTATACCGTTGAGGTTATAGTACTCGTCCACACTATGACGTAGGGAAATATCTTCATCAAGATCTAGGAACTTTCTCGTGCCCACCGGGAGTATACCGTTGAGGTTATAATACTCTTCCACACTATGACGTAGGGAAACATCTTCATCAAGATCTAGGAACTGACTCGTGCCCACCGGGAGTATACCGCTGAGGTTATAGAACTTGTCCACACTATGACGGAGGAGAACATCAAAATCTAGGAACTGACTCGTGCTCAATGGAGTATACCGTTGAGGTTATAGTACTCGTCCACACTATGACGTAGGGAAACATCTTCATCAAGATCTAGGAACTGTCTCGTGCCCACCGGGAGTATACCGCTGAGGTTATAGAACTTGTCCACACTATGACGGAGGAGAACATCAAGATTTAGGAACTGACTCGTGCTCAATGTAGTATACCATTGAGGTTATAGTACTCGTCCACACTATGACGTAGGGAAACATCTTCATCAAGATCTAGAAATTGTCTCGTGCCCACCGGGAGTATACCGCTGAGGTTATAGAACTTGTCCACACTATGACGGAGGAGAACATCAAGATCTAGGAACTGACTCGTGCTCAATGGACTATACCGTTGAAGTTATAGTACTCGTCCACACTATGACATAGGGAAACATCTTCATCAAAATCTAGGAACTGTCTCGTGCCCACCGGGAGTATACCGATGAGGTTATAGAACTTGTCCACATTATGACGGAGGAGAACATCAAGATCTAGGAACTGACTCGTGCTCAATGGAGTATACCGTGAGGGTATAGCACTCGTCCACACTATGACGTAGGGAAACATCTTCATCAAGATCTAGGAACTGTCTCGTGCCCACCGGGAGTATACCGCTGAGGTTATTGAACTTGTCCACACTATGACAGAGGAGAACATCAAGATCTAGCAACTGACTCGTGCTCAATGGAGTATACCATTGAGGTTATAGTACTCGTCCACACTATGACGTAGGGAAACATCTTCATCAAGATCTAGGAACTGTCTCGTGCCCACCGGGAGTATACCGCTAAGGTTATAAAACTTGCCCACACTATGACGCAGGAAAACATCAAGATCTAGGAACTGACTCGTGCTCAATGGAGTATACCGTTGAGGTTATAGTACTCGTCCACAATATGACGTAGGGAAACATCTTCATCAAGATCAGGGAACTGTCTCGTGCCCACCGGGAGTATACCGCTGAGGTTATAGAACTTGTCCACACTATGACGGAGGAGAACATCAAGATCTAGGAAATGACTCGTCCTCAATGGAGTATACCATTGAGGTTATAGTACTCGTCCACACTATGACGTAGGGAAACATCTTCATCAAGATCTAGGAACTGTCTCGTGCCCACCGGGAGTATACCGCTGAGGTTATAGAACTTGTCCACACTATGACGGAGGAGAACATTAAGATCTAGGAACTGACTCGTGCTCAACGGGAGTATACCGTTGAGGTTATAGTACTCGTCCACACTATGAAGTAGGGAAACATCTTCATCAAGATCTAGGAATTGTCTCGTGCCCACCAGGAGTATACGGCTAAGGTTATAGAACTTGTCCACACTATGACGGAGGAGAACATCAAGATCTAGGAACTGACTCGTGCTCAATGGAGTATACCGTTGAGGTTATAGTACTCATCCACACTATGACGTAGGGAAACATCTTCATCAAGATCTAAGAACTGTCTCGTATCCACCGGGAGTATACCGCTGAGGTTATAGATCTTGCCCACACTATGACGGAGGAAAACATCAAGATCTAGGAACTGACTCGTGCTCAATGGAGTATACCATTGAGGTTATAGTACTCATCCATACTATGACTTAGAGAAACATCTTTATCAAGATCTAGGAACTGACTCGTGCCCATCGGGAGTATACCGCTGAGGTTATAGAACTTGTCCACACTATGACAGAGGAGAACATCAAAATCTAGGAACTGACTCGTGCTCAATGGAGTATACCGTTGAGGTCATAGTACTCGTCCACACTATGACATAGGGAAACATCTTCATCAAGATCTAGGAACTGTCTCGTGCCCACCGGGAGTATACCGCTGAGGTTATAGAACTTGTCCACACTATGACGGAGGAGAACATCAAGATCTAGGAAATGACTCGTCCTCAATGGAGTATACCATTGAGGTTATAGTACTCGTCCACACTATGACGTAGGGAAACATCTTCATCAAGATCTAGGAACTATCTCGTGCCCACCGGGAGTATACCGCTGAGGTTATAGAACTTGTCCACACTATGACGAAGGAGAACATCAAGATCTAGGAACTGACTCGTGCTCAACGGGAGTATACCGTTGAGGTTATAGTACTCGTCCACACTATGACATAGGGAAACATCTTCATCAAGATCTAGGAACTGTCTCGTGCCCACCAGGAATATACCGCTAAGGTTATAGAACTTGTCCACACTATGACAGAGGAGAACATCAAGATCTAGGAACTGACTCGTGCTCAATGGAGTATACCGTTGAGGTTATAGTACTCATCCACAATATGACGTAGGGAAACATCTTCATCAAGATCTAAGAACTGTCTCGTGCCCACCGGGAGTATACCGTTGAGGTTATAGATCTTGCCCACACTATGACGGAGGAAAACATCAAGATCTACGAACTGACTCCTGCTCAATGGAGTATACCGTTGAGGTTATAGTACTCATCCACACTATGACATAGGGAAACATCTTTATCAAGATCTAGGAACTGACTCGTGCCCACCGGGAGTATACCGCTGAGTTTATAGAACTTGTCCACACTATGACAGAGGAGAACATCAAAATCTAGGAACTGACTCGTGCTCAATGGAGTATACCGTTGAGGTTATAGTACTCGTCCACACTATGACGTAGGGAAACATCTTCATCAAGATCTAGGAACTGTCTCGTGCCCACCGGGAGTATACCGCTGAGGTTATAGAACTTGTCCACACTATGACGGAGGAGAACATCAAGATCTAGGAAATGACTCGTCCTCAATGGAGTATACCATTGAGGTTATAGTACTCGTCCACACTATGACGTAGGGAAACATCTTCATCAAGATCTAGGAACTGTCTCGTGCCCACCGGGAGTATACCGCTGAGGTTATAGGACTTGTCCACACTATGACGGAGGAGAACATCAAGATCTAGGAACTGACTCGTGCTCAATGGAGTATACCGTTGAGGTTATAGTACTCATCCACACTATGACGTAGGCAAACATCTTCATCAAGATCTAAGAACTGTCTCGTGCCCACCGGGAGTATACCGCTGAGGTTATATAACTTGCCCACACTATGACGGAGGAAAACATCAACATCTAGGAACTGACTCGTGCTCAATGGAGTATACCGTTGAGGTTATAGTACTCATCCACACTATGACTTAGGGAAACATCTTTATAAGGATCTAGGAACTGACTCGTGCCAACCGGGAGTATACCGCTGAGGTTATAGTACTCGTCCATACTATGACATAGGGAAACATCTTCATCAAGATCTAGGAACTGACTCGTGCCCACCGGGAGTATACCGCTGAGGTTATAGAACTTGTCCACACTATGACATAGGGAAACATCTTCATCAAGATCTAGGAACTGTCTCGTGCCCATTGGGAGTATACTGCTGAGGTTATAGAACTTGTCCACACTATGACGGAGGAGAACATTAAGATCTAGGAACTGACTCGTGCTAAATGGGGTATACCGCTGAGGTTATAGTACTCGTCCACACTATGACGTAGGGAAACATCTTCATCAAGATCTAGGAACTGTCTCGTACCCACCGGGAGTATACCGTTGAGGTTATATAACTTGTCCATACTATGACGGAGGAGAACATAAAGAACTAGGAACTGACTTGCGCTCAATGGAGTATACCGTTGAGGTTATAGTACTCGTCCACACTATTACGTAGGGAAACATCTTCATCAAGATCTAGGAATTGTCTCGTGCCCACCGGGAGTATACCATTGAGGTTATAGTACTCGTCCACACTATGACATAGGGAAACATCTTCATCAAGATCTAGGAACTGACTCGTGCCCACCGGGAGTATACCGCTGAGGTTATAGAACTTGTCCACACTATGACGGAGGAGAACATCAAAATCTAGGAACTGGCTCGTCCTCAATGGAGTATACCATTGAGGTTATAGTACTCGTCCACACTATGACGTAGGGAAACATCTTCATCAAGATCTAGGAACTGTCTCGTGCCCATTGGGAGTATACTGCTGAGGTTATAGAACTTGTCCACACTATGACGGAGGAGAACATTAAGATCTAGGAACTGACTCGTGCTAAATGGGGTATACCGCTGAGGTTATAGTACTCGTCCACACTATGACATAGGGAAACATCTTCATCAAGATCTAGGAACTGTCTCGTACCCACCGGGAGTATACCATTGAGGTTATATAACTTGTCCATACTATGACGGAGGAGAACATAAAGAACTAGGAACTGACTTGCGCTCAATGGAGTATACCGTTGAGGTTATAGTACTCGTCCACACTATTACGTAAGGAAATATCTTCATCAAGATCTAGGAATTGTCTCGTGCCCACCGGGAGTATACCATTGAGGTTATAGTACTCGTCCACACTATGACATAGGGAAACATCTTCATCAAGATCTAGGAACTGACTCGTGCCCACCGGGAGTATATCGCTGAGGTTATAGAACTTGTCCACACTATGACGGAGGAGAACATTAAAATCTAGGAACTGGCTCGTCCTCAATGGAGTATACCATTGAGGTTATAGTACTCGTCCACACTATGACGTAGGGAAACATCTTCATCAAGATCTAGGAACTGTCTCGTGCCCACCGGGAGTATACCGCTGAGGTTATAGAACTTGTCCACACTATGACGGAGGAGAACATCAAGATCTAGGAACTGACTCGTGCTCAATGGAGTATACCATTGAGGTTATAGTACTCATCCACACTATGACATAGGGAAACATCTTCATCAAGATCTAGGAACTGTCTCGTGCCCACCGGGAGTATACCGCTGAGGTTATAGAACTTGTCCACACTATGACGGAGTAGAATATCAAGATCTAGGAACCGACTCATGCTCAATGGAGTATACCATTGAGGTTATAGTACTCGTCCACACTATGACATAGGGAAACATCTTCATCAAGATCTAGGAACTGTCTCGTGCCCACCGGGAGTATACTGCTGAGGTTATAGAACTTGTCCACACTATGACGGAGGAGAACATCAAGATCTAGGAACTGACTCGTGCTCAATGGAGTATACCGTTGAGGTTATAGTACTCGTCCACACTATGACATAGGGAAATATCTTCATCAAGATCTAGGAACTGTCTCGTGCCCACCGGGAGTATACCGTTGAGGTTATAGTACTCGTCCACACTATGACATAGGGAAACATCTTCATCAAGATCTAGGAACTGACTCGTGCCCACCGGGAGTATACCGTTGAGGTTATAGAACTTGTCCACACTATGACGGAGGAGAACATCAAAATCTAGGAACTGGCTCGTGCTCAATGGAGTATACCATTGAGGTTATAGTACTCGTCCACACTATGACGTAGGGAAACATCTTCATCAAGATCTAGGAATTGTCTCGTGCCCACCGGGAGTATACCGCTGAGGTTATAGAACTTGTCCACAATATGACGGAGTAGAACATCAAGATCTAGGAACTGACTCGTGCTCAATGGAGTATACCATTGAGGTTATAGTACTCATCCACACTATGACATAGGGAAACATCTTCATCAAGATCTAGGAACTGTCTCGTGCCCACCAGAAGTATACCGCTGAGGTTATAGAACTTGTACACACTATGACGGAGGAGAACATCAAGATCTAGGAACCGACTCATGCTCAATGGAGTATACCATTGAGGTTATAGTACTCGTCCACACTATGACGTAGGGAAACATCTTCATCAAGATCTAGGAACTGTCTCGTGCCCACCGGAAGTATACCGCTGAGGTTATAGAACTTGTACACACTATGACGGAGGAGAACATCAAGATCTAGGAACCGAATCATGCTCAATGGAGTATACCATTGAGGTTATAGTACTCGTCCACACTATGACGTAGGGAAACATCTTCATCAAGATCTAGGAACTTTCTCGTGCCCACCGGGAGTATACCACTGAGGTTATAGAACTTGTCCACACTATGACGAAGGAGAACTTCAAGATCTAGGAACTGACTCGTGCTCAATGGAGTATACCGTTGAGGTTATAGTACTTGTCCACACTATGACGTAGGGAAACATCTTTATCAAGATCTAGGAACTGTCTCATTCCCACCGGGAGTATTACGCTGAGGTTATAGAACTTGTCCACACTATGACGAAGGAGAACATCAAGATCTAGGAACTGACTCATGCTCAATGGAGTATACCGTTGAGGTTATAGTACTTGTCCATACTATGACATAGGGAAACATATTCATCATGATCTAGGAACTGTCTCGTGCTCAATAGAGTATACCGCTTAGGTTATAGAACTTGTCCACACTATGACGGAGGAGAACATCAAGATCTAGGAACTGACTCGTGCTCAATTGAGTATACCGTTGAGGTTATAGTACCCGTCCATACTATGACATATGGAAACATCTTCATCAAGATCTAGGAACTGTCTCGTGCCCACCGGGAGTATACCACTGAGGTTATAGAACTTGTCCACACTATGACGGAGGAGAACATCAAGATCTAGGAACTGACTCGTGCTCAATGGATTATACCGTTGAGGTTATAGTACTCGTCCACACTATGACATGGGGAAACATCTTCATCAAGATCTAGGAACTGTCTCGTGCCCACCGGGAGTATACCGCTGAGGTTATATAACTTGTCCACACTATGACGGAGGAGAACATCAAGATCTAGGAACTGACTCGTGCTCAATGGAGTATACCGTTGAAGTTATAGTACTCTTCCACACTATGACGTTGGGAAACATCTTCATCAAGATCTAGGAAATGTCTCGTGCTCACCGGGAGTATACCGTTGAGGTTATAGAACTCGTCCACACTATGACGGAGGAGAACATCAAGATCTAGGAACTGACTCGTGCTCAATTGAGTATACCGTTGAGGTTATAGTACTCGTCCACACTATGACGTAGGGAAACATCTTCATCAAGATCTAGGAACTGTCTCGTGCCCACCGGGAGTATACCGTTGAGGTTATAGTACTCGTCCACACTATGACGTAGGGAAACATCTTCATCAAGATCTAGGAACTGTCTCGTGCCCACCGGGAGTATACCTCTGAAGTTATAGAACTTGTCCACACTATGACGGAGGAGAACATCAAGTTCTAGGAACTGACTCGTGCTCAATGGAGTATACCGTTGAGGTTATAGTACTTGTCCACACTATGACATATGGAAACATCTTCATCAAGATCTAGGAACTGTCTCGTGCTCAATGGAGTATACCGCTGAGGTTATAGAACTTGTCCACACTATGACGGAGGAGAACATCAAGATCTAGGAACTGACTCGTGCTCAATGGAGTATACCGTTGAGGTTATAGTAATCGTCCATACTATGACGTAGGGAAACATCTTCATCAAGATCTAGGAACTGTCTCATGCCCACCGGGAGTATACCGCTGAGGTTATAGAACTTGTCCACACTATGAAGGAGGAGAACATCAAGATCTAGGAACTGACTCTAGCTCAATGGATTATACCGTTGAGGTTATAGTACTCGTCCACACTATGACATGGGGAAACATCTTCATCAAGATCTAGGAACTGTCTCGTGCCCACCGGGAGTATACCGCTGAGGTTATATAACTTGTCCACACTATGACGGAGGAGAACATCAAGATCTAGGATCTGACTCGTGCTCAACAGGAGTATACCGTTGAGGTTATAGTACTCGTCCATACTATGACATAGGGAAACATCTTCATCAAGATCTAGGAACTGTCTCGTGCCCACCGGGAGTATACCACTAAGGTTATAGAACTCGTCCACACTATGACGTAGGGAAACATCTTCATCAAGATCTAGGAACTGTCTAGTGTCCACCGGGAGTATACCGTTGAGGTTATAGAACTTGTCCACACTATGACGGAAGAGGACATCAAGATCTAGGAATCGACTCGTGCTCAATGGAGTATACCGTTGAGGTTATAGTACTCGTCCACACTATGACATAGGGAAACATCTTCATCAAGATCTAGGAACTTTCTCGTGCCCACCGGGAGTATACCGTTGAGGTTATAGTACTCTTCCATATTATAACGTAGGGAAACATCTTCATCAAGATCTAGGAACTGACTCGTGCCCATCGAGAGTATACCGCTGAGGTTATAGAACTTGTCCACACTATGACGGAGGAGAACATCAAAATCTAGGAACTGACTCGTGCTCAATGGAGTATACCGTTGAGGTTATAGTACTCGTCCACACTATGACGTAGGGAAACATTTTTATCAAGATCTAGGAACTGTCTAGTGCCCACCGGGAGTATACCGCTGAGGTTATAGAACTTGTCCACAATATGACGGAGAAGAACATCAAGATCTAGGAACTGAATCATGCTCAATGTAGTATACCGTATAGGTTATAGTACTCGTCCACACTATGACGTAGGGAAACATCTTCATCAAGATCTAGAAACTGTCTCCTGCCCACCGGGAGTATACCGCTGAGGTTATAGAACTTGTCCACACTATGACGGAGGAGAACATCAAGATCTAGGAACTGACTCGTGCTTAATGGACTATACCGTTGAGGTTATAGTACTCGTCCACACTATGACGTAGGGAAACATCTTCATCAAGATCTAGGAACTGTCTCGTGCCCACCGGGAGTATACCGCTGAGGATATAGAACTTGTCCACATTATGACGGAGGAGAACATCAAGATGTAGGAACTGACTCGTGCTCAATGGAGTATACCGTTGAGGTTATAGTACTCGTCCTCACTATGACGTAGGGAAACATCTTTATCAAGATCTAGGAACTGACTCGTGCCCACCGGGAGTATACCGCCGAGGTTATAGAACTTGTCCACACTATGACGGAGGAGAACATCAAAATCTAGGAACTGACTCGTGCTCAATGGAGTATACCGTGAGGTTATAGTACTCGTCCACACTATGACGTAGGGAAACATCTTCATCAAGATCTAGGAACTGTCTCGTGCCCACCGGGAGTATACCGCTGAGGTTATTGAACTTGTCCACACTATGACGGAGGAGAACATCAATATCTAGGAACTGACTCGTGCTCAATGGAGTATACCGTTGAGGTTATAGTACTCGTCCACACTATGACGTAGGGAAACATCTTCATCAAGATCTAGGAACTGTCTCGTGCCCACCGGGAGTATACCGCTGAGGTTATAGAACTTGTCCACACTATGATGGAGGAGAACATCAAGATCTAGGAAATGACTCGTGCTCAATGGAGTATACCATTGAGGTTATAGTACTCGTCTACACTATGACGTAGGGAAACATCTTTATCAAGATCTAGGAACTGTCTCGTGCCCACCCGGAATATACCGCTGAGGTTATAGAACTTGTCCATACTATGAAGGAGGAGAACATCAAGATCTAGGAACTGACTCGTGCTCAATGGAGTATACCGTTGAGGTTATAGTACTCATCCACACTATGACGTAGGGAAATATCTTCATCAAGATCTAAGAACTAACTCGTGCCCACCGGGAGTATACCGCTAAGGTTATAGAACTTGCCCACACTATGACGGAGGGCAACATCAAGATCTAGGAACTGACTCGTGCTCAATGGAGTATACCGTTGAGGTTATAGTACTCGTCCACACTATGACGTAGGGAAACATCTTCATCAAGATCTAGGAACTGACTCGTGCCCACCGGGAGTATACCGTTGAGGTTATAGAACTTGTCCACACTATGACGGAGGAGAACATCAAAATCTTGGAACTGACTCGTGCTCAATGGAGTATACTGTTGAGGTTATAGTACTCGTCCACACTATGACATAGGGAAACATCTTCATCAAGATCTAGGAACTGTCTCGTGCCCACC
Organism: Vicia faba; assembly: GCA_948472305.1. NCBI lineage: Eukaryota > Viridiplantae > Streptophyta > Magnoliopsida > Fabales > Fabaceae > Vicia > Vicia faba. The sequence continues at coordinate 1,551,665,681 of OX451736.1, forward strand.
GGGAGTATACCGCTGAGCTTATAGAACTTGTCCACACTATGACGGAGGAGAACATCAAGATCTAGGAACTGACTCGTGCTCAACTGAGTATACCGTTGAGGTTATAGTACTTGTCCATACTATGACGTAGGGAAACATCTTCATCAAGATCTAGGAAATGTCTCGTGCTCACCGGGAGTATACCGTTGAGGTTATAGAACTCGTCCACACTATGACGGAGGAGAACATCAAGATCTAGGAACTGACTCGTGCTCAATTGAGTATACCGTTGAGGTTATAATACTCTTCCACACTATGACGTAGGGAAACATCTTCATCAAGATCTAGGAACTGTCTCGTGCCCACCGGGAGTATACCGTTGAGGTTATAGTACTCGTCCACACTATGACGTAGGGAAACATCTTCATCAAGATCTAGGAACTGTCTCGTGCCCACCGGGAGTATACCTCTGAGGTTATAGAACTTGTCCACACTATGACGGAGGAGAACATCAAGATCTAGGAATTGACTCGTGCTCAATGGAGTATACCGTTGAGGTTATAGTACTTGTCCACACTATGACATAGGGAAACATCTTCATCAAGATCTAGGAACTGTCTCGTGCTCAATGGAGTATACCGCTGAGGTTATAGAACTTGTCCACACTATGACGGAGGAGAACATCAAGATCTAGGAACTGACTCGTGCTCAATGGTGTATACCGTTGAGGTTATAGTACTCGTCCATACTATGACGTAGGGAAACATCTTCATCAAGATCTAGTAACTTTCTCATGCCCACCGGGAGTATACCGTTGAGGTTATAGAACTTGTCCACACTATGACGGAGGAGAACATCAAGATCTAGGAACTGACTCGTGCTCAATGGATTATACCGTTGAGGTTATAGTACTCGTCCACACTATGACGTAGGGAAACATCTTCATCAAGATCTAGGAACTGTCTCGTGCCCACCGGGAGTATACCGCTGAGGTTATATAACTTGTCCACACTATGACGGAGGAGAACATCAAGATCTAGGAACTGACTCGTGCTCAACGGGAGTATACCGTTGAGGTTATAGTACTCGTCCATACTATGACATAGGGAAACATCTTAATCAAGATCTAGGAACTGTCTCGTGCCCACCGGGAGTATACCACTGAGGTTATAGAACTCGTCCACACTATGACGTAGGGAAACATCTTCATCAAGATCTAGGAACTGTCTGGTGTCCATCGGGAGTATACCGTTGAGGTTATAGAACTTGTCCACACTATGACGGAAGAGGACATCAAGATCTAGGAATCGACTCGTGCTCAATAGAGTATACCGTTGAGGTTATAGTACTCGTCCACACTATGACATAGGGAAACATCTTCATCAAGATCTAGGAACTTTCTCGTGCCCACCGGGAGTATACCGTTGAGGTTATAGTACTCTTCCACACTATAACGTAGGGAAACATCTTCATCAAGATCTAGGAACTGACTCGTGCCCACCGAGAGTATACCGCTGAGGTTACAGAACTTGTCCACACTATGATGGAGGAGAACATCAAAATCTAGGAACTGACTCGTGCTCAATGGAGTATACCGTTGAGGTTTTAGTACTCGTCCACACTATAACGTAGGGAAACATTTTTATCAAGATCTAGGAACTGTCTCGTGCCCACCGGGAGTATACCGCTGAGGTTATAGAACTTGTCCACACTATGACGGAGGAGAACATCAAGATCTAGGAACTGACTCGTGCTCAATGTAGTATACCTTTGAGGTTATAGTACTCGTCCACACTATGACGTAGGGAAACATCTTCATCAAGATCTAGAAACTGTCTCGTGCCCACCGGTAGTATACCGCTGAGGTTATAGAACTTGTCCATACTATGACGGAGGAGAACATCAAGATCTAGGAACTGACTCGTGCTCAATGGACTATACCGTTGAGGTTATAGTACTCGTCCATACTATGACGTAGGGAAACATCTTCATCAAGATCTAGGAACTGTCTCGTGCCCACCGGGAGTATACCGCTGAGGATATAGAACTTGTCCACATTATGACGGAGGAGAACATCAAGATCTAGGAACTGACTCGTGCTCAATGGAGTATACCGTTGAGGTTATAGTACTCGTCCACACTATGACGTAGGGAAACATCTTCATCAAGATCTAGGAACTGACTCGTGCCCACCGGGAGTATACCGCTGAGGTTATAGAACTTGTCCACACTATGACGGAGGAGAACATCAAAATATAGGAACTGACTCGTGCTCAATGGAGTATACCGTGAGGTTATAGTACTCGTCCACACTATGACGTAGGGAAACATCTTCATCAAGATCTAGGAACTGTCTCGTGCCCACCGGGAGTATACCGTTGAGGTTATTGAACTTGTCCACACTATGACGGAGGAGAACATCAAGATCTAGGAACTGACTCGTGCTCAATGGAGTATACCGTTGAGGTTATAGTACTCGTCCACACTATGACGTAGGGAAACATCTTCATCAAGATCTAGTAACTGTCTCATGCCCACCGGGAGTATACCGCTGAGGTTATAGAACTTGTCCACACTATGATGGAGGAGAACATCAAGATCTAGGAAATGACTCGTGCTCAATGGAGTATACCATTGAGGATATAGTACTCGTCCACACTATGACGTAGGGAAACATCTTTATCAAGATCTAGGAACTGTCTCGTACTCACAGGGAGTATACCGCTGAGGTTATAGAACTTGTCCACACTATGACGGAGGAGAACATCAAGATCTAGGAACTGACTCGTGCTCAATGGGGTATACCGTTGAGGTTATAGTACTCGTCCACACTATGACGTAGGGAAACATCTTCATCAAGATCTAGGAACTGTCTCGTGCCCACTGGGAGTATACCGTTGAGGTTATAGAACTTGTCCACACTATGACGGAGGAGAACATTAAGAACTAGGAACTGACTTGCGCTCAATGGAGTATACCGTTGAGGTTATAGTACTCGTCCACACTATGACGTAGGGAAACATCTTCATCAAGATCTAGGAACTGTCTCATGCCCACCGGGAGTATACCGTTGAGGTTATAATACTCGTCCACACTATGACATAGGGAAACATCTTCATCAAGATCTAGGAACTGACTCGTGCCGACTGGGAGTATACCGTTGAGGTTATAGAACTTGTCCACACTATGACAGAGGAGAACATCAAAATCTAGGAACTGGCTCGTGCTCAATGGAGTATACCATTGAGGTTATAGTACTCGTCCACACTATGACATAGGGAAACATCTTCATCACGATCTAGGAACTGTCTCGTGCCCACCGAGAGTATACCGCTGAGGTTATAGAACTTGTCCACACTATGACGGAGGAGAACATCAAGATCTAGGAACTGACTCGTGCTCAATGGAGTATACCATTGAGGTTATAGTACTCATCCACACTATGACATAGGGAAACATCTTCATCAAGATCTAGGAACTGTCTCGTGCCCACCGGGAGTATACCACTGAGGTTATAGAACTTGTCCACACTATGACGGAGGAGAACATCAAGATCTAGGAACTGACTCATGCTCAATGTAGTATACCATTGAGGTTATAGTACTCGTCCACACTATGACGTAGGGAAACATCTTCATCAAGAACTAGGAACTGTCTCGTGCCCACCGGGAGTATACCGCTGAGGTTATAGAACTTGTCCACACTATGACGGAGGAGAACATCAAGATCTAGGAACAGACTCGTGCTCAATGGAGTATACCATTGAGGTTATAGTACTTGTCCACACTATGATGTAGGGAAACATCTTCATCAAGATCTAGGAACTGTCTCGTGCCCACCGGGAGTATTACGCTGAGGTTATAGAACTTGTCCACACTATGACGGAGGAGAACATCAAGATCTAGGAACTGACTCATGCTCAATGGAGTATACCGTTGAGGTTATAGTACTTGTCCACACTATGACATAGGGAAACATATTCATCAAGATCTAGGAACTGTCTCGTGCTCAATAGAGTATACCGCTGAGGTTATAGAACTTGTCCACACTATGACGGAGGAGAACATCAAGATCTAGGAACTGACTCGTGCTCAATGGAGTATACCATTGAGGTTATAGTACTCATCCACACTATGACATAGGGAAACATCTTCATCAAGATCTAGGAACTGTCTCGTGCCTACCGGGAGTATACCACTGAGGTTATAGAACTTGTCCACACTATGACGGAGGAGAACATCAAGATCTAGGAACTGACTCATGCTCAATGTAGTATACCATTTAGGTTATAGTACTCGTCCACACTATGACGTAGGGAAACATCTTCATCAAGAACTAGGAACTGTCTCGTGCCCACCGGGAGTATACCGCCGAGGTTATAGAACTTGTCCACACTATGACGGAGGAGAACATCAAGATCTAGGAACTGACTCGTGCTCAATGGAGTATACCGTTGAGGTTATAGTACTTGTCCACACTATGATATAGGGAAACATCTTCATCAAGATCTAGGAACTGTCTCGTACCCACTGGGAGTATACCGTTGAGGTTATAGAACTTGTCCACACTATGACGGAGGAGAACATTAAGAACTAGGAACTGACTTGCGCTCAATGGAGTATACCGTTGAGGTTATAGTACTCGTCCACACTATGACGTAGGGAAACATCTTCATCAAGATCTAGGAACTGTCTCATGCCCACCGGGAGTATACCGTTGAGGTTATAGTACTCGTCCACACTATGACATAGGGAAACATCTTCATCAAGATCTAGGAACTGACTCGTGCCGACTGGGAGTATACCGTTGAGGTTATAGAACTTGTCCACACTATGACAGAGGAGAACATCAAAATCTAGGAACTGGCTCGTGCTCAACGGAGTATACCATTGAGGTTATAGTACTCGTCCACACTATGACATAGGGAAACATCTTCATCACGATCTAGGAATTGTCTCGTGCCCACCGAGAGTATACCGCTGAGGTTATAGAACTTGTCCACACTATGACGGAGGAGAACATCAAGATCTAGGAACTGACTCGTGCTCAATGGAGTATACCATTGAGGTTATAGTACTCATCCACACTATGACATAGGGAAACATCTTCATCAAGATCTAGGAACTGTCTCATGCCCACCGGGAGTATACCACTGAGGTTATAGAACTTGTCCACACTATGACGGAGGAGAACATCAAGATCTAGGAACTGACTCATGCTCAATGTAGTATACCATTGAGGTTATAGTACTCGTCCAAACTATGACGTAGGGAAACATCTTCATCAAGAACTAGGAACTGTCTCGTGCCCACCGGGAGTATACCGCTGAGGTTATAGAACTTGTCCACACTATGACGGAGGAGAACATCAAGATCTAGGAACTGACTCGTGCTCAATGGAGTATACCGTTGAGGTTATAGTACTTGTCCACACTATGATGTAGGGAAACATCTTCATCAAGATCTAGGAACTGTCTTGTGCCCACCGGGAGTATTACGCTGAGGTTATAGAACTTGTCCATACTATTACGGAGGAGAACATCAAGATCTAGGAACTGACTCATGCTCAATGGAGTATACCGTTGAGGTTATAGTACTTGTCCACACTATGACATAGGGAAACATATTCATCAAGATCTAGGAACTGTCTCGTGCTCAATAGAGTATACCGCTGAGGTTATGGAACTTGTCCACACTATGAAGGAGGAGAACATCAAGATCTAGGAACTGACTCGTGCTCAATGGAGTATACCATTGAGGTTATAGTACTCATCCACACTATGACGTAGGGAAATATCTTCATCAAGATCTAAGAACTAACTCGTGCCCACCGGGAGTATACCGCTGAGGTTATAGAACTTGCCCACACTATGACGGAGGGCAACATCAAGATCTAGGAACTGACTCGTGCTCAATGGAGTATACCGTTGAGGTTATAGTACTCGTCCACACTATGACGTAGGGAAACATCTTCATCAAGATCTAGGAACTGACTCGTGCCCACCGGGAGTATACCGTTGAGGTTATAGAACTTGTCCACACTATGACGGATGAGAACATCAAAATCTAGGAACTGACTCGTGCTCAATGGAGTATACCGTTGAGGTTATAGTACTCGTCCACACTATGACATAGGGAAACATCTTCATCAAGATCTAGGAACTGTCTCGTGCCCACCGGGAGTATACCGCCGAGGTTATAGAACTTGTCCACACTATGACGGAGGAGAACATCAAGATCTAGGAACTGACTCGTGCTCAATGGGGTATACCGTTGAGGTTATAGTACTCGTCCACACTATGACGTAGGGAAACATCTTCATCAAGATCTAGGAACTGTCTCGTACCCACTGGGAGTATACCGTTGAGGTTATAGAACTTGTCCACACTATGACGGAGGAGAACATTAAGAACTAGGAACTGACTTGCGCTCAATGGAGTATACCGTTGAGGTTATAGTACTCGTCCACACTATGACATAGGGAAACATCTTCATCAAGATCTAGGAACTGTCTCGTGCCCACCGGGAGTATACCGTTGAGGTTATAGAACTTGTCCACACTATGACGGAGGAGAACATTAAAAACTAGGAACTGACTTGCGCTCAATGGAGTATACCGTTGAGGTTATAGTACTCGTCCACACTATGACATAGGGAAACATCTTCATCAAGATCTAGGAACTGTCTCGTGCCCACCGGGAGTATACCACTGAGGTTATAGAACTTGTCCACACTATGACGGAGGAGAACATCAAGATCTAGGAACTGACTCATTCTCAATGTAGTATACCATTGAGGTTATAGTACTCGTCCACACTATGACGTAGGGAAACATCTTCATCAAGAACTAGGAACTGTCTCGTGCCCACCGGGAGTATACCACTGAGGTTATAGAACTTGTCCACACTATGACGGAGGAGAACATCAAGATCTAGGAACTGACTCGTGCTCAATGGAGTATACCGTTGAGGTTATAGTACTTGTCCACACTATGATGTAGGGAAACATCTTCATCAAGATCTAGGAACTGTCTCGTGCCCACCGGGAGTATACCACTGAGGTTATAGAACTTGTCCACACTATGACGGAGGAGAACATCAAGATCTAGGAACTGACTCATTCTCAATGTAGTATACCATTGAGGTTATAGTACTCGTCCACACTATGACGTAGGGAAACATCTTCATCAAGAACTAGGAACTGTCTCGTGCCCACCGGGAGTATACCACTGAGGTTATAGAACTTGTCCACACTATGACGGAGGAGAACATCAAGATCTAGGAACTGACTCGTGCTCAATGGAGTATACCGTTGAGGTTATAGTACTTGTCCACACTATGATGTAGGGAAACATCTTCATCAAGATCTAGGAACTGTCTCGTTCCCACCGGGAGTATTACGCTGAGGTTATAGAACTTGTCCACACTATGACGGAGGAGAACATCAAGATCTAGGAACTGACTCATGCTCAATGGAGTATACCGTTGAGGTTATAGTACTTGTCCACACTATGACATAGGGAAACATATTCATCAAGATCTAGGAACTGTCTCGTGCTCAATAGAATATACCGCTGAGGTTATAGAACTTGTCCACACTATGACGGAGGAGAACATCAAGATCTAGGAACTGACTCGTGCTCAATTGAGTATACCGTTGAGGTTATAGAACTTGTCCACACTATGACATAGGGAAACATCTTCATCAAGATCTAGGAACTGTCTCGTGCTCACCGGGAGTATACAATGGAGGTTATAGAACTCGTCCACATTATGACGGAGGAAAACATCAAGATCTAGGAATTGACTCGTGCTCACCAGGAGAATACCGTTGAGGTTATAGTACTCGTCCATACTATGACGTAGGGAAACATCTTCATCAAGATCTAGGAACTGTCTCATGCCCATCGGGAGTATACCGTTAAGGTTATAGTACTCGTCCACACTATGACATAGGGAAACATCTTCATCAAGATCTTCGAACTGACTCGTGCCCACCGGGAGTATACCGCTGAGGTTATAGAACTTGTCCACACTATGACATAGGAGAACATCAAAATCTAGGAATTGGCTCGTGCTCAATGGAGTATACCATTGAGGTTATAGTACTCGTCCACACTATGACGTAGGGAAACATCTTCATCAAGATCTAGGAATTGTCTCGTGCCCACCGAGAGTATACCGCTGAGGTTATGGAACTTGTCCACACTATGACGGAGGAGAACATCAAGATCTAGGAACTGACTCGTGCTCAATGGAGTATACCATTTAGGTTATAGTACTAATCCACACTATGACATAGGGAAACATCTTCATCAAGATCTAGGAACTGTCTCGTGTCCACCGGGAGTATACCGCAGAGGTTATAGAACTTGTCCACACTATGACGGAGGAGAACAACAAGATCTAGGAACTGACTCATGCTCAATGGAGTATACCATTGAGGTTATAGTACTCGTCCACACTATGACGTAGGGAAACATCTTCATCAAGATCTAGGAACTGTCTCGTGCCCACCGGGAGTATACCGCTGAGGTTATAGAACTTGTCCACACTATGACGGAGGAGAACATCAAAATCTAGGAACTGACTCGTGCTCAATGGAGTATACCGTTGACGTAATAGTACTCGTCCACACTATGACATAGGGAAACATCTTCATCAAGATCTAGGAACTGTCTCGTGCCCACCGGGAGTATACCGCCGAGGTTATAGAAGTTGTCCACACTATGATGGAGGAGACCATCAAGATCTAGGAACTGACTCGTGCTCAATGGGGTATACCGTTGAGGTTATAGTACTCGTCCACACTATGACGTAGGGAAACATCTTCATCAAGATCTAGGAACTGTCTCGTACCCACTGGGAGTATACCGTTGAGGTTATAGAACTTGTCCACACTATGACGGAGGAGAACATTAAGAACTAGGAACTGACTTGCGCTCAATGGAGTATACCGTTGAGGTTATAGTACTCGTCCACACTATGACGTAGGGAAACATCTTCATCAAGATCTAGGAACTGTCTCATGCCCACCGGGAGTATACCGTTGAGGTTATAGTACTCGTCCACACTATGACATAGGGAAACATCTTCATCAAGATCTAGGAACTGACTCGTGCCGACTGGGAGTATACCGTTGAGGCTATAGAACTTGTCCATACTATGACAGAGGAGAACATCAAAATCTAGGAACTGGCTCGTTCTCAATGGAGTATACCATTGAGGTTATAGTACTCGTCCACACTATGACATAGGGAAACATCTTCATCACGATCTAGGAACTGTCTCGTGCCCACCGAGAGTATACCGCTGAGGTTATAGAACTTGTCCACACTATGATGGAGGAGAACATCAAGATCTAGGAACTGACTCGTGCTCAATGGAGTATACCATTGAGGTTATAGTACTCATCCACACTATGAAATAGGGAAACATCTTCATCAAGATCTAGGAACTGTCTCGTGCCCACCGGGAGTATACCACTGAGGTTATAGAACTTGTCCACACTATGACGGAGGAGAACATCAAGATCTAGGAACTGACTCATTCTCAATGTAGTATACCATTGAGGTTATAGTACTCGTCCACACTATGACGTAGGGAAACATCTTCATCAAGAACTAGGAACTGTCTCGTGCCCACCGGGAGTATACCGCTGAGGTTATAGAACTTGTCCACACTATGACGGAGGAGAACATCAAGATCTAGGAACTGACTCGTGCTTAATGGAGTATACCGTTGAGGTTATAGTACTTGTCCACACTATGATGTAGGGAAACATCTTCATCAAGATCTAGGAACCGTCTCGTGCCCACCGGGAGTATTACGCTGAGGTTATAGAACTTGTCCACACTATGACGGAGGAGAACATCAAGATCTAGGAACTGACTCATGCTCAATGGAGTATACCGTTGAGGTTATAGTACTTGCCCACACTATGACATAGGGAAACATATTCATCAAGATCTAGGAACTGTCTCGTGCTCAATAGAGTATACCGCTGAGGTTATAGAACTTGTCCACACTATGACGGAGGAGAACATCAAGATCTAGGAACTGACTCGTGCTCAATTGAGTATACCGTTGAGGTTATAGTACGTGTCCACACTATGACGTAGGGAAACATCTTCATCAAGATCTAGGAACTGTCTCGTGCTCACCGGGAGTATACAGTTGAGGTTATAGAACTCGTCCACATTATGACGGAGGAAAACATCAAGATCTAGGAATTGACTCGTGCTCACCGGGAGTATACCGTTGAGGTTATAGTACTCGTCCACACTATGACATAGGGAAACATCTTCATCAAGATCTAGGAACTGTCTCATGCCCACCGGGAGTATACCGTTGAGGTTATAGTACTCGTCCACACTATGACATAGGGAAACATCTTCATCAAGATATAGGAACTGACTCGTGCCCACCGGGAGTATACCGCTGAGGTTATAGAACTTGTGCACACTATGACAGAGGAGAACATCAAAATCTAGGAACTGGCTCGTGCTCAATGGAGTATACCATTGAGGTTATAGTACTCGTCCACACTATGACGTAGGGAAACATCTTCATCAAGATCTAGGAATTGTCTCGTGCCCACCGAGAGTATACCGCTGAGGTTATGGAACTTGTCCACACTATGACGGAGGAGAACATCAAGATCTAGGAACTGACTCGTGCTCAATGGAGTATACCATTGAGGTTATAGTACTCATCCACACTATGACATAGGGAAACATCTTCATCAAGATCTAGGAACTGTCTCGTGCCCACCGGGAGTATACCGCTGAGGTTATAGAACTTGTCCACACTATGACGGAGGAGAACATCAAGATCTAGGAACTGACTCATGCTCAATGGAGTATACCATTGAGGTTATAGTACTCGTCCACACTATGACGTAGGGAAACATCTTCATCAAGATCTAGGAAATGTCTCGTGCCCCCCGGGAGTATACCGCTGAGGTTATAGAACTTGTCCACACTATGACGGAGGAGAACATCAAGATCTAGGAACTGACTCGTGCTCAATGGAGTATACCGTTTAGGTTATAGTACTTGTCCACACTATGACGTAGGGAAACATCTTCATCAAGATCTAGGAACTGTCTCGTGCCCACCAGGAGTATTACGCTGAGGTTATAGAACTTGTCCACACTATGACGGAGGAGAACATCAAGATCTAGGAACTGACTCGTGCTCAATTGAGTATACTGTTAAGGTTATAGTACTTGTCCACACTATGACGTAGGGAAACATCTTCATCAAGATCTAGGAACTGTCTCGTGCTCAATGGAGTATACCGCTGAGGTTATAGAACTTGTCCACACTATGACGGAGGAGAACATCAAGATCTAGGAACTGACTCGTGCTCAATGTAGTATACCGTTGAGGTTATAGTACTCGTCCATACTATGACGTAGGGAAACATCTTCATCAAGATCTAGGAACTGTCTCGTGCTCACCGGGAGTATACAGTTGAGGTTATAGAACTCGTCCACATTATGACGGAGGAAAACATCAAGATCTAGGAATTGACTCGTGCTCACCGGGAGTATACCGTTGAGGTTATAGTACTCGTCCACACTATGACGTAGGGAAACATCTTCATCAAGATCTAGGAACTGTCTCATGCCCACCGGGAGTATACCGTTGAGGTTATAGTACTCGTCCACACTATGACATAGGGAAACATCTTCATCAAGATATAGGAACTGACTCGTGCCCACCGGGAGTATACCGCTGAGGTTATAGAACTTGTCCACACTATGACAGAGGAGAACATCAAAATCTAGGAACTCGCTCGTGCTCAATGGAGTATACCATTGAGGTTATAGTACTCGTCCACACTATGACGTAGGGAAACATCTTCATCAAGATCTAGGAATTGTCTCGTGCCCACCGAGAGTATACCGCTGAGGTTATGGAACTTGTCCACACTATGACGGAGGAGAACATCAAGATCTAGGAACTGACTCGTGCTCAATGGAGTATACCATTGAGGTTATAGTACTCATCCACACTATGACATAGGGAAACATCTTCATCAAGATCTAGGAACTGTCTCGTGCCCACCGGGAGTATACCGCTGAGGTTATAGAACTTGTCCACACTATGACGGAGGAGAACATCAAGATCTAGGAACTGACTCATGCTCAATGGAGTATACCATTGAGGTTATAGTACTCGTCCACACTATGACGTAGGGAAACATCTTCATCAAGATCTAGGAACTGTCTCGTGCCCACCGGGAGTATACCGCTGAGGTTATAGAACTTGTCCACACTATGACGGAGGAGAACATCAAGATCTAGGAACTGACTCGTGCTCAATGGAGTATACCGTTTAGGTTATAGTACTTGTCCACACTATGACGTAGGGAAACATCTTCATCAAGATCTAGGAACTGTCTCGTGCCCACCAGGAGTATTACGCTGAGGTTATAGAACTTGTCCACACTATGACGGAGGAGAACATCAAGATCTAGGAACTGACTCGTGCTCAATTGAGTATATTGTTAAGGTTATAGTACTTGTCCACACTATGACGTAGGGAAACATCTTCATCAAGATCTAGGAACTGTCTCGTGCTCAATGGAGTATACCGCTGAGGTTATCGAACTTGTCCACACTATGACGGAGGAGAACATCAAGATCTAGGAACTGACTCGTGCTCAATGGAGTATACCGTTGAGGTTATAGTACTCGTCCATACTATGACGTAGGGAAACATCTTCATCAAGATCTAGGAACTGTCTCGTGCTCACCGGGAGTATACCGTTGAGGTTATAGAACTCGTCCACACTATGACGGAGGAAAACATCAAGATCTAGGAATTGACTCATGCTCACCGGGAGTATACCATTGAGGTTATAGTACTCGTCCACACTATGACGTAGGGAAACATCTTCATCAAGATCTAGGAACTGTCTTGTGCTCACCGGGAGTATACCGTTGAGGTTATAGAACTCATCCACACTATGACGGAGGAAACTGTCGAGATTGAGAACCTTATCTGAAATTCAACCAATGATAATTCTATTGAGATTTTAGAACCGGTTTGGTCTTCAACGTAATTGAGAACTTTAACTGTATCTTTCCTGAAAGGTAAAGGTCAGTCCTATGCAATGCATGATATGGATCAGGCAATGATGTTCTCAAAATAAATGAGATTCTATTCGTATGATGCGTATATGCATGTATCATGATGTATGGGAATGTGATGTTTTAGCTGGGGAAAATAAATCCTGGAGCTGCTGGAGAATAGAGTTGAGTTCTTCGTTTCCTCTGGGGATGATGAACGAAGATGATTGCTGAGGATTTTAACGAAAAACTCCGCTGGGGATTCCATTGATAAGCTCTGTTGGGGATTTTGATGATAAACTCCGCTGGGGATAGATTACCGTTGCTGGTGATATTGAACCTGTTGAGGATAGAAGTCCTGTTGGGGGGAAAGAAAGAACTTTGCTGGGGATAATATTTCCGTTGCAACTTGCTGAGGATAACCCAGTTAGGTTCTTGTGAGCATAACCTTCTGAATTTGGCTGGGGAGACTTATTTGTGCTTCGCAGGGGATAAGCTTCCAGAATCTACTGGGGAAGATGATTCAACTCCATTGGGGAAACTTTTTTAGACTGCGCTGGGGAAATGGCTCCATTGGGGGTATCTTGCATTCTGCCGGGGAACATTCTTATATTCTGTTGGGGAATATTGAGACTGTCGGGGATGCTCTTATGCTTGTTGGGGAATACTTTATACTCCGCTGGGGAATATTAAGACCTTCTGGGGATACCCAACATTTTTAGGGCTGATGGTAGACCAACTCTACTTGGGGAGAGTATTGTTGATTCGTTCATAGTTGCAAGTCTCAACTGAGAGAGCTATTATTACTGTCTTACTCTGCGGGGAGTGAAAGTATCTTGGCGATATTCTTCAACTGAATCTACCTTGTACCTGGTGGACAGAGCAACTGTATAGTTTGGACAATTCTTATTTGCCCCTGTTTTTTGCGGGAGAAGGTGCCTGCGGAGGCCCTGTGGATCGAGTATTATCCCCACCTATGAGGTGCTTGGTATCTTTCGATTGAAATGCCAAGTCTTCTTCTGGTAGGCCAGTGACGAGATGACGGGACATAGTCGTACGCTTTGATCTTTAATTTTTGCCTGGACCGCCCTTTCGGGTTTTCAGTCCATCGGGATACCCTTTTTTTCCCAAGTCGCCTTTTCAGGTTTTCGACTTGCCGGGTGTATAGATTTTCATTTTCATCCCTTATTTTTTCCCGAACCCTTTTGGTTCGCCGGGAAGCCCTTATTTTTGCCTAGGCCAGTCAACCTAGCGGGTCTTTGATTATGCGTAGTACTTTTTTGACTATGTCCACGCTCTCAGAGATGTAGGGAGGTGTCACTGTCGGTAGTGTTGTGTTGCCATACTACCAGAAGATCTTTGTTTGATCATGTAAGATTCGTTGCGGGAATCCATGTCTAATGCCCCAAGTGACTCAGATGGAGATTCTCCCCTGGCTATTTGGAATTTTGAGAGATTCCTTGAATCTTGACTTAACTTCCCCAGACGATGGAAAATGATCATGTCTGCCCCTTGGTTGGAAGTGTGTTTTCCACTTGAGGTGACCCTTTTTATTGAAAAGGTTTTTTTGTTCACTAGATATTCGTCGTGCGAATTTCTCTGTTGTTGAACAAATAGTCATATGCAAACAATGTTATTTTAAGAATGCAAAGCTTATGTCTGTCTTGAAGTTTTTGAAAATGCATTTTTCAGTAAAACAGGAAAATTTTGCAAAATGTGATGTCAACTCAGGATTTACAGCAAGCCCTACAGGAGTCAGGATACCTTTTGTGACAGTATGCTTTTGAACTAACCCATGCTTCAGCTAGGACTTTTTAAGGGTTATAACGTGGTCTGGTTCACGGTTTAAGAAACAAAGGATAAAGGCTCAAATTTTATTTGTACCCACCCGTTCTTCGTGATGTTCTTCGATCCTAAACTCAGCTAATCGTGCATTAGATCTTGTTTAAGTCTTTGCTCTGATATACCAATGATAGTTCGGATACTGACAATTTATTTTGAACAGGCAGTCATTTTGTTGAGAGTTTGTAGGACCTCTTTCTTTTTGATTGTGTTATCCCTGTCTTTTTGCCTGAACTGTTTCTTTTGTGATTACAGTCAGCGGGATGCCCCGGTTTTTTTGTAAGTCTCCTTCATAGGTTTTGACTTAGTGGGCTTTTATTTCGAAAGATAATGACTGTCTGTCCTTACGATTATACGGAACCATCACCGTCTTTTGTTTCGGAAGGACTTCTTTGATGCCATTCATTGTGCACCTGGATCAAGTGAGAGAACTACCCTGCCCCAGGTTATAATTAAGGGTTTTAATTCATGAAAAGAAAAACTCCAACTTCTTTGGCTCAAAGGGGTTTACTAGGGATTATCTTCCTCATAACTCCACTGTTTAGGATTTGAAACAATGTCTGTACCTCATCAGCAGGGTCTATTCAAAAGCATATTGTAAAGATCGTGGTATCGTTTTCTTCATCCTCCCTCTAAAGGCTTGTAACTTTTAGCAAGAGTTGAATGTCATAAAGTGAGTAAAAAGCATAGTTTAAATGTAATTAAAATGATTGGATCAAATCAAGACAAACATATGCAATGCATTAATGAAACAAAGTTTGGCATTAATAGATAATTGTTTGAATAACAAAGAGATTACAACTTGAAAATTCAAATGAACAAAAGCTTGCAATGATTCGTCATAGGAGCAGTGATTATGTTTGGAGTCTCCGGAGGGTCAAACTTGATCTCCTTGGCATCAATCAAGTCTTGCACCTTGTTCTTCAAAACCCAACAATCATCCGTATTATGCCCCGGGCTATCAGAGTGAAAAGCACATCGGGCATTAGGGTTATACCTCGGTGATGTGGTATTTGGATTTTTCGGAGCTTCCTTTAGAATTACTAGATTGGTTTTCAGCAACTGGGGCAGAATCTGAGACAAAGTCATGCTGAGACGAGTAAATTTCCTTCGAGGTCTCTCGTCCTTCTGTTGATTGTTGTGCTGAGGGGCACCAGCAGGTTTTGAAATAACAACCGCATTGACAACTTGGCGGTGTTTAGGTCTATTCTGTCTTCTCGAACTGTAGATAGCACTGGACTCTTTCTTAAACGGCTTCTTCTCAGTGCTAGATGAGGCAACCTTCTGTATCTTTCTAGCCTTAATACCGGCTTCAATCCTTTCACCAGTCAAAATAAGATTTGTAAACCCAGCAGAAGAGCTTCCAATCAGATGGTTAAAGAATGGACCTGACAGGGTCCCCAGAAACATGTCAACAAGCTCACGATAAGCCAAAGGTGGTTGCACCCTTCCGGCAAGGTCTCTCCATTTTTGAGCATACTCTTTAAATCCTTCACCCATCCCTATTGACATACCTTGGAGTTGGGTACGCGTAGGAGCGAGGTCGAAGTTATACTGATACTGCCTATAGAACACAGTAGCCAAATCCTCCCAACTGCGGATACTGGCTCCGTCCAACTGATAGAACCACTCAAGCTGAGTCCCTGAAAGACTGTCTTGAAAGAAATGGATCCACAAGTTCTTATCAGCAATGTAAGGATGGATCTTTCTTACATATGACCGGAGGTGCAGCTTTGGGCAGGAAGCTCCGTCATACTTGGCAAAGGCAGGTGCCTTGAATTTATGGGGAATCACCAACCCAAAGGATAGACCCAGATCTCTGAAGTCCAGACCGGGCACCTTCTGTATCTCCATAGCGCTCAAACGGTCTTCCAGCTGTTTGTACTTATCCTTAGCAGGAGGATACTGTTCTTCATCATAGTCCGTCTCATTGTCGGAGACCATAGGGATAGGGGGCCTCCTTTCTTGTGGACTATCTTTCCCTCCACATGAGGTGGTCAGATCAACTTCATTCTGCAACCCGTTTCCAAACTTGCGTCCAGTGTTGAACAGGATGGTCCTCTTTTTCTTCTTTTTTTTCTCCTTCAGAATCAAAGTCTTCAGGTCCTGCTGACCCTTAGCTAGATTCATGAACAACTCTTGAAATTGGGCATTCTGGGCCTGGAGGGCCTTGATAGCTTGCTCGGTTGAAGGTTCAGTAGACATGATGATTGCTGAAATAAACAGCGAAGAAGATAAGAGACCTTTACTGGGAGACCTGTTATGCAATGATATGTATGATATATGTATGCAATTTTTTCAAGGATCTCGCGGGGTAAACAAGAAACTGTTAGAATCTGAATCTGGTAGCTTGATTGAAGGAACTTCATGTTGCTGAGAGTCCTTCTTCAAGAGTCAAGCTCACCATATCGAGTGGGTCATAGCCCCTGACTCAAGTTATCATGTTTTGATCTCTAGACGACATTGGCTAGAGGAAAATAAATCCCCTTGCCCCTTGCTAGACATTTGATTTACCATAACCTGCATCACAAACCCTTGAGATCCTTGAAATGGTTAAGGAAATGTTAAGGCATGATGTTATGATGTGTATGCTATGCGTTTAAGCAAAAGTGTGAAGCAATGTAAGTAAACCCTGCAATAAATCAAAATTATTGGATAAGGACTGTAAACAAAACCTGCAAGGAACCCATGTTATCAGATAAGAATGTGCAAGTAGTTCAAGTTTTGAAGGCACACAAGTCACACAAAGAGCCCTTAGATTTCAGGCTAGCATGGAGCTTAGGTACTACCCTCTTTCAGTTTCAGTTGGTTTAAACCTATCCTAAAAATAGTAACCGAGTTCTAGAGGATCTCAATATCACTGACTACCCTCAATCGGTCATAATTCCAGTTTAGAAACCTTTTCTTGCGGCCGAAATTATCGCGAGAGTTTAGTCTCAATGAGTGTAGCATACTGCTACTGTTCTATGGCCAAGTTGGTCAATTTAAGGTTCTAAGGTCAGTTGGTGCTTAATGACTCCTTAGAAGACCCATATTCTCCTCGTTTCAACACAAGGGATATCGGTACAGACTAAGGTGCCACACTAACGTAGCTACTGCTTCATCCGTGTCGGTATACATCGGACAGATCCCTCACAGTTTATTGCTACTTACCTAAAGGGTATCCCCAGATCTGGGTTAGGATCTATAGAACTCCGATACAAGCCCACAAAATTAAAGCATATCAATCATACATTGAAAACATAGTGATCTAATCCTAAGGTACACCTCACTTATAAGAATTCCCCAGCAGAGTCGCCAGTTCTGTGATCGACGGGAATGAGAACTGACTGTTTTGGAATGCTGGTTCGCGTTTGCGTTTGTTTTCACAAAATGTCGCGGTAAGTAAGAGTATCTACCGTCTTTTATTTTATCCAACAAGGAAAGGACAAAAGCTCAGAAAAATTCCTTTTCGAGATATTTCTCGGGTTCGGGAGGTAGATTATAGAAAGGGAAGGTGTTAGCACCCTTTCTATCCGTGGTTATCCACGGGCTCTTAGGTACTTGCTCACTATGTTTTCAAAAAGTTTGCTTTTCTTTGTGTTTGTGGATTTGAAAGGAGTTTTTGTTTTGAAAGGGGTGTAAGTGCGAAAAGTTTTGTTTTTTGTTTTCAAAAGAGCAAGTACTTAAGAACATCTACCTACTCAAAAAGGAACTAAACTGTGCAAATGTCCTTTAGACAATGCTATCCCACTATTGAGGAGTAGGTAGCATCGTCGTTGGATTTTTTGGGTCAATTCGATTTAAGGGACGTGTGGTCACTAAAGCAACGTTAGGACGCCTTAGCGGTAACCCTAATGTCTTAGATCATTTTATCTGAGGCAACCGTTTCGAGGCAACTTATGATCTTTGGACAAAAGGACGACCTCTAACACATCCTATACTCAATGACCACGTTCGAGGCAACCAAGTGAGGCGTACCCTAAGAGTGGCATGTGCGAGTGTATTGTTTTTCAGTTATATTATCTTTGTATATTTAGGTGTTCTACCATTTGTTTTTAGATCTTGTCATGCAATCCTAGTTAGCATACATCTAAACAGTTAATATATGTACAGGAATTTAAAGTGCGGGAATTGTAAATCCTACGCTATTACAAGGCTTCGGGGAGGGGGATTATTTACATGTCCAAAATTGGAGGAATAAAGTAGTAAAGTGTAAAAGTCTTAGTTAAGCTATTACAAACCAGTAGGCAGTTACAATAAAATAAACGCGCGCGAATCTGAAAATAACCTCTAAAAATCCTAAGAATAAAACCTTTTTGTTGTTTTATTTTATTTTGGGAAAATGATCTAAATCTACTTAATTTTAGTTTTGAGAAAATGTTAAGATGATTAAAAGATTAATTAACAAAGTTAATTTAATAGAAAAAACTAGCCTAATGTTTTTGTGGTTTTTCTTTAATTGATTTTATGTTGATTAAAAAAAGAAATAAAATAGTCAAAACAAAGCTGAAATCGAAAGAACAGACAGTAAATCAAAAAAAGGTATAATTCTGGAGGCCTGGATCGAAAGAGGTGTGGGCTGTCTTTCGATCCAGTGAAGAGGCTAGATCGAAGGTGCATGAGGGGCTGCACTTTGGGGGTGTTCGATCTGGATATGTCATCCTTCGATCTGGGAACCCTGGATCCAGTTCGAAGCTAAGTTGCTAAGCTTCGAAGCTCTGAACAAGATTCTGAGAAGATATTTCCTGCAAAATGAGACAAATGTTAAAGATCCAGGGGGGATTTTACCCCCCTGATTCGAATCTCCTCCCAATTCGAATCCTTCCTCAATTTGAATCTGCTGAATCTGGGTCTGGGTTTGTTTTATCCTGATATTCGAAGGAGAAACTTAGATTGTGCCCAAGCAATGGCACAATCTCTTCTTTGCGCTTTAGCTTACATGCAACATAATCAGTAATAACAAGAATACATATGCAATGTGTATTTAAATATCATGGAGGTGCAATTTTGGTTTTGCAAACCCTTACCAATTAAAGATGTATTATATGTGGCTCTGGGTGTGGAGATGTTCGCTGAATGGCTGCTTTGGCTTGGATTACTTATGAAACTGCTGATAACCTTTGGTGGGTTTGTGGGCAGCGTATCTCCAAATCCTCCATGTTTCTTTTCTGTCTTTGTTCGTTTTTTCGTTTTTGTTCCCCCTTGGTGCTGTATGCTGGCCCTTGTATTTATAGGAGTATGATGGTCTAATAACGGCAAGAGACAACCAATTAAACAGGCCTTTAAAGCCATGACACAAGAATCAGACATATTAAAAGATTTCCTTTTTTGAAATATTCATGTCTCTTTGGAATCTTGAATGAACCTGGACACCTTTGATTTTCGAATGCCTCCAGGCCATACTCTTCGATTGGTCTTGAGTTGCCTCCTTCGAATGGACTTCTTATGTGCCCTTCGAATGGGCCTTCTGAATTCTTCTTCAAATGGACCTTTTGAATGTTCTTCGAATGACCCTTTGAAAGCTTCTCTTTGATAGCTTCAAAGTCCCAAATCGAATTACTCCAGCTTCAATTGCATAGCCCCTTCGATTGAGCCTCCCTCTGCTTCGATTGCTTGATTCGAAAAGGATCACCCTGGTCGAATCAGCTCTTGTAGGGTTGGGAGCAAACAAGGCAAGAATCTGGCCTTTAATTCAAATAATTGAGTCCACAATCAGCATTTAATTATTTCTATATTTGCAAGGGACACATGCCATTGTGAACTTTGGGTGAACCTGGACAGGTTAGGATATGTGTTTTTGCTTAGTCATGCCAGCCTACTTCATTCCTTCGAATCTGCCTTCTTTTCCAGCTTCAAAGCCCAATTCGAATCTATTTAAAACATTCCCTATTAGACAATTTCAACCAGCCCTTGGCCTTGTGATGAGTCTAAGTTCTGATTCGAAGTGTCCAGAACTTCCTTCATCAAAGCATCTTAGATTAAGAGAAACTTTGAACTGAAATGCCATTCGAAGGTCATTTCGTTCTGATGTTCTGATTGAGGTAAAGTATGAAGTTCCAGTCGAATGACCCTCTGAAGTACTAGTAGAAGCATTGTGAAATTTACTTGATCGAAGGGGTCCAGCGCTCAATCGAAGACTTGCACACCAAATCTTGATCGAAGGGTTCCAAACACCTAATCGAAGCTTACTAATCAAAGCCTGATCGAAGAGTGCCAAATGCCTAATCGAAGACTGGTGAGTCAAGCCTGTATCGAAGGATTTTGGATACCCAATCGAAGACTTTTCCCAGATTCCAATCGAAAGACACTTTGTTCATCTCCAAAAAACTTTATTTTCGTTAGGAAAGTGTTTGTGACCAACCATGTAAGGGAAGACCTTTGAAAACATGAGAGGGCAAATTTTGGGGTACAACAAGTAGTATGAGTCAACATATATTGTCTTAGTCGGTGAGAAGCCCATGCCAAAGCGCATCAAGTTTTCCCGAGCAGTGAATATCTTGTTTCACACTCGGTAAACTTTTTGCTAAGGTAGTATATTGCATGCTCTTTTCGACCATACTCGTCATGTTTCCCCAGCACACACCCCATTGAGTTCTCTAATACTGTTAGGTACATGATTAGAGGTCTTCCTTCAACTGGTGGCATCAAAATTGGAGGTTTTTGAAGGTACTCTTTAATCTTATCAAAAGCTATTTGGCATTCTTCATTCCATTTTACTACTTGATCATTCTTTAACAACTTGAAGAGTGGCTCACAAGTAGTAGTCAAATGAGAAATGAATCAGGCGATGTAGTTTAGTCGTCCCAAGAAACCTCTAACCTCCTTCTTAGTATGGGGAGCTGACATTTCTTGGATAGCTTTGACTTTTTCGGGATCAACTTCAATACCTTTGCCATTGACGACAAAACCTAGGAGTTTACAAGACCTTACCCCGAAGGTGCTTTTGTTTGGATTCAGCCTCAACTTGTATTTCTTCAGTCTTTCAAATGACTTGTGTAGATGGTCAAGATGCTCGTCCTCGATTTGTGACCTGGCTATCATATTATCGACATAGACTTCTATCTCATGGTGTATCATGTCATGAAATAAAGCCACCAAATCCCGTTGATAAGTTGCACCTACGTTCTTCAGCCTAAAAGGCATGACCTTATAACAGAAGGTGCCCCATTGTGTGACAAAGGTAGTTTTCTCCATGTCCTCAAGCGCCATTTTGATTTGATTGTACCCAGAGAAGCCATCCATGAAGGAGAATACCTTGCGTTGAGTTGTGTTTTCTACCAAGACATCAATATGTGGTAGTGGGAAGTCGTCTTTGGGGCTCACCCTTTTTAAATCCCTGTAGTCTACACACATACGAACCTTACCATACTGGAACAACATTTGCAACCCATTGGGAATACGATGTCACTGCCAATAAACCTGCATTGAACTATTTCATTACCTCAACCTTGATTTTCTTTGACATATCAGGACGCATGCGACGAACCTTTTGTTTGATCAGAGAACAACCCTCTTTCATTGGTAGATGATGAACCACAATAACAGTATCGAGCCTTGGCATGTCTTCGTATGACCAAGCAAATACCTCAACATAGTAGTGCAACATCTGAACCAATTTGCTTTTGACACTGTCTTCCAGGTTGGCCCTAATCTTTACTTTTTTCTTATCTTCCTCAGTACCCAAGTTTATCACTTCTACCGACTCTTCATGCAGTTAGATAGCCTTTTCCTATTGTATCAGGAGTCTGACAAGTTCTCTAAGTATCTCACAATATTCTTCACCTTCGTCTTCGGCTAATAGATTGGATTTTTTAATTCATAAACGACAATAGCAAAATTATTGTTAATGAGATTTGGAGTGGATGTGGATCTGCAAATGTGTGTGTGTGCGTGTAAGGTCACATGGCTATTTTGAAAATGCAGTAAAGTAAAAGAAAGACAAGGAGTGCAAAATTTGAATTCAAAATCATCCAATGGTATTATTAAATTAGCATATGATATATGAAATGACAACCCTTAATAAATGGACTATTGTGCCCTGGGAAAAGCACATGGTTTAAAGTCATTGTTTTAAAAGAAATTACAGACAAACTTATTAAAGCAATAAAAATAGGAAATAATAATTACTCTTGGATGAAGGAGATTGAGATAATGTATTTGGTATTCCAATTGTTGAGTCCACCGTCAGTAGTTTGGAATATCCAGTCGTCTAAGTCACCATCACCGTCAGTGCCCTCCAAAGCGTTAACTTCATTATTGTTAATACAGAAAGGTAGTCCTCCAGCACGAGCACGTCGAACCTCTTTCCGAGCCTTGGAAGAGAAACCCAATCCAAATTTATTAGATTTGTAGGGAATATCAAGAAGTTGTCCCTAGATGGTGCAACCGTCTTCTTCTACAACAGTCCTAGCATCCTTCAGAGAGGCCATTCTTGGTGTATCCTTGGCCCCCTTAGGAGTAGAAGGAGTAGCTTTAGCAACATCATTCATTGGAGGGATTACTTCAAATGCTTGGAAGGGGGTTTCAATGAATTCACCATCCATTTCGACATATTTGAAAGAATTCAGATGATTGACCATATATTCTTCCTCTCTGCAGACTGTGATGATGTTCCCTTTCACTGGGTACATAAGATTTTGATGTAATCTAGAGGTAACTGCACCTGCCCCATGAATCCATGGGCGTCCCAGAAAGCAAGAATAGGCCGGGAGGATATCCATTAGATAAAATGTGGAGTTGAAAATTGAGATCCCACCTTGATCAGCAGATCAACCTCCCTGTGGACCATTCTAATATCCACTAACACATGCGCCAGGGTTATGCCTTTACACTCAATAGAAATGTGTAGAGCCTTGTTATGATTCTTCCCCGCTGGAGTTAAATCTGCATCGGAAAATCTCAAACCATTATCAGCAGTTAGGCTTACAACACAATTCTCAAATTGATCAACAGTGTTCTCTTGTGGTACATGGGCATTCTTCAGAAATTTCAACAAATTTTAGGCATGTGCTTCGGAGCATAATAACAAAGACAATATGGATATTTTTGAGGGTGTCTACCCCAGTTGTTCAACTACTTTGTAATCACTTTTTTGAATGATCTTCAAAATTACTTCCATCTCTTGTTGAGAAGGGTCTTCAATTGTAGCATATTTTGTGGGTGCCTCCGTCCGGGCAGGCTCAGTCACTTTTTCTTTACTTAGGGCATCAACAGTGAGCCCAGTAGTAGGAATACGAACATGTGTTGTAGTAGTGGTTGTAGGAGACATCTCTGGAGAGAAGACCCTTCATGTACTAGTGACTTAGCTAGTTCTGGCAATGTTTGTAATTTCAGGATCTTCATTTTCACTAATCCATGGTCTTGCTTGACACCATGATAATAAACCTCTGCCCCATAGTTCTAAGGAACAACTTTATTAGAGGAATGGAGGACTGACCTCGATGAGGTGATGATCAAGGGAGCCACTCTTGGCTCAGCAGGAATCCTTATAGAGCCTTTAGAGGTGATCCTAATAGGAGTATTGGAAATTGTGATTATGGAAATAAAATTCTAGTATAAGATTAATGATATCAAATGAGATGTCACGACACAAATATCTGAGGATAATATAAATTGCAACAATACAAAAGAAGTAAAACCACAAGGGATTGTTAAACAAGTTCGGTGTTCAAAAACACCTACTCTAGGGGCTACCAAGTAGTGGATAAGTCCACTAAATAGTATCAATTCATAAACCCTCAGTAAACAACCAATTTATGATCTAATCACTTAATCACTACATGTGTTATACTTCTACCTAAGACACACCTAGGTATGAGGCCCTCCTCAAATCCCTTCAATCACTAACAGTGAAAAACAACAGAATCATTAAGTTTGAAAAACCTCAATCATTCAATACTTAAAAGCTTATGAATGATCCACAATTTACAACCCAACTAATAAATTACAACTTAAGTATTGAAAAAATACTATAGTGTATTACAATTAAAAGATTCATACTTTTTAAACACAAGGAATAAATTTTTCATCAGTTGTTGCAGTTGTACGAATAAGGTTGCAAGTCCTTATAAAGGCGCATTAGCTTCTTTATGGGCTTAGGTTGAAAAATAAAAAAATATTGCAATATATTGAATCCCTCGAATATCTCCATGAAAGTAGGCCAAGATATAATCTATAAATATAATACAGATAAAAAAGTATTCCACAAAACCTGAATAAGGCGCGCTGAAAAATAGGAAACAGAAAATCTAAAAACACGTTTAGATCAGAAGGCAGATGTCAAGACATCTGCTTTGACATCATTCAAAATCAGTTGAGATGATTTACTTAAAATGTTAAGACATTAAGAAAAACATTACCAAAGCAGTATTTTACCAAAATTGCTGCCAATAAACACTTACAAACCCCCCCTTTGGCAAATTTTGGCTAAAACATTATTTGAGCACATTATCAGAGCAGCAACAAAAGCAGAAGAACCTCAGTAGTTAGTATTGGAAGATGTCAAAACATCTTCTGAGACATGAAGCTCCCCCTCAAACTTACCAGTCAGTCTGTCAGTTTCTCTCCCCCTCAAACTTACCAATCCATCAGTTTCTCTCCCCTTTTTTAGATGTAATATGCCAAATAAGCATGCATTCAAGAGAGTAGTAGAAAAAAAGTACAGACCAGAATATCCAAGTGTCTAGCACATACAAGTGCCAAAAAGAACATAGGGATCAAAACACAAAAGAAAAACAAAAAAAATAAGGCACTTGCATAAAGCATAACTGTCTTCAGGACCAGTAGACTTGACAACTTCAGAACTTCCTTCATCATAAAAATCTCCTCCTTCAGTACTCACTCTATCATCAAGACTGTTATCCTTCTGTAGCTCCTTCATCAACTTTTCAAATTTTAGCTTTCTTACTGAGATAACTTTGAATACCTCATCAAGTTCTTTGCGGGCTTCCATTAAATTAGTAATCATATCATCCTTACTTGAGTTTTTGTTTTCAGATGATATTGTATTCAAAATAATGTCTGGGACATGTTTACCTGAAAACAATTTGAAGTGAAGGGACAGGGCAGACTTCCTTTTGAAAACTACATCAGTGCCACACAGAATTCAAGGATGTTGACTTAGAATAATTCCACAAATAAGAGATGGAAAGGCAATAGGAACATTGATAACGCAAGTTCCTGCATGCTTTACAGTCTGTTCAAAAATGTAAGCCCCATAATCAAACATTTTTTTATTTCCAACAACATAGATAAATTTTACTAAACCAACTGTAATAGTTGTGGTATGATTGGTAGGGACCCAGTAAGTAACTCCAATTCTATGCAGGATATCATATTTCACATTTACTAACAGGGAGCTTATTCTTCATGGGATAATCACTCACTTGGTTTCCAATGATGGCTTTTCACACCTGATTATCAGTCACTTCCTACTCACAGTAATAATCTTCAGACCTGCCGAGATACCTATTGATGACAGCAGGGGAAAATTCAACACATCTACCTCTAATAAACACCTTCCTATATTCCTTACTTCTGTGATCAGCACAATCTATAGGAATATTAACAGTAAATTCCTTAACAATAGTCACATAACATTTTGGAAACCTGGTGACAGTCTTCATCAAGCCAGCAAAGGAAATCAGCTCCATAATCTCTTTGCACTCCAGTGCACCTGCTCCCACTCTTTCAAGATAAATCCTTCTTTGGAAAACATATTTCCATTTTTCAGCATTACCAACATAATGGAAAGAAATCTTGTCAAGAAGAGAATCAGGCACCTTGACAGGAAGCTTCTTGCTTGCAGACTTCTTCACAGGAGATATTTCCTGGACATCATCTTCATCATCATCTGAGGAGCTATCATGTCTAACTTTTCTTTTGTTGGAGGGAGGAACCAATTTACTCTAGGGCTTTAGGGGACCATACATAGTCTTTTTCTTGATACTATTAGCACGGGATGTGACATCCATAACCTTCAGTTTTCTAGACTTGAGAGTTTTAGAAATTCCAGGCTCCACATTGGTAATAAGGTCATTGTCAAATAGCTCATCAACATTCACCACATTCTTAGCATTTGGATTCTTTGCAGTTTTGGAGCCAACAACATATTCCTTAGCAAAAGAGTCCTTATCAGTATATGATGTCTCAACATCTTGTTCAACTTCAGATTTCACTTCTTCTAGAATAGATGTAGCAAACTTGCCAAATTCACTTTCAGCAACATCTTTCTTTAAGATAGATGATTCAACAACATTTTAAGGATCAATACATTTGTCAGCCCGAGCAGGCATTCAGGAAAGAGGAGTATAAATCCTAGGCACAACAAAACTCTCATTTAACACCCTATCTACCAACCTTTTAATACTCCTATCAACATTACCAGTCTCTTCTTTTGACCTATCATCAGTAGTATTAGGAGCATTACCTTTAGAAGTGTCAAACTCGTTTTTGGATTTCTTTGCATGGGACGATTTCAGTTTCTTGATCTTCTTCTCAAGAGGTGGAACATTTTTCAGAGGAGCGACGACCAGGACTTTATCAAGGGAGAGATCCTCAGGATGGTTGACAGTCTTTGACCTAGAAGCTTTGGCTTCATCAGAAGAGCACTTTGAGGGAGATGAAGCATGATGTTGTGACATCTTTGAATATTTTTGAACAGTGAGATGAAAAGTAACAAGGGTTCTTTTTCTGTAAAGGAGAATAAATAGGTTGTGAAGATATAAAGAGGTAATGTCATAGCGCGTGGGAGAGTATTTGAGATAATCTTGAAATGATTGCTTAAGATACTTAATTTGTTGGAAACATAATAAGTTATATAATATCACTTTAATGATATTTCCGCACACCCTTAATTGCTACAAACCCTCATATATGCAGATCCCTAGTTTTCCTCTTAAGTTCTCAAACTGGTTTGCATCCAAAGCCTTAGTGAAAATGTCAGCCAGTTGTAATTCAGTAGCTACATGTTCTAAGGAAACAATCTTTTCTTCAACAAGCTCTCTTATAAAGTGATGACGGATATCAATATGTTTGGTCCTGCTGTGTTGAATAGTATTTTTTGATATATTTATGGCACTTAGATTGACACAAAATAATGTCATGACATCCTGTTTGACATTATATTATGTCAACATTTGTTTCATCCAAAACAACTGAGAACAACTGCTTCCTGCAGTAATATACTCAACCTCAGCAGTGGAAAGAGACACACAATTTTGCTTCTTACTGAACCAAGATATGAGATTATTTCCCAGAAAGAAACATCCTACGAATGTACTTTCTCTATCATCAACACTTCCTGCCCAATCAGCATCACAATAACCACTTAAAGTAGAGCCAGATCCATGAGAATATAACACACCATAGTCACTTGTCCCATTCACATATTTAAGAATTCTTTTCACGTGGTTGGAATGGCTAACTTTATGATCAGCATGATATCTGGTACACACCCCTACAGCAAAGGCAATGTCAGGTCTGCTAGTTGTGAGGTATAGAAGACTGTATATCATACTTCTGTAAAGACTTTGATCCATACTTACTCCTTTTTCATCTTTAGACAACTTCAGATGTGTAGGAGTAGGTGTTCTCTTGTGACTGGCATTTTCCATCCCAAATTTCTTTACTATATTCTTTGCATATTTACTCTGAGATAAGAATATAGAATTTTCCATTTGTTTAACTTGCAGACCAAGAAAGTAGGTTAACTCTCCAACAAGGCTAATCTCAAATTCTGACTGCATTTGCTTTACCAAATGTTCAACCATCTTATTTGACATCCCACCAAACACAATATCATAAACATAAATTTGTGCAATCATGATCTTCCCTTCTTCTTCCTTGACAAAAAGAGTTTTGTCTATGTCATCTTTCCTATATCCACTCTCACCAAGAAATTATGTCAATCTCCCATACCAAGCTTTTGGAGCCTGCTTTTTAATCCATACAGAGCTTTCTTCAGTTTGTACACATGGTTAGGAAAGCTTCGATCAACAAATCCCTTAGGTTGTTCCACATAAACGTCCTCATTTAGATAGCCATTTAAGAAGGCACTCTTTACATCCATTTGAAAAACCTTAAATCTTATAATGCAAGCAACTCCTAAGGGTAATCTAGCTGATTCAAGTCTGGCCACAGAGGAAAATGTTTCATCAAATTAACTCCTTCAACTTGAGTGTATCCTTGTGCAACTAATCTTGCCTTATTTCTAGTAACCACCCCTTTTTCATCAGATTTATTCTTGTACACCCATTTAGTGCCAATCACATTTGTGCTTTCGGGTCTTGGAACCAAATCCAAAACATCATTTCTTCTAAATTTTTCTATCTCTTCTTGCATAGAATTAATCCATAACTCATCAATTAAGGCTTATTTGACATTCTTAGGCTCGATTTTTGAAACAAAGCAAGAGTTTGACATCCCTTCTCTTGATCTAGTAGTAACTCCTTTATTTAGATCTCCTATAATAAGTTCCTTTGGATGATCTCTCCGAGTTCTGATTGAAGGCCCTTTATTGAGTTGACTGGGCTCATGATCTTCTTGAGTTGGATTAGGATCAGTACTTCTGTCATTAGATTCTGTTGGAATGTATGACAAAGATGTTCCAACATCTTCTAAGACATCTTCTTGAGCATTCCATCCTCTATAATCAATAATAACATTTATGGATTCCATCATAACCTTAGTTCTAGAGTTAAAGACTCTGTAAGCTCTGCTATTTGTAGAGTAACCCAGGAATATTCCCTCATCACTCTTGGGATCCATCTTCCTTCCCTATTCACAATCAGCTAAGATGTAACATTTACTTCCAAAAACATGAAAGTATTTGACAATAGGTTTTCTTCCCTTCCATATTTTATACAAGGTGGTTGAGGTGCCTTTTCTTAGAGTGACTATGTTATGGATATAGCACGTAGTATTCATAGATTCAGCCCAAAAGTGGTAGGGTAACTTCTTAGCATGAATCATAGCTCTGGCAGATTCCTGAAGAGTTTTGTTTTTGCGTTCCACAATCCCATTTTGCTGAGGGGTAATGGGAGAGGAAAATTCATGACTGATTCCTTCAGAAGAACAAAAATTAGCGAATTTATTATTCTCAAATTCCTTTCCATGATCATTCTGATTCTGATGACATGACTATCCTTTTCTATTTGATGTTTTTGACAGAGATCTTTAAAGACTCTAAGCGTTTCGGATTTTTCTATGATAAAACTTATCCATGTGTATCTAGAGAAGTCATCTACAACAATATAGACATACTTCTTTCCACCAAGACTTTCAACCTGCATAGGTCCCATTAAGTCGATGTGAAGAAGTTCCAAAACTTTTGATGTGGTGAGATATTGGATCTTCTGATGTGACATCTTAGTTTGATTTCCAATTGGGCATTCACCACATACTCTCCCTTCTACTATCTTGAGCTTAGGAATCTCTCTCACAGCTTCTATAGATATGATTCTTTTCATTCCTTTCAGATGCAACTGTCCCAGTTTTTGATGCCACAGTTTAACTTCATTTTCTTTGGCTAAAGCATATGGCGAGGAGAAGTTCAACTCTTGGGGAACCCATAAATAGAAGTTGTCTTTAAATTTGATTCCTTTCATAATAACTTCATTCTTCTCATTGCAAATGATACATTCTGTCTTGGTGAAGTTTACTTTGAACCCTTGATCACACAGTTGACTTATACTTATTAGGTTAGATGTTAACCCTTTAACAAGTAACACATTCTCAATTTTTGGGACTCCTGGACATTCCAGCTTTCCAACTCTTTTGATTTCACCTTTGGCTCCATCACCAAAAGCCACATAACTGGTGTAGTGAGATTTGATATCTACCAATAGATTCTTGACACCTGTCATGTGTCTAGAACAACCCTTGTCAAAGTACCAGTCATCTTTGGTTGAGACTCTGAGAGAGGTATGAGCTATAAGACTAGCAACAATAGTCTTGGGAACCCACTGTTTCTTCTTTTCTCTATTTTGAGAAGTTGGATCAGTCTTGGGAAGAGGAGCATTTTTAGGGTACCCATACAACTTGAAATAGAAAGGTCTTATGTGACCAAACATTCCACAGTGGTGACACCTCCAGAGCTGGATTTCTCTCTGGTGTGATTAAATTTTTTCTTTCCATGATGTCTTTTCTTGCCATGATGTTTGCAATGATGTTGAGACATCTGATTCGAAATCTTTGGTTTGGACTTTCCATGAGTGAAATATGATGAAGGTTCTTCTGAATAAGGTTCCTTTTTCTCATTAAACCCTAGACCACTTTTGTCTCCTGACACTCTTCCCACTTGAAGAATTGCATCTAATGTGTCAAACCCATTATTCAGCATCTTGAATGATTTGACCATTCTGTAAAGATTCAAATTCAGAGAAGACACTTCACTTTCCATACTATTGATAGTTTTCATATGCTCTTTTCTTTCTTCCTTCAGCTGAGTTATGACAGCTTTCTGTTTCTCCCCTTCTTGGCAAACTTATGCACTTCTGAGACACAATTTTCTATACGAGGCAACTAACTCATCAAAGGTCAGTTCACCATCATTAGAATCTTCATCAGAAACATATTTGATTGTCAATGCTTTAACATACTTGGCAGATTCCTCTTCAAGATCTCTCTGAGTGCTCTTCAGACTAAGTAACATATAGATTATTCTTCTATTTCTTAAGATATGTAGGACATTCAGCTCTAATGTGACCAAAACCTTCAAATCCATGAAATTGTATTCGCTTCCCTTGAGTGGATTTTTCTTCATCCCTTTTTCTTCCAAACTCATTTGACTTATGGATGTCAGATGAGATGTTCTTGACATTTGATCTTGGGTTACTATCCATCTTCTTTATCACTTTGTTAAAGTTTCTTCCAAGCATAACTAAAGCATTAGATATTCCTTCATTTGTATTCAGATCACAATCCTCCTCTTCATCTTCAGTATTGGTTACAAAAGCTATGCTCTTGTTCTTATTTTCAGATCTTTCATTTATGCTTAACTCAAATGTCTGAAGGGATCCAACAAGTTCATCCAGTCTCATCTTGTCAATGTTTTGTGTTTCTTCTATGGCAGTCACTTTCATATCAAATCTCTTGGGGAGAGACCTAAGCATTTTTCTGACCAATTTTTCTGCAGGTTTTTTTCTCCTAAAGCACTGGATGCATTACCAATCTCAAGAATGTTTATATGGAAGTCATTAATACTTTCATCATCCTTCATTCTCAAATTTTCAAATTTGGTGGTGAGCAACTGAAATCTTGACATCTTAACTTTGGATGTGCCTTCATGGGTAGATTGAAGAATCCCCCAGGAATCCTTAGCTACTTCACATTTACTTACTAATCTGAAAATGTTCTTGTCAATTCCATTGATTATAGCATTCAAGGATTTATAATTTCCAAGTGAAATTTCATCCTCTTCTTTAGACCAATCTTCTTCTGGCTATAACATAGAAGTAGGTTCTCCATCTTCTCCCAATTTGACAGGGTGTTTCTATCCTTTTAAGACAGCTTTCCAAACCCTACTATGCAGAGATTTTAGAAGGCCACCATATGTGGTTTCAAATAGTCATAATTGCTTCCCTCCATAATGGGTAATCTGTTCACAAATCCTCCTTCCTTTTCCATAGTACCAGAAAGTATCTTCCCTAGATCTCACCCAGATACAGAGCAGGATGCCTGCTCTAATACCAATTGAAATTTTGGTATCAGATATGTGATGTCGAAGGAGATGTCACGATACAAATATATGAGGACAATATAAAATGTAACAATATAAAAGCAGTAAAAACACAAGGGATTATTAACCCAGTTTGGTGTACAACAACACATACTCTGGGGGACACCAAGCCAGGGATAAGTCCACTAAATAGTATCAATTCATAGACCCTCAGTAAACAACCAGTTTACGATCTATTCACTTAATCACTACCCGTGCTATACTTCTACCTAATACACGCCTAGGTATGAGGCTCTCCTCAAATCCTTTCAATCACTAACAGTGAAAACAATAGAATTATTACGTTTGAAAAACCTCAATCATTCAATACTTAAAAGCTTATGAATGATCCATAATTTACAACCTAACTAACAAATTACAACTCAGTATTGAAACAATACTAGAGTGTATTACAATTAAAAAATTCAGACTTTTTAAACACAAGGAATATATTTTTCTTCAATTGTTGCAGTTGTACGAATAAGGTTGAAAGTCCTGCTGAAAAACAAACAAATATTGGGCTGAAAAACAAACAAATATTGCAATATATTATATCCCTTAAATATCTCCATGAAAGTAGGCCAATATATAATCCATAAAGATAAGACAGATCGAAATATATTCCTCCATATTTTTCGCAAGCTATAAACCATAAAACTTGAATAAGGCGCGCTTAAAAACATGAAACAGAAAACCTGAAAAAACGTTCAGATCAGAAGGCAGATGTCAAGATATATGATTTGACATCATTCAAAATCAATTGAGATGATTTAATTTAAATGTCAAGGCATTAAGCAAAACATTACCAAAGCAGTGTTTTACCAAAATTGCTACCAACAAACACTTACAAGAAACATCTTCAAGTCTCAGCTTTTGAGATATATTTTAAGGAAAACTTTTCATGGGCGAAGTTTTCTTAAATAAAATTTCATGGACATCAATCAGGCATTGAATACCTTTCCTCAACCACATACAACCATTAGTTTAGGAAGCACAACGGTAGAAACTTACAAGGCAACCCAGAAATAAACCGGCTCTCAATAGATTCTTCTTAACAGTCATTAAGGGAGTAGTCAAATCACTGATGGTGTAGCAAAAGGAGGCATTGTCGATGGCATTTACACTTTTACCATGACTTGGCATGGGTGTGGTAATCACATTAGGGGTGTGTGGAGGGTCAAACTCAATCACTTTATTATCAATCAAATCTTGGATATTGTTCTTCAATGCCCAACAATTGTTGGTGTCTTGTCCAGGACTATTTGAATGGTAGGTGAATTTAAAATTCAGATTATATTTGGGAAAGGAAGTATTTGGATTTGGATGAGGATCTCGCAGTGTTACGAAATCTTCCTTCAATAGATGTTGTAAAGCTTGAAACAATGGCATTTTGATCTTAGTGAACTGCCTTCTCGGGGCATCTGGCTTATGATAATTGTTTTCCTGTTGTGGTCGTTGAACTGAGTTCGGGATAGAAATCAATACTTCTCCTACCGACTGATGATGATAATTCTTGATACGGATCCTTTGGTCATAAACAACATTACCTTCTTTCTTACCAACAAATGATTTCTTTACAGCATTAGAGGTTGAGGCCATTGGGATCTTCCCACTTTTGATTTCACTTTCAACTCGCTCGCCAGTCAAGATCAACTCAGTAAACCCTGATGCAGAACTCCCAATCAGAAAGTTAAAGAATAGACCAGTTAGGGTGCCCATGAACATGTCCACTAAATCTCTGTCAGTCAAAGGGGGTTGCACCCTTACTTCCAGGTCCCTCCATTTCTGGGCATACTCTTTAAAGCCTTTGTTCGAGCCCATAGTCATACTTTGTAATTGCACGCGAGTTGGTGCACGGTCATCATTATATTGGTATTGTCTATAGAAGGAATCAGTCAAATCCTCCCATGTGTGGATATTGGTTCCTTCTAATTGATAAAACCATTCCAACTGTGTTCCAAATAAGCTTTCTTGGAAGAAATAAACCCATAGTTTCCTATCGGCGGTGTGTGGTTGAATCTTATGGAGATATGACCTTAAATGGAGTTTTGGAAAAGAGACTCCATCATATTTGGTGAAGACAGGGATCTTGAATTTGTGGGGAATGACCACCCCAAGAACCAAACCTAAGTCTCCAAAGTCTAAACCAGGCACTGTTTAGCTCTACAGCCTTAAGTCGGTCTTCCAGCTGTTTGTATTTATCATCAGCTAGTGGGTACTTCTCTTCGGAGTAATCTTCATCCTCAGAAATCTGGTTATTTCCACCCCTAGCTCTAGTGCTTCTAAAATCCTCGTCTTGATTGTCATTTTCTTCGGAGGAGACAACATTTTCTTGAGGTAGCCAGATTGAGAAGTCGACCATATATTTTGGTTAAGGGAGAGCTTTCAGGAATCCTTGAGACTAACTCCTTGATTTGAGGAGTCACCCTTACAAATCTGATTCAGATGGTATTTCTGCGAGCGGAAGCCATATAATATAAAACAACACAAAGATAAATCCTTAGGTCCTTGAAATGGGTTAGTGAAAATGATATGGAATGATGTCATGATGTTTATGATGTTATGAGCAAATAATCATACACAAATAAGACACACAAGGCTTTAGGTTTAGGCTTGCATGGGGTTTATAGGTAAGTACCCTCTTGAAGTTTTAGTTGGTTCAACCTGTCCTAAAATAAGTAATCGGGTTCTGAGGAATCTCAATATCATTAATCTTTCTTCATCGGGCATTGATTTAGCACAAGTATCGAACTACAACCAAAATATCCCAAAAGTCAAATTTTAATGAGTGTAGTATCGAGTATCAACCAACTTCAGTCTGCATCAAAGCCGGCTATCTCACTACTTTCTAATGGCCAAGTTGTTCAACTAAGGTTCTATGGTCAGTTAGTGCTTTATGACACCACACAACGGCTACATATTCTCCTTGATTCAACTCAAGGGACACCGGTACCAACAAATGTGTCACACTAACATAGTCACCTCTTCAACCATATCGGTCTATGTTGTACATTCTCCAAGATCTATTGTTATTTACCTAATATATCCCAGATCCGAGTATAGGATCTTTTCAAGAAATAAACCCAAGCATAGACCTAAAATGTAAATCAAACAAGGTAAACAAATAAAGCAATAAAGGTGATATATATCTTAAGGTAACCCCACTTTTAATATTTCCCCAGCAGAGTCTCCAGTTCTGTAATACGGTGGGAGAACTGAGTTGGGTGTTTCGCATTTTATCGCAAATGTTGCGGATAGCAAGAGTCATCATCGAATTTTATTTTATCCAATACAGGAAAGGGTGAAAAGAACATGAAAGACATTTTGATAATTTTCTTGAGTTCGGGGGGTAGGTTATGAAAAGGGAAGGTGTTTGTACCCTTTTCATCCGTAGTTATCTACGGGCTCTTAATTGCCAGCTCACTGTTGTATCCCTAAATTTACCCTCTTTATTTTCATTATTACATACACATATATCATTGGTTATGGTTATGGATTCAAGGTATATTTAGCAAGCTTCATCAGGTTACAAGTGATGTTTATTTTGCCAATGGATGTTCTTAGAGTATTTTCCATGCTGAAGATCGATTCGCCGTTTTGCAACGATTCGGGGTTCAAAGACTCACAAGTTCAACCTGGCGCGTCTTATTAAGGTGTTCTTTCGCCAAGATATCACTGATAACATATTCTCAAATTCAGGTTCTGCTCGAGAGCCAATTCTTTAAAGAAGGTATCCGAATGTGCAATTTTATCTCGAAGAAATATGGTGAAAAACTGTGTTGAAAGTGCAATTTTTACGCACTAAAATATTCATAACTTGAAGATCGTGGCTCGTTTTGAACCCGTTTCGGTGGCCAAAATTTATTCTCGAAGTCATCTACGTTTTCATCTCTCACGGCTGGAAGCCAATTTCGATCAGAAGGTCTTAAAAAATGCGGATTTATCAAGTATTTTCGTACATAAAATTTGTGACCAAAGTTTATTTGCGTCATGTTCAGAAAATAATAAATTGGTCGATTTTCATTGTATTGAGATGGTTCCGGCGCCAAATTTCATAAATTGAGTTGGATATGTTTTCACAGGAGGTATGGAGTTCGAACGGTATCCAAAAGGCCTTCATATTTTTCCCAGAGTGCACGTGACGCGCCGAAAATCCTGAATGCTGAATATTATTTCCTTTGGGTCGAAACTTCGAAAATTCATAACTCGGTCAATTTTTATCGGATCGGGCCCATCTTTTTACACAAGGTCATTGACTCAGAGATCTACGAATTTTCTTCCAAAGTTGAGACTGGGTTCTGCTCCGATCAATACCCGTTTTTTATTGAAGAACATGTCAGAGTTGACACTGGAGCCCAAAATAAGTTTGTCTGAGGAGAAACTTCAAAATTTCATAACTAATTCACCGTTTATAGGATTGAGCCCATTTTTGGACAATATTTTTTTCTCGGTGTCGGCTATATTTTGTTTTCACATTTCAACTTCAAAATTTTCACTTAAGTCTGTGCGGTTTAGCCTGGAACGTGTCAGACTCAAGTGATTAAAAATCTGCAATATTGCTTGTGGTTATTGGAGGCCCAATTGAACATTCAAAGCCCAACTCTTTGCTCTAATTTCCATTATATAATCTTATTCTTTTCACACAAATAGGACACGACGAAAAAAACCTTTGCCACAACCTTGTCAAAATATCAAATTCTTTAAAGAACCCTAGAAATATTGAAATCCTTGTTACAAACCCCCATCTCACTACAAATAAGTCATCCTTGTTACAAACCCCCATCTCACTACAAATAAGCCATCTCATTCTCCAGTAAGGGTTAGGCTGGTTTGATCTCCATGATCAAAAGGGTGTAGAAGCATTCATACATGCTACATCAGTTTTAACATTACAAAATTTCATATATTTGCTTTCTTTGTATTTCATGATATAGTAATTTATTTAATGTGTTTATGAGATTCAACGCTATAGATTTAGACCATCTAATAGTCCCATGCATGGTTATTACAAAACGCTGAGGCCAAAATAGAACAACAACCAATGCATGGCTCATGGCAAGGCAGGCATTCTGAGGAGGCTAAGGGCATGGGTTCAACACCCACCCCTATTGGTTTTGGTTTTCTTGAATTCTATTTATCCTTTTACCTATTTTCATTCTTTCTGTTTAAAACATTTTTCATAAAACCTAAAAATTTTCACAAACCTTTGATTTTTCATAATAAACTAGAATAATTAATTTTAGGTTTTTTATTTAATTTTAGGTTTTAAATTAATATTTGGTTCAACACCCACCCCTGACATTTGCATTATTTCTATTTTCTAACCCTATTTTCTATTGATGCGTCTTCCTCTATATATCTTTTTGGCAAACTTAATTCTTTTTTTGTTAATCATTAAACATAAGCTTTTTTTAAAACCTTTTTTTAACTAAAATTAATTAGGTTTTTAGGTTTTTTTAATTAACTTTTTTTCAAAATTAACCTTTTTTTTTAATTTAGGTTTTAGGTATTTTAATTAATTTTTTTCAAAATTAACATTTTTTATTAATTAAAATTAATTTGGTTTTTTAGGTTTATTTAATTAATTATCATAAATCATTTTTTTCATAAAAATATCACCAAAACATTTTCTTTGCTATTTTCATTTTATTTTTATTTTCCTTGATAAAGTGTATAGGGCGCGTTCAACTGTAATAGCGTAGCTTTATTTTTCCCGATTTTTTTAATCATTATCATGTAATTATTTTCGGGATGTAATAGTTTTAAGATTTCTTTTCCGCACTCTTCACTATTATGTAAATGCCCCAGAGCTCTGTAATAACATAGGTTTACATTTCCGCCTTACCTTCAGCTACTATATTTTATCAATGCTTAGATTAATAGGATTGTATGGAAAGATAAAAATGAACGATAGTTAACCCTAATTTCAAGATAAATAACCGAACTTAATCATTTGCACACTCGCACTTCTAGGGTAATCTCACTTGTTGCCTTCGGAAAAACAATGGTCATGTCCTTTGTTGCATAAAAGAAAAGTCGGTGGTGACTCTTGCTTATCGCAACAGTTGCGAATACAAAATTCAAAACTAATATAACAGTCAGTTCTCCGACCGTATCACAGAATTGGCGACTCTGCTGGGGACAGATAAAAAGTGGGGT
Organism: Vicia faba; assembly: GCA_948472305.1. Classification (NCBI taxonomy): domain Eukaryota; kingdom Viridiplantae; phylum Streptophyta; class Magnoliopsida; order Fabales; family Fabaceae; genus Vicia; species Vicia faba. The sequence continues at coordinate 1,551,704,438 of OX451736.1, forward strand.
TACCTTAAGAGTTATTTCATTTTAAAAATATTTTCACAGTATGCTTTGATTGCTTTATCTTTAAGGGTTTTGCTTGGGTTTACTTGTAAAGATTCTACACTCGAATCCGAGGCACCTTTTAGGTAAGTAGAAATAGATCGTTGGGACTGTGCGGGATATACTAACATGGTTGAAACGATAGCTACATTGATGTGACACATTTGTTGGTACTGGTATCCCTTGAGAAATCAAGGAGAATACAGGGCCGCTGTGTGGTGTCATGAAGCATCAATTGACCTGAGAACATTTAATCGAACAACTTGGCCATTAGGAAGTAGTGAGATAGCCGTATTTGGTGTAGTCCTAGGTCGGTTGATACTTCATACTACACTCATTGAGAGTTAACTCCCGAGTTTTGTTTGGTGGCAAGTCAGTTGTCGATCGGAACGAAACTTGTGGGAAAAATCAATGATTATTGAGATCCCTTAGAACCCGGTTACTATTTCCAGGACATGTGGAGCTAACCAAAACTTCAAGAGGGTACTTACCTACAAACCCCATGCAAGCCTAAACCTATGGCTGCTTGTGTGACTTGTTTTCTTTCAACTTGAACTACTTGCAGGGTTTTATTATCTAACAACATGATTTCCTTGCAGGATTTGTTTACAGTCATTATCCAATAACCTGGATTTCTTGTAGGGTTTACTTGCTTATGCCACCTTACACTTTTTCTTAATGCATAGCATACACATAATAACATCATCCCATAGCATCTCCTCAACCATTTCAAGGATCTCAAGGGTCTGTGATGCAGGATATGATGAATCGTATGTCTAGCAAGGGGATTTATTTTCCTCTATCCAATGCCGTCAAAAAATAAAAACACGATAACTTGAGTCAGAGGCTATGACCCACTCGATATGGTGAGCTTGATTCTCGTAGAAGGACATTCAACAATATGAAGTTATTCAATAAAAGCTATCATTACATTACAGGTCTTCCAGTATAGGACTCTCATGTTCTCGCTATTTATTTCAGCAAACGAAATGGCTCTCAAACAAATAGTAAGAGATATCCAAACTCAAGAGGCTCAGTTCATGAAAATGTTATTCAACCTATCCAAGGGGCATGAAGAATTGAAAACACTCCTCAACAGGGAACTTGACCAAGAAACATCCTGGAAACAATAACGATGACCGGTTGTAACAACTGTGAGCTGAGATGGAAGCAATGAAAATCCAAATGCTGGGGCAGATGGCTTTTATCTAAAGCCTAGCCTGTGGACAAGAAGAGTTGAGATCCCTTATCAGAAAACTTCATCAAGACAGATGCAACCGTATGAAACAAACAATTGAGGTCGAGGATCAAGTTATTAATCAGCCCCTCATGAGACAAGAAGTGGGTTTTGTGGAGAGTGGATCTTTCCAAATTGATGCTACGTCACGGATCCAACCACAACCTCACCAACCACAATGGGGTAATCAGCAAAGGTAAGACAAGCCCAAGAGGAAGTTTAGCAAAATCAACATACCATTGTCTTAGTCATTGCAACATATGTTGAGGATGAATTTGGTTACGTTGATAAGACCTCATCCAAACCCCAAAGCTTCTTCCCTAACAACAATCCTGATGCAATATGTGCCTACCATTCCAATAGTTTTGTACATGATACGAATGACTGTTGGGCATTGAAAAATAAGATTCAGTACTTGATCATCGAAAGAGTGTTGGAGTTTACACAAGATGCCAGACTGAATTCTTCTGCCACCCCTCAGAGGCACATAATATGAAGTGACAAGTTTAGACAAAGAGGCTTTTGTTCATTAGAATTTTAAATTTGTAATTTTCTTTTGATTTTTTGAACATTTATTTATGTCAAACCTTGTTATTTCATCAATGCATTGCATATGTTTGTCTTGAATTATTTCATTCGTTTTCACTATGCTGAAGCTATGATATTACTTCCTTTTTATGATATTCAACTCGATTAAAAGTCATAAGCTTTTAGAGGGAGGATGAAAAAAAACGATACCACAATCTCTATAGTATGCTTTTAAATAGAACCCGCTGATGATGTATAGGCATTGTTTCAAATCCTAAATTGTGGAGTTATAAGGAAGATAATCCCTAGTCAACCCCTTTGAGCCAACTAAGTAGGACTTTTTCTTTTCACACAAATTAAAACCCTTAATTATAACCTGGGGCAAGGTATCTTTCTCAGTTAATTCAGAGGTGCATTCAGTCGCAAGCTCATCCTTCATACACGACGAATAGTGTAGAAGATACCTTCCAAAAGATGGTGATCGTTCCACATAACCATCAAAGCAGGCAGTCATTATTTTTCAAAATAAAATCCCGCTAAGTCAAAACCTATGAAGGATACTTAAGAAAAAAACTGGGGCATCCCGCTGACTGTAATCACAAAAGAAACAGTTCAGGCAAAAGCAGGGATAATAAAAAAAAGAGGTCGCTACAAATCCTCAACAAAAATAAAAGGTTATAAAAATGATTGCCTTCTCAAACAAATGTTCAATTTCTGAACCATCACCAAGTATCAGAGCAAAGATTCCAGAATCAATTGGGATCTAAACGTATAATTAATTGAGCATAAGACTGAAGAACATCACGAAGAACGTGTTGGGTACACATAAATTTTTGAGCCTTTATCCTTTGTTTCTTAAAACCATGTGTTATACCCCAAAATTTACCCTCTCACTTATTAAGAATTTCCTCACAAGATCTCCTTGGGCTCAAGACTGCACTAGGGTTTGATCAGCTCAAGACACCTCCTTAGGCACTGATGACCAAAATTAGGGTTTGAGTTTGCACAAGTATTTTTGAACTATCAATGCTTCATATGACTTTCATGGACCATTATGGACCCCCAAGATTACTCACGTCAAGTTTGAAGCCTTGTATCATATTTTTGCTGAGTCAATTGAGCAGTTGACCTAAAACTCAGTTGTATTGGGGAAAAAGTCAACCATGGCCAATTTACAGTAAAAAATTCATATTTTTTTATCCACATCAGCATTTTAAACTCATATGTATCATTTGATCAAGTTTGGACCATAATTCCTCAAGAAATTTGATCAAATCTCCAAAAGGGCAAAATGGTCAAAATTAGGGTTTTACTGGGAAAGGGCAATTTATGATTTTTGACCTAGCAAATGTTCAATTGGTTTAAGGCATGATCTCAATAGTCCAATTTCATCATTTATTACCTAATGACGTGATTCAAAACATTGCAAATCCATTGAATTGACAGATGAATTTTGCAGTCAACTGATCAAAAGTCAACTGTATACTGAAAAGTCAAACTTTGACTTTTTGATCAAATTCAAGTGCCAAAAATCATAATTCATCAAACATGTCAAAATATGAAACTTATTCATCAAGAAATCAAAAAGTCAAGATTTCATTTTGAAAAGTCAAAATTTCTAAACTTAGAAAATTTTCCTAAGTGTTGGAAATTTCATGTTTTTTCATAACTTTGAGCCAAATTTTCACCATGATGCAAGATGATTCAAGAGAAACTTCCAACATGAAAATTGTATATCTCCATGAAATCTACAACTTTGATTCACACAACTTCTTCCAAAAGTTCTTGGATCTCAAGTTATAATTTCAAGAACATAAGGTCATGAGACTAAACACTTAGTGAAATTTTGCCCTAATTTGGCCAGGATTTTGACCTAACTTCATGGCACTTTTTCATATAGTTCCAAGTGGAATCTTCAAAAGAAATTCCTAGATGATTTGTATATTACATTGCAAGCTTTCCAAAATATCCAAGAACTCCTTGAGATCATTCTTGAGTAGGGAGAATCGAAGAGATGAAATTGGTGTTTTGTCACTTGAATTATAGGTCATTTTCATGATGAACACAAATGCAATTTCAATGTTAGGCGGCATAATCTTTGCTTTGCAGGCATCAAACTTGTTTTTCACTCCATAATTAATGGATTACACAAACTTTTGAGCTATAATCCAAGTGGTTTAAGCTTTATCCAATTCACATTGCCATTTTGGGAAGAAAGTTAACAATACCATTCTTGTAAAGCAAGATTTTTGCATAAAGTTCACATTGATCCTCTAACTTGTTCCCTCTTATCAAAATCCATCCACAAAGTCATAAGCATGCTTGTTTAAAGCATAACCACTCTATCTTAGCAAGTACACAAGACTTTGAAACTTGTTTTGTCAAAAAATCACATGTTTAGCTTAAGCATGCAAATTTGAATTTTGGTCAACTAGAGCATCCCAAACTTGTTGCTTATAAATAGAAGCACTATTTATGAGCTAGGACATGAGCTTGAAGACCCTTAAACTCATTCAAACTCCCTCTAGCCAGAAATTGTCTCAAAACACCATTATTGTGCAAGTTCTGACTTTACATACCAAACTCCAAATCCCCTCGTGCATTATTTGGCCTTTCATTTCCAAAAGCTTCTAAACATAAAATACAAACCATCCAAAGTACATTTTCTCAATTGTAACACTTCCATCATCAAGTTCCATTTTCAAAAACAGGGGTCTGCAACTTGACTTCTTCAGAGCTCCTCAGCCACTTTCAGCTCAAGCTAATCATTGCATTAGCTTCCTGGGACCTCAAGAAAGCTAACCTGATCCTTGCAGCACTTTGAATCAAGCTCATTTGCATTTCATGATTTCCATTTTTGAGGTATTTTTCTTGAACTTCTATCTCATTACTTAGGCATTGTTAGACTTGCATTTGTGAAGATAAAATGTAGACCTCATTGCCACGAAGCTGTACATATCCATAGTTTACATTTACATGGCCTGAGCTTAGAGAATTTTAGAGTTGAAGTTTCTAAAAATTTTAGGGTTCAAATTAGGGCCAGAGAAATTCTCATTTATCTTTGAATTTTAGCTTTAGTTATTTACATGGTTAGATTCGTGAGGAAGAATGCAACAACTTTCATTTTGTCATCTTCCATTTTTGTTGAGAAATGAAGAAGTTACAGGTACACCGACTGGAGGTTGAAGATGAAGTCATCAGGACTTGATTTGCCTTACATATTTATTGTTTTGTTTATATTAACGGATGTATAGCCACCCCAATGGTAAAGCGTGCGCCTCTTAACCTATGGGACCTGGGTTCGAGCCCCAGTGGTACCCATTTTGTGTTTTTACATATTTTTGCACTTTCTGACCTTTTTTGCAGGCCGCTTGGGCCTTTGGGCTTTTTGTTGTTTTTACTAACTAACCTCTCTGCCTGCTTATGCACCCCTGGCCCAATTTATTTTTTTTTCTTAATTTTTTTTTCTTAATCATTTTTCACTAATATTAAAAATCAGAAAAAATATAAAAAATTTATCTTCATTTTAATTTAGTTTATTTTATTTTTGTCACCAAAAAAATATTTTTATTAACTATACTTTATTTATAATTTACAAATCACCTTGTAAATTTAATTAAAACTAGGTTAATATTTTCAAGACAAAAATACCAAAAAAATACCTTTTTCTAAACATATTTTCTTTTAATCAACTAAATAGAATTAGGGTTTTATTAAAAATCTTTTCTTAATAAATTTAAACTTAATTAATAATTTTATTTAAATTAATTAGGTTAAAACAATTTCCGTCTTTCTCATGAAAATCAAACAAAGACTCATTTTCTTTATATTTTGCATTTTTGTACATTACTTATTTTAATTCCTTGCACATTAATACCCATTCAATTTGGTTGTAATAGATTAACTAGGTTTACATTCTTGCAATCCCCATTCAATTTGTACACCCCCTCCCCTCAATGATGTAATAGCGTAGTAATTTTAAATTCCGCAATTTATCGCTTTATATTCACATGCTAGTAATTAGGGTTTGTATGGAAAGAACAAAATCAATCAAATAGAAAACCCTAATTAAGACAAATCAAAGCATGTAAATCAACACATTTGCACACATAATCCCCTTGGGTTATCCCACCTGGTTTCCTTATACAAAATGGCCATATTACGCATGTAAGGTATCTTAGAAAAAACAAGCAAATACAAGATCATAGTCCCTCGATGACGCTATCTAAGTTGCCTTACAAATGATCTTAGTACCTAAAAAAATGCTAAGATACCTTGCAACATTTCTAATCATGGTTATACGATGACCCACGCCCATCCCGTTTACATCCAAAGATAAGGTTGCTTACCAAATCAATGGTAAGACAACAATGTCAAAGGAAAAGAAAATGAACAAGAAAGACATTTGAGTAGGTAGATTGCTCCAAATTACTTGCTCCATTTCAAAACAAACATCCTTGCTATTTAAAAAAAAAAACACATACACTTTCAAACATCTTACAAAATTGAAAACATTTTCAAGATATCAAAACATCTTTGTATACATTCTTACGAACGAGAATCATTGCAAAGAATGCCTAAACAATAGCCTCTTTACAAAATACTTTCAAAAACCACAAAAAGCACAATTTCAAACAAAATCAAGTGATGTAGCAAGTAACTAAGAGCCCATGGAAAACCATGGATGAAAAGGGTGCTAATACCTTCCCTTTTCATAATCTACCCCCCGAACTCAAGAAATAATCTCAAAGGTCTTTCCTGTGCTTTTTCACCTTTCCTTTTGGATAAAAGAAAAGTCGGTGGCGACTCTTGATAACCGCAAAATTTGAGATTAAACGCCAAAACCTCAAGTCAGTTCTCCCACCGTATCACAGAACTGGCGACTCTGCTGGGGAAAATTCTAAAAGTGGGGTTACCTTAGGGATAGATCACATTTATTTTCTTACATTGTTTTACTTGTAAGCTTTACATTATGGTTCTTTGTTTGGGTTTGAATCCTCTACCCGGATTTGGGATACATTATAGGTAAGTAGCAATACGTTGTGGAAAATGTGCGGGGTATACCGACATGGTCTAAGCAATATCTACCTTATTGCGACATATTTGTGGGTACCGGTAGCCTTTGAGTTAATCAAAGATAATGCGGGGCCGCTGAGTGATGTCATAAAGCACTAGTGAACTTTTAGAACCTTTACTTGACCAACTTGGACTTTAGGATGTAGTGAGATGACCGGCTTTGGTGCAGTCCGAAGTTGGTAGATACTCGATACTACACTCATTGTGGTTTAGTTTCTTGGGATATTTCGGTCGCCATTAAAGAGGCTTGTGCTGAAACAATAACCAAGGAAACAAACCAGTGATATTGAGCTTCTTAGAACCCGGTTACTATTACTAGGAAAGGTTTAAGCCAACTAAACTTCAAGAGGGTACTTACCTATAAACCTCCATGCAAGCCTAAACCTAAAGATTTGTTTGTTTTGTTTGTATATACATACTTGTACATAACATGATGAACATCATATACATCCACTAACCATTTCAAGGATTTTGGGATTCATCTTTGTTCTTGTTTTGTAGGATATGGATTCACTTTGCAGGAAAACTATTCAAGTCAACCTTGTAAGAATCCCTCCACAACTCAGGGAGCTAGCTTCAAGGATTCCTGAAAACTCTGCATTCATCGAGAGACATGGTCTCCTGCTCAACTTAGTCACCTCCAACACATATGAGGATATGATGAAGGTGCTATTTCAGTTCTTTGATCCTTTACACCATTGCTTCACATTTCCCAATTATCAACTTATTCCAACTTTGGAAGAATTCTCCCAAATCTTGAGTATTCCCATTCTCAATAAACTACCTTTCAACGGTACGGAAAGAGACCCAAAGCCAGAAGAGATTGCTCAAGTTCTACACTTGCACTCATCTGATATCACAACTCATTGGGAAACAAAGAGTGGTGTCAAAGGTTTCTTAGCAAAGTTCTTGTTCGAGAAAGCCCAAAACTGTTGGAATTCCTTGGATTTGCAAGCCTTTGAGGAAATTGTGGCTCTCCTCATCTATGGGATGGTTTTGTTTTCAAATCTTGACCAACTCATAGATATCAACACCGTCAAAATCTTTATATCCCGCAACCCGATGCCTACATTGCTAGGAGACATCCTACACTCTTGTCACCCTCGGACAATGAGGAAAAGAGGTTTTCTTATGTGTTGCACTCCTCTCTTGGAAAGATGGTTTATTTCACATCTTCCCCAATCTATATTAAAAAATGAGCAAGGTTCAAGGTGGTCACAAAGGTTGATGACGCTCATACATTCAGACATTCATTGGTGCTCCCGATCCAAAGAGAGTGTTATCATTGTCGACCGTTATGGAGAATTCCCTAATGTTCCTTTACTTGGCATTAGAGGAGGTATCATCTACAACCCATGTTTATCCTTAAGACAATTTGGTTATTCCCCAAGGGATGGCCCGTACGAGATATTGGTTCAAGGTTTGGTATTTGACTATGACAACGACAATCAAGGTCTTTGCCAGAGATTTATCTGAGCTTGGAGGATGTTAAACAAGGTGGATAGAAAGACTTTGGGGCATAAAAATTCCATCCCTCTTGAGCCTTACCTCAAATGGGTACGAACTCGTGCTCAGAGCCTTATGATGCCTTACCTCTCCATTCTCCCGGTAATCATTGATCCTGTCAGGGAGGGAGATGTTCCATACATTATCCTACATCTTGATATGCCCACCTCTCTTGAAGACCTACAAAGAGATTGGATACAACTCAAGGGGGAGCAAGATACTTTCGAATCCCAATTCTACGCAAGCGAGAAGAAGGTTTTGGAACTCACTAGGCTACTTCATGAGGAGCAGACTCTCAATGCCTACATTGCACCAAAGAGGATGCGTACTACCTTTCTATCTTAGAGTTTCTTGAATTTGTCTTGCCCAAGAAGGCATTGATGTACTCTATCTTTAATCTATTAATATAACGTGTGTTTCCTTTTTGTCTAAAACAAATTTGAATCTTAAAATCCTTGAAAACATTTGCATATGCATTTATCATTCATCATAACATAAGAAGGTCTTTTGGAACAAGTCTCCACATCTCTATACTGTTTATTTCAGTAAGATGGATCTTGAGAAAACAATGAAGGACCTACAAGCTTAGAATACAAAGTTTCAACAGTTGATCTTGACCCTAGCCAAAGGACATAAAGAGTTGAAGACTTTGCTGGCTGAGGAGAAGAAAAAGAAGACAAAGAAAGTGACTAGAGTCCTAAACATGGGAAGAAGATTTCAAGGGCATACAAGAAGGACCTTAGACTTTGCAACGACATCCAGTGAAAGAGACAATCAAGATGGGAAAGGCAAGGAAACAGTTGTCCCGTCAGAATCAGAAGAGGAAGAGGAAGAAGAAGACTATTCTGAAGAACAATACCCTCCAACTGATGACAAGTATAAACATCTCGAAGAACAGTTGAGTGCGATGGAAATCCAAAAAGTGCCTGGCTTGGACTTTGAGGAATTGGGGTTAGTGTCGGGGATTGTCATTCCTCCAAAATTCAAAGCACATGTGTTCGCCAAGTACGACGGAGTCTCAAGCCCAAAAATGCATCTCCGATCCTATGTAAGGAAAATCCAGCCCCATACCACTGATAAAGACTTATGGGTACACTTCTTCCAAGACAGCCTATCTAGAACTCAGCTTGACTGGTTTTACCAACTAGAAAGAGCCAACATTCAGAACTGGGAAGATCTTGCTGCAGCCTTCTACAAATAATACCAATACAATGTTGATCTTGCGCCTACCCGTACTCAACTCTAGAGTATGGCCATGGTTTCAAATGAAGGTTTCATGGACTATGCGCAAAAATGGAGAGACTTGGATGGAAGTGTTCAACCTCCCCTATCTGAAAGAGACTCGATAGACATGTTCTTGGGCATCTTGTCTGGTCCCTTCTACAATCATTTAATTGGAAGTTCATCTCCAGGTTTTACTGAACTGATATTGACCAGAGAAAGGGTAGAAGCCGATATAAAGAATGGAAAGATCCAAAAAGATACATTCTCCTCTGCTGCCATAAGAAATCCATTTATCAGAAAGAAAGAAGTGGTTGTTGTTTATCCTCATAGAAATCGAGATAGGTCCGAACACCGACCAATGATGGGGCTGTGATGATCCCTAAACCTGCGCCTGATCAACAAAGAAATAATCAACCCAGGATGGAAAGACCAGTCAGGAAGTTCACCAGAATTAACATGACCCTATCTTAGGTATTACCGCATCTACTAAGATCCAATTTGGTGACCTTGAAGGAAGCTCCGAAAAACCTCAATACAACATCTCCTCACTATCATCCCAATGCCCGTTGCGCATATCACTCTAAAAGTCTCGGTCACGACACTAATAACTGTTGGGCTCTAAAGAACAAAATATAAGACCTCATTGAAACAAAAGAGATTGAATTTGATGCTCCCGAAAAGCCAAACGTCATTTATGTCCCTATGCCCAAACATGGCCATAATACCAACGCCATTGAGGAAGATATGTTTGTTACTTCAGTTGATGAGCTTATGACCCCACTCTTGACTATTAAAGTGAACTTGTTGAATGCCGGTGTGCTCCTGGGCTATGATGAAGGCTGTCATTTTTGTTTGTCTTCACCAACTAGTTGTCCTTTGTTGAAAGCAGGCGTTCAGTGCCTAATAGATAACAAAGAAATTTTGTTTGAAAAGACTTCTGTTCCACCTATTCCTTTTAAAGATGTTTCTATCATTACCATTTCCGCCAATTCTTCTAGGGTCTCCACCAAAAGACCCGTTAGAATTACATTAGTTACGAAAGCAACTCCTTTAATAATTACAATGCCTGGACTAGTACCGTATTTGTCAGACAAAACCGTACCATGGAATTATGGAGGGGATGTCTACTACCACGGTATTAAGCAAGATTGGCTAGGTACCGAAGATTCAAGTTCTGAGAAAGTGGATTCCGACGTCGGTAATATTGCAGGGACTAGTAAGATTACCCGAAGTGGTAGGATCTTCTCTCCAAAAATTGCTCCCCTAAAAGTTGTTTCTAGACCCGTAATCATTCCTGTTTTTGTTGCCCCTCTGAAGGTTATTCCCAATCCTACAATCATCCCCACTAATACTCCAACTAACAAAGTTGTTACAACCCATGTTATCATTCCTACTGACACTCCTGATGCCGAGTTAACCGAGACTCGAGGTAAAAGTATTCTGATTGAGCCTGTCTGGATGAAGGCTCAGTCATTGTCTATCCCTGAGACCTCCCGGAAAGATATGGAGGAAATTCTGAAGATCATAAAAAGAAGCGACTAAGATGTAATTGACGACTTCAACGGTGTTAATTTTGCCTAATTCGAGTGAGTCTTTCATGGTGTATTGTGATTCATCTAAGATGGGTCTTGGTGGTGTACTGATGCCAAATGGACAGGTTATTGCTTATGCTTCTAAAAAATTGAAAGTGCATGAGAGGAATTATCCTACACATGACTTAGAACTAGCAGCTTGTGGTGTTTATGCTGAAAATTTGGAGACATTATCTTTTTGGCTCTAAATTTAAAGTATTATGTGATCATAAGTGTCCGAAGTACTTATTTGATCGGAAAGAGTTGAATATGAGGCAGTAGAGGTGGCTCTAACTTTTGAAAGACTATGACTTTAACTTGAGTTACCATCCTGGTAAAGCAAATGTAGTAGATGATGTTTTAAGTAGGAAGTCCTTGTTGTAGCGGTAGAAATGTTTAGACTAAGCCATTGGATTAACTTGACTCGAACATATCAAATAAAAATTGCCACCTCATTTTATTGTTTCCAAAGTGTTGTACCCCAATTTTTGCCCCTAAGATTCCCCTATCATATCATGTCAACTTGATCATAACAAAATCACATTAGGGCTGGCTCTTCCTCTTTTTCCTATCTCCTATCTTTAAGTTTGCTCTTGAGGAATTTCCAAGCACCTTAATTGTGTATTTTGTATATATGTTGTTTACTAACTTCTAATCAAAATACAAAAAAAAAAAAATTTGTCTTTGTCTTTGCAAAATTGTGTTTTGTAGGTACCAAGTCAAAGCATCCGACAAATAAGGTTTTCCAGGCAAAGAAATCAGTTTTGTATTGTGTCGAAAGGCAGCTTGTATCAATCCACAAAGGCTTGTGTCGAAAGGCAGCTTGTATCAATCCACAGAGGCTTGTGTCGAACTCATGCAAATTTGATTTGATTCTGTATTATGGCGAAAGACAGCATGCATCGACCCATAAAGGTATGTATCGACTCATCCAGTTGTCTATAACTAGCATGTGTCGACACATGCATGTTATGTATCGACTCATCCTTTTTGTATAACTAGCATGTGTCGACACATGCATGTTATGTATCGACTCATCCTGTTTGTATAACTAGCATGTGTCGACACATGCATGTATGTATCGACTCATCCTATTTGTATAACTAGCATGTGTCGACACATACGTGTTATAATGTGTTGAAGTAGCAGTATGTATCGACACATAGAGGCATGTATCGACACATGCTATTTTATACTTCTAGAACGTGTCGATGTATACCACCCATGTATCGACTCATAACAGCAAAATGCACGTGTTTTTTTGAAAAAAGTCAGCAATTTCAAACTGTTATCTTTTTGGCTCCAATTTTTTCTGCATAATTTGAAATTATATCACTAATTCAATTTTGGCTCCAAGAATCAATTACCAAATTACCACTAATCCTAATCCTAAAACTCTATAAATAGAGACCTCATTTCATTCAAATCACAAGCTTTTGATAGCCAAACTCATCTTGCTAAAAAATCTCTCAATCTACCAAATTCACTCAAAGCTCCATTTTCAAAAAGTTAGTAAGCTTTGCATTGAAGCTTACTAATCTTTGAGCTAAACCTTCATCCCAAACACTTTTCCTCCATCAATTCTCTACATCAAAGCTTTGGTAATTGATTCTTGTGGTTGAATTAAAGCAAATTCTGGAAGTTGTTTGATAATTCTCTAATTCTACCTTTGGTAAGTTGGATCATCATATTTCACAATGTGATATCTTGTGGATTTCTGGTTTTGATTCATTGAGCACTGTTTTATGATTCCATTAGTGCTATTTTCTCATAATTTGATGGAATTTTCATGCTCAATTGGATCCATGATCATTAGGTGTTTGATGAAAAGTCGGAATAAGAATTTGATCCTTGAAATGTTGTTTTCTACTGATTTTAACAGGTTTCAATCAATTGTTGTAACATTGCAATTGCTTGTTACAGAAAATTGATTTTAAAAAAAACTGCACTGATGTAATAGGTTGCTGTCGAAGCACAATTGATTGCAACAATGTCGAAAATACTTTTTCTGCCTTATTTTGGGGCTGTTTTGACTCAAATATTTTTTCTCCTCACTCTCTTTGATGGATAATTTGGATTACAATTTTAAATGTCCAATTTGTCTTTAAACTCAATGGACTTTGTGATGTAGATGAAGTTGGATAAATGTTCATCAATTCAAATCTACCTAAGAGTGAATTATTTAATTCATTTTTGGTGCTTTGGATTAATGATATGTTTAGTGCTTTAATCCATCTAGAGGAGTGGTTGAATTTAAAGATGAAAGAATTTTGAAATGGTGATCCAAATTAACTTATCATTCCCCTCCCTCTTCATCTTATCCCTTTATTTTTTAATTGTGCTACATGTTAAGGGATGGTGATCTCTATATCATTTATCCAAACATGAAGTACATATATTGCTATTGACCAGCCTCAAAATAGGTGCGACTTGTGCATAAGTCCACTTACGATTGCTTAACATAGCGCTAAATTTTGTCCCGATTCGAATAAATGATCATTTGTGGCCCAAACTTATGATTGCAAGCCCAAGTATGTTAATTTGATCTCTTTGATCCAATAACCTTGAGATTCATTGTGTGGAGGCTTTGGTTCTACCAATCCTCTAATGGATCTACAACACCTTTGGTCAATGCAGATCACTTAAACATCGTTGATCATTAAATGTTACTTTTGAGGATTCCAAAATGGATGATATACTTGACAAAAAGCAAATGTAACTTGTTGTGTGGAGGCTTTGGTTCTACCAATCCTCTAATGAGTTCCAAATGCAAGTTTCAAGATGATCATCCAACTAACCACTAATTTCTAACAATTGACTTTACTTTTTGCTTTTATTTTTTATGCTTTATGTACCATTTAATTTAAGCATTTACATTTCATGCCATTTTTTTATTTTGCTCATTTGAGCATTTACTTTTATGTCATTTTTATTTTGCTCACTTGAGCTTTTCTTTTCCTTTTAAAGACACCTAATAATCAAAATGAACCATAAAAATCTTTAATGATATTTGGACTATTTGGCTACTATCCTTGGCATTATGTAGCATTGGACTTCTTAGACTTAGGATTAGGGACCTTGGCCTATCTTGGATACTTTGTAACTTTATTTGATATTTTGTCTGGAGTTCTTGAGGTTTACCTCAAGGCATTAGGTTGTTTGTTTATTTTGTGTGCAGGTTATTGTGATTACACTCTTCGTTTGTAATCTGGAATTCACCCGTATACAGCCGTTACTCTGCCCAATTTTTGTGAAGACTTAATACACTTGGAATTTGGTTCTCTCAAGAGGTCTAGTATCTTTGCTTGCTTGGTTTCAATCCGAAGAATGGGAATTCTATATTGACTCATAATGTCAAGTATTGGCTTCTTGTTGGTTAGACGGTTCTTATCCCTAGCTTTTACCTTATGCTTTAGGATAGTCTCTCCATCTCCTCCCATCTTCTTTAATACCGAAAATCTTCTCCCTCCTTTTAAAAACTCTTCTTATTTCTAAACTTTAAACACTTTTCATAATAACCTTGGACTTAGTTCCATGCATTTTCAAAACATTTTCATAAACAAATTTCAATCAATTTATTAATACCTTGACATTTTTGTGAAAAGACTAAAAGTCAATCAATCTCATTTCAAACCATTTTTGCCACTTTGGCTTTTTATTTTAAAACCTTTTCTTAAAAAGATTAGACTCTTGTCAATCCTTGTAGTGATACAAACAACTATACTTCTACAATATGTCGTGAAGAGAGATATTTTCCACTTGGGTGTTGAGTGAGGCATTATTGATTTTTAAAATCAAAGCCATATCCTCCACTTTTAGATGATGCAAATTCTCCTTTCTCATAATTGTGGGTAGTAAGTATGTTTTCCACACGGACAATGACGATGATGTCTTATCTCATAAAATTAACTAACACACTTGTGTCTCAAATTTTTTAAGAGGAACTACGTGTACCCTGATCTCCTATTGCACAAAAGGTGATATGTAGGCACTAAAGGTTCGCAACCGCGGCGGGTGCAAAAAAAAATCATAAAAATATTTCTTTTCTCACCTCCACCATCCATTTTATATATAACACATTTTTATAGACAAAATATACAGATTTATCAAAGAGGTTCCTGCGGAGTACCGTAGATGTTTAGGGTGCTAATACCTTCCCTTTGCATAACTAACCCCCTTACCTTGAATCTTTCCCCCTTTTTTGGGTTATTCACTCTTTTCCCATTCCTTTGGAAACAATAAAGTGCGGTGGAGATTTTGATTTTGATTTGTATAAAGTCTAGTAAATCCAATGGCTTAGTCTTGAACATTTTTATCGCTACAGAAAAATGGCGACTTCACTGGGGAAAGATTGACCTCTTGCTGGTCCATCCCTAAGTGGGTTGAGCCTATCTTTGTTTATATCTGTATATGTGCTATTGTGTTTATGTGTTATATTTTGTATATATGTTTGTCTGGATTCTCCTAGTTTACAGGGTGCTTGGTGATTACTCATAAGTCCTATACCCAAACTTGGGAAAACTTTAAGATAGGACGGGCGATATGGTCATGTTAACTTTGAGGGAGTAATCCCAAAAAAGGAGGCATGAGATCCCCCACTCAGTGGAAGCCCCTTTGACTGTAGTGTCGTTTACCGAGTAATCGGGAAGACGTACTACTTTCGACCTGGGAGCCTGCTGAAGCTGAGGACCGTAGATTACCTAACCCATCTTGGCCTTTTAGGTGTAGTGCGGAAGCTATGATGGAGTAATCCGGAAGTAGTTATCACGCGATACTACGCTCGGATGAGTCTTTCTTGAGAATATTACTAATTACCGAGTTAATCGAGAAGTTGGTAATATCCGAAGGAAGGATGTAGACTCTGGAAACCTCTTAGAACCTTGTTCGGCAGGTGATAACTTTTTAGACAAATACCTTATGGGTAATACCTTCGACCTCATGCTCGTTACGTTAAACCTATGAACCCTATATGTGTGATTTTGTGTGTGATTGTTGCATCATGCATCCATGCACTCATAAACATCTTTTGAAGAAAACAATATTTCAAGGGATTTAAAGGTTTACTATTTGTGAATATCTCAGGTACTTTTAAAACATGGATTCTGGAAAGAGAAAGACCGGGAAATACAGTTTCAAGGATCCTAAGATAGATGAGTTGGTCAGTCTAATTCTAGAGATCGAGTGTTCTGCAGACTTTCAGAAGAAGTATGGATCCATTATTCCTCTCATAAAGCTGAAGATGAAGGAGGTTATTCTCTCAACTTTGGTCCAGTTCTATGATCTGGTGTATCACTGCTTTACTTTTCTCGATTATCAGTTGATGCCAACAATGGAAGAGTATTCCTATCTCTTGGATTTACCTGTTATTGATCGTGTTCCTTTTACTAGTTTGGAGGGTGAGCCAAAACCACATGAGATTGCTGCTTTGATTCATCTGGGGAAGTCTGAGGTGGAAGCCCATATGACTACCAAAGGAGGGATTAGAGGATTACCAGCTAATTTCTTATTGGAGAAAGCTTGTTACTTTGCCAGGATGAAGAGTACGGTTGCTTTTGAGGCCATCTTTTCTTTACTCGCCTATAGATTATTCTTATTTCCTAATGTGGACAAGTTTGTCGACATTAACACTATCAGGATTTTCATGATTGGAAACCCGGTTCCTACACTGTGGGTGATGCTTATTACTCTGTTCATCTTCCGAGTTCCTATCATGGGGGAATGATTATCTGTTGCACACCTTTGTTGTATCGGTGGTTTATCTCTCATATGCCTCATTCTGATGCTTTTTGAGATGTCAAGAAGGAACCCCGTTGGGCTTCTAAGATCATGGCACTTACTCACTCGGATATTGATTGGTATCATCAAGCTTACCAGGATGTGGAGATTATTGACAGTTGTGGTAGTTTCCCCAATGTGCCTCTTCTTGGTACAAATGGAGGAATTAACTATAACCCTGTTCTTGCACGGCGAAAGCTTGGTTACCCGATGAGGGATAAACCGAATATTATTCTTTTGAGTAGTTTCTTCCTGAAGGAAGGAGAAGACGACAGGGAAGCTAGGGAGCAGATTGCGAAGGCCTGGCGTCACATTCATAAGAAGAGTAGGAAGGATTTGGGACCTAGGGGTGTTGTTTCTTTGGAGCCATATCTTCAGTGGGTCAGATCGAGAGCCATATCTGCAGCTTTCTTTGGTTAGGAGGCAACAGGAAAGGGGTGTTTGGAAGAACAAGTTACAGACTTTAGAAAGTTCCTACAGAGCAGACCTGAAGGAGAAAGATGATTTGATCGAGATCCTTGAGAGTCGTGCGGTGGAGTCTATGGAGAGGCAAGGGGATTTATTTTCTCCTAAGCCTCAAATAGGTGTTAATTACTCACTTCCTGCTTCAGATGATTGGAAGGAGGTTGCCATCAGACATGTGGAAGAAAACCAGAGTTTGAGGGATCAGATTTCCAGGCTCACAAGGAAGCGCCAGCGTACAGATTGATCTCCATTAGTTCCTCTTATCAGGATTTTAGATTGTATTTTCATCTTGTACTTGGGATCATTGAAACTTGTAATCCATTTTGAAGTTATTATAATAAAAAAAATTTCAGTATTTCAAAGGCTTTATTACTTGGATGTTTGCAATATAAACCATAAATCCCTTGAAATATTAAATGATAAAGTAAAAATAATCATATGCGTTGCATATCATGCATCATTTTATACATATTTCTTGCATTTCTTATGCATATCCAGGTGTCTTATCCAGCTTCTTTACTTCGTTCAGCAAGCTGACTCATCACTACAACACTCGGGCTAATTTCAAAAAGAAGATGGACAACTTGGAACAGGAGAATCGCGAGCTACGCGAAGAAGTTTTCGCTTTGAAGGCTGGCTTGGCCAACTTGACTGCTCTGATGGAAGCTTTGGTGGTTGCTCAGAATCAGCCATCGAGTGTTCAACCTCAACCAACAAAGGCAAATGCTGAAGTTCCAACTGTTCCTGTATCCGCTACTCTGGCTATTGTTCAAAACCGTATGCCTCAGGGTTATCCATGGGGAATGCCAGAGAATTTTGCACCTGAAGGTTTTAATTTGGGCCCTCAAGATACTCCAGTGATTCAAAATGTTGTTACTCCTGCACCTCATGTGGTGCATACTGTTCCTGCTGCACCTCCTTCGATGAATTTGGTTCCTTTTGTTAATGAAGATATGTGTCGTCCTTTCCCTCCGCCGAGTGAAGACTTGGGTCTTTATGACATAATGGATAATTTCCAAGAGCAGTTTGATAGAATGCAAAGAGAGATGAAGGCTCTTAGGGGAAAAGAGTTATTTGGGCAGAATGTGAATGAGCTGTGTTTGGTCCCGAATGTTAAAGTGCCTGCTAAGTTCAAGGTCCCGGAATTTGAGAAGTACAAGGGAAACACTTGCCCTCGTGCTCATTTGGTGATGTATGTAAGAAGAATGTCTACCCATACTGATGATCAGCGTCTGCTGATTCACTTTTTCCAAGATAGTTTGACCGGCGCAATGTTGAAATGGTACATGAGTTTAGACAACGCCATATCCATACTTTTAATGATTTTGGAGAAGCATTCATTAAACAATACAAGTACAATGTGGACATGGCGCCTGACCGTGACCAGCTTAGGGCCATGGTTCAGAAAGACAGAGAATCGTTCAAAGAGTATCCACAGAGATGGCGCGAAGTGGCTGCACAAGTGATTCCTCCCATGGAAGATAAAGAAATGACTAAGATTTTTCTGAAGACGCTAGGATCTTTCTACTACGAAAGAATGGTAGAAAGTGCCCCAAGTGATTTTACAGAGATGGTAGTAATGGGTGTCCGCCTAGAAGAGGCAGTAAGAGAAGGCCGTTTGACAAAGGGTGAAGGATCTGGAGGTGTGAAAAAGCCATCTTATGGGTTTACCAAGAAGAAAGAGGGGGATACAAATGCTGTTATGAAAGAGAGAAGGGTAAAGGCTCCTAGAAAGAATTATCAGTGTCATTAGAAAGTCGCCTCAGTCACTCCTGTTATGAATACCGCTCCGACTACCATTGCTTATCAGAGACCGTCCCAGCAGGGGAATCAAGGGTATAATTAGAGAAGGGAGAACTATGATCCTATTCCCATAAGCTATGCAGAGCTACTACCAGCATTGATTCAGAAGAAGTTGGTCCAGACACGACCACCTCACGTTGTACCATCACCATTGCCTTGGTATTACAAAGCAGACCAGACGTGTGCCTTTCATCAGGGAGCACCAGGGCATAGTGATGAGAATTGTTATCCTTTTAGGACTGAAGTACAAAGGTTGGTGAAATCTGGAATTTTATCTTTCAAAGACGTGGGACCTAATGTGAAAGACAATCCTCTACCCAAGCACGGGGGGGTGAATGCTGTAAATATGGTGGCCGGTTGTCCAGGTGACTTTCGAATTTTTGACATTAATCTGGTTAGAGGAGATTTGGTGAAGATGCACGCAGACCTCTATGAATTTAGTTATTACACGCATGACCATGCCGGTTGTTCTATTTGCAGTAGAGATATATAGGATTTCAAGAAGATAAAGGATGATTTACAGGAGATGATGGATGAAGGTTTAATCCATATAATCAGGCCTAGGGCAGAATATGAAGAGGAAGTGAATATGGTTTCTGGATGTCCGGGTGAATTTAGAATTTTTGATGTGGATCATTTGAATGAGGGTCTCATGCAGTTGCATTCTACCTTCTACCGTACTACTGGTCAGGTGGAACACCAATATGGATCTTGCATAGTTTGTTGTCGAAACCCCCGAGGATGTTCTATTGTAAGGGAAGGTGTTCATTTGCTGTTAGACAATGGGACTATCAAGATCATAGGTCAGAGAGATGATTATCATGAGATTGATATGGTTGAGGTTTGTTTGATGGAAGAAGAGTCAGAGAAAGAGTATGCCTCTGTAGATGAGTATTTCTCTTCATACGAAGATTTGTTTGCCGGAAATGACTTTTTGATGGTTGATTGTGTTGAGGAAGGGGTAAATGTCATTTTACCTTGTTTTGGTGCACCCACTCATCTTGAGGTGGAGTACCATAGCCAACCAGCTGTTACCCCATTGGTAATTAGTCTTCCAGGTCCTGTTCCCTATGAATCAGATAAGGTTGTGCCTTATAAACACAACGCTACAATTTTAGAAGATGGGGTGGAGATTCCCATCCATCCAATGCTAGATGTTGGAAATATAGCTGATAGTAGTAGGGTGGCCCGTAGTGGTCGTGTGTTTGTGCCGGTTATTCGAAGAGATGTTGTTGCTGGAAAGAAAATTGCTGAGAATGATGAGCCTAAGAAGGCTGCAGGAGAGACTAGTGGAGCTACATTAGAAAAATAAGTGGATGATATTTCGAAGATAGTTAAGATGAGCGACTACAGAATTGTAGATCAGCTATTGCAAACTCCTTTAAAGATATCCATCCTAGCTTTGTTGATGAATTCCTCTGCTCATAGAGAATCACTGATGAGAGTACTAGACCAAGCTTTTGTGGAGAATGACATGCCGTTAGATCAATTCAGCAGCATAATTGGAAACATTAAGTCATGTAACAATTTGAGTTTCTGCGATGATGAGTTACCAGATGAAGGGAGGAATCACAACCTGGCCCTCCACATATCCATGAACTGCAAGAATGATTTGATGTCCAATGTGCTAATTGATAACGGATCCGCGCTGAATGTTATACCGAGGAGTACCGTCATGAAGTTAAAGTATCAAGGAGCACCTATGCGCCTGAGTGGTATCATTGTGAAGGCTTTTGATTGGTCGAGGAAATCTGTCATCGGTGAAGTGGACTTTCCTATCCATATGGGACCATATTTGTTCTTGATAACCTTCCAGGTCATGGACATTATTCCTGCATATAGTTTTTTGCTAGGACGACCATGGATACATGAAGCAGGGGCTGTCACTTCAACTCTGCATCAGAAGTTAAAATTTGTGCGTGAAGGGAAGGTAGTGATCATAAATGGGGAGCAGGCGTTGTTAATATCCCATTATTCCTCTTTCAGTATTGTAGAAGCGGATGAGACTATTTTTGAAACCCAGTTCCAAGCCCTATCTATTGATAACATAAGGAGGAATAAGAATTTTGTGGTTTCGCTGAAGGACGCGCAGCAGGTTGTACGCAATGGTCATAATGCAGTTTAGGGACAACTTGTGGATCCACCCGTGAACAAAAACATAACTGGTTTGGGTTTCTCTTCGAAGAATGGCAAAGGCAAAAGTTTGAAGTCAAAGTCTTCTGTGAACAGTTATCATGATGTTTTCCGCAGCGGAGGCTACCTTCTTCTAATTGGTTCTGGAATTAATGTTGTTGAAGAGGATGAAGCAGAGCAGGAAGTACCGAATTATGTGACGCATGGAGTCCGAGTTCAGAACTGGGTCACCATTGATATTCCTTCTTGCATAGATATTTCAAAGTAATTTGTTTTGTTAATCTGTTTCTTTCTTTTGAAAAGCTTTCACTCTACCCAAGGTGAAAGTATTGTATGGGCTTATCTGTTTGCTTTGATTTTTAAGATCATTAATAAAAGTTGTCTTTGCTTCCAAAAATATGTCTTTATTTTCTGCTTTTTCTTGGGAAATGGTAATCAAATAAAAAACCCTTTCGAAATAAATAATAACTGAAAATTAATCTGCATGATCACTTGTTATATGTGTCAGTTTCTAAAAGCAATCATAAATCACATGTGCAGATTAATTAAAAAACCTGTTAAATACAATGACCCTGCACCCTCTCCCAACTTTGATTGTCCTGTGTTTGGAGCTGAAGAAGAAGATTATGATAAGATTCCAGAAGAGGTCTCACGGTAGCTTGAGCACGAGGAAAATACCATTCAGCCATATAAGGAGCCTTTGGAAATGATTAATGTGGGTTCAGAAGAAGATCCGAAGGAAATTAAGATTGGAGCATCATTGCACCCTGATGTGAAGAGCGGGTTGATTGAGCTATTGAAAGAGTATGTGGATATTTTTGCTTGGTCTTATCAAGATATGCCTGGTCTAGATACATACATTGTCGAGCATCATTTGCCGTTGAAGCCAGAGTGTCCGCCAGTTAAACAAAAGTTGAGAAGAACCCACCCGGATATGGCAGTAAAGATCAAAGAGGAAGTCCTAAAGCAGATTAATGCTGGTTTTCTTGTGACGTCAGTGTATCCTGAATGGATTACCAATATTGTCCCAGTATCGAAAAAATACGGAAAAGTCCGCATGTGCGTAGATTACAGAGATCTAAATAAAGCTAGTCTGAAAGATGATTTTCCATTGCCTCACATTGACATGTTAGTGGACAGCACAGCAAAATTCAAGGTATTCTCGTTCATGGACGGATCTTCCGGGTATAATCAAATAAGAATGGCTCCAGAGGACATGGAAAAAACAACGTTTATCATAGCCTGGGGAACATTCTGTTACAGAGTGATGCCCTTCGGGTTGAAGAACGCTGGTGCAACGTACCAGAGGGCTATGACAACCCTATTCCATGATCTGATGCACAAGGAAATTGAAGTATATGTTGATGATATGATTGCAAAATCCCAAACTGAAGAATGGCATATAAAAGATTTGTTAAAGTTGTTTCAGCGTTTGAGGAAGTATCGTCTCCGCTTGAATCCAAATAAATGCACCTTCGGAGTGAGATCGGGGAAATTGTTGGGTTTTATCGCTAGCCAGAAAGGAATTGAAGTTGACCCTGACAAAATCAAAGCAATTCAAGAAATGCCAGCACCAAGAACTGAAAATCAAGTCAGGGGTTTCCTCGGGCGTTTGAATTATATTTCCAGATTCATTTCCCACATGACTGCAAAGTGTGAACCGATCTTTAAGTTGTTAAAGAAAGATCAAGGTTGTGTGTGGACGGATGACTGCCAAAGGGCATTTGAGAGTATTAAGGATTATCTGCTTGAACCTACTATCTTGCTCCCTCCCGTAGAAGGAAGACCGTTGATTATGTATCTAACAGTGTTAGATAAATCCATAGGTTGTATTCTGGGACAACAGGATGAAACAGGGAAGAAAGAGTTCTCCATTTATTATCTCAGCAAAAAGTTCACTGATTGTGTGTCACGGTATTCCATGCTAGAAAAAACATGTTGTGCTCTGGCCTGGGCGGCAAAGCGTTTGCGGCAGTATATGTTGAATCATACCACTTGGTTGATCTCCAAAATGGATCCAATCAAGTATATTTTTGAGAAGCCTGCTCTTACTAGGATAATTGCCCGCTGGAAGATGTTGTTATCTGAATATGATATTGAGTACCGCACTCAAAAAGCTATCAAAAGTAGTGTGTTGGCAGATTACCTTGCTCACCAGCCGGTGGAAGATCATCAGTCTGCAGAATATGAATTCCCCGATGAGGATGTGATGTTCCTGAAAGTGAAAGATTGTGATGAACCATTGCCTGAGGAAGGCCCCGACCCTGAATCTCGTTGGAGTATGGTATTTGATGGAGCGGTTAATGCTTATGGTAAAGGAATTGGTGTTGTGATCGTCACTCCTCATGGATCGCACATTCCTTTTACTGCAAGGTTAACATTTGATTGCACTAATAATATGGCGGAATATGAGGCTTGCATTATGGGTCTCGAAGAAGCTATTGATCTTAGAATCTAAATTCTAGATGTGTATGGTGATTCAACTTTGGTAATAAATTAGATTAAAGGAGAATGGGATACTCGTCACCCTGGCTTGATCCCTTACAAAGATTATGCTAGAAGATTACTACCCTTTTTCAATAAAGTTGAGTTCCATCACATTCCTAGAGATGAAAATCAAATGGCAGATGCTCTGGCAACTCTGGCTTCCATGTACCAAGTGAATACTTTGAATGGTATACCCCGTATTACAGTTCGACGGCTGGATAGGCCCGCTCATGTGTTTGCAACAAAGGAGGTAGCAGATGAAAAACCTTGGTATTATGACATCCAACATTTTCTTCAGACTCAGGAATACCCGATTGGTGCGTCGAGGAAAGATAGAAAGACACTGAGAAGATTGGCAGGCAGTTTCTTCCTCAGTGAAAATGTGTTATACAAGAGAAATTATGACATGGTCTTGCTCAGATGCGTGGATAGACACGAAGCAGACATGTTGATGCATGAGATTCATGAAGGTTTATTTGGCACACATGCTAATTGGAATTCAATGGCTAAAAAGATGCTAAGGGCAGGTTACTATTGGTTGACAATGGAATATGACTGTTACAAATTTTCAAAGAAATGCTATAAATGCTAGATTTATGCAGACAAGGTCCATGTGCCTCCGACACTTCTCAATGTGATTTGCTCCCCGTGGCCTTTCTCTATGTAGGGTATAAACATGATCGAGATGATAGAACCCAAAGCTTCAAATGGGCACCGTTTCATTTTGGTAGCAATTGACTACTTTACCAAATGGGTATAGGCTACTTCTTATGCCAATGTTACCAAATAGGTGGTTGTGCGTTTCATCAAAAACAATCTTATATGCCGGTATGGTATGCCGAGTAGAATCATCACTGACAATGGCTCGAATTTGAACAACAAGATGATGACAGAACTGTGTGAAGAATTCAAGATTGTCCATCACAATTCATCTCCATACAACCCAAAGATGAATGGAGCCATTGAAGCTGCTCATAAGAATATCAAGAGAGTTATCCAGAAAATGGTTGTTACTTATAAGGATTGGCATGAAATGCTCCCTTTTGCTCTGCATGGATATCGAACATCTGTTCGCACTTCAACAGGAGCAACCCCGTTCTCCTTGGTATATGGAATGGAAGTTGTACTCCCTGTTGAAGTTGAGATTCCCTCGTTACGTGTGATAATGGAAGCCAAGTTGACAGAGGCTGAATGGGTTCAAAACAGGTTTGACCAATTGAATTTTATTAAAGAGAAGAGAATGACAGCTTTGTGTCATGGGCAGTTATATCAGAAAATAATGAAGAAAGCATTTGATAAAAAGGTCAAAACTCGAGAATTCAGAGAAGGCGACCTCGTGCTCAGGAAGATCATGTCTTTTAACACTGATTCTAGGGGCAAGTGGACTCCCAATTTTGAAGGCCTGTATGTTGTCAAGAAAGCCTTCTCTGGTGGTGCATTAATTCTTGAAACTATGGATGGCGAGGAGTTCCCACATCCCATGAATGCTGACGCAGTCAAGAAATACTTTGCCTTAAGAAATAAAAGAACAGCTCGCTAAGTTGAAACCCCGAAAGGGAGTCTTAGGCAAAAAAAAAACGTCTCGGTAGGCTGAAAACCTGAAAGGGCGGTCTAAGAAAAAATTAGAGACATACACAGAATAAATTTCTCGCTAAGTTGAAAACCCGCAAGGGCAACTTAGGAAAAAGTTAGGGATTTTTCTTGGCAAGTAACTATGTCAGACAAGACCTTATCGTTGAAGTAACAATCTTCTCGGATCATCACCATACTTCAACAAAAGCTGCGGCTCAGGATTTCAAAAGTTGTTAGGGGGAATAGTGGTCATTGTATCTCAATGTATCTTTTCCATTATATATTACAATTTCTCAAACTTTGTAATCATCCATGGAGTCTCGCCATTCGCAGACTACCATTATATTAATGAAATTCGAGCTTTTTCCCAATTCTTTGTGTTCTTATTTTTATTTAGCTTGCAAAGACTCCATTTATTACTGATAATAATTTTTAAAAGCAAAAAGATTAAATAGCAAAATTGACTTTTCAAAAAAAAGGGGAGATCTTCACCATTCAATTTACTTTGGATTTATGATGAAACAATGACAACAAAAATGGCGATCCCAGGAATGAACAAACTCTGGTTGTTTTAAGAAGATTTACTTCCTTCATGAAGGTTTTTCTCAGGTCATCTTGTTGGTATGTGTGCAATCATTGTGTGCTTCTCAGGTGGTTAAAGACGATACCAGTGGGTGCAAGGTACAATATTAGGTTTGTGATCCCATTATCCCTGGCCAAGTCTTGGTTCACTTTTGATTTTGGGTTTGCATGGTCAGAAGCCTCCTTCTTAGATTCCCCAGCAAAGTTTTCCCTCATATAATGAAAGGTTTTATTCCCTTGGTGTGCTAAGATATCGCTCTTTTTGCAGTATTGGCATTAGTGTTGACTTCTTGATTTCCCGGGAAGACTATACCAGGGCATCTTTTGTTGGAATAGGTTTGTATGATATGAAGACTCAATCCAATATTCTTCGGTGAAGGCCTCGTTTATTTGATAGAAGTCCTTTCTCCCCAAAGAAGTTGGTGCAATAATTACTCTCGAAGAACGTATCTCTGGTTTCCCCAGTGAAGAATGTATCTTGGTTTCCCCTCGATGATGTGGTTTTGACCTCCCCTTTGAAGTCAGCATGAAGTACCCAGTAGATGTCTTGATGATGAAGCATTGTCTCCCTTAGTGAAGTCTGTATGTTTTTCCTCCTTCAAAGTGGGTTTGAATTCCCCAGTGAGCTTTGATTGTCTCGGTGTCAGTCTGCTTTATTTGAGGCTGATCTTGCCATCTCCAGTAGGTATGTTGCTTTTGAAAAACTGGTTTCTCCGATGAAACTGGATGGAAGATGTTCTCTCTCGGTATCTGTTTGATTAGCTACATCTGGATTATGTTTCTCCTAAGTGAAGTTAGGACAGGAAATAGGTTTGGTTTCCGCAGTTGCTTTTACCTTTCTTGGATTGATCTTTCTGGTTGAAGTTTATCCCAATGTTGTTGGTACCTGAGGCGGTTTTGTTTGTTTGTATTGGTTATGTATCCTTTTACCAGCATATGCACGATATCGCTCATACATTCATACATGAATCATGCATGGCTACAAATAATTTTTTATTGACATTGTGTTCTAACCTTCTTGCAGCGCTCCTTGCTTAGGTGGATTTGGTTTTCCCTCTTGAGTTTATTTCTCAAAGGATGTATCTTCATTGGTCGTCTTGCTCCAGTTTGTTTCTAATTGGATTCGTGTTTGCATGGCGATATTATTTACTTTGGACTTCTGAGAACTTTGAGTTTTGGTTTGTGCATTTATTTTGCACGAGAAGACTTTATCTCCTCAGCAGGAATAACGTGGCATTCCCCCAGGAAGTCATATCCATTTCCCCAGGAAGTCATATCCATTTCCCTAGGAAGTCATATCCATTTCCCCAGGAAGTCATATCCATTTCCCCAGGAAGCCATATCTCTTTCCCCGGGAAGCCATATCTCTTTCCCCAGAAAGTCATTTCTCTTTGCAATTCCCCTTGACAATGAGTGGAAGTCTCTTTATTTGAGATAAGCTTACATATTACCCTTTTTAGGCAGAGTTCCTTGGTCAAAGAAGAAGTTGAGACCTATTCTAGGTGAAACACCAGAATTTTGGAAAAAAAAACTATTATATTTTCTTCAATCTACCTTCAGTGAACTTTGGTAGTACATCGGCAGTGAACGTCGGTGTTTCTTATCTTTTTGCTATCATTAGTGAACGTTGATAGTTCATCGCCAATGAACGGCGGTGGTATGATATTTTCTTCAATCTACCTTCAGTGAACGTTGGTAGTACATCGGCAGTGAACGTCAGTGTTTCTTATCTTTTTGTTATCATCATTGAACGTTGATAGTTCATCGTCAGTGAACGGCGGTGGTATGATATTTTCTCAATCTACCTTCAGTGAACGTTGGTAGTACATCGGCAGTGAACGTCGGTGTTTCTTATCTTTTTGCTATCATCAGTGAACGTTGATAGTTAATCGTCAGTGAACGGCGGTGATATGATATCTTCAATCTACCTCCAATGAACGTTGGTAGTACATCGGCAGTGAACGTTGGTGTTTCTTATCTTTTTGCTATCATCACTGAATGTTGATAGTTCATCGTCGGTGAACGGCGATGGTATGATATTTTCTTCAATCTACCTTCAGTGAACGTTGGTAGTACATCGGCAGTGAATGTTGGTGTTTCTTATCTTTTTGCTATCATCAGTGAACGTTGATAGTTCATCGTCAGTGAACGACGATGGTATGATATTTTCTCAATCTACCTTCAGTAAACGCTGGTAGTACATCGGCAGTGAACGTCGGTGTTTCTTATCTTTTTTCTATCATCAATGAACGTTGATAGTTCATCGTCAGTGAACATTGATGGTATGATATCTTCAGTCTACCTTCAGTGAACATTGGTAGTACATCGGCAGTGAACGTTGATGTTTCTTATCTTTTTTCTATCATTAGTGAATGTTGATAGTTCATTGTCAGTGAATGGCGATGGTATGATATATTTTCAATCTACCTTCAGTGAACGTTGGTAGTACATCGGTAGTGAATGTCGGTGTTTCTTATCTTTCGCTATCATTAGTGAACGTTGATAGTTTATCGTCAGTGAATGGCGGTGGTATGATATGTTTTCTCTCTACCTTCAGTGAACGTTGGTAGTAAATCGGCAGTGAACATCGATGTTTGTTATCTTTTTTCTATCTTCAGTGAACATTCATAGTTCATCGTCAGTGAACGGCGGTGGTATGATATGTTTTCTCTCTACCTTCAATGAATGTTGGTAGACATCGACAGTGAATGTTGATGCTTGTTATCCTCCTCTCTGATTCATTTATTTTGGTCCACCAGTGATTTATTTTCCTGGTGAGGTTGCTCCTTTGTTTCTTCATTTTTGTGGCATCCCCAGTGATACTTTGCGTCTCTTTTGTTCTGTTCATATGCATTCATGATCATAAGCATTGCATGGCATCTTAGAGACAAAAATAAGGCTTGTTTTATATTTAAGTATCTTCAATCGCGTCGACACAAAGATTTTTAACCTTCGTATATCCGGATAGAAGACACTTAAATATGGGCAGCTGTTGTACCCCAATATTTCCTCTAAGATTCCCCTATCATATCATGTCAACTTGATCATAACAAAATCACATTAGGGCTGGTTCTTCCTCTTTTTCCTATCTCCTATCTTTAAGTTTGCTCTTGAGGAATTTCCAAGCACCTTAATTGTGTATTTTGTATATATGTTGTTTACTAACTTCTAGTCAAAATATAAAAAAAATATATTTGTCTTTGTCTTTGTAAAATTGTGTTTTGTAGGTACCAAGTCAAAGCATCCGACAAATAAGGTTTTCCAGGAAAAGCAATCAGTTCTGTATTGTGCCGAAAGGTAGCTTGTATCAATCCACAGAGGCTTGTGTCGAAAGGCAGCTTGTACCAATCCACAGAGGCTTGTGTCAAACTCATGAAATAATGATTTGATTCTATATTATGGCGAAAGACAACATGCATCGACCCATAAAGGTATGTATCGACTCATCCAGTTGTGTATAACTAGCATGTGTCAACACATGCATGTTATGTATCGACTCATCCTGTTTGTATAACTAGCATGTTTCGACACATGCATGTTATGTATCGAATCATCCTATTTGTATAACTAGCATGTTTCGACACAGGCATGTATGTATCGACTCATCCTGTTTGTATAACTAGCATGCATCGACACATACGTGTTATGTGTTGACTCATACAGTTTGTTTGATTCTGTAATATGTTGAAGAAGCAGTGTGTATCAACACATAGAGGCATGTATCGACACATGTTGTGTTATACTGCTAGAATGTGTCGACGCATACCACCCATGTATCGACTCAGAATAGCAAAATGCACGTGTTTTTTGAAAAAAGCCAGCAATTTCAAACTGTTATCTTTTTGGCTCCAATTTTTTCTGCATAATTTGAAATTATATCTGTTGTACCCCAAAATTTGCCCTCCCATATTCTCCAATAAACTGCCAAGCCAAGCTACAAAATTCCCCAAGAATTGCACAATGCAAAGGCCTCCATACAGTCAAAACTAGGGTTTGTGTGTTGATCAAGAAAAGGAAGTTTTCAAAGGCTCAATCAAGTCTCATATGCTTACAAACATGGTCAAGCATCCTCATATCAAGTTTCAAGGCATTCAGCTCAAGATTGTACAGTCAAAACCCTAAATTGCACTACAGTCAACTGTAGGGGCAAAATGGTCATTTGACAGTCAAAAGTTCAAATTTTTGGTCAATATATCATTTTGAAGCCACAAGCATCATTTGATCAATGCTTGATCATGATTCTCAAAATTTGGCTCAGAAATCATCAAAGATGCAAAGGTTGCTATATTTGGACAGCTGAAAAAGTCAACTGAAATTGACCAGGGCATAACTTTCACATGGATTATCAGAAAAATTCCATCCAAAGCTCATTTTGAAGAGAAAGACATTTCCTACAACTCATCTTCATACTTCAAGTCCAAGAAATGCTCTCATAAAAAGTTATCAATTTCAATATTATAGGTCATTTTCAAAAGTCAACAAAAAGGGACTTTAAGTCAAAGGCCATAACTTGAGATTGGTAGATCAAAATGACATGGGACCAAAGACATTGGTTAAAGGACTCAAAGACCTTTCCAAAATGTCCAAGAACATGTGAAAAGCTTAAAAATTGAGCAAGTTATGCCTTGTAGAAGTTGGGAAATTTTTGAGAAATGGCAAAAGTCAACTATCCTTGAAAATCCAATTTTGACAAAAGGGCCCCATTTTTCTCACTTTGTCCATCCTTGTCATGCCACACACGTGGCCCATGGTTGATTTCAAGACCAAATGTTGACTTTTTTATTTTATTTAATTTTTGATGATTTAATTCATTTTAATTCATTAAAAATTCAAATAAAATTTAAAAATCAATGAAATGGTGTCATATGAATTTGGACAAGTTCTATGTATCATGAACCAACTCAAAAATCAGGCCAAGGTTCATTTACACACTAGGTCTAGGTTTTGGCTAGAAATTAGGAAAAAATGGTTAATGGACAAATTCTAAGGCCAATTCTCTAACAAGCATGAATTAAGGAGAGTTAGCAAGCCTATTCAATTCCATAATGATCATTGAGTCAAACCCTAACCCTAGTGCAGCAAAAAACTCGTTCAAAAGCCATTGGACACTTTGAAAATTTGGACATATATTGCAAATCTGAAATCAAAGCTAGGGATCTTTGGAAGCCAAAATTTTTATACCATTAGCATTCTGAGACAATTCTGAACGCGTGCCAATCATTAACATCAACTAAAACCTCAAGAATTGGTAGTTAGAATCAAAACTGAACCTTGAAACTTTTGAAATCGTATAGCATGATTCCATCATCCTTTTGCATTTTTCTTTGTTGATTCATGTTCATATTGCTATTTCTAAGCTAACCACAACGTTTAATTACATTATTTTGCTGTATACAAGAATCCACCATGTGCGTTTTTTAGGGTTACAGGTTGCTTCAAATTGGGGGTTCTCACTAGGGGAAAAATTGGACCATGCCAGTACCATCATCATGCTCAGCTCATCCAGACGAAGAAGATGGCACCCTCGCGCTCAATTTATGAGCGACGAGGGGCTAGTCGCTATTTTCTATTAGGCCCTCTAAAGCAACGATCAAAAAAAAACGTTGCCTTTGTCCTCATGTTTCAGAAAGAATGAAAGAGACGATGAGCTGTCACACGGAGACTGGGCAATTTGAATTCGCGCGCGTGTTGGTCATTATGCGTTGGTTTTATTTTATATTGTTTATTAACTATTATAGGTTAAATGAAATCAAATGGCTCAGCTGGCCAAGACACGCGCATGTGACTATAATGACCTGGGTTCAAGTCCCAGGTCTTGCAATTTCTCATATTATTTTTCATTTCAAGGTTCTATGCAGCGCCCACATAAGGACTCACCATGCACATTCAAGAGGCATTATCCACGTGTTCCAGGGGACCTGATCAAGGGTCCAGCTTGAAGGTATACCATGAGGACGAGTCAACAGGCGTGCATATGATTTCAAAAGTCAACAAATTGCCAGTAAATGGGCCAGGCTTTTCAGGCTTGCACCTCCAGATTTCAAATCCACACCTCCCTGGTTATATTTTTTATTTTTCTTTTTTCTAATTTTCTTTATATTCTATTATTTTTTGTGTTTTATTTTCTGATTTAATTAATTCTTACAAAAAATATAAAAACATTAAAAATACAGAAAGGACAAAAAAAATATAATTAATTTTGATTCTTTTTTTTAATAAATTAAAATGTAACTCATTTAGTTTAATTAGGTTTTAATGTTAATTTTAATTCTTTTTTTTTATGATAAAAATCCAAAAAATGTAGAATTAGGGTAATTATTAATTTTTCATATCCTTTTTAATTTTTCCCTCACAATATTATTATTTATTATTTATTTTCTATAAATCAAGAATGGTACATAAATTAGTTTAGAATTTAATTAGGTTAGAGGTTAAATCTTTTTTCATAATAAACTTAAAAAATGATAGAACTAGGATTTTAATTTTAATTAACTTTTCTCTTTTTTCTTTTAAACCTAAAAAACACAAAAACATTATTTTTCATTTAATTTTTAATTTCCTTGATTAATTTTAATTATTTGTAAAAGGGTCCAACGCCCTAATTTTGTTTAGTCTTTATTTCGCGCATTTATTTTACATTGTTTAAATACCTCTGTATATGCCCCAAAGCCATGTAATTGAAAACTCTCGGACTTTTATTTATTCGCTTTATCTATTTTCAGTCAAATCGGGTTCGGTTTTTTTGGCGATGTGGACCCGCGCCCGTTGTAATAGTTAGATTTATTTTCTCGCAAATATAACTGTTAATAAATATGCATGAAAGAATGAATGCCCGAAAAATAAAATTGAACCGTTAGATCACCAATGCATGACAAGACAAACAATGAACTGAAAATGACACACAATTCGCACACACCACTCCTAGGGTACGCCTCACTGTTGCCTTTCGAAAGGTGGTCGTCGAGTAGAAAACGTCTTAGTAAGTCCTCATGGTCCGGGAACCTGGCATGAGGGTAGCTTCTAAGGTGTTTTCCCATTGCTCCGGTGATCACCACGTCCCTAAAACTCGAATTGACCCGAACACCTCCAACAGTGGTGCTACCTACCTCTCAATGGTGGGATGGCACTACCTTAAAGGACATTTACACAGACGAATTCCTTAGGGTAGGTAGGTTCTCAAGGGTACTTGCTCTAATTTCAAACAAATCAAAACATCTTTTCACACCGACACACTTTCAAAAACTTTCAAAACAAACTTTTCAAACACTCTGACGCATGAGTTAAACTGAAACTTTTCAAAGAATATTTTTGAAACCCACATTGAAAAGCAAGCACACATTTTGAAAACACATTGAGCAAGTACCTAAGAGCCCATGGATAACCATGGATAGAAAGGGTGCTAATACCTTCCCTTTCTATAACCTACCTCCCGAACCGAGAGCAATCTCTTTAAAGGAATTTTTCTGTGCTTTTGTCCTTTCCTATGGGAGAAAATAAAAGACGGTGGCGACTCTTGCTTACCGCGACATTTCGCGAACCAGCTTTAAAACAGTCAGTTCCAGATCCACCGATCACAGAACTGGCGACTCTGCTGGGGAGTAAAACTTAAAGTGGGGTGTACCTTAGGATTAAGATCACTGTGTTTTCAATTGCTTTCTTTGCTTGCTTTATTATTGTGGGTTGCTTGGGAGTTCTATAGATCCTAACCCGGATCTGGGGATACCTTCTTAGAAAGTAGCAACAAGGCTGTGAGGGAACTGTGCGGGGTATACCGACATGGTTGAAACAGTCTGCTACGTTGATGTGGCACTTTGGTGTGTACCGGTAACCCTTGAGTCAGTCAAGGAGAGTACGGGGCCTCCATGTGGTGTCATGAAGCATCAACAGACCTTAGGAACCTTAATTGAACCATCTTGGCCTCTTTAGGGTAGTGAGATAACTGACTTTGGTGCAGTCCGAGGTTGGTTGATACTCGATACTACACTCAATTGAGGGTTGCTTTCCTGGAATATTTCGGTCGCCAGTTCAGTGGCTAAATCGAAACGATGAACAATGAAAGCGATCCCGTGATATTGGGAACCTTAGAACCCGGTTACTTTGATTAGGACAGGTTGAACCCACCAACTTCAAGAGGGTACTACCCAGACCCCATGCTGGCCTAAACCTAAGGGCTCTCTCTTGTGTGACTTGTGTGCCTTAGTACTTGACTATCTGCATGCTTGTGATCTAACACTTGTTTCTTGCAGGTTTGTTTCAGTCCTTAATTAGGACTCATAATAGGGTTACTGACATCACCCCATGCATACCATGACATCATACCATTGCATACATCCTAACCCATTTCAAGGATCTCAAGGGCTTGTGATGCAGGTCAGGACGAATCAACTGTCCCAGCAAGGGGCAAAGAGGATTTATTTTCCTCTAGACCAGGTTGTCAGGGGCTATGACCCACTTGATATGGTGAGCCTTTGACCCTTGGAGAAGGACTCTCAACAATATGAAGTACCTTCAATCAAGCCACCAGTTTCCAATGCTAACTATTTTCTTCTTTACCCCACGAGATTCTTGAAATCATTGCATGCATGTCATACATCTCGTTGCATTACAGGTATCCCCTTGACAGGTTGCTTACTGTTCTTCGCTGTTTATTTCAGCACTATGAACCCTGAATCATCAACCGAGGCGTCTATCAAGGCTCTTCAGGCGCAGAACGCCCAATTTCAGGCGCAGAACGCCCAATTTCAGGAGCTGATCAAGGGCTTGGCTCAGGGTCAGCAAGAGTTGAAGACCATGCTGCTGAAGAAGACTAAGAAGAAGAGGAGGACTGTGCTATTTAACACTGGGCGCAGACTCGGGAACACTTTGGTTGAAGCTGAAAGGACTCCTCCATCTGTGACGGAAGGTAGTCACCAAGAAAGGGAGGTCCCTACTCCCGTGGGCTCTGATACTGAAACAGACTTCAACGACGAACAATACCCTCCTGCTGAAGACCGGTACAAACAGCTGGAAGACAGATTAAAGGCTATGGAGGTTCAGCAAGTGCCTGGACTGGATTTCGGAGACTTGGGGTTATCTACTGGGGTGGTGATTCCACACAAGTTCAAGGCACCTGCCTTTGTGAAGTATGACGGGGCTTCCTGTCCCAAGATGCACCTCCGTTCTTATGTAAGGAAGATCCAGCCTTACACAGCAGACAAGAACCTTTGGATCCATTTCTTCCAGGAGAGTCTTTCAGGGACTCACCTCGATTGGTTCTATCAGCTGGATGGAATCAGCATTCGTAACTGGGAGGATCTGGCCACTGCTTTTTACAAGCAGTATCAATATAATGCCGACCTTGCCCCCACACGTACCCAACTTCAGGGTATGTCGTTAGGTGCAAGTGAAGGTTTTAAAGAGTACGCTCAGAGGTGGAGAGACCTAGCTGGCAGAGTGCAGCCACCGTTGACTGATCGGGAGTTGGTAGACACGTTCTTGGGGACCCTGTCTGGTCCATTCTTCAACCACTTGATTGGGAATTCTGCTGCTGGGT
This sequence comes from Vicia faba, assembly GCA_948472305.1. Classification (NCBI taxonomy): domain Eukaryota; kingdom Viridiplantae; phylum Streptophyta; class Magnoliopsida; order Fabales; family Fabaceae; genus Vicia; species Vicia faba. Next base: position 1,551,739,965 of record OX451736.1, read on the forward strand.
TTACAGATCTAATCTTGACCGGAGAAAGAATCGAAGCGGGCATCAAGTCAGGGAAAATACAGAATGGTGACTCCTCGAACACTGAAAAGAAACCATCCAGGAGGGAATCTAGTGCTGTCAACGCATTAGCTATCGCAAAACCGGCCGGTGCTCCCTCAGCGTCACCATCAACAAAGGGAAGAGAGACCTAAGAGGCAATTTACCCCCCTCGGCATGACCTTGTCACAAATATTGCCACAGTTGCTGGAAACCAAGTTGGTAACCCTCATGGACCCTCCAAAGAATCCTAACAGGACACCCTCGAGGTACAATCCCAATGCTCGTTGCGCCTATCATTCCGACAGCCCGGGGCATGCTACAGATGACTGTTGGACTTTGAGAAACAGGGTTCAAGATCTGATTGACGCAAAGGAAGTCCAGCTCGACTCTCCAGAGGCTCCCAATATGATCACTGCTCCCTTGCCAAGACATGGCTAGGATTAGTTTTTGTTCATTCAAATATTCAAGTTGTAATTTTCTTTCAATTGTTCAAACATTTTATTTCATGTCAAACTTGGTTATTTCATTAATGCGTTACACATGTCTGTTTTGAAGTAATTATTTCATATTCACTATGTGCAAATTATTTTCATATTTTTTTCTGATGATCAACGTTCGACTAATAATTCTAAGCCTCTTGAGGGAGGATGACGAAAACGATACCACGATTTACAGTATGCTTTTGAACAGACCCCGCTGATGAGGTACATGCATTGTTTCAACCCCTAAACACTGGAGGTATAAGGATGATAATCCCTCGCCAGCCCATCAGAGCCAAAGAAGTAGGAGTTTTATTTTCGAAAATCAAAACCCTTAATCATAACCTGGGGCAGGGTAGTTCTCTCAGTTGATCCAAGTGCACAATGAATGGCACCAAATGAGTTTTTTCAAAAACAAAAGACAGTGATGGTTCCGAACAATCATAAGGACAGGCAGTCATTATCAAAAAAAATCATAAACGAAAAGCCCAAGAAGTCAAAACCTATGAAAAGAGACTTACGAAACTGGGGCATCCCGCTGACTGTAATTCCAAAAAGGAAACAGTTCAGGCAAAAAAAGAAAGGGATGACAAAAATCAAGAAAGAGGTCTCACAAACCCTCAACAAAAAATGACTGCCTAGTCAGAATAAATCATCAATGTCCGAATCATCACCGGAAAATCAGAACGAAGACTCAAACAAGGTCTAACGCATGATCAACTAAGTTTAGGTTTGAAGAACTTCACGAAGAGCGGGTGGGTACAAATAATTTGAGCCTTTATCCTTTGTTTCTTAAACCATGAACCAGGACACTTTATAACCCTTAAAAGTCCTAGCTGAAGCATGGGTTAGTTTGAAAGCATACTGTTACGAAAGGTATCCTGACTCCTTAAGGCCTACGGTAAATACAGAGTTGACATCATGTTTTTACAAACATTTACTTGTTTTATGAAAAAGAATGCATTTTCAAAATCTTCAAGACAGACATAAGCTTTGCATTTTTAACATAACTTTGTTTGCATATGACTTTTTGTTTGAACAGCAAGGAAATTCGCACGACGAATGCCTAATGAACAGAAGTACCTCCAATCAAGGGGCATGGCATGACTATTGTCCATCATCTGGGGCAGTTAAGTTAAGATTCGGAGAATCTCTCAAAAAGGCCAACCAGCCTGGGGCAAATCTCTGCCTGAGTCACTTGGAGCAATCCAGCAACGAATCTTGCCCAGTCAGACATCTTCTGGGGCATGGCAAAATACTTCCAACAGGGGCAACTCCCCACATTCTGAGAAGTATGGACATAGTCGAAAGAATACTACGCAAAATCAAAGACCCGCTAGGTTGACACACCTAGGCAAAAATAAGGGATTCCCGGCGAACCAAAAGGGTTCGGGCAAAAATAAGGGATGAAATGAAAAAATCTGTACACCCGGCAAGTCGAAAACCTGAAAAGGCGGCTTGGGCAAAAATGGGTATCCCGGTGGACTGAAAACCCGAAAAGGCGGTCCAGGCAAAAGTTAGGGATCAAAGCGTACGAGTATGTCCCAGCATCTCGGCACCTGCCTACCAGAAGACTCGTCAAGTACTCCCACAAGTGCCTCCTCCCACTGAAACTGGGGCAATAAGGAGTTGTCTAAAAGATCCGGTTGCTCTGTCCATCATAGGTTCGGCTAAAGAATGCAACCCAGATATTTTCACTCCCCGCAGAACACGAACGCGTCGTCCGGCTTTATTCAAAGAGTTATTTCCTTAATAAGATATAACTGGGTTATCCTCAGCCAATAGCCACGGAAAAGACCGTCCTCAGTAAAGTCTTATCATCCCCAGCGGAAGCAAAAGCTTATTCTCCAACATCAGCCCAGGAGTGACTTCCCGGCACCCGTCAAGGATTTATTTTCCTAAACGAAAGCATACATTCATAAACATCACATTTTCGTACATCATGACACATGCATGTACGCATCATGTCATACAGTTGCATTTATGCCGTTGCTTGATTCATATCACGTACTGCATATAACTGACCTTTACCTTTCAGGAAGGATACAGTTGAATGATCAGCTATGTCAAAATAGACAAAACACCGTCAGAAAAGACAAATCCCGTCATAAGAGACAAATCCGGTCAAAGAATACAAATCCAGTTTAAGTCAATGCCTAAAGATGCCTCTGATACAACTCGTCGTGATAGACATTCGTCATGATAGACACTCGTCGTGATAGACACTCGTCGTGATAGACACTCGTCGTGATAGACACTCGTCGTGATAGACACTCGTCGTGATAGACACTCGTCGTGATAGACACTCGTCGTGATAGACACTCGTCGTGATAGACACTCGTCGTGATAGACACTCGTCGTGATAGACACTCGTCGTGATAGACACTCGTCGTGATAGACACTCGTCGTGATAGACACTCGTCGTGATAGACACTCGTCGTGATAGACACTCGTCGTGATAGACACTCGTCGTGATAGACACTCGTCGTGATAGACACTCGTCGTGATAGACACTCGTCGTGATAGACACTCGTCGTGATAGACACTCGTCGTGATAGACACTCGTCGTGATAGACACTCGTCGTGATAGACACTCGTCGTGATAGACACTCGTCGTGATAGACACTCGTCGTGATAGACACTCGTCGTGATAGACACTCGTCGTGATAGACACTCGTCAGTGTAGACACTTGTCGTTATAGACATTCGTCATAGACACTAGTCGCTATAGACACCCATCGTTAAAGACCACTCGTCCTTGGAAACAACCTGTCAGTAGAGACAACTTCATCACCGTTTGAAGATCCAGACCCAGCTCCTGCGACGTGTCAGGTACTCGTTTTCTTTTGCAGGTATGCAGGTTCTCGCTAAGGAATCTCTTACGCGATCAACATCCAGATGGCATCTATAAGCCCATCATCCTACCCATCAATCTCCAAATGGCATCTATAAGCCCATTCCCCCACCACACTGCTACCATGTGAGCGCAAATTTCTGGGCACTCTAGTGTCTAATCATCTTCTACCCTCGGATTACAAAAGGCACGTCAGCCAATCTCCATCCTCAGGTCTAAGAAGATTGAACAGGGGCAACTGTTGTACCCCAAAATTTGCCCTCCCATATTCTCCAATAAACTGCCAAGCCAAGCTACAAAATTCCCCAAGAATTGCACAATGCAAAGGCCTCCATACAGTCAAAACTAGGGTTTGTGTGTTGATCAAGAAAAGGAAGTTTTCAAAGGCTCAATCAAGTCTCATATGCTTACAAACATGGTCAAGCATCCTCATATCAAGTTTCAAGGCATTCAGCTCAAGATTGTACAGTCAAAACCCTAAATTGCACTACAGTCAACTGTAGGGGCAAAATGGTCATTTGACAGTCAAAAGTTCAAATTTTTGGTCAATATATCATTTTGAAGCCACAAGCATCATTTGATCAATGCTTGATCATGATTCTCAAAATTTGGCTCAGAAATCATCAAAGATGCAAAGGTTGCTATATTTGGACAGCTGAAAAAGTCAACTGAAATTGACCAGGGCATAACTTTCACATGGATTATCAGAAAAATTCCATCCAAAGCTCATTTTGAAGAGAAAGACATTTCCTACAACTCATCTTCATACTTCAAGTCCAAGAAATGCTCTCATAAAAAGTTATCAATTTCAATATTATAGGTCATTTTCAAAAGTCAACAAAAAGGGACTTTAAGTCAAAGGCCATAACTTGAGATTGGTAGATCAAAATGACATGGGACCAAAGACATTGGTTAAAGGACTCAAAGACCTTTCCAAAATGTCCAAGAACATGTGAAAAGCTTAAAAATTGAGCAAGTTATGCCTTGTAGAAGTTGGGAAATTTTTGAGAAATGGCAAAAGTCAACTATCCTTGAAAATCCAATTTTGACAAAAGGGCCCCATTTTTCTCACTTTGTGCATCCTTGTCATGCCACACACGTGGCCCATGGTTGATTTCAAGACCAAATGTTGACTTTTTTATTTTATTTAATTTTTGATGATTTAATTCATTTTAATTCATTAAAAATTCAAATAAAATTTAAAAATCAATGAAATGGTGTCATATGAATTTGGACAAGTTCTATGTATCATGAACCAACTCAAAAATCAGGCCAAGGTTCATTTACACACTAGGTCTAGGTTTTGGCTAGAAATTAGGAAAAAATGGTTAATGGACAAATTCTAAGGCCAATTCTCTAACAAGCATGAATTAAGGAGAGTTAGCAAGCCTATTCAATTCCATAATGATCATTGAGTCAAACCCTAACCCTAGTGCAGCAAAAAACTCGTTCAAAAGCCATTGGACACTTTGAAAATTTGGACATATATTGCAAATCTGAAATCAAAGCTAGGGATCTTTGGAAGCCAAAATTTTTATACCATTAGCATTCTGAGACAATTCTGAACGCGTGCCAATCATTAACATCAACTAAAACCTCAAGAATTGGTAGTTAGAATCAAAACTGAACCTTGAAACTTTTGAAATCGTATAGCATGATTCCATCATCCTTTTGCATTTTTCTTTGTTGATTCATGTTCATATTGCTATTTCTAAGCTAACCACAACGTTTAATTACATTATTTTGCTGTATACAAGAATCCACCATGTGCGTTTTTTAGGGTTACAGGTTGCTTCAAATTGGGGGTTCTCACTAGGGGAAAAATTGGACCATGCCAGTACCATCATCATGCTCAGCTCATCCAGACGAAGAAGATGGCACCCTCGCGCTCAATTTATGAGCGACGAGGGGCTAGTCGCTATTTTCTATTAGGCCCTCTAAAGCAACGATCAAAAAAAAACGTTGCCTTTGTCCTCATGTTTCAGAAAGAATGAAAGAGACGATGAGCTGTCACACGGAGACTGGGCAATTTGAATTCGCGCGCGTGTTGGTCATTATGCGTTGGTTTTATTTTATATTGTTTATTAACTATTATAGGTTAAATGAAATCAAATGGCTCAGCTGGCCAAGACACGCGCATGTGACTATAATGACCTGGGTTCAAGTCCCAGGTCTTGCAATTTCTCATATTATTTTTCATTTCAAGGTTCTATGCAGCGCCCACATAAGGACTCACCATGCACATTCAAGAGGCATTATCCACGTGTTCCAGGGGACCTGATCAAGGGTCCAGCTTGAAGGTATACCATGAGGACGAGTCAACAGGCGTGCATATGATTTCAAAAGTCAACAAATTGCCAGTAAATGGGCCAGGCTTTTCAGGCTTGCACCTCCAGATTTCAAATCCACACCTCCCTGGTTATATTTTTTATTTTTCTTTTTTCTAATTTTCTTTATATTCTATTATTTTTTGTGTTTTATTTTCTGATTTAATTAATTCTTACAAAAAATATAAAAACATTAAAAATACAGAAAGGACAAAAAAAATATAATTAATTTTGATTCTTTTTTTTAATAAATTAAAATGTAACTCATTTAGTTTAATTAGGTTTTAATGTTAATTTTAATTCTTTTTTTTTATGATAAAAATCCAAAAAATGTAGAATTAGGGTAATTATTAATTTTTCATATCCTTTTTAATTTTTCCCTCACAATATTATTATTTATTATTTATTTTCTATAAATCAAGAATGGTACATAAATTAGTTTAGAATTTAATTAGGTTAGAGGTTAAATCTTTTTTCATAATAAACTTAAAAAATGATAGAACTAGGATTTTAATTTTAATTAACTTTTCTCTTTTTTCTTTTAAACCTAAAAAACACAAAAACATTATTTTTCATTTAATTTTTAATTTCCTTGATTAATTTTAATTATTTGTAAAAGGGTCCAACGCCCTAATTTTGTTTAGTCTTTATTTCGCGCATTTATTTTACATTGTTTAAATACCTCTGTATATGCCCCAAAGCCATGTAATTGAAAACTCTCGGACTTTTATTTATTCGCTTTATCTATTTTCAGTCAAATCGGGTTCGGTTTTTTTGGCGATGTGGACCCGCGCCCGTTGTAATAGTTAGATTTATTTTCTCGCAAATATAACTGTTAATAAATATGCATGAAAGAATGAATGCCCGAAAAATAAAATTGAACCGTTAGATCACCAATGCATGACAAGACAAACAATGAACTGAAAATGACACACAATTCGCACACACCACTCCTAGGGTACGCCTCACTGTTGCCTTTCGAAAGGTGGTCGTCGAGTAGAAAACGTCTTAGTAAGTCCTCATGGTCCGGGAACCTGGCATGAGGGTAGCTTCTAAGGTGTTTTCCCATTGCTCCGGTGATCACCACGTCCCTAAAACTCGAATTGACCCGAACACCTCCAACAGTGGTGCTACCTACCTCTCAATGGTGGGATGGCACTACCTTAAAGGACATTTACACAGACGAATTCCTTAGGGTAGGTAGGTTCTCAAGGGTACTTGCTCTAATTTCAAACAAATCAAAACATCTTTTCACACCGACACACTTTCAAAAACTTTCAAAACAAACTTTTCAAACACTCTGACGCATGAGTTAAACTGAAACTTTTCAAAGAATATTTTTGAAACCCACATTGAAAAGCAAGCACACATTTTGAAAACACATTGAGCAAGTACCTAAGAGCCCATGGATAACCATGGATAGAAAGGGTGCTAATACCTTCCCTTTCTATAACCTACCTCCCGAACCGAGAGCAATCTCTTTAAAGGAATTTTTCTGTGCTTTTGTCCTTTCCTATGGGAGAAAATAAAAGACGGTGGCGACTCTTGCTTACCGCGACATTTCGCGAACCAGCTTTAAAACAGTCAGTTCCAGATCCACCGATCACAATATCACTAATTCAATTTTGGCTCCAAGAATCAATTACCAAATTACCACTAATCCCAATCCTAAAACTCTATAAATAGAGACCTCATTTCATTTAAATCACAAGCTTTTGATAGCCAAACTCATCTTGCTAAAAAATCTATCAATCTACCAAATTCACTCAAAGCTCCATTTTTAAAAAGTTAGTAAGCTTTGCATTGAAGCTTACTAATCTCTAAGCTAAACCTTCATCCCAAACACTTTTTCTCCATCAATTCTCTACATCCAAGCTTTTGTAATTGATTCTTGTGGTTGAATTGAAGCAAATTCTGGAAGTTGTTTGCTAATTCTCTAATTTTACCTTTGGTAAGTTGGATCATCATCTTTCATAATGTGATCTCTTGTGGATTTCTGGTTTTGATTCATTAAGCATTGTTTTATGATTCCACTAGTGCTATTTTCTCATAATTTGATGGAATTTTCATGCTCAATTGGATCCATGATCATAAGGTGTTTGATGAAAAGTTGGAATAAGAATTTGATCCTTGAAATGCTGTTTTCTACTGATTTAATAGGTTGCAATAAATTGTTGTAACATTGCAATTGCTTGTCACAGAAAATTGATTTTAAAAAAAATTCACTGATGTATTAGGTTGCTGTCGAAGCACAACTGATTGCAACAGTGTCGAAAATACTTTTCTGCCTTATTTTGGGGCTATTTTGACTCAAATATTTTTTCTGCTCACTCTCTTTGATGGATAATTTGGATTACAATTTTAAATGTCCAATTTGTCTTTAAACTCAATGGACTTTGTGATGTAGATGAAGTTGGATAAATTTTCATCAATTCAAATCTACCTAAGAGTGAATTATTTAATTCATTTTTGGTGCTTTGGATTAATGATATGTTTAGTGCTTTAATCCATCTAGAGGAGTGGTTTAATTTAAAGATGAAAGAATTTTGAAATGGTGATCCAAATTAACTTATCATTCCCCTCCCTCTTCATCTTATCCCTTTCTTTTTTAATTGTGCTACATGTTAAGGGATGGTGATCTCTATATCATTTATCCAAACATAAAGTACATAGATTGCTATTGAACGACCTCAAAATAGGTGCCAATTATACATAAGTCCACTTACGATTGCTTAACATAGCACTAAATTCTGTCCCGATTCGAATAAATGATCATTCGTGGCCCAAACCTATGATTGCAAGCCCAAGTATGTTAATTTGATCTCTTTGATCCAATAACCTTGAGATTCATTGTGTGGAGGCTTTGGTTCTACCAATCCTCTAATGGATCTACAACACATTTGGTCAATGCGGATCACTTAAACACCGTTGATCATTAAATGTTACTTTTGAGGATTCCAAAATGGATGATATACTTGACAAAAAGCAAATGCAACTTGTTGTGTGGAGGCTTTGGTTCTACCAATCCTCTAATGAGTTCCAAATGCAAGTTTCAAGATGATCATCCAACTAACCACTAATTTCTAACAATTAACTTTACTTTATGCTTTTATTTTTTATTCTTTATGTACCATTTAATTTAAGCATTTACATTTCATGCCATTTTTTTTATTTTTCTCATTTGAGCATTTACTTTAATGTCATTTTTATTTTGCTCACTTGAGCTTTTCTTTTCCTTTTAAAGACACCTAATAATCAACCTGAACCATACAAATCTTTAATGATATTTGGACTATTTGGCTACTATCCTTGGCATTATGGAGCATTGGACTTCTTGGACTTAGGATTAGAGACCTTGGCCTATCTTGGAGACTTTGTGACTTTATTTGATATTTTGTCTGGAGTTCTTGAGGTTTACCTCAAGACATTGGGTTGTTTGTTTGTCTTGTGGGAAGGTTATTGTGATTACACTCTTTGTTTGTAATCTGGAAGAATGGGAATTCTATATTGACTCATAATGTCAATTATTGGCTTCTTGTTGGTTAGACGGTTCTTATCCCTATCTTTTACCTTATGCTTTAGGATAGTCTCTCCATCTCCTCCCATCTTATTTAATTCCGAAAATCTTCTCCCTCCTTTTAAAAAGTCTTCTTATTTCTAAACTTGAAACACTTTTCATAATAAACTTGGACTTAGTTACATGCATTTTCAAAACATTTTCATAAATAAATTTCAATCAATTTAATAATACCTTGACATTTTTGTGAGAATACTAAAAGTCAATCAATCTCATTTCAAACCATTTTTACCACTTTGGCTTTTTATTTTAAAACCTTTTCTTAAAAAGATTAGACTCTTGTCAATCCTTGTAGTGATGCAAACAACTATACTTCTATAATATATAGTGAAGAGAGATATTTCCCACTTGGGTGTTGAGTGAGGCATTGTTGATTTTTAAAATCCAAGCCATATCCTCCACTTTGAGATGATGCAAATTCTCCTTTCTCATAATTGTGGATAGTAAGTATATTTTCCACACGGACAATGACGATGATGTCTTATCTCATAAAATTAACTAACACACTTGTGTCTCAAATTTTTTAAGAGGAACTACGTGTACCCTGATCCCCTATTGCAAGAAAGATGGTACGTAGGCACTAAAGGTTCGCAACCGCGGCGGGTGCAAAAAAAAATATATAACACATTTTTATAGCCAAAATATATAGATTTTTCAAAGAGGTTCCTGCGGAGTACCGTAGATGTTTAGGGTGCTAATACCTTCCCTTTGCATAACCAACCCCCTTACCTTGAATCTTTCCCCCTTTTTTGGGTTATTCGCTCTTTTCTCATTCCTTTGGAAACAATAAAGCGCGGTGGCGATTTTGATTTTGATTTGTATAGAGTCTAGTCAATCCAATGGCTTAGTCTTGAACATTTCTACCGCTACACAAAGGAATGGGAAAAGAGCGAATAACACAAAAAAAGGGGGAGAGAATATAAGTTCGGGAGTTGGTTATGCAAAGGGAAGTTATTATCACCCTAATCATCTATGGTACTCCGCAGGCACCTCTTTGAAAATTTGTGTATTTTGGGTATAAAAGTTGTATACAAAAATAGATGGTGGATGTGAGAAAAGAAGTATATTTTTACAATTTTTTCACCCTCCGCAGTTGTGAACCTTTAGTGCCTACGTACCACCTTTTGTGCAATAGGGGATCAGGGTACTCATAGTTCACCTTTAAAAATTTTAAAACACAAGTATGTTGGTTAATTTTAAGAGACGAGACATCATTGTCTTTTTCGAGTGGAAGAACATACTTACTACCCACAATTATGAGAAAGGAGAATTTGCGTCATCTCAAAGTGAAAGATATGGCATGAATTTTAGAATCAACAAAAGCTTCCCTCAACACCCAAGTGGAAAATATCTCACTTCACTATATATCGTAGAAGTATATTAGCTCGCATCACTATAAGGATTGACAAGAGTCTAATCTTTTGAGAAAAGTTTCAAAGTATTAAGCCAAAGTGTCAAACTAGTTTGAATAAGATTGATTGACTTTTAGTCTTCTCACAAAAATGTCAAAGTATTGTTAAGTTGTTTAAAATTTGATTAAAGAAAATATTTTTGAAAATGCATGGACCTAAGTCCAAGTTTATTAACAAAGCAGTTCAAGATTTAGAAAACAAGACTAGTTTTGAAAAGGAGGGAGAAGATTTTTGTTGAAATTAAAGAAAGTGGGAGGAGATGAAGAGACTATCCTAAAGCATAAGGTAAAATCTAGGGAAAAGAACTGTCTAACCAACAAGAAGCCAACACTTGACACAATGAGTCAATGTAGAATTCCCATTCTTGGATTTGAAACCAAGAAAGTAAGGATACTAAACCTCTTAAGAAAAACCAAGCTTCAAATGCATTAAGTCTTCACAAAAATTGGGCAGAGTAATGGCTGTATACAAATGAATTCCTGATAAAGCATATAATCAGGATAACCTGCACACAAAGAAAACAAACAACCCAATATCTTGGGGTGAACCCCAAGAACTCCAGACAAAATAACAATAGAAGTCACCAAGGGTCTCAAGGTAGGTCAAGGTCTCTACTCCTAAGTCCAAGAAGTCCATAACTCCATCATGCCAAGTATAGTAACCAGATAGTCCAAGTAACCTTAAAGTTTTTTATTGTTCAAGTTGGTTATTAGGTATCTTCAAAAAGAAAATAAATATCTCAAGTGAGCAAAATAAAAATGACATAAAGATAAATGCTCAAGTAACCAAATATGAAAATAGCATGAAATGAAAATGCTAAGATAAATGGTGCTTAAAGTAAAAGCATAAAGTAAAAGCATAAAAATAAAAGTCAATTGTTAATGAGTTAGAAATTATAGGTTAGTTGAATGACCATCTTGAGTCTTGCATTTGAAAACTCATTAGAAGATTGATAAAATCAAAGCCTCTCAGCAACAAGTTTCATTTGCTTTTTGTCAAGTATATCATTCATTTAAAAATCTCAAGGCAACAAAAAATGATCAACGATGTTTAAATGATTCACTTAGTTCCAAAATTTATAAAGATTCATTAGAAGATTGATAAGACCAAATCCTCCTAACAATGAACCTCAAGGTTATTGGATCAAAGTTTCAAAATAAACATACTTGGGCTTGCAAACATAGGTTTGGGCCACAAATGATCATTTCTCGAATCGGGACAAAATTTAGCGCTATATTAAGCAATCGTAAGTGGACTTATATAGAAGTCACACCTATTTTGAGGCCAGTCAATAGCAATCTATGTGCCACGTGTTTGGAGTGATGATATGTAGATCATCCTCTAACAACATGTAGCACAATGAGAAAGGGATAAGATGAAGAGGGAGGGGATGCAAGGTATGAAATTAGGGTTTCAAATATCATTAACATCATTCATCCATTTTGGTGGATTTGGTTTCTCAACCTATCAACACCCAAGATCCAATGAGGTTGAAGAATTTGTCACCAAATAATGCCCAAGTCAGACTCAAATAAAATAATAAAATAAATTTTAATAAAATAATATTTCACAGGTTAATTAAAAGGAAAATAAATGGTAAAAATACACAAAGTATACTAAAATCAATTACTTATTGAATAAAACACTAGAATATATTTTTAAGAATTTTCGAGTAGGAAATGAATTTTTTATGAATTTTTGAAGTTTAAATCAATTAAAATATAAAAATTAGAAAATAAAAATAAAACAAAAATATTTAGACCATTGGATGAATGTCAAAACGCCTTAGTAATCAGATCTAAGGGATCTGGCGCGCTGTGCATATCATGGTCCTTATTGAATAAAACACTAGATCCATTATTAAATCAGATTTCGGAAAAAAAGAGTGGCGCCTTATCATTGTTTGAGAGACGACACATTGGTCATCTCAACTTCCAGCCATGCAAATTGCAGGTCTCTCATACTGTAAAATTATGAGCTCAGACCTATGCCATTTGCTTCGTCTCATCAAGACGAAGACAATTGTGCCCTCGCAAAAAAATTATTTAAAGTGTAGCTCAGTCGATTTTCAAAAAATCAGAAGGAAAAAATTGAATAGGGATTTCAAAATTCATGGCAAAAACTCATTTCCAGTTGAAAACAAATGACGTGACTAGTATCAGAATGATGAGAGCTTCATTGTGGTAGTAAATTTTGAGATAATTGATGAAGGAATCTACCTATTGAAGTTTAAATTCAGAGCTCTGAAACTTGACTTGGCTAGCACAATTTAGGATGCTTTAGGGCTTGGTTCTTCTTCTGTTAGCTTCAGTGAAGTTCATGGATGAAGAATTGACAAAGAAAATGGATTGAGAAAGGTTGTATAACCAAATTCGAAGTTACATAAATATGGGTTAAGGAGAGAGTTGGGAAGGGTGATTCTGGTTGTTCAAGCTTGAGAAAATGAGTGAGATATAAACCTCTATTTATAGGGAAGAAAATGGGATGCTCAAGCGTGTGGAATGATGAAGTATGGAGGGAAATCGTGTGAAGTTGCAAGAATGAAAAGTGTGACTCATATTTTTCTCAAAACTCAGCCAAAACTTGCATTTCAAGGTGCTAATCACTTCTATAAGATTGTTAAACATGATTAGAAGTAAAAACGCACAACAATTTAGTGATTAGAAGTTGGATTGTTCATTTCAAATTCTGACTTGGAGGAAAAAATCGGTTTCAAGTGACTGTCTTTGAACTCATGGTGTGCGAAATTTAGGGACCCTTAGGGCATGATTCTTGAAGCATTTGAAAGATAAGGTCACAAACTTTACAATTTGCAAAGAGTGAGATAAATTGGCTGCTTGAGCTAAAAGTTGTGATTAGTCAAAGTTAAGAAAAAGATGTTGACTTTTTGTACTTAGAAAAATTCTAAGTTTTTCTTCAAAAGTGACCTATAATGTTTTAAGTTCAACCAAGGCTTTCCTTCAAAATTGAGATTTTATAAATTATGCTAGCTTGAATTAGAATTCCCAAAGTGCACTATGAAACTTGAATCACTCAAAAATACCAAGTATTGAAAAAGTTATGGTTTTGCAAAATTGGTGAAAATTCATGAGGTGACCTATAATCTTTTGGGTTTTTAAGGAATCTTCCACACATTTTCAAGCTTTGTACATAAAAGAAGAGTTAAATATAACATCCTTAAGATCATTGTAAAAAAGTAATTGGCTCAAGGAGATAAAAATTGTCCATGTTATGATCTTTTGAAGTCACATAAGGGAATTTGATGGCCTATCTAGAGGACTTGTAATCTTTCTTCATCATTAGGCATCTTCCACATAAAATTTTCTTGAAACTTTTGAAGTGATTGGTTGAAAACTCTTTAAAGATAATCATGTCTTTGGAATCACTCAAAAATACCAAAATGACCAATACATAGCCCTTAGAAGTTCCAAACCATATCTCCTAGAGCACCAAAATGACTTAGACACCCATTTCAATTTTGACAAACTTTATTGAACAATTACTCTTGCCATGTGAATATAAATTGTTGTGGGTGATAATAAGAACCTATATCAACAACAACCAACTAAAATTGTTAAGAATTTAGAGAGTTATGCATTTGTGAACAAGAAATCAAGAACTTGTCCAATTAGGTCAAACTTCTTCAATAAACCCTTGCATCATTTGATTTTTTTTACAAATTGAGGCTTCATGAATCACAGTAGGCCTTATCACGACGCCACTTTAAAGAATATTCAATGACGGAGCTTGAATCTCAATGCATCTTTGTTGAAGAAGGCATGGAAATAAACTCATGAACCTATGAATCAACTTGATGAAATGTGTTGTGCCCTTACCTATAATACCATCAATTAGAGCAAAAATTCATTGAATTTGTTAGTTTAAAATTTAATCAATACAAAACAAATATGATTATAATAGACAAATTATGGTGCTTGGTGATTCCTCATGAGCAAACCTAAGGATAGGGAGAAGAACCAAACCCAATTGTGATCTTGATATGATTGAGTTGATATGAGATGATAGAGAGATGTTAGGGGAAAAATTAGGGTACAACATTTGCACATGTCGATGCTTATGGTGAAGGAGTTGGAATTGATCCAGTAGTTTAGAAACACGAGTTTAGTATGCAAAGAGACATCTAATAGTGTGAAGTTGGGAATGTTAAAACTGACCAATAGTATCCTTGAAGAAATCTGAGAAGGTCAGAAATGTGATTTAAGTTTGGTGGATCGACTAACATTGATAAACCAAGGTAATGGTGTTGAATTCCGAGTGGATAAAAATGGTGCATTGAGATTTATTAATAGGGAGTGTGTTCCAGATGTTCTAGAACATAAGAAGAGTATTCTCTAGGAAGGACATCGAAACTATTTCAGTATTCATCCGGGTGTTACAAAGATGTATCAGGATTTGAAGAAATTATTTTGTTGGTCGGGAATTAAAAAGGAATTTTCCAAATTTGTGTATGCCTGTTTGACTTTCCAGAAGTCAAAGATCGAGCATCAGAAGGCTATGAGTCTTATGAAACCTTTGAGTATTCCACAATGGAAATGGGATAACATTTCAATGGATTTTGTGTCAGGTTTTCTGAAGACTGCTAAAGGCAATGATTCAATTTGGGTGATCATGGATAGATTGACTAAGTCGGCTCATCTCTTACAGGTGAAAATTAATCATCACATGGAAGAGACGGAAGAGATGTATAATGATGATATTGTTATGTTTCATGGTATACCTTTATTAAGTATTGTGTCGGATAGAGATCTGAGGTTTACACCGAAATTCTGGGAAGGTTCATAGAATGCTTTTGATACTAAGTTGAGGTTAAGTTATGCATATTACCCGCAGACAAACGGTTAGACTGAGAGGACTATCAAATCTTTGGAGGATTTGTTGAGGGATTGTGTGTTGTAACAAGGACATTCTTGGGACAGCCACTTGTCATTGGTTGAGTTTACTTATAATAATATTTGTCATTCTAGTATTAGAATGGAACCGTATGAATTGTTATATGGTAGGAGGTGTAAAACTCCATTGCGTTGGCATGAGTCAGGTGAGAGTGTTGTACTCAGACCAGAGGTTGTGCAGGAAACGACTGAGAAGATCAAGATAATCCAAGAGAAGATGAAAGATTCTCAGAGCCGTTAGAAGAGTGGACATGATAAGAGGATAAAGGTACTTGTGTTCCAAAAATATGATCATGTGTTCTTGAGAAACACTCCGGTGATGGGTGTTGGTAGCGCTGTGAAATCGAGAAAATTTATGCCTCATTTCGTTGGTCCATATCAGATATTTGAGAAGATAGGTGAAGTGGCTTACCGAATTACTTTACCACCCTCACTTTCAAATATTCATGATGTGTTTCATGTATCTAAGTTGAGAAAATACATTCGGGATCATTTGAATGTGATTCAGATGGATGATGTACAGGTAAGGGATAACCTGACTGTCGAAGCATCGCCTGTGCGGATAGAAGGTCATGAAGTGAAGAAATTGAGGGGGTAAATATATTGCCTTGGTGAAGGTATTGTGGGGTGGACCAGCTGGTGGAAGTTTAACTTGGGAACATGAGGATCAAATGAAGGAGTCGTATCCGACTCTATTTTCCTCAGGTAATTTTTGGGGCGAAAATTCTTTAAGCGGGGGAGAGTTGTAACACCCCAAAAGTTTTAATTACTTATTTAATTAATTAATTGTGAGTATTTATGAATTATTGATGAATATGTGATGTTTTGCTGGGTATGATGCACAATGTGATGTTATGTTATGGGTTAATGGGAAGTAAGATGAGTAAGGAGTACTTTAGTAATTTAGATAATTAGTTAATAATTATTTAAAATCAATTAGAATTATTATTAATAATAAAATAGGGATAAAATTGGTGTAGAGAAGATAAGATCAAGGTGGTAATTGACGAAAGGCTAAGTGAGGACAAGTTGGACAAAACATATTAGGGGTCCAAAGGTTAAACAAGGAATAAGAGAACTACACGTGGGTGGAATAAAATGAGTAAAAAGATGTATAATTTTAGTACCTAGCTTAAGATAGACTTAGATCCTCAAGAGGTAGGCTACAACGATGCATGTTGATATGATGATTTGTATTTTATAAGATGATAATATGTTGTGACTATGAAGTGTTGAATGAAGCTGATGATAATATGTTGATGTTTATTTATACCATGTGAATATTATTGATGAATCGGTGAATGGTGACCTACTTGACTAGATGTGGTCGTAAATAATTATGTTGAATGTGTATCATGCAATCATAGCATTGTTAGGACAAAAGTCCAGCGTTGTTTAGGATGTAAATCCAATGTTGTTGAGGATGTTAGTGTTATAACATAGTTTGATTCGACAACTCTTGTAAAAGTGTTGATGATAACAAACAGTCAAAAGAACAATTATGCTCCCTAAATAAGTATTTTGTTTTGCAGTGAAGTTCTGATGTAAGAAACACATAAGATGAGTTAGTTTGTGTTTAACCTATGATTCACCACATCTTATATAGAAAGATAAGTCTTCATAACACGCTTATATAAAGAAGTTCTAAAGCCACAACTTCTGAATGCACTAAACATTGTGAACAAGAACTCTGTTATTCTGTTTCGTACAGTTCTGGAAAGAAGTAAAGGAGTCCTAACGGTAACATTCATCTTCTGATGTAATCTCTAGCAAGCATGTTCTGAAAGGTTACATTTCATTCGTGACTATTCAAAAGTAACAGCTGAAAGAGGACAAGAATCTCTATGTTTGGAAATTTCTTTAATGACGATTTATCAACATTCCAAAAGCTCCTCACATGTGTTGCCTATATAAACAATACTTGAAGGAGAAATCATTTACGATTTTGAGTTGCGCACTACAAACGAGAAATTTCATCACCCTCAAGTTACTAAATTTTATTTGTGTAAGACATCACTTGTGTGATACTATTTTGTTAGAAAACACATCTTGTACACGCTTTCAAATATTGTATTGTGTAATACCTTGAGAAAACTGGGTTGTTGTTTAAACTCATGAAGACTTTAACGGTTGTCATCGTATCTGTGTAATCAAGTTTAATTAGTGGATTAAGACCTCGTTGAGAGAGATGAAATCACCTTGGTGGGTGGACGTGAGTAGTTTAAGTTCAAACGAACAAGGATAACCAACGTGTCCTTTTTATTTAAGTTTTAAAAACCCCAATTCAAACCCCCCTTTCTTGTGTTTTTTCCATTTTTCAATTGGTATCAGAACATGGTTCTAAGTACAAACACTTAATCGTGTTAGAAAAAGATCCAAGCAAGAAAAACACTATGGTGGGACCAAGTTATAACATCAGCAATGATTATTGTGATGAGAAAGACATAATCAGTGCCAAACCTCCAATCTTTGATGGTGAAAACTTCGATTACTGGAAGGACATAATCGAAAGTTTCTTTCTAGCTCATGGAGCTGATCTCTGGGATATACTGACTGATGGGTACATACATCCAATTAACGAAAACGGTCATAAGATTGACAGAAAAATAATGATAGATCATCAAAAGAGGGAATTTAGAAATCATCATAAGGCCAGAACAATTCTCTTGAGTACTATCTCATACGCAGAGCATGAGAAAATTACAAACTAAGAATCAGCAAAACACATGTTTGACTCCTTGAGAATGACGCATGAAGGCAACACACAAGTCAAAGAAACCAAAGCTCTTGCTATCATTCAGAAGTATGAAGCTTTCAAAATGGAAGAAAATGAAACCATTGAAACAATGTTCTCAAGATTTCAAAATTTTGGTTGTTGGGCTAAAAGTTGTGGATAAAGGGTACTCAACTGCAGATCATGTAAAGAAAATCATCATAAGTTTACCCAAGAAATGGAGACCCATGGTCATAGATCTTAAACTGGCCAAAGATCTTAACAAAATCTCTCTCAAAGAACTAGTCAGCTCCCTGAGAAGTCATGAGATAGAATTTGAAGAAGATAAGCCCCAGAAGCAAGGTAAGTCTTTAGCTCTTAAATCTAACAAAAAATAAGAATCGAAATTTTTGCATGCAAAAGAATAAAACTATGGTGGATCCTCATCAGAAGAAGATGAATTGTCTCTTATCTCCAGAATAGTCAATCAGTTGTAGAAGCATAGGTAGAGGAAGTTCATAACTTCTAGAAGAACAGGAAATCATTCTGAATCATCTTCTGGATACAGAAAATCAAGTAACAGAGATATTGTTTGCTACGAATGCAATGAACAAGGTCATTACAAGAGAAACTATCCAAATCTTCAAAAAGAGAAACCTAAAAAGAAGTTATTTAAAGAAAAGACGAAAAGCCTCATGGCAACATGGGATGACTCCGAATCTTCTGAAGCTGAAACACAATCAGAAGATGAAAGAGCCAACATAGCCCTAATGGCCAACGTATCAGATGACACCGGATCATCTGAATCAGAATTAGACTCAGAGGCAGAAGAGGTATTCTCTAACTTTTCTTTATCTTAATTAGAAGAAAGTCTGTCAAAAATTCTTGAGAGATATCAGTAACTTCGAGTCATAAACAAGAACCTGAAAAAGGATCTAGTTTCTGACTCTGAAGAAACTAAGAAAATGAGAACAGAAAAATCTAAGCTTAAAGAAAAAATTTCTAAACTCGAAAATAAATTACAAATGGTTTAGAAAGAAACTGTCTCATAAATTCCTAGTAACTCTGATAAGATCATAAAAGAATATGATCATAACTTTCAAAAATTTCTTGCTAAAAACATGGATAGAAGCAAGATGGCTTCAATGATTTATGGAGTTAGCAGAAATGACAGAAAATGAATAAGATAAAAGGGTAAAGTATCACAACCTAAGAAGGATAAGGATATGGTCATAAAACACACACCCTTTTATTCTCATTTCACTTACGGGTACATACATGACATAAAGTATACTAGTATTGCTTTTTCTGCGAAACCAAAATTCAAAGAGAATTTTGGTAACTCTAACAAACAAGGACCCAAAAAGATATGGGCACCTAAGGACAAAATTGTCTATGTTGTAGTTGTCTTTAACAGGAAAATTGAAACTCCGATCTTGGTTCCTAGACTCTGGATGCTCTCGACACATGACAGGAAGAAAGCATATGTTCCAAAGCCTGGAGCTTAAATCTGGAGGCTACATAGGTTTCGGAGGAAATCAGAAAGGAAAGATTGTTAGCTCTGGAATTATTGGTAACGGTACACTTCCTTCTATAACTAATGTTCTATTAGTAGATGGATTAATGCATAACATGTTATCCATAAGTCAATTAAGTGATAACTGTTATGATATAATCTTCAATCAAAAGTCTTGTAAAGCAGTTAGTCAGAAAGATGGATCTATCCTATTTAATGGAAAGAGAAAGAATAACATCTACAAAATAAAACTTTCTAAACTAAAAAGTCAGAATGTAAAATGCCTATTGTCTCTTAACAATGAGCAATGGTTCTGGAACAGAAGATTGAAGCATGTTAGTATGAGAAGAATATCTCAGATTAACAAACTCAATCTGGTCAGAGGATATCCTAACCTGAAGTTCATCTCAAATTCTCTGTGTGAAGCATGTCAAAAAAGAAAGTTTGCAAAACCTTCTTTCAAAACAAAAAAAATGTTGTTTCTACCTCTAGACCATTAGAACTTATGCATATAGATCTATTTGGACCAGTGAAAACTACATCCATTAGTATAAAGAAGCATGGATTAGTGATCGTAGATTACTATAGCAGATGGACATGGGTAAAGTTCTTAAGACACAAGGACGAGTCACATTCTGTATTCTTTGCTTTCTGTAACCAAGTCCAAAATGAAAAAGATCTTAGAATTGTTAAAGTCAGAAGTTATCATGGTGGGGAATTTGATAACAAAAAATTTGAATTATTTTTTAATGAGAATGGCATCTCTTATGATTTCTCTTGTCCTAGAACTCCTTAACAAAACAGAGTTTTGGAACGAAAGAATAGAACTTTACAAGAAATTGCCAGAACCAAGATCAACGAGACTAACATTGCTAAGAACTTTTGGGAAAAATAAATTAACACAACGTGATATATTCAGAATAGAATCTCCATAAGACCTATTCTGCATAAGACCCCATATTAACTGTGGAAGAACAGAAAGCCCAACATTTCTTATTTTCATCCATTCGGATGTACTTGTTTTATTCTAAACACTAAATAACATATGAACAAGTTTGACTCTAAAGCAAAAAAGTGCATCATGTTAGGATACTCTGAATGCTCAAAAGGTTATAGAGTATATAACATAGAAACACGGAGTGTGGAAGAGTCCACTAGTGTCAGATTTGATGATAAGCTTAGCTCTCAAAAGTCAAAGCATGGTAAATTTTTTGCAGATATAGAAGTTCAATTTACAGGCACTGAAGACACTGCATCATAAGTTCCTCACAAAGAATCACAATCAAATCTAGAAGAAGATGTCACAAAATTACAGGAACATCTGAAGAGCCCATCCAGAAAAGACAATCCAGAAGCAGTTTAGCTCATCCGGAAAACAAAATTCTGGGAAAGAAAGAGGACCCAATTAGAACAAGATCTACATTCAGAAATTCTGAAGAATTTTTCATGGAATTAGTCTCTCTGATTGAGCCAACTTCCATTGACGAAGCCCTTCTGGAAAATGACTGGATACTTGCAATGCAGGAAGAATTAAATCAGTTCACCAGAAACAATGTGTGGGATCTAGTTCCTAAACCAAAAGGATTTAACTTTATTGGAACCAAATGGGTCTTCAAAAAAAAGCTAAATGAACAAGGAGGTGTCGTCAGAAACAAAGCATGATTGGTGGCACAAGGTTATAGTCAGCAAGAAGGGATAGACTATACTGAAACCTTTGCTCTAGTCACCAAGTTAGAATCTATCATAGTTTTAATTTCTTTTGCAGTAAATAATGGCATCACTCTTTATCAGGTGGATGTTAAAAGTGCGTTTTTAAATGGTTACATCGATGAAGAAGTTTATGTGCACCAACACCTTGGTTTTGAAAATTCAAAACACCCAGATTATGTCTTGAAACTTAAGAAATCACTATATGGTCTGAAACAAGCTCCCAGAGCTTGGTATGAAAGACTAAGTAATTTTATGTTAGAAAATGATTTTACTAGAGGGAAGGTGGACACTACTTTATTCTGTAAACTATTTTAAAATGAAATTCTGGTTTTTCAAATTTACGTAGATGATATTATTTTTAGATCTACTAAAGCCTCTTTGGGAAGAGAATTTGCTAAGTCTATGCAGGCAGAGTTTGAAATGAGCTTGATGATAGAACTCAAGTTCTTTTTGGGTATCCAAATAAATAAAACTCTATAAGGAACCTACATACATCAAAGCAACTATGTCAAGGAACTTCTGAAAAATTTGACCTGTCAGAATGCAAGCCAGCCAAAACTTTTATGCATCTCACATGCATTTTGGAAAAGGAAGAGGTGAGTAAAAAGGTATAACATAAGCTCTACAGAGGTATGATTGGTTCTCTCTTATATTTAACAGCTTCAAGACCTTATATTTTGTATAGTGCCTATCTGTGTGCTAGATTCCAATCAGATCCTAGAGAATCTCACTTAATAGTTGTTAAGCAAACTTTCGAATATCTGAAAGGTACTACTAATCTTGGTCTTTGTTATAGAAAAACCAAAGAATACAAATTAGTAGGGTACTATGATGTTGTCATCGCTGGAGATAGAATAGAAAGGAAAAGTACTTCTGGGAGCTGCCAATTTCTGGGAGACAATCTAATCTCGTGGTCCAGCAAGACGAAATTTACCATTGCATTGTCAACTGCTAAAGCTGAATATATAGCAGCAGCCGGATTCAGCACACAGATGCTCTGGATGAAAAGTCAACTTGAAGACTTCAATATATATGAGAGTAACATTCTTATTCTCTTTTACAATACTTCTGATATATGTCTTTCAAAAAATCCCATTTTACATTCTAGGGCTAAGCATATAGAAATTAAACATCATATTATTAGGGACTATATTCACAAAGGAATTATTTGATTAAAATTTATAGACACAAACCATCAATGGGCTGACGTTTTCATTAAACCCCTTAATGAAGATGGGCTTAACTTCATTCTAAAACATCTCAACATGAAATTATGCCCAAAATTATAGTTTTGTTTATGTATACGTTAACCCTCATAATTTTATGCCTTTATTTTTTTTTATGAACATCTTATCAATAGTTCTTCAGAAGTAAGAAGGAAGATTGTATTAGGATCTATCTAATAAGATATGGATATTATCCAAATGGTTCATTTCAAAGATAGAAGTATGCAATTTACAATATTAACATTTGTTAACTCTATACAAGGTTTTCCTCTAACGCTGAACACGTGTTCACATTCTGAAGAGACTGAAACATTGAATTGATGCATTGAGGATCGTGTCATATCGGTCACTGTTTCATATCTTTATGCTATCCCTCTTTTCAGGAATCATCAATGCATGTAATAATTTTTTAAATCTTTTCTTGTTAATTAAGTCTTTTGTTTTCCTATATGTATTTACCTCGTTCACCTTTACTATCACATTTCCACTCTCAATTCCTTTTTCTCTCTCAAATTTGTTAAATTTTAAAAAAAATACCCTAAAAGAGTCTGTGTGAACAAATGGCTTCCTCTCAACAACTTTCTCAAAGTTCTCAAAGCATTCCTGGATCTTCTTCCTCAACAGCAGAAAGGTACAAAGAACCCTCAAGAACTCTCCTCACACTCATTGATTCACTGGAAGTTTCGTGTGAGCTCATTGTAGATTTCGTCAGCATGAAGGAAAACCGATACGATTTAACCCCCGATGTTAAGTTCCAAGGGTGGACTAAGTACTTTGATCATCTCCTAGGTCCAGTTTTTCCAAGACTCATTAAAGAATTCTGGGTTCACGCTAGAGCTTCAAATCATCAGGTTATTTATTTCGTTATGGGGAAGAAAATAGTCATCTTTGAAGATCTTATTGGGCAACTGATAGGTCACGATGATGGTAGTATTAATTGCAGTGATATGGCTGACAAAGGCTCTGACCTAACCATGATTCCAAAGGAAATCTTTATTTCTGGTCAACCATCCAACAAAATCAAAGATCTGAAAGATTACCTCAGAATTTGGTCTAAAATCATTTTGGGTTGCATCAATCACAAGAAGCCTAAAAGCTCTCCAGATTACATCAATATTGATCAGCAGTATCTTCTGTACTTCATAGCCACCAAAGTAAAAGTTAATCTTCCACATCTTCTGTTCAATCATCTAAAGACCAGCGTCAAAGAAACAAGAGAAGAAGAAATAACAAAGAGAGATTGGATCCCTCTGGGCAGACTCATTTCAGATATTCTGACAAAAAACAAACTGATAGAACATCTAACTGAGGCTCAACAAGCCAACACTCTGGAAGCTTGTGCTGGTAAACCTCTCAACGCTAAAAATATGAAGAAGATGAAGATTATTTAAACTATCAAGAAGGATCCAACAATAACCACCAAGGAAGTCATTACCACTAGAAGAGTACCTTTGAAGGATTTTTCTCTCTTCACTCAAACAGATGCTTCTCCAGATATTTTTCTCATGTATCTGGATGCTTGCAAGAGGGAAGGGACAAATCCAGATGTGAACATCTGTGATATGAGACAACAACATATGGAAGTTGCTCATATAAAATCAAGGAAAAGGAAAGCAACTGCAGAAGGAACTTCTCAGAAGACCCCCAAAGCTGCCAAAAAGAAAGGTAACCCTTCTTTTTTTTCTGTTATTGAATCAGTACTGCTATCAATATCTGAAAACCCTTCATCTCTAAAACTCACAGAAGATCCTTCTCCTCAAACCTTTGATGACTTTGACTTATACTTTTACACCTCAATTCACCTATATAACCTTCTGAATAATCCACTTTCTACCCATCTTGACCAAAATCATCCTGAACTTGCTCAAGTTCTTTCTGATATTGATCAATTTGATCCGCTGTTTGAAGCTCCCCACACATAAAATCCAAATCTTGACTTCGATACCACAACATCCATCCCTAGAATCACCTGACCTCTTATGGTATCACAACCAAAAATAAATCCATCAACGTCTTCACATAACCTCTTCATTCCATATAGTCCATCTCCTTATAAATCCACTCCGCCAAACTCATTAAATCCTCCCATTATCATTTATGACTCTCCCTCTCCAAAAAAAACCACCCAGAAGATCCTCTTAGAACTGTTATAGTCTTAGAAGCCTTGGACAATCTCGTCACAAGCTCTCAGAAAAGTGTCATTCCAAAACCAGAAATCTCCAAAGCAGATGTTGGTAAATCTTTGCTGATTTTTGAAACAGAAATATAGGAATGGGTTAACTCTCTAAAGCTAGCTTGCTTAGAGAATCTCAATCCAACTACTTCTGATTCTCATTGTAACCAGTTTACAAAATGGTTCAACTCTGAATATGAAATTAAAGGAGCTTAGTTATGAAATAGCTCAATAGAACTTCTGCGAAAACCTGAATATCTTCAAGGATTAAGTTCTGTGACACTGGGAAAAGAAGCCACTCCTTCTGCTGGACAAAAACTATTGGGAAGATCATCAGCCATCAGAATTTGATGAACCATCCTATGATCCTCTTCCTCTGGTCATGTTTCAAGACAAAGGAAAGGAAGTTGAAGAAGCTTCTGATTCAGAATCGGCCGCAACTTGCTCTAAAAAAGTGGTCCCTTCTGCTGATATACCCTCTTCTTCTCTTGTGCTATAAACTCTGGAGGAGATAAAGAAAGAAAAAAATGTGTTTAAGGAAAGGATAAACAAATAGTATGAAACTTGCAATGAAATTAAGGAGTGTCTTGGAAAACAAGAGGAATCAAACAATCAGATCAGAATTTATTGGAAGCCCTGTTCACACGACTTTCACCACCTCAAACTTAGTTCTGAAATTTGTTTTCTTCATTGTGTTCTTTATTTGTTTCTTTCAATCTTTTTGAATATAACATGCCTTTTATTGCCTAAAGTGTTTTTATTTCTTTTTGATTCTTGACAAAAAAAATGGGGAGAACGTAAGATATTTTGAATATAACAGTATCGAGACTCGGTCTCAAACATTTTGAATATCATAAATTATATTTTTTTAAGCAAAACATGAACAAACTCTATTGAGGAAAGTTATGGACGCATGATAAATATTTTTCTCAAAAACTCTGATCAGAAAAATCTCCAGGGAAGTATTTCTTCTCTATCTGAGTATTCAACTCGAGGGGAGACTTTAATGCTTTATGTTCTTTACATATTTGATAAACATATCCAAGGTTTTGTCATCATCAAAAAGGGGGAGATTGGTAGAACATAGTTTGATTCTACAACCCTTGTAAGAGTTTTGATGATAACAAACACTCAAAAGAATAATTAAACTCCCTAAATAAGTATTTTGTTTTACAGGGAAGTTCTGATGTAAGAAGCATTGAAGATGAGTTAGATCGTGTTTAAACTCTGATTCAACACATCTTATATAGAAAGCAAAGTCTGCATAACACGCTTATATAAAGAAGTTCTAAAGCCACAACTTCTGAATGCACTAAACATTGCGAACAAGAACACTGTTATTCCGTTTTGTATAGTTCTGGAAAGAAGTAAAGGAATCCCAAAGGTAACATTCATCTTCTGATGTAATCTCTAGCAAGCATGTTCAGAAACTTTACATTTCATTTATGACTATTCCAAACTAACGGCTGAAAGAGGATTGGAATCTCTATGTTTGGAAAGTTATTTAATTACTATTTATCAACATTCCAAAAGCTCCTCACATGCATTGCCTATACAAACAAGACTTGAAGCAGAAATTGTTTATGATTTTGAGCTGCACACTACAAACGAGAAATTTCATCACCCTCAACTTACTGAATTTCATTTGTGTAAAACATCACTTGTGTGATAGTGTTTTGTTAGAAAAACACATCTTGTACACGCTTTCAAATATTTTATTGTTTAATACCTTGAGAAAACCGGGTTGTGGTTTAAACTCAAGAAGACTTTGACGGTTGTCATCGTATCTGTGTAATCAAGTTTGATTAGTGGATTAAGACACTTTTGAGAGAGGAAAAATCACCTTTGCGGGTGAAATGGAGTAGTTTGAGTTTAAACGATCCAAGATAACCAGCGTGTCCTTTTTATTTAAGTTTTTAAAACCCCAATTCAATCCCTCTCCCCCCTTTCTTGTGTTTTTCCATTCTTCAGTTAGTCACGTGTTAGCCTCAATCCCATTGTGTGGATCGAGTGCGTTTGATGTTGTGCTTCGATTCCAAGAGGGAATTGATCCTATGGTGGGGATCTTTTAAGGGTGATGAGTCTAGTAATCAAAACAAATTGGTACCACATACATGAGTCTATGTTACTGCATTATATCTTATGTGGCATTGCATGATTGTTGATTAAATGACATTGTATATGTTGTTGTGTTAAATGAAAGATTGTTGATGATGATTGTTGATTTTGATTCCATGGTGTTGTTGCTTGAACCACTATGTCTATTCCGTATACCTTTTGTAATAAATATGATTACTCACCCTTTCTGTCTGAATGTTGCCTCCACATGGGTAACGCGCAGGTGATCAGGAGTAGTTCGTAGGAGCTTAGAAGATAGCTCGGAGTTTGTTATTTTATTTCTGTTGATCTTAGAAGGTCTTGCTCTGATATATAACATTGGGGTCTGAGACGTTTGTTTTATTATGAGATCTTGAACTACCTTTCATGGTAATTTAGTTGTTTTGAAATATGAATCATGAAAGATGGAATTTCCATGATGTATTTAATAAGATGTTTTGAACGATTAATTCCGCTGCGAGTAGTTGAAGTATTATGTTGTTATTTAATGTAGTTGTCATACTGTGGTAGAATCGACAATTAATACTTGTTTTATGTTTGTGTTTTCAAATGTTGCGTTAAGCAAGAGTCGCCGCCGAATTTTCTTTTATCCAACAAAGGAAAGGGTGAAAAGAATAGAAAAAGACCTTTTCGAGAGTTTTATGAGAAAGGGGGTAGATTATGGAAAGGTAAGGTGTTAGCACCCTTTCCATCTGTAGTTTTCTATGGGCTCTTAGAGGTTTTCTCATTTTGAAATACCTTTTTGCTTTGCGTGTTTGAAAATGTTTTGAGAATGCCTTAGTATGGCGAACTTTGTAATGTTTCTCG
This sequence comes from Vicia faba, assembly GCA_948472305.1. Lineage (NCBI taxonomy): Eukaryota > Viridiplantae > Streptophyta > Magnoliopsida > Fabales > Fabaceae > Vicia > Vicia faba. The sequence continues at coordinate 1,551,767,826 of OX451736.1, forward strand.
GGATAGTGAAAAAAGTATACAAACTGTTTTGAATTTTTTTTTGAAAAGTAGTATTTGTGTAAGTGCAAAAAATGTTTTGAGAAAACTTATAACAGCTATCTACTTTGTACTTGAAAGAGTCATTCTTTTCCTCTTATCCTTTAGACAGTGCTATTATACTATTAGTGAGTAGGTAGCTCTAGTCGTTGAATTTTTGAGGGACGATTAAAGGGACATTATGGTCACGAAGGCAACTTGGCAAGAGATTTTAGTAACTGTCCTAAAGTTCTAAGATCACTTTTAACGGAGGCAATGTCGAGAGGGTCATCGAGGGACTTGCGATCTTTCAAACTAGAGGATAGCCACTAAAACTTCTCACATATTGAGAGTTATGACCGTTTTCCGAAGGCAACCGAAGTTGGGTACCCTAGAGGTGCGCATGTGCAATTGTGTTTAATTCAATTATTTATCTTGCACATTTAGGTTTGCTAACAATTTTCTGTTTCAGTCTTGCCATGTAATCCTAGTTACTAGCAGTTAATATATACAGAAGAATGTAAAGTGCGAAAATAAACCTTACGCTATTACATGGCTTCGGGGAGGGGGAATATTTACAATATCCAAGCAAATGGGGGAAGGAAGAAAGGAAAACGGTAAAGTCCTATTAATTATTACATACCTTTGAACAAATACAATAATAATAAAAAATACGAAAAATAAATAACGCGCAAAAGGTTGAAAATACGTCTAAAAACCTAAGAGAAAATCTTTTTGTGGTTTATTGATTTAAGAAAATAATTAAATTAAAATATCCTAAAGTCTATTTAGAAAATTAAATTAAATTAAGAAAAATAATATGATTTTTTTTTAATTTTATTTTATTATGAAAAGAAAATAATTAAAACTAAATTAAATCCTAAATTCTAATTCATTTTTAAATTAAAGAAAATAGTTAAAATATTTATTAATTTATTTACAAAATTAGTTTGATTAAAAAAAATACTAAATTAATATTTGTTGTGATTTTGCATTATTTGGTTAAATAATTAATAAAGAAAAAAAAAGAAAATAAACATTACAAAAAAATGCCAAATGGGCCTAGCGCTGAAAAGAAAAGTGGGTGCAAGTTTGAATTTGCTTGGCCCAAATGAATGTTGAGCCCAGACCACGCTGGATCAGGTGAGGTGAGGCCTTGAGGGTTTTTATTGAAAATCAATAATTTCTTGAAAATCAATTAGGTTTATTAATTTGTTGAAAATCAATTAGAACTAGGATTTTTATTATTTCTTTTACACATTTAAATATTTTCTTAAATTTAATTCTTTTTTTTTTAAATAAACTAAATAAGACTTAGGTTTAGTTTATTTTTATTTAGGAACTTAGGATTTTCTTTTAATTAATTACCATATTATTTTCATTAAGTTTAAACCTTTTCATGAAAGACCCTAAAAAATGCTTCAAACTTATTTTCTTTTCTTAATTAGTTTAGGTTTAACTTATTTATCTTAATTAATAATTTTCTTTTAGATAATTAGGTTAAAACCCTTTTCTCAAAACCAAACAAAAATCATTTCCTTTCCATTTATATCCTTGCACTTTTATTTATTCATTTCTTGTACATTATTCATTATGGTTGTAATAGATAATTAGGTTTAATTTTCTTGCAATCCCCATTTGTAAATTTGTACACCCCCTACCCTAATGATCTAATAACATAGTAATTTTACTTTCCGCAATTTATCGCTTTCATATAAATGTTAGTAATTAGGGTTTGTATGGCAAGACTAAAACTAACAATTAGTAAACTCTAATTCAAGATAAATAATGCATGTAAATCAAACACACTTGCACACTTACACCCTTAGGGTGATTCCACTTGTTGCCTTATAAAAATGGTCATGTTATGCATGTGGGATGTCTTAGCAAAAACAAATAAAAAATACAAGATCATAGTCCCTCAACGATGCTACAAATGTTTCCTTTCAAAATAATCTTAGTCCCTCAAAAAGAAATGCTAAGATATCTCACAACATTGCTATCATGACTATACGATGACCCACATCCATCCCTTTACATCCAAAGATAAGGCTTCTTAACAAAACAATGGTGAGATAGCAATATCAAAGGAAGGAAGAAATGAACAAAGTCTTTTGAGTAGGTAGATTGTTCCAAGTTGCTTGCTCACTTTCAAAACAAACATCCTTGCTCACTTTCAAAATAAACACCAAACACTTTCAAAAACAAACTTTCAAAACATGAAATATTTTTAAAAGTCCAACACTTTGTATACGTTCTTACGAACGAGAACCATTACAAAGTTTTCCTAAACGAAGGCTCATTTCAAAATACTTTCAAAACCACCACAATGCACATTTTCCAAACAAAGCACATTTTCAACTAAGATGAAAAGGGTGCTAACACCTTCCCTTTTCATAATCTACCCCCTGATCTCAAGAATTAATCTCAAAGGTCTGTCTTGTTCTTTTCCACCTTTCCTTTTGGATAAAATAAAAATCAGTGGTGACTCTTTGTAACCGCAACAATTGTGATAAAATGCAAAACATCCCAAGTCATCTCTCTCACCGTATTACAGGTACTAATCTCGTGACAGTATACTGGCTCGTCCATCTTCTCAATGGTGATCTGAGGAGCCTCGTTATCCCACCTGACCTTGAACATGGATGACATTGTAGCTAGCGTATCCGCTAGTTAATTTTCCTCTCGTGGAAAATGCTCAAAGGTGATTTCTTCAAAGTATGGGATGGGATTAGGATACTTCGTGTCCCATTCTCCTTTGATCTGGCTGATTACCAAGGCTAAATCTCCAAAAACACTTAAGAACTTGATCCTTAAATTGATTGCATCTTTGAGACCCATGATACATGCTTCATACTCAGCCATATTGTTGGTACAATTGAAACATAGCCTGGAAGTGAAAGGAGTATGACAGCCTTCAGGAGATATGATCACAGCGCCGATGCCATTGCCAAGAGCGTTGGAAGCTCTGTTAAAAACCATAGTCCATCGAGATCCTTTTTCAGGTCATTCATCTTGTCCAAGTTCTTCATAATCAGTTACTAACATGATGTTCTAGTCCGGGAACTTAAAATTCATGGATTGGTAGTTATCCACAGCTTGATGAGCCAAATGATCAGCTAGTACACTTCCCTTAAATGCTTTCTGGGTTGTATATTGAATGTCGTATTCGTTCAGGATCATTTGCCATCTTTCTATTCTTCCGGAGAGAGAAGGCTTCTCAAAGATGTACTTGATAGGATCCATTTTAGATATCAACAAGGTAGCATAAGTCAGCATATACTGTCTTAGTCGACGAGCAGCCCATGCCAAAGCACAACAAGTTTTATCGATCAGTGAGTATGTTGTTTCACAGTCGGTAAAATTTTTGCTAAGGTAGTATATTGCATGCTCTTTTCGACCAGACTCGTCATGTTGCCCCAGCACACACCCCATTGAGTTCTCTAATAATGTTAATTACATGATCAGAGGTCTTCCTTCAACTGGTGGCATCAAAATTGGAGGCTCTTGGAGATATTCCTTGATTTTATCAAAGGCATATTGGAAATCGATATTCCACTTCACTGCTTGATCTTTCTTCAGTAATTTGAAGATTAGCTCACAAGTAGCGGTCAGATGTGAAATGAATCTGGCTATGTAGTTCAGACGTCCCAAGAATCCCCTAACTTCTTTCTCAGTGCGAGGAGTAGACATTTCTTGTATAGATTTAACCTTTGCATGGTCTATCTCAATACCTTTTCCACTGACAATGAAACCTAAGAGCTTACCGGATCTTACCCTGAAAGTGAACTTATTCGGGTTTAGCCTCAGTTTGTATTTCTTCAGCTTGTAAAATAGCTTATGTAGGTGATCAAGGTGCTCCTCTTCAGTCTGAGACCTGGATATCATATCATCAACGTAGACCTCTATCTCGTGATGGATCATATCATGAAACAAAGCTACCATGGCACGTTGATAGGTTGCCCCAACGTTCTTTACTCCAAATGACATAACTTTGTAGCAGAAAGTGTCCCACTTTGTGACAAAGGTCGTATTCTCCATGTCCTCAGGTACCATTTTGATCTGATTGTATCCAGAGAAACCATCCATGAAGGAGAATACCTTATGTTGTGCGGTGTTGTCAACCATAACATCGATATGGGGAAGCGGAAAGTCATCCTTGGGGCTTGCCCTGCTCAGGTCTCTGTAACCCACACACTTATGTACCTTACCGTCCTTCTTAGGTACTGGAACAACATTGGCGACCCATTTTGGATAAGACGTGACAGCTAAGAAACCGGCATTGAACTGTTTCATGACTTAAGCCTTGTTCTTTTCTGACATATCTGGCCGCATACGACGAACCTTTTGTTTCATTGGAGGGAAATCCTCTTTTGTCGGTAGGCGATGAACCACAATATTGGTGTCAAGTCCCGGCATGTCTTCATATGACCAGGAAAAAACCTCGACATAGTCATGTAGCATCTGTATTAATCGATCCTTGACACTATGCTCCAGATTGGAACCTATCTTGACTTCTTTTTTATCCTCTTCAGTACCCAAGTTCATTGTCTCAACTGGCTCCTCATGAGGCTGTATGGATCTTTCTTCCTGTTGTAACAGTCTGGCAAGCTCTCCTGGTACCTCACAATCTTACTCACCTTCATTCTCAGCTTGGTTGATCAGATTTTAAAAGTCATAATGAGCAATAGAAGAATCGTTATCAATGGGATATAGAGTGGATGTGGATCTTCAGTTTGATATGTGAGTGTGTGTAAGAGCATAGCTGTATATTTTTTATAAAGTAAAGAGGCAGAAAATAAAAACAAAGAGTGTAAAATTTGTATATGAAACGTCCAATGTTTTATTGATGACATATGAAAATGAATTAATGACCCTCACAAATAGACCATTGTGCCCCGGGTAAGACACAAGGTTGTAATGTTTCAATTGTTCAAATATTACATTTACTTAAAACAAAAAAGACAAATTACTCTTGAATAAAAATAATGGCCACAAAGTCTTTAGCCTCCCAATTACTGAGTCCACCACTAATGGTTGGGAAAATTCACATGTCCAAGTCATAATCAATATCACTGTCTTCCAGGGCATTGACTCCATGGTTGTTGATCCGTAGAGGTAGCCCCCGGGCGCGAGCAAGACGAATAGCTCTCTCGGCTCATGAAGTAAAAACCAAAACCAACTTTGTCAAATTTGTAGGGAATATCCAGAAGTTGGCCCCAAATTATACACCCACCTTCTTCAACTATTACTTTGGGATCCTTGAGAGAAGCCATTTTCAGCAGAGGCCTGGTAATCTTTGGAACACTGGCAGTGGTCTTGGTTGCAGCAACGGTCTGTGGGACCTCCTAAAAGAGTTCAGGTGGCTCACCATGTACTCCGCCTCCCCATGAACTGTGATAATCTTCCCATTGATTGGATATTTCAGCATCTGATGTAAGGTCGAAGTCACAGCACCCGCCCCATGGATCCAAGGTCGACCCAATAAATAGGAGTAAGATGGACGGATGTTCATCACATAGAAAGTTGAATTAAAAGTTTGAGTACCCACTTTGATAGGGATATCCACCTCCCCATGCACCATTCTTTTAGAACCATCGAAGGCCCTCACCATAATGTTTCTAGGCTTTAGCGTGAGCCCTTCACAATCTAACATGTCTAGAGTGTTGTTGGGTAATACATTCAGTGATGAACCTATATCTACCAGGACATGGGATAATGTAGAGCCCCTGCACTCAATGGAGACATGTAGGGCATCATTGTGTTTCCTTCCCTTGGGAGTTAGGTCTGCATCAAAGAATTCCAGGCCATTGTCAGCTGTCAAACTAGCCACACAATTCTCTAATTATCAGCATTGGTCTCCTGAGGCACGTGGGAAAACTTCAAGAATTTTACTAAAGCCTTGGCATGGGCTTCAGAGCACAACGGTAAGGCCAGCATTGAGATTTTTTAAAGGGTCTACCCCTATTGTTCTATGACATTGTAACTCACTTTTCTTGATTATTTTCAATATCTCTTCCATCTCCTTTTTAGAAGCCTCGAGAATGGCTTCTGGATGTGCCTTCATCCGAACAGGCTCAACCAATACCTCTTTGCCTCGAGTCTCGGCCGACCCAGTAGCAGGGATAATAGTAGGACTAACAGTAGGAGTGGCAATGTAAATACTAATAGGAACGACATCAGGAGTAATCACAGGGGTAGTAACAGGAGTACTAGCAGGAGAAACATGGATGATCACATGAGTAGCAACAATTTTGGCAAAGATCTCGGGAGAGAAAACTCTCCCGCTTCATGTTATCTTACTGGTCCCGACGATATTACTAATGTCAGGATCAGAGTCTTCGGCATCTTTATCTTTAACAACCAGCAAATCTTGCTTGATGCCATGGTAATAGACGTCATCACTATAATTCTAGGGAACAAATTTATTCGAGGAATATGGTATAGGTCCAAGGAAAGTAATTATCAATGGAGCAACTTTCAGAACAAATGTAATCCTGACAGGTCTTTTGGAGGAGACCTTGGGAGGATTAGCAGAAATGGTAACGATAGAAACATATTCACACGGAGCACTTGTAACTGGAGTCTTCTCAAACATAATTTCTTTATCGTGCATCAGGCGCTGAACGCCTTCCTTCAACAAATGGAAACCATTAGGTAGGGACAAACATAAGTGGCAATCTTCACCACCACCCAGAAATAAACTGGCCTGCAAAAGATTCTTTTTAACAGTCAGGAGTGGAGTAACTAGTTCATCAACAAAAACAACAAACATGTCATCATTGATAGCACTAACACCACGGTCGTGCTTAGGCATAGGGGCATTTATAACATTAGGAGTCTCAGGAGCGACAAATTCAATCTCCTTTGCTTCAATCAAATCTTGCACCTTATTCTTCAAAGCCCAGTAATCGTTTGTATCATGGCCTGGACTTTCAGAATGGTAGGTGTTATACCATAAAAATTTCCCTCCCATTTTCACACAAGGCATACTCCTAGAGGTTCTCAATTGCTCAAGGTTCACCAAAAATAGACCAGACAATTCTCCTCCTAAGGCAGTGAACCCCCAACTAGGTGTTGTACCCCAAGTTTTCCCCCTAAGATCCCTTCATCATACCATGTTGTTTTATTCACAACAAGATTACACTAGGATTCTTCGTTCCCCTCCCTACTTTGAGTTTTGCTCCTTTTGAGGGATTACCAAGCACCTTGACTTATGTTCCTTTTGTGATCATGAATATTTTTTTGATTTCTTCATTTAACTAATAAAATTCAATGTTGGCTTGTCTTGCTTGTTATCCATGTAGGTAGGGGCAATGAGATTTAACAAGTTACTCCATGGGCTCATGAGTTTATTTCCATGCCCTAGTCAATATAGCTTGAAAAGTTTAAACCTTACCATTGGATTGGTTTTGGAAGGATTGGCATGGTAAGGTTTCTTTGGTTCATCATATTTCAAGGTTATTAGATTTGACTCAAAAGTACAAGGTGTTGATTGGAGAAGTTGTCATGTTTGGACATGGTTTTGTTCCCATTGGTCACAAGAGCATATTTCTCTCAAATTTCAAGATATGGAAGTGGTTTTTGTATATATGAATCCTCATTATCATCCTCAACAACTTCTATTCAGAAAGAAAGAATATTGGTACAATAAGTTTGTTCAAGCTTGTCAAAGTTCTTCAAAGCATTTTCTTGATCTAGTAGCTAGGGTTTTGAACTTCAAAGGAGCATATCTTGCCCACCTTTTGGTATTTTTGAATGATTCCAAATACATCCTTATCTTCGAAGGATTATCAAAAAATCACTCCAAAAGTTCCAAAGAGTTTTCATGTGGAAGAAACTTGGTGAAGAAGAAAGATTACAAGTCCTCCAGATGAATCCCCAATTCCCATATGTGACTTCAAAAGATCATAAATTAGTCAATATTTATCACCTTGAGCCCATTCTTTTTCCAAAATTATCTTAAGGATGTGAACTTTATGCCTTCTTTTATGTGAAAAGTGGGAAAATGCATGGAAGTTGCCTTAAATATGCAAAAGATTATAGGTCATTTCATGAAATTTTGACAACTTCAACAAGTCATAACTTGCTCAAATTTTTGAGATTTTAAATGATTTAAGTTTGAAAATATCATTCAAGAGATCTACTTCATGCCATCTTTTTTGATCAAGAGCAAATTCCAAGTGGAAGGCCATGTTTGGATGCAAGACATTATAAGACATTTTTGATGAAGAATTTGAAATATTTATAAGTATGGAAAGTCAACCTTTTTTCTTCAACTTTGACTCAATATAACTTTCAGCTCAAGCATCCCTTTAACTCCATTCTTTTTTCATTGCAAAGCTTGTAACCTCATCTTTCTAAAGCATTAATAATCATGCCTTAAGACCCCTTGAGCTGAGAATGCCATAGTTTAAAAAATGGTAACTTAGAATTGAAGTTTCCTTGCAAGTAAGAATTTGAATTTCATGTAACAACCTCTAAACCTCAAATTAACACGCGTTTTGGTTCTAAACATGATTGGCCAAATTTCCCAAGTGGATTAATGCATCAAAATGCAAGAATTGAATGAGTTTGGGTGAAGTTTGGATCACACTTCACTCGTGCATCAGGTTTACACGAATTCCCTCAAAAACACATCATTCACTCTTCTTTTTGATCCCATTGGATTCTCCTATAAATAATTTAACTATCCCATTCATTTTCCCAAGATTGGATAGCCAGAATCACCCTGCCAAACTTGCTCTATAACTCAATTTTCTGTAACTTCAAAATCCATTCTCGGGCCTTTTTCAATCCAATTTTTCCATCAATTCACCTTACTTGATCTTCCCTAAAGCTAACCACATACTTACATTCAAGAATCGTGCCCTATACTACTCCATAGAAGTCAAGTTTCAGAGCTCTGCAACTCCACTTCAATACGTAGATTCGTTCATCAATTCTCCAAAACTCTGATATCACTGTGTTGCTCTCATTTCCTTGGTTCTAGTCGCAACACTAACCTTTTACTGGAAATATGTTTTTACCATGAAATTTCAAATCCCTTTTCAAAATTTTCCTTCCAAATTGCTTGAGCTACAATTTATATAAATTTGGCGCGAGGGTGTGGTTGTCTTTGTCTTGAAGATATGAAGCGAATGGCATATGTCTGAGCTTCTGATTTTACAGTTTGAGAGACCTGTAATTCCTGATGGCTGGAGGTTGAAGATGACCAACGTGTCATCTTCCAACCAATGAAGGCGCGCCATCTGTATTTTTCAAATCCTGATTTAATTAATGATTCTATACAATATTCAATAATGACCATGATATGCACAACGCGCTAGATCCCTTGGATTTGATTACTAACGTGTTTTGACTCTCATCCAATGGTCCACATATTTTACTTTTATTTTCTTTTTCTGATTTTTATATTTTAATTGTTTTAAGTTTCAAAAAATCATAGAAAATTCATTTTTAGTCCAAAAAATCTGAAAAAATTATGAAATTTTTTCATGATTATTCTCTTTCTGATTTTTATTTTATCAGAATTTAATTTTGTATTTTGATATTTTTTATAAATTTTACACTTATTTGATTTGTTTTAAATGTTTAAAAATACTTTTGTACATTTTAAAATTCTGAAAAAATTATGGAATGATTTAATGATATTGTGACAAATATTGGTGACCTTATTTTATTTTTGTTTCTGACTTTACTATTTTTTACCATTTTTTTTATTTTACCCATTTATTTTAATTTTAAAAATAGTTTCTGACTTTAAAAAATTACCAAAAAAAATTGTAAAATTATTTGAGCCTTTTTCGGATTTTTCCATGGTCTTACTTTTTATTTCTTGATTAATTTGAACAATGTTGATATTTTTCTCTTTATTTTCTATTTTTAAACATTATTTTTAAACCCTTTTATGTATATTAAAATGTGATATCATTTTGTGACTATTTTCTGGCTGATCTTGGGTTAGATTTTGGATCATGAACTTTATCAACATCATTGGATCCATGGTGTTTAGTTTAACTCCACAAAAATGGATTAATGATTTTAATAATAGTTTGATTAAAATTTAATTCAAATGTGGTTTGTATATTTTTTCTCCATCCCTCTTCATCTCATCCCCTTCTTATTGCACTAGATGTTGTTGGAGTGTGATCTCTATATCATGTCACAAAACAAATGGTGCATAGATTGCTATTCACCGGCCTTAAAATAGGTGCGACCTTTATATAAGTTCACTTACGATTACTTAACATAGCGCTAAATTTTGTCCCGATTCAAATAAATGATCATTCGTGACCCAAACTTATGATTGCAAGCCCAAGTATGTTAATTTGATATCTTTGATCAAATAACCTTGAGATTCATTATATAGAGGCTTTGGTTCTACCAATCCTCTAATGGATCTACAACACCTTTGGTCAATGCAGATCACTGAAACATCGTTTATCATTAAATGGTACTTATGAGAATTCCAAATGGATGATATACTTGAAAAAAAGCAAATGCAACTTGTTGTATGGAGGCTTTGGTTCTACCAATCCTCTAATGAGTTCCAAATGCAAGCTTCAAGATGGTCATCCAACTAACCACTAATTATTGACTTTTTTTACCTTATGCTTTCATTCTTTTTTATGCTTTATGAACCATTTACTTTTAGCATTTACATTTCATTCCATTTTCATCTTTGCTCATTTGAGAATTTACTTTCTTGCCATTTTTACTTTGCTCACTTGAGCTTTTCTTTTCCTTTCTTAAGATACTTAATAATCAATTTAAACCCTAAATAAATCTTTAATGGTACTTGGACTATTTGGTTACTATCCTTGGCATTATGGAGCATGTGACTTTTCTTGGACTTGGAATTAAAAACCTTGACCTATCTTTGAGACTTTGTAACCTTATCTAATTATTTTGTCTGGAGTTCTTGAGGTTCACCTCAAGACATTGGGTTGCTTGTTTTTTTGTGTGCAGGTTTTTGTGATTATACCCTTTTGTTTGTTATCTGGAATTCACCCGTATACAGCCGTTACTCTGCCCAATTTTTTTGAAGACTTAATAACTTGAAGTTTGATTCTCTCAAGAGGTTTAATATTTTTGGTTGCTTGGTTTCAATACAAGGAATGGGAATTCTATCTTGGCTCATAATGTCAAGTATTGGCTTCTTGTTGGTTAGATGGTTCTTATCCCTAGCTTTTATTTTATGCTTTAGGATAGTCCCCTCTTCTCCTCCCATCTTCTTCAATTTCAAAAATCTTCTTCCTCCCTTTTTATTTTTGAAAAAAAAAACTATTCTTGTTTTTGAACTTGAACCACTTTTATAATAAACTTGGACTTATGTCCATGTATTTTCAAAACATTTTCATAAATAAATCCCCAATCAACTTAATGATACCTTGTCATTTTTTGTGAGAACACTAAAAGTCAATAAATCTCATTTCAAACCATCTTGCCATTTTGTCTTTTTATCTTTAAAATTTTCTCAAAAGACTAGACTCTTGTCAATCCTTGTAGTGATGCAAACAACTATACTTCTACAATATGTAGTGAAGAGAGATATTTTCCACTTTGGTGTTGAGTGAGGCATTTTTTATTTTATAATCCAAGCCTTATCCTCCACTTGGAGGTGATGCAAATTCTCCTTTCTCATGGTTGTGGGTAGTAGGTATGTTTTCCACACGGACAATGACGATGGTGTTTTATCTTATAAAATTAACCAACGCATTTTTGTTTCAAATTTTTTTTAAAAAGAGGAACTACGTGTACCCTGATCCCCTATTGCACGAAAGGTGGTACATAGGCACTAAAGGTTCATAACCGCGGCGGATGCAAAAATTATAAAATAAATACGCTTCTTTCCTCACCTTGACCATCCACTTTTTATATACAACATCTTTTATATCTAAAATATACAGATTTTACAAAGAGGCTCATGTGGAGTACTGTAGATGTTTAGGGTGCTAATACCTTCCCTTTGCATAACCAACCCCCTTACCTTGAATCTTTCCCCCTCTTTTTGGGTTATTCGCTCTTTTCCCATTCCTTTTTAAACAATAAAGTGTGGTGGCGATTTTTATTTTGATTTGTATAAAGTCTAGTCAATCCAATGGCTTAGTCTTAAAGATTTCTACCGCTATAGAAAAATGGAGACTTCATTGGGGAAAGATTGACCTCTTGATGGTCCATCCCTAAGTGGGTTAAGCCTATCTTTACTTATATTTGTATATGTGTGTTATTACTGATTTTTGTGTTATATGTTGTATATATGTTTGTCTGGATTTTCCTGGTTTTCAGGGTGCTTGGTGATTACTCATAAGTCCTATACCCAGACTTGGGCAAACTTTAAGATAGGACGGGAGGTATAGTCATGTTAACTTTGAGGGAGTAATCCCAAAAAAAGGAGACATGAGATCCCCCACTCAGTGGAGTCCCCTTTGACTATAGTTTCATTTACCGAGTAATTAGGAAGACGTATTGCTTTCAACCTGGGAGCCTGCTGAAACTGAGGACCGTAGAATACCAAATCCATCTTGGCCTTTTAGGTGTAGTGCGGAAGCTATGACGCAGTAATCTAAAAATGGTTGTCACGTGATACTATGCTCGGACGAATCTTTCTTGAGAATATTACTAATTACCGAGTTAATCGGGAAGTTGGTAATATCCGAAGGAAGGATGTAGACTTTGGGAACCTCTAGATCCTTGTTCGACAGGTGATAACTTTTAGACCAATACGTTATGGGTAGTACCTTCGACCTCATGCTCTTGACGTTGAACCTATGAAACCTATATGTGTGATCTTGTGTGTGATTGTTGCATCATGCATCCATGCACTCATAAGCATCTTTTGGAGAAATCTTATTTCAAGGGATTTTAAAGGTTGACTATTTGTGAATATCTCAGGTACTTTTAACCATGGAATCTGGAAAGAGAAAGACCGGGAAATACAGTTTCAAGGATCCTAAGATAGATAAGTTGATCAGTCTAATCCCCGAGATCAAGTGTTCTGCAGACTTTTGGAAGAAGTATGGGTCCATTATTCCTCTCATGAAGCTGAAGATGAAGGAGGGTATTCTCTCGACCGTGGTCCAGTTCTATGATCCGATGTATCATTGATTTACTTTTCCTGACTATCAGTTTTTACCTACACTGGAGGAGTATTTTTATCTGTTGGATTTACCTGTTACCGATCGTGTTCCTTTTACTGGTTTGAAGGGTGAGCCAAAACCACATGAGATTGTTGCCTTGATTCACTTGGGGAAGTCTGAGGTGGAATCCCATATGACTACTAAAGGGGGGATTAGAGGATTACCAGCTCAGTTCCTATTGGAGAAAGCTCGTTACTTTTCTAGAATGAAGAGTACAGTTGCTTTTGAGGCCATTCTTGCTTACGGGATGTTCTTATTTCCTAATGTGGACAGGTTTGTTGACATTAAGACTATCAGGATCTTCATGATTGGAAACCCAGTTCCTACACTGTTGGGTGATACTTATTACTCTATCCATCTTCGGAATTCTTATCATGGGGGGATGATTATCTGTTGCACGCCTATGTTGTACCGGTGGTTTATCTCTCATATGCCTCTGTCTGATGCTTTTTGGGATGTCAAGAAGGAACCTCGTTGGGCTCCTAAGATCATGGCACTTACTCACTCGGATATTGATTGGTATCATCGAGTTTACCAGGATATAGAGATTATTGACAGTTGTGGTAGTTTCCCTAATGTACCTCTTCTTGGTACAAAGGGAGGAATTAACTATAACTCTGTTCTTGCACGGCGACAACTTGGTTATCGGATGAGGGATAAACCGAATAGTATTCATTTGAGTAGTTTCTTTCTGAAGGAAGGAGAAGACAATAGGGAAGCTAGGGAGCAGATTGCGAAGGCCTGCCGTCACATTCATAAGAAAATTAGGAAGGATTTGGGACCTAGGGGTGCTGTTTCTCTGGAGCCATGTCTTCAATGAATCCGATCAAGAGCCATTCAGTTGAAGATGTCGTATTCCCGGGAAACACCTAAGCCTCATCTGTTTGTGAAGAACATTCCTCCCCTATTAGATGATCTAGAAGAGTTGCAGCTTGCTTTGGTCAGGATGCAATAGGAAAAGGATGCTTGGAATAACAAGTGCCAAACTTTAGAGAGTTCCTACAGAGCAGACCTGAAGGAGAAAGACGACTTGATTGAGATCCTTGAGAGTCGAGTGGTAGACTCTATGGAGAGGCAAGGGGATTTATTTTCTCCTAGGCCTCAATCAGGTGTTGATCACTCACTTCCTGATTTAGATGATTGGAAGGAGATTACTATCAGATATACGGAAGAAAACCAGAGGTTGAAGGCTCAGATTGTCAGGCTCATAGGGAAGCACCAGCATATAAATTGATCTCCATCAGTTCTTTTTCTCAGGATTTTAGATTTTATTTTCATCTTGTACTTGGGATCATTGAAACTTGTAATCCATTTTGGAGTTATTATAATAAAAAAAATTCAGTATTTCAAAAGCGTTATTACTTTGATGATCGCAATATGTCTATAAACTTTAAATCCCTTGAAGTATTAAATAACAAAGTAAAAATAATCATATGCATTGCATATCATGCATCATATTGCACATATTTCTTGCATTTGTTATGCATATCCAGGTGTCTTATCAAGCTTCTTTACTTTGTTCAGCAAGCTGACTCATCACTACAACACTCGGGCTAATTTCAAAAAGAAGATGGACAACTTAGAACAAGAGAATCGCGAGCTGCGCGAGGAAGTTTCTACTATGAAGGCCGGCATGGCCAATCTGACTACTCTGATGGAAGCTCTGGTGGCTGCTCAGAATCAGCCACCGAGTGTTCAATCCCAACCAACAAGGGCAAATATTGAAGCTCCGACTATCCTGTATCTGCTACTCCGGCTGTTGTTCAAAACTGTATGCCTCAAGGTTATCCATGGGGAATTCCAGAGAATTTTGCACCTGAAGGTTTCAATCTTGGGACTCAAGATACTCCAGTGGTTCAGACTATTGTTACTCCAGCACCTCATGTGGTGCATGCTGTTCCTGCTGCGCCTCCTTCGGTGAATATGGTTCTGTTTGTTAATGATGATGTGTGTCGTCCTTTCCCTCCACCAAGTGAAGATTTGGGTCTTTATGACAGAATGGATGATTTTCAAGAGCAGTTTGACAAGATGTAGAGAGAGATGAAGGCCCTCAGGGGGAAAGAGCTATTTGGGCAGAATGTGAATGAGCTATGCTTGGTCCCAAATGTTAAAATACCTTCTAAGTTTAAGGTCCCGGAGTTTGAGAAGTATAAGGGCAACACTTGCCCTCGTGATCATCTGGTGATGTACGTAAGGAGGATGTCTACCCATACTGATGATCAGCGTTTGCTGATTCACTTTTTCAGGATAGTTTGACTGTTGCTGCGTTGAAGTGGTATATGAGATTGGATAGCGCCAATATCCATACTTTTAGTGATTTTGGAGAAGCATTCATCAAACAATACAAGTACAACGTGGACATGGTGCCTGACCGTGATCAACTTAGGGCCATGGTTCAGAAAGACAGGGAATCGTTCAAAGAGTATGCGCAGAGATGGCGTGAGGTAGCCGCCTAAGTGATTCCTCCCATGGAAGAGAATGAAATGACTAAAATTTCCATGAAAACGCTGGGTGCTTTCTACTACGAGAGGATGGTAGCAAGTGTGCCAAGTGACTTTATTGAGATGGTAGGAATGGGTATCGGCTTAGAAGAGGTTGTAAGAGAAGGCCGTTTGACAAAGAGTGAAGGATTTGGAGGTGCGAAGAAGCCATCTTATGGGTTTACCAAGAAGAAAGAAGGGGATGCAAATGTTGTTATACAAGAGAGGAGGGTAAACACTCCTAGAAGGAATTATCAGCGTCATCAGCAAGTCGCTTTAGTTACTCCTGTTTTGAATGCCGCTCCGACTATCGTTTCTTATCAGAGACTGTCCCAGCAGGGGAATCAAGGGTATAATCAGAGAAGGGAGAGTTATGACCCTATTCCCATAAGCTATACAGAGTTAATACCGACATTGATTCATAAAAAGTTGGTCTAGACACGACCACCTCCCGCCATACCATCACCATTTCCTTGGTATTACAAGGTAGACCAAACATGTACTGTTCATCAGGGAGCACCAGGGCATAATGTCGAGAATCGTTATCCTTTGAAGACTGAGGTACATAAATTGGTGAAGTCTAGTGTTCTATCTTTAAAAGACGTGGGACCTAATGTGAAAGATAACCCTCAACCCCAAGCATGGGCGAGTAAATGCTGTGAATATGGTGGCCGGGTGTCCAGGCGACTTCCGGATTTTTGATATTAATCTGGTTAGAGGAGATTTGTTGAAAATGCATGCATACCTATGTGAATTTAGCTACTACACGCATGACCATGCCGGTTGTGCTATTTGCAGTACAAACATACAGGGTTGCGAGAAGATAAAGGCTGATTTACAGGAGATTATGGATGAGGGCCTCATCCACATAATCAGGCCCAGGGCAGAGTATGAAGAGGAAGTGAACATGGTTTCTGGATGTCCTGGTGAGTTCAGAATTTTTCATGTGGAGTATATGAATGAGAACCTCGTGCAGTTGCATGCTACCTTCTGCCATACGTCTAGTCAGGTGGAACACCAATATGGATCTTGCATAGTTTGCTATCGAGACCCCCGAGGATGTTCAATCGTGAAGAAGGGTGTTAAGTTGTTGTTAGATAGTGGAACTATCAAGATCACAGGTTAGAGGGATGATTACCATGAAGTTGATATGATTGAGGTTTGTTTAAAGGAAGAAGAGTCAGAGGAGGAGTATGCCTCCGCAGATGAATATTTCTCTTCAGACGAAGATTTGTTTTCCGGAAATAACTCATTAATGACCAATTGCATTGAAGAAGGGGTAAACGTCATTGTGCCTTGCTTTGGTGCACCCGCCCATTTTGAAGTGGAGTGTCATAGCAAGCCAGCTGTTACCCCATTGGTAATTAGTTTTCCATGTCTTATCCCCTACAAATCAGATAAGGTTGTGCCTTACAAATACAACGCTACAATCTTGGAGGACGGTGTGGAGGTTCCCATCCAGCCAATGCCTGATGTTGGAAATATAGCCGAAAATAGCAGGGTGACCCGTAGCGGTCGTGTGTTTTCACCGGTTGTTCGGAGAGATATTGATACTGGAAAGAAAGTTATTGAGAATGATGAACCTAAGAAGGCTACGGGAGAGACTAGAGGAGCTACATTAGAGAAAGAAGTAGATGATATTTTGAAGATAATTAAGATGAGCGACTATATAATTATAGATCAGCTACTGCAGACTCCTTCAAAAATATCCATCTTGTCTTTATTGATGAACTCCTCTGCTCATAGAGAATTCTTGATGAGGGTACTAGACCAAGCTTTTGTGGAGAGTGATATGCCAATAGATTAATTCAGCAGCGTAATAGGAAACATTATGTCGTGTAATAACTTGAGTTTCTGCGATGATGAATTACCAGATGAAGGGAGGAATCATAACTTGGCCCTCCACATCTCTATGAGCTGCAAGAATGATTCACTATCCAATGTGTTAATCGATAATGGATCTGCGTTGAATTTTATATACCAATAAGTACACTTATGAAGTTGAAATATCAAGGAACGCCTATGCACCCTAGTGGTATCATTGTGAAAGTGTTTGCTGGGTCTAGGAAATCTGTCATCGGTGAAGTGAACTTAACTACCCATATAGGACCACATTTGTTTCATATAACCTTCCAGTTCATGGACATTGTTCCCACTTACAGCTGTTTGTTAGGACGGTCGGGGATACATGAAGCAGGGGTTATCACTTCAACTTTACACCAGAAGCTAAAGTTCGTGCGTGAAGGGAAGGTGGTGATTATAAATGCGGAGCAGGCATTGTTGATGTCTCATTTGTCCTCTTTCAGTATTGTAGAAGCAGATGAAGATGTTGTTGGAACCCAATTCCAAGCCTTATCCATTGATAACATGAGAGGAAATGAGAATTCCATGGTTTCGCTGAAGGATGTGCAGCAGATTGTGCGTAATGGTCATAGTGAAGTTTGGGGAAGAATTGTGGATCCACCTGTAAATAAGAACAGAACTGGCTTAGGGTTCTCTTCGAAGAATGACAAAGGTAAGGGCATGAAGCTGAAGTCTGCTACAGACAGGTATCAAGACAATTTCCGCAGCGGAGCCTATCTTCATCCGATTGTTTCCAGGATTAACGCCATTGTGGAGGATGAAGCAGAGCAGGAAATGCCGAATTATGTGACGTACAGAGTCAGGGTTCATAACTGGATCACCATTGATGTTCCCTCTTGCATACATGTTTCAAAGTAATTTTATTTTTTAATCTTTCTTTTGAAAAGCTTTCACTCTGCCCAAGGTGGAAGTTTTAATGTTGTAGGGCTTATCTGTTTGCTGTGACTGTTAAGATCAATAATAAAAGTTGTCTTTGTTTCCCAAATTATGTCTTTATTTTTCTGCTTTTTCTCAAAAAATGGTAATAAAAAAAACTTTCAAAATAAATAATAACTGAAATTTAATCTGCGTGATCACTTATTATATCTGTCAGTTTCTAAATGCAATCACAAATCATATCTGCAGATTAATTAAAAAACTCGTTGAATACAATGAACTTGCACCCTCTCCAAACATTGAATGTCCTGTGTATGGGGCTGAAGAAGAAGATTATGATGAGATTCTAGAAGAGGCCTCATGGTTGCTTGAGCACGAGGAAAAAACCATTCAGCCATATAAAGAGCCTTTAGAAGTAATCAATTTGGGTTCAGAAGAAGATCCAAAGGAAGTCAAGATTGGAGCATCACTGCATCCTGATGTGAAGAGCAGGTTGATTGAGCTGTTAAAAGAGTATGTGGATATTTTTGCTTGGTCTTACCAAGATATGCCCGGTCTAGATACAGATATTGTCGAGCACTATTTGCCGTTGAAGCAAGAGTGTCCGCCAATTAAATAAAAGTTGAGAAGAACTCACCCAGATATGGCAGTAAAGATCAAAGAGGAGGTTCTAAAGTAGATTAATGCTGGTTTTCTTGTGATGTCAGTGTATCCTTAATAGATTTCCAATAATGTCCCAGTACCAAAAAAAGACGGAAAAGTCTGCATGTGCGTAGATTACAGAGATCTAAATAAAGCTAGTCCAAAAGATGATTTTCTGTTACCTTACATCGACATGTTAGTGGATAGCATAGAAGAATTCAAAACATTATCGTTCGTGGACAGATTTTCCGGGTATAATCAAATAAGAATGGATCCAGAGGACATGGAAAAAACAACGTTTATCACACCCTGGGTAACATTCTGTTACAGAGTGATGCCTTTCGGGTTGAAGAACGCTGGTGCGACGTACCAGAGGGCTATGACAACCCTATTCCATGATCTGATGCACAAGGAAATTGAAGTATATGTTGATGATATGATTTCCAAATCCCATACTGAAGAAGGGCATATAGAAGATTTGTTGAAGTTGTTTCAGCATTTGAGGAATTATCGTCTCTGCTTAAATCCAAATAAATGCACCTTCAGTGTTCGATCAGAGAAATTGTTAGGTTTCATTGTTAGCCAGAAAGGAATTGAAGTTGGCCCTGATAAAGTCAAGGCAATTAAAGAAATTCCAGCACCGAGAACTGAAAAGCAAGTCAGAGGAATCCCCGGGCGTTTGAATTATATTTCCAGATTCATTTCCCACATGACTGCAACATGTGAACTGATCTTTAAGTTGTTAAAGAAAGATCAAGGTTGTGTGTGGATGGATGACTTCCAAAGGGCATTTGAGAGTATTAAGGAATATCTGCTTGAACCTCCTATTTTGCTCCCTCCCGTAGAAGGAAGGCCGTTGATTATGTATTTGAAAATGTTAGATAAATCCATGGGTTGTATTCTGGAACAACAGGATGAAACATGGAAGAAGAAGTTCGCCATCTATTATCTCAGTAAAAAATTCACTGATTGTGAGTCGCGGTATTCCATGCTGGAAAAAACATGTTATGCTTTGGCCTGGGCGGCAAAGCGTTTGCGGCAGTATATGTTGAATCGCACCACTTGGTTAATCTTAAAAATGGACCCAATCAAGTAAATTTTTGAAAAAACTACTCTTACTGGAAGAATTTCCCACTGGCAGATGTTGTTATCTGAATATGATATTGAATATCGCACTCAAAAGGCTATTAAAAGTAGTGTGTTGGCAGATTATCTTGCTCACCAACAAGTGGAGGATCACCAGTCTGCAGAATATGAATTCCCCGATGAGGATGTGATGTTCCTGAAAGTGAAGGATTATGATGAGCGGTTGCCTGAGGAAGGCCCTAACCCTGAATCTCGTTGGAGTAAGATATTTGATGGAGTTGTGAATGTTTATGGTAAAGGAATTGGTGATGTGATTGTCACTCCTCATGGATCGCACATTCCTTTTACTGCAAGGTTAAAATTCGATTGCACTAATAATATGGCAGAATATGAGGCTTACATCATTGTTCTCAAGGAAGCTATTGATCTCAGAATCAAAATTCTAGATGTGTATGGTGATTCGGCTTTGGTAATAAATCAGATTAAAGTAGAATGGGATACTCGTCACCCTGGCTTGATCCCTTATAAAGATTATGCTAGAAGATTATTACCATTCTTTAATAAAGTTGAATTCCATCACATCCCTAGAGATGAAAACCAAATGGTGGATGCTCTGGCAACTCTGGCTTCTATGTATTAAGTGAATACTTGGAATGATATACCCCGAATGACGGTTCGACGGCTGGATAGGCCTGCTCATGTGTTTACAACAGAGGAGGTAACATATGAAAAACCTTGGTATTATGATATCAAGCATTTTCTTTAGACTCAAGAATACCCGATCGGTGCATCAAATAAAGATAGAAAGACATTGAGAAGATTGGCAAGCAGTTTCTTCCTCAGTGAAAATGTGTTATACAAGAGAAATTATGACATGGTCTTGCTCAGATGTGTGGATAGACACGAAGCAGACATGTTGATGCATGATATTCATGAAGGTTCATTTGGAACTCATGCCAATGGACATTCAATGGCTAAAAAGATTCTAAGGGCAGGTTACTATTGGTTGACAATGGATTCTGACTGTTACAATTTTGCAAAGAAGTGCCATAAATGCCATATTTACTCAGACAAGGTCCATGTGCCTCCGATACTCCTCAATGTGATTTCCTCCCCGTGGCCTTTCTCTATGTGGGATATTGACATGATTGGGATGATAGAACCCAAAGCTTCAAATGGACACTGTTTTATCTTAGTAGCAATTGATTACTTCACCAAGTGGGTGGAGGCTGCTTCATATGCAAATGTTACTAAATAGGTGGTTGTACGTTTCATTAAGAATAATCTTATATGCCGGTATGGTGTGCCGAGTAGAATCATCACTGACAATGGCTCGAATTTGAACAACAGGATGATGATAGAACTGTGTGAAGAACTCAAGATTGTCCATCACAATTCATCTCCATACAGGCCAAAGATGAATGGGGCTGTTGAAGTTGCTAATAAGACTATCAAGAGAATTATCCAGAAAATGGTTGTTACTTATAAGGATTGGCATGAAATTCTTCCTTTTTCTCTGCATGGATATCAAACATCTGTCTGCACTTCAACAGGAGCAACCCCGTTGTCCTTGGTGTATGGAATGGAAGTTGTACTCCCTGTCGAGGTAGAGATTCCCTCGCTGCATGTGATAATGGAAACAAAGTTGACAGAGGCTGAATGGGTCCAGAACATGTTTGACCAATTGAATTTGATTGAGGAGAAGAGAATGGCAGATTTGTGTCAAGGCCAATTATATTAGAGAAGAATTAAGAAAGCTTTTGATAAAAAGGTCAAACCTCGTGAATTCATAGAAAGCGACCTCGTACTCAGGAAGATCATGTCTTTCAACACTGATTCTAGGGGCAAGTGGACTCCCAACTTCGAAGGCCCATATGTTGTCAAGAAAGCCTTCTCTGGTGGTGCATTAATTCTTAAACCTATGGATGGTGAGGAGTTCCCACCTCTCATGAATGCTGACGCAGTCAAGAAATACTTTGCCTAAAGAAATAAAAGAACAACTCGCTAAGTTGAAAACCCGAAAGGGAGGCTTAGGCAAAAAGGAACGTCTCGGTAGGCCGAAAACCCGAAAGGGAGGTCTAGGCAAAAATTAGAGACATAAACAAAATAAAATTCCCACTAAGTTGAAAACCCGCAAGGGCAGCTTAGGCAAAAGTTAGAGACTTTCTGGGAAAGTAACTACGTCAAACAAGATTTGATCATTGAAGCAACACTATTATCGGATCCTCACCATACTTCAACAGAAGCCGATGCTCAGGATTTCAAAAGTTGTTAGAGGGGATAGTGGTCATTGTATCTCAATGTATCTTTTCCATTATATATTACCATTTTCCAAACTTTGTAATCATCTATGGAGTCTCTCCATTCGCAGACTACCATTCTATTAATGAAATTTGAGCTTTTACCCAATTCTTTGTAGTTCTTATTTTATTTAGTTTGCAAAGACTCCGTTTATTATTGATAATAACTTTCAAAGCAAAAAAAAAAGATTAAATAACAAAATTGGCTTTTCAAAATAAAGAGATTTTACAATTTGTTTTTACTTTGAGATTTATGATGAAACAATGACAACAAAAATGGTGATCCCGAGAATGGACAAACTCCAGTTGCTTTGAGAAGTTTTTGTTCCCCTCGGGAAGGTCTACTCAGGTTGTTTTCACCGTATTGGGTTTATGGTTCCGATATCCTCGGTCAAGTTTGGATTCATTTCTCCTCTTTTCTGAGTTTTCATGATGTGAAGTTTCAATCCGCATTTTCTCCAGTGAAGTTTGCGTTTGGCCCGATAGAAGTTCTTTTTTCCAGAGAAATTAGTACCATACCCGCTCTTGAAGAACATAGGTCCCTGGTTTCTCCAAATGAAAGACGTATTGTGAATATGATGTTAACCTCGCCAATGAAGCGAGTCTGATTTCCCCAATGAATGTTCGAATGTTTTGGTGTCAGTCTGCTTTGCTTGAGACTGGTTTTGTAATCTCTAATAGGAATGTTACTTTCGAAAACACTTGTTTCCCCGGTGAAGCCTGAAGAAGGATGTTCTATCCCTGTATCTGTACTATTTCATCACTTTGATTTATCTACCTCTAGATCATGTTTCTCCTCAGTAAAGTTAAAGCAGGCAATATGTTTTGTTTCCTCAGCTGGACTTTACCTTTCTTGAAATGATCATCCTGGATGAAGTTTAGCCGAGTGTTGTTAGTGCCCGAGGTAGTTTTACCTGGTTGCTCCCAGTGTTGTATATCTGTTGTGTTAGCATACGCACGATAACACTCATACATTCATGCATACATCATGCATAGCTAAGATTGGCAAGTCATTATTCATTGACATTTGTTACTATTTGTGTTGACATATTACCCTGCTTTGCAGATTTACATTGTCCTATCTTCAACAGAGTGTTGGTCCTAAGTAGAAAGCGTATATTCTTTCAATGTCCCCACTGAGTTGTCCCTCATGGAAGATTTTTTCTTTAGCCTTCTGGTACAACTCCTTGTTTGGTTGGATTTGGTTTTCCCTCTTTAGTTTATTTCTCAAAGGATGTATTATGGTTGACTGTTTCATTCCAGTTTATTTCTGGTTTGAATATGTGGTTCCACGACACTATTATTTACTTTGGATTTCTGAAAACTCCAGATTTTGGTTGGTGCATTTATTTTGCACGAGAAGACTTTATCCCCTCAGCAAGAATATCATGGAATCTCCCCAAGAAGTCATACCTACTTCCCAAAAAGCCATTTCTTTTTGCAATCTTCGGTGACAACAAGTAGCAAATCTCTTTATTTGAGACAGCTCATATGTTATCCTTTCTAGGCAGAGCGCCTTGGTTAAAGAAGAAGTTGAGACCCATTCTAGGTGAAACACCAGAATCTTGGAGAAACTTATTATCTTTTTTCTACCCTCAGTGAACGTTGGTAGTTCACCGTCAGTGAACGGCGGTGATATGATATTCTCTTTCTACCTTCAGTGAAAGTTGGTAGACCATCGGTAGTGAACGTTGGTGTTTGTTATCTTTTTGCTACCCTCAATGAATGTTGGTAGTTCATCGTCAATGAACGGCGGTGATATGATATTCTCTTTCTACCTTCAGTGAAAGTTGGTAGACCATCGGAAGTGAACGTCGGTGTTTGTTATCTTTTTGCTACCCTCAATGAACGTTGTAGTTCATCGTCAGTGAACGACGATGATATGATATTCTCTTTCTACCTTCAATGAAAGTTGGTAGACCATCGGCAGTGAACATCGGTGTTTGTTATCTTTTTGCTACCCTCAGTGAACGTTGGTAGTTCATCGTCAATGAATGGCAGTGATATGATATTCTATTTCTACCTTCAGTGAAAGTTGGTAGATCATCAGCAGTGAACGTTGGTGTTTGTCATCTTTTTTGCTACCCTCAGTGAATGTTGGTAGTTCATCATCAGTGAATGGTGGTTATATGATATATTCTCTCTCTACCTTCAGTAAAAGTTGGTAGACCATCGGTAGTGAACGTCGGTGTTTGTTATATTTTTGCTACCCTCAGTGAACGTTGGTAGTTCATCATCAGTGAACGGCGGTGATATGATATTCTCATTCTACCTTCAGTGAAAGTTGGTAGAACATCGGAAGTGAACGTCGGTGTTTATTATCTTTTTTCTAACCTCAGTGAATGTTGTAGTTCATTGTCAGTAAACGGAAGTGATATGATATTCTCTTTCTACCTTTAGTGAAAGTTGGTAGACCATCGGCAGTGAACATCGGTGTTTGTTTTCTTTTTGCTACCCTCAGTGAATGTTGGTAGTTCATCATCAGTGAACAGCGGTGATATGATATATTCTATTTCTACCTTCAGTGAAAGTTGGTAGACCATCGGTAGTGAACATCGGTGTTTGTTATGTTTTTGCTACCCTCAGTGAACGTTGGTAGTTCATCGTCAGTGAACGGCGGTGATATGGTATTCTCTTTTTACCTTCAGTGAAAGTTGGTAGACCATCGGCAGTGAACGTCGATGTTTATTATCTTTTTTCTACCCTCAGTGAACGTTGGTAGTTCATCGTTAGTGAACGGAAGTGATATGATATATTCTCTTTCTACCTTCAGTGAAAGTTGATAGACCATCGGCAGTGAACATCGATGTTTGTTATATTTCTCTCTGCCTTCAGTAAACGTTGGTAGCTTCGCCTCTTGGTAGAAGTTGGTGTATCCTTTGACCATTCTACCATCCTCTTTGATTCAGGTCTTTTGGTCTACCAATGATTTATTTTCCTGGTGGGGTTTCTCCTTTATTTCTTTATTATTTTTGCATCCCCAGTGATATTTTGCGTCTCTTTGGTCTTGTTCATATGCATTCATATGCATAAGCATTCGCATGGCATCTTAGGGCCAAAAATAGGGTTTGTTTTATATTTAAGTACCTTCGATCGTGTCGACACGAAGATTTTTAACCTTCGTATCTCCGGATAGATGAAACTTAAATAAGGGCAGCTGTTGTACCCCAATTTTTGCCCTTAAGATCCCTTCATCATACCTTGTTGGTTTATTCACAACAAGATTACACTAGGATTCTTGCTTCCCCTCCCTACTTTGAGTTTTGCTCCTTTTGAGGGTTTACCAAGCACCTTGACTTATGTTCCTTTTGTGATCATGAATATTGTTTTGATTTCTTCATTTAACTAATAAAATGAAATGTTGGCTTGTCTTGCTTGTTATCCATGTAGGTAGGGGCAATGAGATTTAACAAGTTACTCCATGGGTTCATAAGTTTATTTCCATGCCCTAGTCAATATAGCTTGAGAAGTTAAAACCTCACCATTGGATTGGTTTTATAAGGATTATCATGGCATGGTTGCTTTGGTTCATCACATTTCAAGGTTATTAGATTTGACTCAAAAGTACAAGGGGTTGATTGGAGAAGTTGTAATGTTTGGACAAGGTTTTGTTCCCATTGGTCACAAGAGAATATTTCTCTCAAATTTCAAGATATGGAAGTGGCTTTGGTAGCTATGAATCCTCATTATCATCATCAACAACTTCTATTCACAAAGCAAGAATATTGGTACAAGAAGTTTGTTCAAGCTTGTCAAAGTTCTTCAAAGCATTTTCTTGATCTAGGAGCTAGGATTTTGAACTTCAAAGGAGCATATCTTGCTCACCTTTTGGTATTTTTGAATGATTCCAAAGACATCCTTATCTTTAAAGGATTATCAACAAATCACTTCAAAAGTTCCAAAGAGTTTTCATGTGGAAGAAACTTGGTGAAGAAGAAAGATTACAAGTCCTCCAGATGAATCCCCAATTCCCATATGTGACTTCAAAAGATCATAAATTGGTCAATATCTATCACCTTGAGCCTATTCTTTTTCCAAAATGATCTTGAAGATGTGAACTTGATGCCTTCTTTTATGTGCAAAGTGGGAAATGCATGGAAGTTGCCTTAAAGATGCAAAAGATTATAGGTCATTTCATGAAATTTTGCCAACTTCAACAAGACATAACTTGCTCAAATTTTGGATATTTTGAATGATTCAAGTTTCAAAATGTCATTCAAGAGATCTAATTCATGCCATCTTTTTTGATCAAGAGAAAATTCCAAGTGGAAGGCCATGTTTGGATGCAAGACATTATAGGACATTTTTGATGAAAAATTTGAAATATTTCTAAGTATGGAAAGTCAACCCTTTTTCTTCTACTTTGACTCAATATAACTTTCAGCTCAAGCATCCATTTAACTCCATTCTTTTTCCATTGCAAAGCTTGTAACCTCATCTTTCTAAAGCATCAAGAATCGTGCCTTAAGACCCCTTGAGCTGAGAATGCCATAATTTCAAAATGGTAACTGGGAATTGAAGTTTCCTTGCAAGTCAGAATTTGAATTTCATGTTACAACCTCTAAACCTCAAATTAACACGCGTTTTGGTTCTAAACATGATTGGCCAACTTTCCCAAGTGGATTAGTGCATCAAAACGCAAGAATTGGATGAGTTTTGGTGAAGTTTGGATCTCACTTCACTCGTGCATCAGGTTTGCACGAATTCCCTCCAAAACGCATCATTCACTCTTCCTTTTGATCCCATTCATTTCTCCTATAAATACATGAACTATCCCATTCATTTTCCCAAGCTTGGATAGCCAGAATCACCCTGCCAAACTTGCTCCATAACTCAATTTTATGTAACTTCAAAATCCTCTCTCGAGCCTTTTTCAATCCAATTTTTTCATCAATTCACCTTCCTTGATCTTCCCTGAAGCTAACCGCATAATTACATTCAAGAATCGCGCCCTATACTGCTCCATAGAAGTCCAGTTTCAGAGCTCTGCAACTCAACTTCAATAGGTAGATTCCTTCATCAGTTCTCCAAATCTCTGATATCATTGTGTTGCTCTCATTGCCTTGGTTCTAGTCGCAACACTTACCTTTTACTGGAAACACGTTTTGACCATGAAATTTCAAATCCCTTTTCAAAACTTTCCTTCCTAATTGCTTGAGTTACAGTTTATATAAATTTGGCGCGCGAGTCTGGTTGTCTTCGTCTTGAAGAGACGAAGCGAATGGCATAGGTTTGAGCTTCTGATATTACAGTTTGAGAGACTTGGAATTCGTGATGGCTGGAGGTTGACGATAACCAATGTGTCATCTTCCAACCAATGAAGGCGCGTCATCTATATTTTTCAAATCTTGATTTAATTAATGATTATGTACAATATTCACTAATGACCATGATATGCACAGAGCGCCACATCCCTTGTATTCGATTACTAACGCGTTTTGACTCTCATCCAATGGTCCACATATTTTACTTTTATTTTCTTTTTCTGATTTTTATATTTTAATTGTTTTATGTTTCAAAAAATCATAGAAAATTCACTTTTAGTCCAAAAAATCTGAAAAAATTATGAAAAATATTTTTGATTATTCTCTTTCTTATTTTTATTTTTTCACAATTTAATTTTGTGTTTTTGTATTTTTTATAAATTTTACACTTATTTGATTTGTTTTAAATGTTTAAAAATTCTTTTATACAATTTAAATTTCTGAAAAAAATTATGAAATGATCCAATAATATTGTGACAAATATTTGTGACCTTATTTTATTTTTGTTTATGACTTTACTATTTTTTACCATTTTTTGTTTATTTTACCCATTTATTTTAATTTTAAAAATAGTTTCCGACTTTAAAAAATTACCAAAAAAATTTGTAAAATTATTTAAGCCTTTTTCTGATTTTTCTATGGTTTTACTTTTTATTTCTTGATTAATTTGAACATTGTTGATATTTTTCTCTTTATTTTCTATTTTTAAACATTATTTTTAAACCCTTTTATGTATATTAAAATGTGATATTATTTTGTGACTATTTTCTGGCTGATCTTGGGTTAGATTTTGGATCATGAACTTTATTAACATAATTGGATCCATGGTGTTGAGTTTAATTCTACAAAAATGGATGAATGATTTTAATAATAGTTTGGTTAAAATTTAATTCAAATGTGGTTTGTATATTTTTTCTACATCCCTCTTCATCTCATCCCCTTCTTATTGCACTAGATATTGTTGGAGCATGATCTCTATATCATGTCTCAAAACAAATGGTGCATAGATTGCTATTGACCGGCTTCAAAATAGGTGCGAATTCTATATAAGTCCACTTACAAATGCTTAACATAGCGCTAAATTTTGTCCCGATTCGAATAAATGATCATTTATGACCCAAACATATGATTGCAAGCCCAAGTATGTTAATTTGATCTCTTTGATCCAATAACCTTGAGATTCATTGTGTAGAGGCTTTGGTTCTACCAATCCTCTAATGGATCTACAACACCTTTGGTCAACGCAAATCACTTAAACATCGTTGATCATTAAATGATACTTATGAGAATTCCAAATGGATGATATACTTGACAAAAAGAAAATGCAACTTGTTGTGTGGAGGCTTTGGTTCTACCAATCCTCTAATGAGTTCCAAATGCAAGCTTCAAGATGGTCATCCAACTAACCACTAATTATTGACTTGTTTTACCTTATGCTTTCATTCTTTTTTATGCTTTATGTACCATTTACTTTTAGCATTTACATTTCATGCCATTTTCATATTTGCTCATTTGAGCATTTAATTTCTTGCCATTTTTACTCTGCTCACTTGAGCTTTTCTTTTCCTTTCTTAAGATACTTAATAAACAACATAAACCATAAAAAAATCCTTAATGGTACTTGGACTATTTGGTTATTATCCTTGGCAATATGGAGCATGTGACTTTTCTTGGACTTAGAATTAGAAACCTTGGCCTATCTTGGAGACTTTGTGACCTTATTTGATTATTTTGTCTGGAGTTCTTGAGGTTCGCCTCAAGACATTAGGTTGCTTGTTTTTTTTATCTGCAAGTTTTTGTGATTACACCCTCTGTTTGTAATATGGAATTCACCCGTATACAGCCGTTACTCTGCCCAATTTTTGTGAAGACTTAATACACTTGAAGTTTGGTTCTCTCAAGAGGTCTAGTATTTTTGCTTGCTTGGTTTCAATCCAAGGAATGGGAATTCTATCTTGGCTCATAATGTCAAGTATTGTATTCTTGTTGGTTAGATGGTTATTATCCCTAACTTTTATTTTATGCTTTAGGATACTCCCTTCTTCTCCTCCCATCTTCTTCAATTTCAAAAATCTTCTTCCTCCCTTTTTTTAAATAAAAAAAAAACTCTTCTTGTTTTTGAACTTGAACCAATTTTATAATAAACTTGGACTTATGCCCATGTACTTTCAAAACATTTTCATAAATAAATCCCCAAGTAACTTAATGATACCCTGACATTTTTGTGAGAAGACTAAAATTCAATCAATCTCATTTCAAACCATCTTGCCATTTTGGCTTTTTATCTTTAAAATTTTCTCAAAAGATTAGACTATACTTCTACTATATGTAGTGAAGAGAGATATTTTTCACTTGGGTGTTGACTGAGGAATTGTTGATTTTAAAATCCAAGCCATATCCTCCACTTGGAGGTGATGTAAATTCTCCTTTGTCATGGTTGTGGGTAGTAGGCATGTTTTCCACACGGACAATGACGATGATGTTTTATCTCATAAAATTAACCAACGCATTTGTGTTTCAAATATTTTAAAAAAAATAGGAACTACGTGTACCCTGATCCCCTATTGCATGAAAGGTGGTACGTAGGCACTAAAGGTTCGCAACCGCGGAGGGTGCAAAAATTATAAAATATGGTTGAGCAATCCAATGGCTTAGTTCTAAACATTTCTACCGCTACACTAGGGTTTCAATTTTCATCAAGATGGTTGAGCTCCAATGGTCTTAAATGCTCCCCATGGTCCTAATATGCCTTCAATATTATCCATTCCAAATTCCATGCCTTGCACAATAAGTTTGCTCAGTCAATTGCTCAAGTATTGGAAAATCAATTGTGCTAGGTCAAAAGTCAACTGTGGCCCATGTACAATCAAACTTCAAGATTTTTGGTCAACATCAACATTTAGAAGTGATATCCATCATTTGATCAAGGGTTGATCATGATTCCTCAATAAATGCTCCTAGTTCATCAAAAGTCAAGAATTGCTAAATTAGGGTTTCTATAGGAAAAGTCAACCAAACTTTGACCAAGCATAACTTTCTCATAATTTATTATAAATTTTCCAACCAAATCTCATTTTGAAGAGATTGCATTTCCCTACAACTTCTCTTCAGCCCTCAAGTACAATAAAATCACCATTTGAAAGATACAAGTTCATACATTACAGGTCATTTTTAGAAAGTTAACAAAAGACATTTTTTTCCAAGACCCTTTATATCAAGATAACATCTTCAAGTGCAAATTTCATCAAAAGAGGAATCGAAATAGACATCTCGGGCTTTCCAAAAAGTACAAGATCATCATCATGAGATATAAATTGAGCAAGTTATAGCTTGCCCAAGTTGGGAAAAGTTTTAAAATTTCAAGAATGGTGCATTGAGCAAATTTGAATTTTTGGGTCAATGGCCTAACTTTTTAATATTAAAATATCTTCCTAAGGTTATAGAGGACCCTTAATCTCATTTTTCATGGCCTTACCATTTTTACCTATTTTTTTACATATTTATTTTTATTTATTTCAAATAAATATAAAATAAATGGTACAAAATAATTGGGAATGGGCCTTGACCCTTGGGCTTATTTTTTATCTTGGCATGAGGTCCACAATCACGTACAAATGGTGTCCAGATTCACTCATCATCAAAAATGGCATGAAATCACAAATTATGGCATTGTTTCAAATATGGATCATGGATTAAAAATAATGTTTATGGCCATGATTCTTTCCATTCAACCTTGTCTCCTCATTCTACCCTATATATACCACATGTTAGCAAGCAAAACGCGCACACATATAGCCTGAAAGAAGCCACACGAAATTTGAAAAAATCCACCAAAGTTGTCAAAAACTGAAACTCAATTTGTAGGGACTTTCAACTCAAACTAGCAATCATATGTTACTCTTGAAGTTCCCAGAGACCAGATCCAATCGTTCTCAAAGCTTGTAATGTCCCATATCATCAGATCTTAATCTCACTGTTTGGTAAAATTTCCTTGATCTCAAACTCCCCAAATACTTGATTTAAATCCATACTGATTATATACATTTGTTGCTGTTAATATTTATGTGTGTTTGAACGTATTACATGAGAAGCTAAGGCCTAGAATCATGCCATTCCATGGTTGACCGTTGTTAGGGTTTCAAGCTCAAACCTAATGATGCGTGAGGATTTAGCAACTTTAGAGACCATAATCGTGATCAGGGGACTTTTTTAAGGCAGGCTGCATTGTTTATTTTTCGTTTTGTTTGATTTTTTAGGTGACCCCATCGGAGAAGACGGTGGAAACCACCGGCTCTGGTGGTTGGACTGGTCGGCCCTGGGTCAAACAGCTGGCGTGGCTGCTAGCCATCATCTCATTGGCTAGATTCAAATGGATGCTCTCTCTCTCCGCGTGTGATTGGATCATTTGAAATGCAGGGGGCCCACTGGATGGCGCGTTGGTGACAACTCAGCAGTTGTCTTTGTTTTACATTATAATATTACTGTTTGACTTATATAAATGAATGATAAACAGCTCTGATGGCAAGGACAATGCGTATGTGAGGGATAGGACCTGGGTTCGAGTCCCAGGTCCAGTGTTTTTCATTTTTCTAACATATTACATGCAGATCCTGTGCCCCTCCTGGTCAAATGTGCATCATAGACCAGCACATCTACACCTTCAAATGTCAATCCATCCAGATCCAAAAGCTTCAGTGTGAGGTTCACCATGTGCCACACAATTGGGCCAAACATTTTTTAATCAACACCCCCTATTCAGCTTTTTGCACATCCAGGCCCATATGTTATGTTTTTTTATTTCTCTTTTAGTATTTTTGTTTATTTTATATTTTTATTTTTAACAAATCATAAAAAAAAATCAAAAATAAATAAATAGATTTAGGTTTTCTAAAACTATTTTAATTAATTAGTTAATTACTTTAATTTTATTTTATTAACTTTAAAATCAATTAGACTTAGGTTATTTCATTCAAATATTTTTCTTAAATAAAAAATACAAAAAATGTTAGGTTTTTGTTTAGAATTTATTTTTGATCAATAACTTTCTTTTATTTTAATTAATTATATTTCGGTTTAATTTAATTTAGTATTTTCCTAAATAAATAAATAAAAACAACCAAAATGATTTTTCTTAGCATTTCCTTAGGTTTCTTTTAGACGTAATATTCGTTTCGCGCGCACTATTTTGTTCTTGCATATTTTTTATAATAATATAATTGTTCGCTGGATGTAATAGTTAATAAGATTTTATCTGCTCTCTTTATTTTTATTCCCCCAAATTTCTATACATTGTAAATATCCCCTCCCCGAAAGCCTTATAACCATTAAATCACTAATCTCAAGATAATATAACTGAAAAAATACACTTCTCACACTTGCATCCTTAGGGTATTCCTCACTCGGTTGCCTCGGAAATGGTCACGTCCCTCGAATATAGGGATATCTTAGAAAAGACCCTCGGTATAAAAATCATCATAAAAGATCATAGTCCCTATACGTCCCTCGAGTTGCCTTTCGGTAAATGATCTTGTCCCTCGATGGTTCCTATATGATGACAGTGCCTTCGAATGCTAAGATATCCTTACTTGTTGCCTTTAACGACCATAGCGTCCCTTTAGATAAGTCCCTCAACATTCAACGATAGGGCTACCTACTCACTAATAGTAGGATATCACTATCTAAAGGAAAATAGGAAAAGAACATCCTTTTTCGAGTAGGTAGATGGTTCTTAAGTACTTGCTCAAAAACAACTCTTTTAACACTTACACACTTTTCAAAAACGCTTTATAACACTCTTGAGGACTGTTACAAGAGTTACCATAAAGCAAACAAAAACTTTCAAAACACACAAACACAAAAACAATTTTCAAAAAATGAGCAAGTACCTAAGAGCCCGTGGAAAACCACGGATGGAAAGGGTGCTAACACCTTCCCTTTCCATAATCTACCCCCCTTACTCAGAAAATCTCGAAAAAGGTCTTTTTCTGTTCTTTTCACCATTTCCTTTGTTGGATAAAAGAAAACTCGATGGGGACTCTTGCTTACCGCGACATTTGTGAACAAAAAACACAAACCAGTATTAACAGTCGGTTCTGCCACCGTATCACAGAACTGGCGACTCTGCTGGGATGATTATAAAAGTGGGGTTTACCTTAGGGTCTAGATCATTTCTAAATTTTTTGCTTGTTTGCTTGCTTTACTTTTAAGGGATTGTTTGGGTTACTATAGATCCTACACTCGTACCTGGGGAAACCTGTTAGGTAAGTAGAAATAGATCGTGGAAACTGTGCAGGGTATACCGACACGGTTGAAGCGATGGCTATATTGATGCGACACTTTGGTTGGTACCGGTATCCCTTGAGTCAATCAAGGAGAATACAGGGCCTCTGCATGGTGTTATAAAGAATTAACTGACCTTAGAAACTATAAATGAACACCTTGGCCATTAGGACGTAGTGAGATGGCCGTCTTTGGTGTATTCCCAAAGTCGGCAGATACTCGATGTTACACTCATTGAGATTTGACTCCTGAGTTTTGTTTGTTTGTGAGTTAGTCGCCTATCGAAAGAAGCTTGTGGGAAAGATCGGCGATATTGAGATCCCTTAGAACCCAGTTACTATTTATAGGATAGATTGAACCAATCCAACTTCAAGAGGGTACTACATTAAAACCCATGCAAGCCTTGAACTTAAGGTCTTTTGTGTGATTTACTTGCTATATATGTGATTTCTTAGCATAATCATACACATCATAACATCATGCCACAACATTTCCTTAACCATTTCGAGGATGTCAAGGGTTTGTGATGCAGGTTATGGTAAATCAGACGTCTAGCAAGGGGCAAAGGGGATTTATTTTCCTCTAGCCAATGCCGCCAGAAGATCAAAACTCAACACTTGAGTCAAGGGCTATGATCCACTTAATATGGTGAGCTTGACTCTCATAGAAGGACACTCAATGATACGAAGTTCCTTAAATTAAATCTGCAAATTTCAACTTCTGACATTCTCTTGTTTACCCTGTGAGATCCTTGAAAACATTGCATACATATATCATACATATCATTGCATAAACAGTTTTCATAGCAGGTTTCTCATCTTCTCCGCTGTTTATTTTAGCAATGGGTCTAGAACAAACAGTGAAGGATCTACAGACTCAGAATGCCCAGTTTCAACAGAAGATCATGACTCTGACCAAGGGGAAAGAAGAACTGAAAGCCCTGCTTATTAAAGAAAAGAAGAAGCCAAAAAAGCCAACTGGGTTAGTGAATCTGGGAAGAAGGATTAGAGGACCAGTACAGCGAGCGTCTGAACTGATAACTTCATCAAAGGAAGGAGGAAGTCAAGAAGAGGAAACAAGAGAGGAAGACTCCAGTCTAAAAGAATTTGATGATGAATCTGACTATGATGAGGAACAGTATCCTCATGCTGATGAAAAACACAAACAGTTGGAGGATTGTTTGAATGCAATGGAGGTCCGGAAGGTACCAGGTCTGGATTTTGAAGAGCTGGGTTTGGTCTCTGGGGTTGTCATCCCGCAAAAGTTCAAGGTGCCGGTGTTTTCCAAATATGATAGGGTTTCATGTCCCAAGATGCACCTCCGATCTTATGTGAGGAAGATCCAGCCTCACACTGCTGATAAGGACTTATGGGTCCACTTCTTTCAGGATAGTATTAAGGAACTCAACTATAATGGTTCTACCAGCTGGAAGGGGCCAATATTCATAATTGGGAAGACCTGGTTGCTTCTTTTTACAAGCAGTATCAGTATAATGCCGACCTTGTTCCCACCCGTACTCAACTCCAAAGTATGTCTATGGGTTCGAGCGAGGGCTTTAAGGATTATGCTCATAAGTAGAGGGACTTAGAAGGAAGACTCCAGCCTCCCTTGTCTGATAGGGAGCTAGAGGATATGTTTCTGGGTACCCCGTTTGGTCCATTTTTCAATCACCTGACTGGAAGCTCTTCATCCGGCTTCACTGAATTGATTTTGACAGGAGAAAGGGTGGAATCCGAAATTAGGAGTGGTAAGATCCAAAAGGATGCATCCTCCAGTGCTGTAAGGAATCCATTTACTAGGAAGAAAGAGGTTAGTGTTGTGTACCATCAAAGAAATAAGGACATAACTGAATGTCTTCAGCGGTAGGAGGTGTCATGATCTCTAAACCTGCACCTACTCAACAAAGGAACAATCATCCTAAAGCAGAAAGGCAGGTAAGACAGTTTACCCTGATAAATATGATGTTGTCTCAAGTCTTTCCACATTTCTTGAAATCTAATCCGATAACCTTGCAGGAAGCTCTGAAGAATCCAAACACTGCCTCTCCCCCACTATAATCCAAATGCCCGCTGTGCTTACCATTCAGAAAGTCCAGGCCATGATACAAACGACTGCTGGGCTTTGAAAAACAAGGTGCAAGACCTTATTGAAGCAAAGGTGATTGAATTCGATGCTCCGGAAACTCCCAACATCATAACTGCACCCATGCCCAAGCATGGCTCGGGAATCAATGCTATTGATGTTGCCTCTGCCACAAAAGATGCTGACAATGACTATGATGTGGATAGCTGGATCTTTCCTACTACCAACGGTGGACCCAGTAACTAGACGACAAAGGACTTTGTACCAATTACTTTTGTACTGAAGTAATTGTCTTTCTTGTTTGTGGATATGTAATAAACAATATAAACTTTTTGGCCATGTGTCTTACCCGGGGCATAATGGTTTATTCGTGAGGGTTATCATATTCTAATTTCATATGGCATTAATAAAGCATTGGACGTTTATGCATACAAATTTTGCGCTCTTCATTTTTCTTTTCTTACTTTTACTTTGCCTATACAGCTATGCTCTTACACACACTCGCATATCAAATTGTAGATCCATATCCACTATGGATCCCATTGATAACAGTTCTGCTATTGCCGATTTTGAGTTTAAAAATACAATCAACCAAGCCAAGGACGAAGATGAGGAAGATTGTGAGGTACCCGGAGAACTGGGTAGGTTGTTACAGTGGGAAGAAAGGTCCATACAGTCTCATGAAGAGCCAGTTGAGACAATAAACATGGGCACAGAGGAGGACAGAAAAGAAGTCAAGATAGGTGCAAATTTGGAGCTTGGTGTCAAACAGTGGTTGGTATAAGTGTTGTATGATTATGTCAAGATCTTTTCCTGGTCGTATGAAGACATGCCCGGACTAGACACTGATATTATGGTTTATCGCCTGCCGACTAAAGAAGATTGCCCTCCAGTAAAGCATAAGGTATGTCGTATGCGCCCTGAAATGTTAGAGAAGATCAGAGCAGAGGTTATGAAGTAGTTCAACATTGGGTTCTTAGTTGTCACCTTTTATCCATAATGGATTGCTAACGTAGTCCCGGTGCCTAAGAAGGACGGCAAGGTACGAATGTGTGTGGACTATATAGATTTGAACAGGGCAAGCCCCAAGGATGACTTTCTGCTTCCCCACATTGACATTTTGGTTGACAACACCGCACAGCACAAGATCTTTTCCTTCATGGATGATTTCTCTGGTTACAATCAGATCAAGATGGCACCCTAAGACATGGAGAAGACAACCTTTATCACACCATGGGGAACTTTCTTCTACAAAGTGATGCTGTTTGGGTTGAAGAACGTCGGGGTAACCTATAAGCGAGCCATGGTAGCTTTGTTTCATGACATGATTCACCATGAGATAGAGGTCTATGTTGATGACATGATAGCCAGGTCTTAAACTGAGGAAGAGCACCTTGATCAGCTACAAAAGTTGTTTGATAGGTTGAAGATGTACAAGTTGAGCTTAAATTCAAATAAGTGCACCTTTGGGGTAAGGTCCGGTAAACTTCTGGGTTTCATTGTTAGCGACAAGGGCATTCAGGTAGACCCCACAAAGGTGAAGGCTATATAAGAGATGCCTGCTCCTTGCACCGAGAAGGAGGTTAGAGGTTTCTTGGGACGTCTACATTACATTGCCGAATTCATTTCCCACTTAACTGCTACCTGTGAGCCAATCTTCAAACTCCTGAAGAAAGATCAAAAGGTAAAATGGAATGACAAATTCCAGACTTCCTTCGAGAGAATCAAGGAATACCTTTAAGAGCCTCCGATCCCGAGGCCTCCAATTGAAGGAAGACCTTTGATAATGTACTTAACAGTTTTAGATAATTCAATGGGGTGTGTGCTGGGGAAGCATGACGAGTCCGGTCGAAAAGAGCATGCGATATACTACATTAGAAAAAAGTTTACCAACTGTGAAACAAGATACTCACTCCTCGAGAAAACTTGTTACACTTTGGCATGGGCTGCTCGCCGACTGAGACGGTATATGTTGACTCACACTACTTTGTTGATATCTAAGATGGATCTAATCAAGTACATCTTTGAAAAGCCTTCTCCCTCCAAAAGAATAGAATGAAGGCAAATGATCTTGACCGAATACGGTATCCAATACACGACCCATAAGGCAATCAAGGGAAGTGTACTAGCTGATAAATTGGCTCATCAGGCTATAGATGACTACCATTCCATGAATTTTGAGTTCCTGAACAAGAATATTATGCTAGTGGCTGACTATGAAAAAGCTGGACCGGATGAAGTACCTAAAGAAGGATCCCGATGGAATATGGTTTTTGATGGAGCCTCCAACGCACTCGGCAATGGCATCAGTGCTGTAATCATATCCCCCGAGGGTTGTCATACTCCTTTCACCACCAGGCTATATTTCAAATGTACCAACAATATGGCGGAGTATGAAGCATGCATCATGGGTATAAAAGCTTCTATTGACCTGAGGATCAAGTTCTTGAGCCTTTTCAGGGATTCAGCCTTGGTTATAAGTCAAATCAAAGGAGAGTGGGATATGAAGCACCCGAATTTCATCCCTTATAAAGAACATGTGCTGACATTACTTCCACACTTTAAAGAGGTCACCTTTGAACATTTCCCACAAGAAGAGAATCAGCTAGCGGACGTGCTAGCTACTATGTCGTCTATGTTCAAGGTCAAGTGGGACAATGAAGCTCTTTGGATCACCTTTGAGAGGTTGGATGAACCGGCATACTGCTAAGAGATTGACACTGAAGGAATAGCGGACAAACCTTGGTTTCATGAAGTGAAGAGGTATCTTGAGGCTCAAGAGTATCCTGAGGGGGCATCTGTC
This sequence comes from Vicia faba, assembly GCA_948472305.1. Classification (NCBI taxonomy): domain Eukaryota; kingdom Viridiplantae; phylum Streptophyta; class Magnoliopsida; order Fabales; family Fabaceae; genus Vicia; species Vicia faba. The sequence goes on from OX451736.1 coordinate 1,551,806,658, forward strand.
AATGATAAGAAATTTCTGAGAAGGTTCTCCGCAAAGTTCTTCTTCAGTAATGGAATCCTCTACAAGCGCAATCATGAACTACATTACTTTGTTTCATAGATAAGAACGAAGAAGAGAGGATTATGGAAGATTTAAATGAAGGTACCTTTGGCACCCATTCTAGTGGACATACCATGGCTAAAAAGATCCTACGAGCAGGATACTATTGGTCCACTATGGAAACAGACTGTTATCAGCATTCCCGAACTTGTCATAAATGCCAGATCTATGCTGATAAAGTACATGTACCTCCAGTTCCCTTAAATGTCTTGACGGCTCCCTGGCCCTTTGAAATGTGGGGCATTAACATGATCGGAGAGATTAGACCTACTGCTTCCAACGGGCATCGCTTCATTCTAGTGGCCATTAATTACTTCATGAAGTGGGTCGAGGATGCTTCTTTTTCTACTGATACCAAGAATGTTGTAGCGCAGTCTATCAAGCATAACCTGATTTCTCGGTATGGTGTGTCAGAGAGAATCATCACAGATAATGGTACAAATCTCAATAATACTATGATCACTGAACTCTGTAAACAATTCAAGACCCAGAATCATAATTCTTCCCCTTATCGGCGGAAGATGAATGGCACTGTAGAGGCTACTCACAAGAATATCAAGAAAATCATACAGAAGATGACGATGACATACAAAGACTGGCATGACATGTTACCATTTTATCTTTATGGTTACCGTACCTCAGCATGTACGCAACAGGGGCAACACCTTATTCACTGGTATATGGTATGGAGGTTGTCCTACCTATTGAGGTCCATATGAGGATCATGAAGGATTCGGGTTTGAACGAAGATGATTGGATCCAAACTCGACTTGATCAACTGAATATGATTAATGAGAAAAGGCTTACTGCTGTCTATCATGGTCAAATGTATCAAAAACGGATGATCAAGGCTTTCAACAAAAAGGTCAGACGTCAAGTATATCAAGTGGATGATCTAGTAATCAAGCGCATCATACTGCCACAAGGTGATCCCAAGGGAAAATGGACTCCCATGTACGAAGGGCCATTTATGATCAAAAGCATATTTTCCGGTGGAGCCATGATTCTAACCACCATGGATGGTGACGACCTTCCTCACCCTGTTAATGCAGATATAGTGAAAAGATACTACGCATGAATAAAGACCCGCTAGGTTGAATGGCCTAGGAAAAAATAAGGGCATCCCGGCGAACCAAAAAGGTTCGGGTAAAAATTAGGGATAAATACAAAAAAATTGTCCACCCGGCAAGTCGAAAAACTGCAAAGGCGGCATGGGCAAAAAAGGGTATCCCGGTGGACTGAAAACCCGAAAGGGCAGTCCAGGAAAAAGTTAGGGATTTGAAGCGTACAACTATGTCCCATTGGATCACCTTGCAACCAGACCTCGGTATCAACTACCAAGACTCAAACGGTATTGGTCAATCCAATCAGCTTCGGACAAGTAGCAAAGTGATGAGACGCTCGAAGACATAGGGGCAATAGCAGAATTGAAACTCAATGGGATTATCACACATAGGTGTTTTCTCTTTGTACACTATTTTTTGTAGTTTTCATTTCTTATGACTGTGTTCTCCTACTAGAATGTCATTCTCTATGTACAAAATTCCTGTTATAGACGAACTTCAAAAATCACTACAAGGCATTCCTTGAAAGTACAAAACTATTTGTTTTATTTTTCTTTTTTGTTTTGCAAAAAACTTCCAATGATTATTTTTGACATATGCATTTGAATATTATTATTGTTCATAAATACTTGCATAAAAAATAGAAAGACAATTGCTAATGACTTTAAGAAATGGGGCAAAGTCTAAACAACAATTTGTAATCCCGACAGTTACTCTTTCCAGCATGGTATAGCGTCAGAGACATTCTGAGACGAAGTCACCATTACATACAACCCTGTGTCGTCTATGTTCCCCACAGAGTAGAAACAACTAAAGTTTTGATCTCTTCTTCCCTAAACAGGAGTTACTTCCTCCAGCAAATTGCCTTCAGAGAGCTGAAATTTGTATTCCCCAGCCGAGCTTTATAATTTCAAACAGTTATAAAACCTCCTCCCGAGTAGAGTTTATTTCTCTAACTACGGAAGTTCATTCCCAAACAAAGTTTATTTCTCTACATCGGTAGAATCTTCCGACAAAACACCCTCCCCATAGAGTTATCCTCAAGCATAGTCAATCCCTGGCAGAACATCCTCAAACAGAAAGAGGAAATCCCCAGCGAATCATCTATATTCATCATCCCCAGCAGAAATGAAGGATTCAGCTTCCCAATGCTCTCCAGCAGTAGTTCGGGATTTATTTTCCTAGACTGGGAAACATCTCAATAGCATCCCATATTCATACATCATGGCATGTGCATACACATTGCATACAGCATAATCTCATTTGTTTTGAGAGCATCATCACAGTGTATTTCATACATCATGACATTGCATACAACTAACTCTTTGCCTTTTTCAGGGAAAAGATCAAATCAATGAACACAGTTGACTACTTATGTGACATGGTAGTATTTTAGAAAGCTATATCTAACAAAGGGCTATTTCAGCATTCTCTGCAGAAATGTGTCCTCACAAGACCTTCTATGGTTCAGTCAGATCACTACTAAGATCTCTCTGATTCCTATTCCAGTTAAAGATGACCCAAGACTTTTGTCTGGTTCAGTTGAATCGGTCCTAAGATTCTTCTGATTTCCATTCCAGTCAAAGTTAATTAAATACCTTCTTTGGTTCAGTCAGATCGCCACTAAGATCTCTCTGATTCCTATTCTAGTTGAAGATATTCCAAGACTTTTGTCTGGTCCAGTCGAATCGATGCTAAGATTCTTTTGATTTCCATTCCAGTCAAATTTAATTAAAGACCTTTCTCTGGTTTGGTTAAACCAACACTAATATTTTTCTGATTTTTATTCCAGTTAAAGAAACTACAAAGCCTGGAGTCCGACCAAATAGCAGTTTAATCTCATTTCCTCAGTAAATCCATGTGAAGCCTGTAATACTACCAGATAGCAGTCAATCTTATCATTCTTAGCAAGTCACTACGAAGCCTGGATCTTGACCAGATAGAAGTTCACTTCCATCTCTTAAGTCAAGTGAAGACTCTCCAGTAGAGTAATGGACAACCGGAGCTCCTAGATTATATTCCCTTAAAAAACATTCCCCAGCAGACTTCTCCTCGGACTTTAGGAACAGGAATCCACACGAAGAGACTTCTTATGAAGTCAACATCAATTTTGGATGGCATCTTTAAGCCGATCTCCGAAGACTCTCTGTCATGTTCCTTAGATGGCATCTTTAAGACCATCTCCGAAAGTCTTTTATCATCTTTTCCAAATGGAATCTGTAATCTCATTCCCGATATCATTCACCAACAGTCTCACTTCGGGCGAGTGCAAATTTCTGGGCACTCTAGTGTTCAATCATCTTCCACCTTTAGATCAGGAAACACAAATAATCCAATCTAAATCTTCAGGTTTAAGAAGATTGAAAAGGGATAGCTATTGTAAACCAAAATCTTCCCTCCATTTTTCACACAAGACATACTCCTAGAGGTTCTCAATTGCTCGAGGTTGACCGAAAATTGACCAGACAATTCTCCTCCTAACGCAATGAACCCCCAACTAGGGTTTCAATTTTCATCAAGATGGTTGAGCTCCAATGGTATCAAATGCTCCCCATAGTCCTAATATGCCTTCAATACTATCCATGCCAAATTTCATGCATTTCACAATAATTTTGCTCAGTCAATTGCTCAAGTAATGGAAAATCAATTGTGCTAGGTCAAAAGTCAATTGTGGCTCATGTACAGTCAAACTTCAAGATTTTTGGTCAACATCAACATTTTGAAGTTATTTCCATCATTTTATCAAGGTTTGATCTTGATTCCTCAAGAAATGCTCCTAGTTCATCAAAAGTCAAGAATTTCTAAATTAAGGTTTCTATTGGAAAAGTCAATCAAACTTTGACCAAGCATAACTTTCTCACACTTTATCAAATTTTTTCCAAACAAAGCTCATTTTAAAGAGAATTCAATTCCATACAACTTCTCTTCATCCATCAAGTTCAAGAAATGCACCATTTGAAAGATACAAGTTCATACATTACAGGTCATTTTTAGAAAGTCAACAAAAGCCTCTTTTTTCCAAGACCTTTTACATCAAGATAACATCTTCAAATGCAAATTTATCAAAATAAGGATTTAAGTGGACATCTTTAGCTTTCCAAAAATTACAACATCATCATCATGAGATAAAAATTGAGTAAGTTATGGCTTGCCTAAGTTGGGAAAAGTTTGGAAATTTCAAGAATGGTGCATTGAGAAAATTTGAATTTTTGGGTCAATGGCTTAACTTTTTAAGATTCAAATATCTTCCTAAGGTTATAGAGGACCCTTAATCTTATTTTTAAGGCCTTACCATTTTTAACTATTTTTTTACATATTTATTTCAAATAAATATAAAATAAATGGTACAAAATAATTGGGAATGAGCCTTGAACCTTGGGCTTGTGTTTTGTCTTGGCATGAGGTCCACAATCACTTAGAAATGGTGTCCAGATTCACTCATCATCAAAAATGGCATTAAATCACAAATTATGGCATTTTTTCAAATATGGATCATGGATTAAAAACAATGTTTATGGCCATGATTCTTTCCATTCAACCTTGTCTCCTCATTCTACCCTATATATACCTCATGTTAGCAAGCAAAACACGCACACGTATAGCCTGAAAGAAGCCACACGAAATTTGTAAAAATGCACCAAAGTTGTCAAAAACTGAAACACGATTTGTATGGACTTTCAACTCAAACTAGCAATCATATGTTACTCTTGAAGTTCCCAGAGACCAGATCTAATCGTTCTCAAATCTTGCAACGTCCCAGATCATCAGATCTTGATCTCACCGTTTGGTAAAGTTTCCTTGATCTCAAACTCACAAAATACTTGATTTAAATCCATACTGGTCATATATATGTGTTGCTGCTAATATTTATGCGTGTTTGAACGTATTACATGAGAAGCTAGGGCCCAGAATCATGCCATTCCATGGTTGACCATTGTTAGGGTTTCAAGCTCGAACCTAATGATGCTTGAGTATTTAGCAACTTTAGAGACCATAATTGTGATCATGGAACTTTTTAAAGGAAGGCTGCATTGTTTGTTTTTAGTTTTGTTTGATTTTTCAGGTGACCCCACTGGAGAAGACGGGGGAAACCATCGGCTCCGGTGGTTGGACTGGCCGGCCCTGGGTCAAATAGTTGGCGTGGCTGCTAGCCATCATCCCATTGGCTGGATTCAAATGGATGCTCTCTCTCTCTCTTAGCGTGTGATTGGATCATTTGAAATGCAGGGGGCCCACTGGATGGCGCGTTGGTGACAACTCAGCAGTTGTCTTTGTTTTATATTATAATATTATTGTTTGATTTATATAAATGAATGATAAACAACTTAGATGGTAAGGACAATGCGTATGTGAGGGATAGGATCTGGGTTCGAGTCCCAGGTCCAGTGTTTTTCATTTTTCTAACATATTACATGCAGATCCAGTGCCCCTCCTAGCCAAATGTGCATCATAGACCAATAGATCCACACCTTCCAATGTCAATCCATCTAGATCCAAAAGCTTTAGTGTGAGGTTTACCATGTGCCCTCAAGGCTACCCCTCACTGAATCCCAGTACAGCTTTTGGGCTCCCACACAATTGGTCAAACGTTTTTTAATCAACACCCCTCATTCAGCTTTTTGCACATCCAGGCCCATATGTTATGTTTTTTTATTTCTCTTTTAGTATTTTTGTTTATTTTATATTTTTATTTTTAACAAATCATAAAAAAATCAAAAATAAATAAATAGATTTAGGTTTTCTAAAATTATTTTAATTATTTAGTTAATTCTTTTAATTTTATTTTATTAACTTTAAAATCAATTAGACTTAGGTTATTTCATTCAAATATTTTTCTTAAATACAAAAATACAAAAAATATTAGGTTTTTGTTTAGAATTTATTTTCGATCAATAACTTTCTTTTATTTTAATGAATTAAATTTAGGTTTAATTTAATTTAGTATTTTCCTAAATAAATAAATAAAAACAACCAAAAAGATTTTTCTTAGCATTTCCTTAGGTTTATTTTAGACGTAATATTCGTTTCGCGCGCACTATTTTGTTCTCGCGTATTTTTTATAATAATGTAACTGTGCACTGGATGTAATAGTTAATAGGACTTTATCTGCTCTCTTTATTTTTCTTCCCTCAAATTTATGTAAATATCCCCTCTCCGAAAGCCTTGTAATAGCGTAGATTTAAATTCCTGCACTTTAATTTTCTGCTAAATATTAACTGCTAGTATATTAGGCGTACATGACAAGATAAAGTCAATTAACCATTAGATCACTAATATCAAGATAATATAACTGAAAAAACACACTTCTCACACTGGTATCCTTAGGGTATTCCATAATTGGTTTCCCCAGAAATGGTCACGTCCCTCGAACGTAGGGATATCTTAGCAAAGACCCTTAGTATAAAAATCATTATAAAAGATCATAGTCCCTAAACCTCCCTCGAGTATCCTTTCGGTAAATGATCTTGTTCCTCGATGTTGCCTATATGATGGCAGTCCCTTTGAATGCTAAGATATCCTTACATGCTTCCTTCAATGACCATAATGTCCCTTTCGATAAGTCCCTCAACATCAAACGATAGGGCTACCTACTCACTAATAGTAGGATATCACTATCTAAAGGAAAAGAGAAAAAGAACATCCTTTTTCGAGTAGGTTGATGGTTCTTAAGTACTTGCTCAAAAACATCTCTTTTCACACTTACACACTTTTCAAAAAAACTATTTTCAAAAACACTTTATCACACTCTTGAGGACTGATATAAGAGTTACCATAAAGAAAACAAAAACTTTCAAAACACACAAACACAGAAACAATTTTCAAAAAATGAGCAAGTACCTAAGAGCCCGTGGAAAACCACGGATGGAAAGGGTGCTAACACCTTCCCTTTCCATAATCTACCCCCCTTACTCAGAAAATCTCGAAAAAGGTCTTTTTATGTTCTTTTCACCCTTTCCTTTGTTGGATAAAAGAAAAGTCGGTGGAGACTCTTGCTTACCGCGACATTTGCGAACAAAAAATGCAAACCAGTATTAACAGTCGGTTCTGCAACCGTATCACAGTAGGCAAACCGAGCATTTGAATTGTAGTGAGGAGATGCAGTGTTGGGATTTTTGGGAGCCTCTCTCAAGGTAACCAGATTGGATTTCAGCAAATGTGGAAAACCTTATGACAAGGTCATATTGATCCGGGTAAACTGTCTTCTACGCTTATCTATTTTTGACTGATTATTTTGGTGCTGGTTTGATGCAGGATTGGAAATCATAACAGTCCCTACCATCGGACGATGCTCAATTTTGTTAAGATTTCTTTGGCCATAAGAAGCACTGGACTCCTTCTTCCCTGTGAACGGTTTCTTTGTAGTTATAGAGGATGCATCTCTTTGGATCTTACCACTTTTAATGCCAGCCTCTACTCTTTCACCCGTCAAGATTAATTCAGTAAACCCAGCAGAAGAACTTCCAATCAGGTGGTTAAATAATGGCCTGGATAAAGTTCCAAAGAACATGTCCACCAGCTCCCTATCGGACAATGGAGGCTAGACTCTTCCCTCAAGGTCTATCCATTTATGGGAATAATCTTTAAATCCCTCACCAGAACCCATAGACATACTTTGAAGTTGTGTACGTGTTGGAGCGAGGTCAGCATTATATTGGTACTGCTTGTAGAAAGCAGCAGCCAAATCTTCCCAGTTACGGATGTTGGTTTCCTCCAGCTGATATAACCACTCTAATTGAGTCCCCGATAGACTATATTGAAAGAATTGCACCCACAAATTCTTGCCAGTAGTGTGCGACTAGATCTTCCTGGAATAATATTTGAGATGCAACTTAGGACATAAGACCCCATCATATTTAAAAAATGCGGGAACTTTGAACTTTTGTGGGATAACCACTCCAGAAACCAACCCTAGCTCTTCGAAATCCAAGCCAGGTACCTTCTGAACTTCTATGTCCTTGAGACGGTCCTCCAGCTATTTGTACTTATCATCACCAGGAGGGTATTGTTCCTCGGTGTAATCAGCTTCGTCTTTTTCAGACTCCCTTGTATTGTGGTCTTCTTCTCTTGGCTCTCCTTCCTGATCCTCTCTCTCTCTCTCTCTCTCTCTCTCTCTCTCTCTCTCTCTCTCTCTCTCTCTCTCTCTACAGAGTTTCAAGCTCTGATACTTGCCTCACTGGTCCTTTGAATCTTCCTCCCTAATTCAGAACACCCACTGGCCTCTTATTCTTCTTCTTGTCCTTGAGAATCAGAGGTTTCAAATCTTCTTGTCCCTTAGCCAGATTCAAGAACATTTCTTGGAATTGAGCATTCTGTTCCTGAAGCTCCTTAACTGTTTGTTCAAGAGCCATTGCTGAAATAAACAACGAAGAAGATAAGAAGCCTATCCTGAAACCTGTTTATCCAATGATATGTATGATATATGTATGCAATGTTTTCAAGGATTTCTAAGACTTAAATTTTCTTAGCCAAAGGGAAAATAAACGTTAATTGCATTAATAAGTTTAAGCGGTTATAATGATGCCTCTTGGGTTACAAAGGAAGTAATAAAGAAAAAATGAACTCTCAAAGCTAAAAAGGCCTCAAGCTTCCCACGGGCGCATCCTCTTTGGTCCAATGTAGGAATTTATACTCTTCTCTTTGTGAAGTAGCCTGGTGATCTCTAAAACTTTCTTCTCGCCGGTGTAGAATTGGGGTTCAAAGGTATCCCGTTCCTATTTGAGTTAAATCCATGATTTTTGTAACTCCTCGAAATTAGTCGGCATGTCAGGATGAAGAACAATGTAAGGAGTGTCTCCCTCAACAACAGGCTCCATGATGATGGCTAGAATGGCCTCATAAGGCATCCTGAGACTTTGAGCACGGGCTCGTACCCACTTAAGATAAGGATCCAAAGGAATGGAGTTCTTTTGCCCCAGTGTTTTGATATCAACTTTGTTCACCATGCCCCAAGCTCTTATGAACCTCTGACGATAACCCTGAACATCATTCCCATAGTCGAATATGACTCCTTGGACAAGTGTATCATGAGGACCATCCCTCCTAGCATAGCCAAACTGTCGCAACGCCAAACAAGGATTATAAGTGATTCCTCCCCTAATGCCTAGGAGAGGGACATTAGGGAATTCTCCACAGCGGTCAATGATGGTAACATTCCCCAAGGATTAAGGACACCAATGAATGTCACAATGTATGAGGGATATCAACCTATTATACCATCTCAAGCCCTGCTCATTCTTCAACACAGATCAAGGCAGGTGCGAAATAAACCACCTAGCCAACAGAGGAGTGAAAAACAGAAGGGTCCCTCTTCTCTTTACAGTGCGGGTACAAAGAGAGTGTAGGATATCTCCAAGTAAATTAGGAACTGGATTATGAGACAGAAAAACCATGACCGCATTCACATCAATGAGTTGGACCGGATGAGGAAATAGTACCATCCCATAGATGAGAAGGGCCAACACTTCTTCAAAAGCTTGTAAATGCATGGTATCCCAAAAATGATGAGCCTTCTCAAATAGAAACTTAGCTATAAATCCTTTGACGCCTCTTTTTGTTGCCTAATTTGCCACTGCATCAGACTGTTGTAAAGATAGAGCATGAGTAATCTCTTCAGGTTTTAGGTCTCTTTCCATACCATTGAAGGGTAACTGATCAAGAATGGGCACCCCCAATAACTGAGAAAACTCTTCCATGATAGGCACCAATTTCTAATCAAGAAAGGTGAAGCAATGATGTAAAGGGTCGAAGAACTGAAAGAGCACCTTCAACATTTCTTCATTAGCGCTTGAGGTGACCAGATTGAGAAGTTGACCGTGTCTTTTAGTGAATGGAGAGCTCTCAAGAACCCTTGATTCTAATTCCTTGAGTTGAGTAGGTACCCTTATGAGGTTAACTTGGATAGTATTCCTGCGAGTGGATGCCATGTCCTATAAAACAATACAAAGATAAGTCCTAAAAATCCTTAAAATTGTTAGTATGATATGCCATGTTATGATGTTATGATATCATGATTATGCTAAGAAAACACAAATATAGCAAGCACAAGCAAATCACACAAAGACCTTAGGTTTAAAGCTTGTATGGGTTTTAAGGTAAGTACCCTCTTGAAGTTTAGTTGGTTCAACCTGTCCTAGAAAGTAATCGGGTTCTAAGGTATTTCAATATCACTGATCTTTCCCACAAGTTTACTTCTGATCGACAATTGATTTGCCACCAAACAAAACTCGGGGGTCAAATCTCAATGAGTGTAGTATCGAGTATCAACCAACTTCGGGCTACACCAAAGACGACAATCTCACTACTTCATAATGGCCAAGTTATTTAATTAAAGGTTCTAAGGTCAGTTGATTCTTTATGACACCACGCAGCAGCCCCGTAGTCTCCTTGACTACTCAAGGGCTACTGGTACCAACCAAAGTATCATATGAGCGTAGCTATCACTTCAACTGTGTCGGTATACCCCGCATAGTTTCCACGATCTATTGCTACTTACCTAAAAGGCGCCTCGGATTCGGGTGTAGGATCTATAGTAACCCAAACAAAGCCCTCAAAAGTAAAGGAAACAAAGCACAAAAAAGTAGTTAATAATGAACTAACTCTAAGGTAACCCCACTTTTTATTTTGTCCCCGACAGAGTTTCCAGTTCTATGATACGGTGGCAGAACCGACTGTTAATATTGGTTTTGCGTTGGTGTTTGCAAATGTTATGGTAAGCAAGAATCGCCATCAACTTTTCTTTTATCCAACAAAGGAAAGGGTGAAAAGAACAGAAAAAGACCTTTTTCGAGAGTGTTCTGAGTAAGGGGGTAGATTATTGAAAGGGAAGGTGTTAGCACCCTTTCCATTCGCAGTTTTCTACAGGCTCTTAGAGGTTTGCTCATTTTGAAATACCTTTGTGCTTTGCGTGTTTGAAAATGTTTTGAGAATGCCTTAGTATGGAGAACTTTGTAATCTTTCTCGAGATATTGGAGAAAGTATACAAAGTGTTTTGAAAATGTTTTTGAAAAGTAGTATTTGTGTAAGTGCAAAAAATGTTTTGAGCAAACTTCTAACAACTATCTACTTTGTACTCGAAAGAGTCGTTCTTTTCCTCCTATCCATTAGACAGTGCTATCCTACTATTAGTGAGTAGGCAGCTCTAGTCGTTGTATGTTTGAGGGACGATCGAAGGGACGTTATGGTCACGAAGGAAACTTGGCAAGAGATTTTAGTAACTGTCCTAAATTTCTAAGATCACTTTTAACCGGGGCAACATCGAGAGGGTCATCGAGGAACTTGCGATCTTTCAAACTAGAGGACAGCCACTAAAACTTCTCATGTTTCGAGAATTGTGACCGTTTTCTGAAGGCAACCGAAGTGGGGTACCCTAGAGGTGCGCATGTGCAATTGTGTTTAATTCAATTATTTATCTTGCGCATTTTGGTTTGCTAACATTTTTCGTTTCAGTCTTGCCATGCAATCCTAGTTACTAGCAGTTAATATATACAGAAGAATGTAAACTGCGAAAATAAACCATACGCTATTACATGGCTTTGGGGAGGGGGAATATTTACAATATCCAGGCATATGGGGGAATGAAGAAAGGAAACCGATAAAGTCCTATTAACTATTACATACCATTAAACAGATACAATAATAATAAAAAATACGAAAAATAAATAACGCGCGAAAGGTTGAAAATACGTCTAAAAACCTAAGAGAAAATCTTTTTGTGGTTTATTGATTTAAGAAAATAATTAAATTAAAATATCCTAAAATCTATTTAGAAAATTAAATTAAATTAAGAAAAATAATATGATTTCTTTTTAGTTTTTTTATTATGAAAAGAAAATAATTAAAACTAAATTAAATTCTAAATTCTAATTCATTTTTAAATTAAACAAAATAGTTAAAATATTTATTAGTTTTATTACAAATTTAGTTTGATTAAAAAATAATACTAAATTAATATTTTTTGTGATTTTGGATTATTTGGTTAAATAAATAATAAAGAAAAAAAGAAAAAAACAATACAAAAAAATGCCAAATGGGTCTGACGCTGAAAAGAAAAGGGGGTGCAAGTTTGAATTTGCTTGGCCCAGATGAATGTTGAGCCCAGGCCACGTTGGATCAGGTGAGGTGATGCCTTGAGGGATTAATGTGAGCCTGCAGATTGGAGGCGTTAGATATGATCAGATGTACATCTTATGGCAAAGATCTGCTGGAGCATGATGAGCAATAGGCCATGAGGAATAGGCCATGAGGAATACTTGATTCTGCATGAAACATGTTAGAAAATATAAAATGCTGGACCTGGGATTCGAACCCAGGTCCCCTTCCTTCACACCAATGCGCCTTGCCAACTGAGCTACTATCTCATTCGTTATACAAAATAAAACAAGAAAATTATAATACAAACTTCAGGAACTTATTTAAACTTTAAAAAAATGCGCGCAGATTTAAATTGCCAAATGGGACGCTGTCACGCTTTATCTTCTTCGTCCCTCCGTCGTCTTAGGTATTGCAACCTATAGTGATAGTTTTTGTTTGTCACTATAACACCTGCATTCAACAAAATCCACAATATGCAAAAAAAATTAACTATGAGGCCATGGATCTATTGGTCTCAACCTCTTAAGCACAATGGTACCCTTGGCTGGGTCTAATTTTGGCTGATTTGAAAAAACCCCAATTTAGAGGTCCAAACCCTAACAATGGCAAAACGTGATACCTGCACCAAAACTCAAATCTAACTATACAAGAAGCTTGCAGATACTCAAATAATCAATAATGCATTGTTAAAACGTATTTATATTTCATGTATCAAGTAAAATAAAATTGAAAAGAAGTGTAAACCGTTCAATCTTGCTGAGGCATTTTATGGTGTTTCAGAGCTTGGTAATGATTTCAAAAGCTTCAGGGAGCCTCCTGGAATGTATTTGGATCTTTTGTTTGGACTGAGGAAGGCTGGAACCTAAAATGCGAATTTTACAACTTTGATTATTTTGCAAAATTCGTAGAGCTTTTCCAGGATGTGTAATTGTGTCTAATGCTTGCTAGTGTGTTGCTTATATAATGGAGATGGATGAGACAAGAGACCAAATGTTTAAACAACCTTAAACATGTGTTTTCAAAGCCATGAATGTCATTTTGAAAGTTGGCCAAAGATGTGGAATCTTGTCTTTTTTCAAATTTTCAATGTACCTGGACATTTTGCACGAATTCTTGGGCTTTAAGGCAAGCTAATACACCAGCCCAAATGCCAAGACCCACCTTTAATTATTTTATACATTTTATTTTATATTTTTTGAAATAAATTAAAATAAATATGTACAAAATAAGCTAAAAATGTAAGGCATGGTAAAAACGATATTAGGGGCTCTTCATGAGGTAATTAAAGTGTTTTAAGTCCAAAAACTTATGTCATTGCCTTAAAAGTTCAAATTTGCTCAATGCACATTTCTTGAAATTTCCCAAATTTTCCCAACTTGGGCAATCCGTAATATTCTCAATTTTTATCTCGTGATGATGATCTTATACTTTTTGGAACGCCTAAGATGTCTACTTAAATCCCTCATTTTATCAATTTTTCATTTGAAGATGTTATCTTGATGTAAAAGGTCTTGGCAAAAAGTGGCTTTTATTGACTTTCTGAAAATGACCTGTAATGTCTGAGCTTGTATCTTTCAAATGGTACATTTATTGGACTTTAGGGCTGAAGAGAAGTTGTAGGGAATGAGATTATATTCAATATGATATTTTGTTGGGGGAAAATGGATGAAGTATGTGAAAGTTATGCCTGGTCAAAGTTCAGTTGACTTTTCCTATAGAAACCCTAATTTAGCAATTTTTTACTTTTGATGAATTAGGGACATTTCTTGAGGAATCATGATCAACCCTTGATCAAATGATGGATATCACTTCAAAATGTTTATGTTGACCAAAAATATTGAAGTTTGATTGTACATGGGCCACAGTTGACTTTTGACCTAGTACAATTGATTTTCAAGTATTTGGGAAATTGAATGAGAAAACTTGTAGTGCAAGGCATGAAATTTTTCATGGACAATCTTGAAAGCATATTAGGACAGTGGAAAACATTTGATACCTTTGGAGCTCACACATCTTGATGAGAAGTGAAACCCTACTTAGAGGTTCATTGCTTAGGAAGAGAATTTGTCTGGTCAATTCTTGGTCAACCTTGAGCAATTGAAGATCTCTAGGAGGATGTTTTGAGTAAAAATGGGAGGGAAAATTTTGGGGTACAACAGTAGTAAATGATTTATAAATGTTGAAAATCCTGAGTTACAGAGAAAGACATGCATGTATGATGTATTATGAAGCATGTGATGCCCTTTTGGTGAAATAGTTTGATTATTTATTATTATTCATGGGGTTTTAGAAGGATGTTACACAATACATGTCATATTGAAACAAAAGCCACTTCATCTTATGACCTTCTTGATGCTCCACATGCCTCACTATGCATATTTGATAGTTCCAAGTATGCTTCACTTTCTTCTAAACATTTGAGTAAGACTTCTTCTGGTGTTTTCTTGAATAGTCCGTTACCCATCAATATATAACTTAGCGCACAATACTTAATTTTCCTTTCTGCATTTACTGAAGGGTTTTTTTAGATAATCTATTATTGGAATCCTCCAATCTGTACCGCCATACTGTTGATGGCAAGCACTTCGAAACTTTCTTCATTTGCATATCCTAAACTTGAATTTCCAGATTTGAAGGAGAAAGTTTGTTAGCCATCACCTTACCTTGTAGTTCACTCAAATCCTCCAACTTCTCCTTCGATACTTTGTACCCTAAGGCTATTTCTGCTAAGTCATTGGCTTCTTGGTTCTTCAATCTGGGAATATGTTTAATATCCACATATTCAAATTTTCGAAGCAGCCTATTTGCAATAACAAAGTACATTATCAAATTTTTCCTTGGTGCACTTTATGGACCACAAAGCCTAGGAAATCACATGTCTACACAAAAAAGGCACATTTAAGGGGATTCATCTTCAACCCATGTTTCCTCATTCTTTTGAATGATTATTGAAGGTGATCCAAATAACTTTCATCTGACATAGAATTTAAAACTATGTCATCAATGTAAACCTGCATGAAAGTTTCAATGAAATCACGAAATATTAAATTCATTTCCCTTTGGTAAGTTGTCCCAGCATTTTTTAATCCAAAAAGAATAACCACCCATTCATAGGTGCCTAATTCCCCTGGGCATTGAAAAGCTGTTTTGAGCACATCTTCTTCGGCAATGAAAATTTGATTGTACCCAGAGTATCCATCAAGCATGCTAA
Source organism: Vicia faba (assembly GCA_948472305.1). NCBI lineage: Eukaryota > Viridiplantae > Streptophyta > Magnoliopsida > Fabales > Fabaceae > Vicia > Vicia faba. The sequence goes on from OX451736.1 coordinate 1,551,822,123, forward strand.
GATACTCATAGCCTACGACTGAATCAATCAAAATTTATGCCATAGGCTTTGGATACTCGTCGTTTGGGGTTGCAGAATTTAAATCAAAAAATTCAATGCAAACCCTTAAGGATCCATTGTTTTTAATAACATGTACTATATTTGCAATCCATTCAACATACCTTGTCATTTTTATGAATTTGCAACAGAGGAGTCTTCTGATCTCTTCCTTTATCTTCGAAAGAATTTCTAGCGCGAATCTCCTTGGAGTCTTCTTGATAGGCTTCTTGCCATCCTTTATAGGCAACTTTAATTTAACCAGATCTCTGCTCAACCCTAGCATATTGTCATAGTCCCAGGAAAAACAACCCTTGTAATCCTTTAGTAGTTGGATCACTTTGTATTTCATTTCTAGGTTGAGTTTGACGTTGATGTACGTGGGTCTTTTGGTGGGCCCGTTGCTTAAATCCACTTCTTCAAGAGGATCTTGTGCCATCATCTTTGCACTTGGTGCTATTGGATCCTTCTCTAATCCCAAAGGCTGTTTGTAATAAATTGCACCTAGCCTCTGGTCTTTTTCTTCCATGGATTTTATTTCGTCAGGGGGCTCTGACTTGAATTTCATCCCATGTGCCTTTGTTTGACTTTCTTTGTTAATGGCTAAGACAACCATTTACTTGAATTCAGCCTCCAAGGCCTATTTTAATTTATTTTCGGCTAAGTAAGCCAAAATATTTTTGAAGTAACTTGACTCAAACATCATTATTGTCTTCGTCACTCCGGAAAGTTGTCTGAAGTCCGAGTATTTCCTCTACATCATTTTCTTCCCCCATTGTTTCTCTATCCCAATGAAAGCCTTGGGTTGGGTGTAGTTTGAGGAAGTAAAGGGCATTGTTTGTTAGGGAGTATGCAACATCTGCAGAAGTACATGAGCCTATGTTAGCTAAGTTCATGTCAAAGTTGTTTCTATTGACATAGTTAATCTCCACCATATAGTAACTTTAATCTTCCATTATGTTCTCCACAATCCCATCTTCTCTCTATGTTGCTACCCTTTGGTGCAATGATGATGGAACCGCCCCTACGCCATGAATCAATTCACGACCCAGCAACAGAATGTAGTTTGCGTTCGACACAATTACCATGAAAATGGTGGGTCTTATAATGGACCCCATAATGAGATCAACTTGGATTACACCCAAGGTGTGACCCACTTTTCCTTAATAATTTGATAGGACCATATTGTGAGGTTTAAGGTCCATATCAAACATCCCAATCTTTCGGAGCATGCATTGTGGCATTAAATCAACCGCTACTCCTCTATCAACCAGGATTTTGTTTATTAACATGTTATCCAACTTACCCCTAATAAATAAGGGCTTGAGATGGTTCTTCATACCTAAATCAGGGCGCTCGAAGAATGCATTTTGTTCTTCCACCGCTCCATTATTCATAACATAATAACAAACTCGCCTATGTCTGGCCATTTCGACTTCTTCAGTCGTTTCATCTTCAGCTTCATTCACTTGATAATATTAATGTGGCAACATAAACACCACATTGCAATTCAGACCAAGAGATAATTCATCTTCTGAGTCGAAGTTGTCTGTCAGCATTTCTTCATCCTCTATGGACTTTTCTTGTCTTTTTTTACTCGTTTTTTTCCTTCTTTTGGGAAATTAAATTTCGCCCCACTAGTTGTCTCTCCTATGTCTTATTTTGAGGAGGGATTTTATTTGTGCTTGATTCACCCATATCCTTCGCAGCATTCTCCCTTTGAGATTTCTTAAACCTCTGGTGTCTCCTCCATTGAGACCTTGACATGGGGTGTTTTCCTTTATAGATTTCATATTGGTAAGCTTTCTGCTTCGATACCTAGAATTCCATCCTGTATGCAATGTCCAAACCTATTCCAAATTCTAAGCTCTTCTATTTCTCCTGCCCTTGTCCTCTATTTTGCACTGGCTTCACCCACCTTTCATTTGAGACATTAGCAGGGTTTAAATGTTGCCTTTCGAATTACTTGGGGATATCACGCTTGTCGAATACGAAGCCACTTCTATTATCTTCCCAGTTACGCTTTTTTCGAGTGACCTGTACCCTCTCATAGTTTTCTATAGCTTTTCGATCATATACTGAGCTTTACCTTGTACAAAAGTGAACACAGTGGATCCTAATACAAAAATCCCTATTTATACTAATTCGACCCTTATGGTCTTTTTCTACAAGAGTGTCACGTTCGATTCTTGCATGCTTCTTTGAATCTTATGGATTCCACACATCCTTCAAGATAAGATCAAACCATTTTAATTTGAATCCTTTGTTAATTTGAAGCGCCAAAACAACAACCTAACATGTCAAGACAATTCAAATTTGAATCTTGTCATTTACTTAAATATTGTCCATTTAGCAATATTAGAAATTTAACATAATCAAATTATCATATCTTGGTCAGTCAAATACCATATAAAATATTCTCACATTTCTCTTAGAAATAAATGTCCTTTTACAATCTCCAATTTTTTAGACCGTCGAAATTCTTAGCTAACAATGGGACACATTTGAAGTTTCCCATAAGGGAACCAATGAGGTATGTTGTACCCCAAAATTTGCCCTCTCATTTCATCAACATTTTCTCAATCACAAGACCCTTGGAACTCAAGATCAAACTAGGGTTTGCCTTGCTCAAGACACCTCCTTCCACTGTTGACCCAAATTAGGGTTTGAGTTTACACAGGGATGTTTTGACCTACAATGCCCAAGATGACTTTCATACTTCATGTTGGACTCACAAGTTTGCCCATACCAAGTTTCAAGCTTTGATTCAAATTTTTGCCCAGTCAATTGGACAGTTGACCTAGAAATCAACTGTATTGGGGAAAAAGTCAATTGTGGCCAACTGACAGTCAAACCTCATTAAATTTGACCCAAATCAACATTATAAAATCATATATGTCATTTGATCAAGTTTGGATCACAATTCCACAAGAAATTTGATCAGATCACCAAAAGGGCAAAATGGTCATTTTCAGGGTTTTGACTATACAAAGGCAATTTTTGACTGTTTGACCTAACCAATGGCCAAATCAAGCTCACACATGGAATCAAGGACTCAATGAAATTGTCTAGACCCATTCAACAAGTTCAAAAAGATCTCAAATGCATAGGATTGACAGATGAATTTTTTCAATCAACTGATCAAAATTTGACTGTACACTGAAAAGTCAAACTTTGACTTTTTAGTCAAAATCAAGTGCCAAGAGTTATTTTTCATCAAGACATGTCAAATTATGAACCTTGTTCATCAAGAAACCCAAAAATGCAAATTAGGGTTTAAAATGGAAAATTTTCATAACTTAGAATTTTTCTAAGTTATAAAATTTTCTTATTTTTTCCTAACTTTGTCCCATTTTTTCATAAAGATGCAAATGGATTCAAACAAAACTTCCAACATGAAAGTTGTAGTCCATCACAAAGTCTACAACTTTGATTGACAAAGTTTTCTCAAAAGAAGCTTGTAGCTCAAGTTATGATTTTTGGAACAAGGGTACCTAAAACTTTTAACTTAGAGAAAATTTGCCCTAATCTAGGTAGGATTTTGACCCATCTTCTTGGCCACTTTTCACATAGTTCCACTTGGAATTTCAAGTTGCATTGCAAAGATGGATTATAGTACATGTTACAAGTTTTCCAAATTGTCCAAGAACTCCTTAAACACCCTTGTGGTTAGAGAGAATCGAATGCTTGAAGTTGGCAAAAACTCACTTTTGTCCATGGCCAATACATGTCCATACCAACTTGCAATTCTGATCTAGCTAGCTTGGTTCACCATTACAGGCCTCAAAACCAATTTGTACTCCTTAATTTAATTCATATCCATTGAATTAAGGTAGTGTCTTGGTCATTAGGGCATTATACACTAGTTTAAGCCTTAAAAGGAAAAAGCAACAATGCCATTTTTGCCTAACCTTCACTTTATGTCAAAACCAAATCCTTGAGGCATGGAGACAGATCTTTGAGGCAGGATCAAATCCACTAATTCCAGTAACCAGGAGTACAATGTGAAGCATGATATAGGGCTTGCACAGGCCTGCATTGGGAGGACACACACTTTTGCTTGAAAAAGAAGAAAAGTTGCAAAACATATCCATCTCACACATCTGTTGAAAGAGGCTTACACAAACCTTGTAGACAAGTTCCATACCTCCCAACAAGCCTGAGACACGACCCCTTTGCCTCTCAAACTCCCTTGTACACAAAATCACTGTTTTTCTACAAAACATAGCAAGTTATTCATTTTGCAAGCCATAACCAAATTCCATCGTGCGTTTTGTACAAAGATAGTTCAAACACCTCCCAATCAACTCACTTGAACTATCCCAGGCCCCCATTGCAAGCTGTAACACCTCTAACCCACTTTGCCATTTTTGTTTCAAAGCTCTGCAAGTTGAGTTCTACAGCACGATTCAAGTTGTTTCAAAACAAGCCAAGCATTGGAAAAGCTTCCTTAGACCTCAAGCAAGCTCAAAAGAACCTCAAACACCATTGAAGGTTGCTACATTGTCCAGCTCGAAGTCAACTGAAACAGGTATTTCATGGACTTCTATCTCTCTATCTAGAAATGGTTAGGCATAGGTTTGTGAATGAAATATGTTATACTCATAGCCCTAAAGCCATACATATGCTTAGTTTTCATTTACATTAATCGTGCTAAGAGAATTTCACTCATGAACTTTTTGAAAAAACTAGGTTAGAAATTGGGGCCAGAGAAATTCTCTCTGGTCATTGAGAGTTAATCCAAGTTTTTTATATGGTTGGATTCGTTGTTTAATTCTCTACAATGTTCATGTTATGAGTTTTATCAAAAAATCAAAGAATCAGGAGATAGCCATTGATGTACAGAGGCACGCGTTTTGTGAACAAGAGGAAGAAGATGAAGTCTGACTGGGCTGGGCCTGTTTGTTCTTTGCTTTTAACACCCCCATTTTCTGTTTACACCCCCCTGGCCCATTTATTTAAATATTCATCATTTTGACATTTTTATTTTTTATTCTGACTTTATTATTTTTTGTCTAAATATAAAAAACACCAAAAAATTATTTTCTATATTTTTCATATTTATTTGACATTTATTTTTATCTTACTAAGTAATAAATATGTAAATAATCTAATTTCTTTTTATTAAAACTCAAAAATAATGCAAAAAAATATACTTCTTTTCATTTGTTATTTTTATTTATATTTAAAAACATTTTCTTGAATATACACATTTTTTGTAAATAATTAATTTTTATTTTCATATATTTAATATGTTTCTTGAATATGTTATATATATATATATATATATATATATATATATATATATATATATATATATATATATATATATATATATATATATATATATATATATATATATATATATATATATATATATATATATATATATATATATATATATATATATATATATATATATATATATATATATATATATATATATATATATATATATATATATATATATATATATATATATATATATATATATATATATATATATATATATATATATTATATATATATATATATATAATATATATATATATATATATAATATATATATATATATATATATATATATATATATATATATATATATATATATATATATATATATATATATATATATATATATATATATATATATATATATATATATATATATATATATATATATATATATATATATATATATATATATATATATATATATATATATATATATATATATATATATATATATATATATATATATATACTTTATTTAGTTAAATAATTAGAACAAAAATATACAAAAATAATACATTTCATTTTTATTTATATTTTACACTAAAAACATTTTTTTTACAATATACTTTTATTTTTGTATAAATTAATATATTTTTTGTATATAATTATTAAATAATACTAGTTATTTAAGGATTAGGGTTTTGCCCTAAAATAACAAAAATAATTAAATTTGACTTTCTTTTATTTCACATTGAAAAATACTTTTTACATACATGAAAATCTTTTCTTTTTTTTGCATAAAACATTTATTTTGATATTTGTTTAATTTTATTTATTTAAATATTAATTAGTGCCTATACATTCAATATGGTTGTAATAACTTAGAATTTGTTTTCTTGTCAAATACCTCCAATCCAAATTTGTACCCCTCCCTATATCATGTTATAATAGTATAGCATTTAAATTCTCGCACATTTAAAAGCTTTCAATTATACCATACTTAAACCTAGGGTTTGTATGCAAATAAAATCAACAATTAGTTTGACCTAATCCAAGATAAACATGCATGAAAAATAAACACAATGCACACTTGCACCCCTAGGGTTCCATCCACTTGTTGCCTTCAAAAATGGGCCATGGTTGCATGTCAAGTACTTTGGCAAAACAAAAACAAAACAAAAGATCATAGTCCCTCGATGACGCTATCTGAGTTGCCTAAGCAAAATGATCAAGTCCCTCAAGAAAATTGCCAAAGATACTTGGCACCATTACTATCATGGTCTATACGATGACCCGCGCCTGTCCCGTTAACATCATAACACAAGGTTGTTCACCAAATACAATGGTGAAACAACACTGTTAAAAGGGTTAAAAACATAAGAAAGATCTTTGAGTAAAATAGGGTAGATAGCTCTTAGTTACTTGATCAAAAACTTGCAAAACATCCTTGCTATTTTCAAAATACACTTCACAACACAATTTCAAAACCCTACTTTCAAACATTGGAAACTGTTCAAAAGACAAAAACACCTTTGTATACATTCAAACAAGAATCATTACAAAGGTTGCCACAACGATGGCTTCTTTTCAAAACATCTTTCAAAATCACACACCAAGCACCATTTCAAACCATTGAAGAGCACCATTTCAAACAATTGAAAAGCAAAGCAAGTGATCTAAGCAAGTAACTAAGAGCCCATGGATAACCATGGATAGAAAGGGTGCTAATACCTTCCCTTTCTATAATCTACTCCCCGAACCCAAGAAAACATCTCAAAGGTCTTTCATGTGCTTTTTGACCTTTCCTTAGGATAAAATAAAAAGTCGATGGCGACTCTTGCTAAACCGAAACATTTGCGAACACAAACGCAAAATCCCAAGTCAGTTCTACGACCGTATCACAGAACTGGCGACTCTGCTGGAGAGAACTTTAAAAGTGGAGTAACCTTAGGGCTTAGATCACCCTTTGCATGATTATTATTTGCTTTGATTGCTTTACATTTTGTTCTTTTGTTTGGGCTTGAAATCCTCCACTCGGATTTGGGAAACATTCATAGGTAAATAGCAATCCGTTGTGGAAACTGTGCGGGGTATACCGACACGGTTGAAGCAATAGTTATATTAGTGCGACATATTTGTGAGTATCGGTAGCCTTTGAGTCAATCAAAGAGAATATGAGGCCGCTGAGTGATGTCATGAAGCACTAATGAACTAGAACCTTACTTGACCATCTTGGCCTTTTATTAGGGGTAGTGAGATGACTGGATTTGGTACAGTCTGAAGTTGGTAGATACTCGATACTACACTCATTGAGGGTTGTTTTCTTAGAATATTTTGGTCGCTAGTTAAGTGGCTAAACCAAAACAATGAACATAGAAAACAATCCAATGATATTGAGCTCCTTAGAACCCGGTTACTATTTATAGGACAGGTTTTGAGCCAACTAAACTCAAGAGGGTACTTACCTATGAAACTTCATGCAAGCCTGAAACTAGGGTTTTGTGTGATTTGCTTGTACATGTGCGTGTACATACATCATGAACATCATAAAGCATCATATGCATCCACTAACCATTTCAAGGGTTTGGATCTTCATCTTTGTTCTTGTTTTATAGGTCATGGAATCTCTTCGCAGGAAAACTATTCAAATCAACCTTGTGAGAATCCCTCTTCAGCTCAAGGAGCTTACTTCCAGGATTCTAGAGAATTCTCTCTTCAGTGAAAGACATGGTAGACTCCTCAACTTGGTCAACACCATCATTGAAGAAGACATGGTGAAAGTCCTCTTCCAGTTCTTTGACCCCCTACACCACTGTTTCACATTCCCTGATTACCAGTTAGTACCTACTTTGGAGGAATTTTCTCAACTCCTGAGAATTCCTATTCTTCGTCAACTACCCTACAACGGTATGGAAAAATAACCAAAGCCTGAAGATGTTGCTCAAGCATTACACTTGCAACCATCTGACATCAAGGGGCACTGGGAAACCAGAAGTGGTGTCAAGGGTTTCTTGGCAAAGTTTCTGTTTGAGAAGGCACAAGAATGCTGGAATTCTCTTGATCTACAAGCCTTTGAAGAGATTGTGGCACTCCTCATCTATGGGTTGGTCTTGTTCCCAAACCCTGATCAGCTTATAGATGTGAATGCTGTCAATATTTTCATGTCCAGGAATCCTATACCTACATTGCTTGGGGACATCCTACACTCATTTTACACACGAACAATGAGGAAAAGAGGTGTTCTCATGTGTTGTACTCCTCTCATAGCAAGGTGGTTTATTTCTCACCTTCCACAATCAGTTTTGAAGAATGAGCAGGGTTTAAGGTGGTCACAACAATTGATGACCCTCACACATTCTGATGTAAATTGGTGTTCTCGGTCTAGAGAAAATGTCATCATCATTGATCGTTGTGGGGAATTTCCTAATGTCCCATTACTTGGGATTAGGGGAGGCATCACCTACAACCCATGTCTAGCTTTGAGACAATTTGGATATGCTCGGAGGGATGGCCCTCATGACATGCTAATTCCTGACCTTGTTTTTGACTTCGACAACGATGCGCAAGGACTTCGACAAAGGTTCATCAAATCTTGGAGGATGCCTAAGAAGGTGGATAGTAAGACGCTGGGGCACAAGAATTCCATCCCCCTTGAGCCTTACCTCAAGTGGGTACGAACCCGCTCCCAGAATCTTATGATGCCATATCCTCACATTCTCCCCTTGATCAAAGAGCCTGTTATGGAAGGAGAGGTTCCATACATCATCCTACATCCTGACATGCCAACATCATGGGAAGAAATGCAAAAGAGTTGGATCCAACTCAAGGAAGAATGAGATACTTTTGAAGCCAACTTCTATGCCAGTGAGAAGAAGGTTTTGGAGCTCACCCGCCGACTTCACGAGGAGGAAACTCTCAACACTTACATCGCACCAAAGAGGATGCGCAATGTCTTTTTACATTAAGAATTTTGTAATATTTCGCCCACGGGGCACTTATGTACTAACCAATTTCTTCCTAATATGATGTGCGTTCTTTTTATTTGCAACAAATCTGAATTTTTGAACCCTTGAATGCATTACATGAATAGCATACCATTCATCATATGCATAAACAGGTCTTCACGCCAGGTTTCCTTATCTTTCTGCTGTTTATTTCAGCAAGATGGATTTGGAGCAAACGGTAAAGGATCTACAGGCACAAAATTCACAGTTCCAGCAACTCCTCATGACCTTGGCAAAGGGTCAAGAGGACCTCAAAGTGTTGTTGGAGAAGAATAAAGAGAAAAAGAAAAAGATACCTGGGGTATTCACTTTTGGAAGAAGGTTTGAGAGCAACGCTGGGAAGGTTCTTGAGTTCCCCTCAACGTCTGACGAAAGGGCCGGTAAAGGGAAATGTGTTGTTGTACCTTCTGAATCTGAGGTTGAAGAGGAAGAAGAGGAAGAAGACAAAGACTACTCCGAGCAACAGTATCCACCAGCGGACGAAAAATATAAGAACCTTGAAGATAGACTGGCAGCTATGGAGTTGCAAAGGGTGCCCGGATTGGATTTTGAGGAACTAGGGCTGGTGGCTGGGATTGTCATCCCTCCCAAGTTTAAGGTGCCAACATTTGCCAAGTATGACGGTCTGTCTTGCCCTAAGATGCACCTAAGGTCGTATGTCAGAAAAATCCAACCCCATTCATCCGATAAAGACCTCTGGGTACACTTTTTCCAAGACAGCTTGTCTGGCACGCAACTAGATTAGTTTTATCAGCTCGAGAGATCATAGGTTCATAATTGGGAAGACTTGGCAGCTGCGTTTTACTGTCAGTATCAATACAATGCTGATTTAGCGCCCACTCGTACTCAGTTACGAAGTATGGGGATGGCTTCCAATGAATGGTTTAAAGAGTACGCTCAAAAGTGGCGTGATCTGGCTGGAAGGGTGCACCCGCCGTTATCAGATAAGGAGTTAGTTGATATGTTTCTGCGGACCTTATCTGGCCCTTTCTTCAACCATCTAATCGGAAGTTCTTCCGCGGTATTTACTGAGCTAATTTTGACCGGCGAAAGGGTTGAGGCCGGTATTAAAAGTGGAAAGATTCAAAAGGATGCTTTTGCATCCACAGCTATTAAGAAACCTTTCCCAGCTAAGAAGGAAGTATTTGCTGTGTATTCTCATAAGGGACAGTGAAGAACTGAGCGTCGGTCGACTGTAGGGGCCGTGATGATTCAAAACTCGTCAAATGATCAACCTCGTAACAATCAGTCGAGACCTAATCAACAACAGGTGGAAAGGCCACAACAGCAGTTCATCCGCATCAACATGACGCCCGCTCAGGTACTTCCTCATTTATTGAAGCTGAATCTGACCAGTTTGAAGGAGGCACCATAAAACCCTAACACTTCCTCTCCATACTACCACTCCAATGCCAAGTGTGCTTACCATTCCGACAGTGTTGGACATGATACCAATAATTGCAGGGCACTTAAGAACAAAATTCAGGACTTAATTGACGCCAAAGAAGTTGAATTTGACGCTCCTGAGAAGCCCAATGTTATATCCGCTCCGATGCCCAAGCACGACCACAATATTCATGTTGTTATAAAGGACACTCATGTTACTGATGTTGTTGATCTGCTGTCGCCTTTACTTGTGATTAAGGAAAATTTGTTGAGAGCCGGGATCTTTCCTGGTTGTGTTAAAGATTGTTATTTTTGTTTGAACATACGAGGTGATTGCCCAATGTTGAAGTCAGGTGTCCAACGCCTGATGGATACCCAAGAGATACTTTTCCAGAAAACCCCTGTGAATACCTTCAATCCTGTTACTCCAGATACTTTTACTTCTACAACCAATGATATTTCAATCATAACCATTTCTGACAATCCTCCCAAGGCTTGAAAAAGGCCTGTCAGGATTACACCCAACTTTGAATGTGTACCTTTAAAGATCACCATGCCGGGACCTGTCCCGTACCAATCAAGCAAAATGATACCGTGGAACTATGGGGGAGAAATATTCTACCACGGCATCAAACAAATCGAAACAGTCCAAGAGATTTCTGAAGAAGACCCTGATATAGGGAACATCGCGGGTACGAGCAAGATAACCCGCAGTGGCCGGATCTTTTCTCCGGAGATTTCTCCCCCTCGAGCATTTTTCGGACCCTTAAAAGCTTCTACACCTGTTGGACCCTCTGTGCAAGGCTCAGTGATTGAAGAATTGGATACTCCTGAAGTAAGACCATCTGCTGATAATATCGACAAGGGTAAGGAGGTGCTGAAAATGCCTGTCAGGACGAAGGCTCATGTTGTGGTTATCCCCGAAACCACTAAGAAAGAAATGGATGAAATCTTGAAAATAATCAGAAAAAGTGATTACGACGTTGTAGAACAGCTGGGGCAGACCCCATCTAAAATTTCAATGTTGGTTCTTCTTCTCTGTTCAGAGGCCCATGCTAAGGCCCTAATCAAATTCTTGAAAGCGACACATGTACCCCAAGGGACATCGGCTGACCAGTTTCAAGATTGTGTGGCCAGTCTTACTACGGACAATGGCCTGGGCTTTTCCGACGCTGACTTAACCCCCAAAGGAAGGAAGCACAATGACGTGCTACACGTCTCAGTTGAATGCAGGGGAACTACCCTCGCCCATGTCTTGGTTGATACTGGTTCTTCCCTGAATGTGCTGCCAAAGAAGGACTTAGATCGTTTGGATTGCGAAGGTTTGACCCTCAAACCTAGTAACATCATCGTTAGGGCTTTTGATGGTTCCAAAAGAATGGTTCATGGAGAGGTTGATATTCATATCAAGGTAGGCACCGAAGTGTTCAACTCCACCTTCTACGTAATGGACATCCATCTGTCATACTCGTGTTTATTAGGAAGACCGTGGATCCATTATGTCGGGGCAGTTACCTCATCTTTGCACCAAATGCTGAAATATCCTGTTAAGGGTAAGATTATAACAGTGCACGGCGAGGAAGAGTACATGATAAGTCATCTCAATTCCTTTCGATATGTGGAGTTGGATGGCGAGTTCATCGAAACTCCTTTCCAACATTTTGAGGAAGTTTCTCCCGAGGTAGCAGCTGCGAAGACAATGGTTGAGGTACCTATTGTTCCCAAGCATGTAGGTAGGATGGCATCTCTCAAGGATACAGACGTTGTGATTAAGGAGGGGAAGAGCACAGTATGGGGACAATTGCCTGACTTTCCCCATAAGACGGACAAGTTTGGTTTAGGGTTTACTGCTGCAGGACAGAGGGCTATGCGTCGCTCCAAGGCTGGAGGGCCACCCGTCAAGATCTCACACCATGGAATCAATGTTGTAGAAGATGAAGATGAAGAGAGCCATTTTGAAGACTGGATCTTCCCGGCCGTCGAAGGGGGTTTGACCAATTGGGAAGCAAAGGATTTTGTTCCTATCACCTTTATCAACCAGTAATTTTATCTTTGAACAATTTCCCATTTTCATGGTCGGTAATAATTAAAACAATTTGCACACTATTTTCATCTCATGCCTTGCCCGGGCCATGTAGGTCCATTTGTAAGGGTTTGATTTTCTTCATAATCATATGCCATGTTTTAATGAATCATTGGACGTTTTTCATCTATAAACTGTTGTGTTCATTTTCTTTCCTTTTGCATTTTTGTTTGTTTAAGGATGGCTATCCCTTACACACACCCACACTCACAAATGCAGGTACCCATCCATTCCGGATTCCATGGGTGACTATTCTGCTTTAGCCTTCGATAACTCTGAAGATTTGGTCAATCATGATGAGTACGAAGTTGACAAAGATTGTGAAGTGCCGGGAGAGTTAGCCAGACTTCTACAACAAGAAGAGAGGGCCATTCTGCCTCATGAAGAGTTGCTAGAAACCATCAACTTATGGACAGAGGAAGAAAGGAAGGAAGTAAAAGTGGGTGCCAATCTGGAACCAAGTGTCAAGGAACGCTTAGTGCAGTTGTTGAACGAATATGTTGAAATCTTTCCTTGGTCTTATGAAGACATGCCGGGGTTAGACCCAGATATTGTGGTTCACCGTCTTCCTACAAGAGAAGATTGTCCACCGATCAAGCAAAAGGTTCGCCGAATGAGGCCTGACATGTCTGAAAAGATTAAGGCTGAAGTAATGAAGCAATTCAACGCTGGCTTTCTGGCTGTTACTACCTATTCATAATGGGTTGCTAACATCGTGCTCGTGCCTAAAAAGGACGGCAAAGTCAGAATGTGTGTGGACTATCAGGATTTGAATAGGGCTAGCCCTAAAGACGATTTTCCGCTACCACATATCGACATCTTGGTTGACAACACAACTCAGCACAAGGTATTTTCCTTTATGGATGGATTCTCGGGATATAACCAGATCAAAATGGCCCCCGAGGACATGGAGAAAACTACCTTTGTCACGCAATGGGGTACCTTCTGCTACAAAGTGATGTCGTTCGGACTGAAGAACGCAGGGGAAACCTATCAACGTGCCATGGTAGCTTTGTTTCATGATATGATACATCATGAGATCGAAGTTTATGTAGACGACATGATAGCTCGATCACAGATAGAAGAAGAACACCTTAATCATTTGCAAAAGCTGTTTTCTAGGTTGAAGGAGTATAAACTCAGACTGAATCCAAGCAAGTGCACTTTTGGAGTAAGGTCTGGTAAACTTCTGGGATTTATTGTCAGCAACAAAGGCATTGAGGTTGATCCAGCTAAAGTAAAGGCTATACAAGAAATGCCTGCCCCCCGTACTGAAAAGGAGGTTAGAGGATTCTTGGGACGCTTGAACTATATTGTGAGGTTCATCTCTCACCTGACATCTACCTGCGAGCCGATTTTCAAACTGCTGAAGAAAGATCAGGTAGTTGAATGGAACGATGATTGTCAAGTTGCTTTTGATAAAATCAAGGAGTATTTGCTGGAACCTCCTATTCTGATGCCACTCGTCGAAGGAAGGCCATTAATCATGTATCTGACTGTATTGGATAACTCAATAGGGTGTGTGCTGGGCCAACATGACGAGTATGGCCGAAAAGAGCATGCCATTTATTACCTTAGCAAAAAGTTTACCGACTGTGAGACTCGCTACTCACTGCTCGAGAAAACTTGATGCGCTTTGGTATGGGCTGCTCGCCGGCTAAGGCAGTATATGTTGACTCATACCACTTTGCTGATTTCCAAAATGGACCCGATCAAGTATATCTTCGAGAAGCCTGCTTTATCTGGAAGAATCGCTAGATGGAAAATGATCCTGACTGAGTATGATATCCAGTATACTACCCAAAAAGCTATAAAGGGGAGTGTACTAGCTGACCATCTAGCTCACCAAGCCGTCGAAGATTACCAATCTATGAGATTCGACTTCCTTGACGAGGACATCATGACATTGGACAACATTGAAAATAGTGGACTGTATGACGGACCTGAACAAGGATCCCGATGGACCCTATACTTTGATGGTGCTTCAAATGCACTTGGCAACGGTATCAGTGCAGTACTCATTTCTCTAGATGGTTTTCATATACCCTTCACTGCCCGACTTTGTTTCAGCTGTACCAACAACATGGTTGAATATGAAGCTTGCATCTTTGGTCTCAAGGCTGCTATAGACTTGGGGATCAAATATTTGGTCTTATTTGGGAACTCGGCTTTGGTTATCAGTCAAGTCAAAGGAGAGTGGGACACTAAACATCCTAATCTTATCCCATACAAAGAACATGTCTTGACGTTGTTGCCTCACTTCGAGCAGATTACCTTCGAGCATTTCCCGTGAGAAGAAAATCAATTAGCCGATGCTCTGGCTACAATGTCTTCCATGTTTAAACTCAACTGGGATAACGAGGCTCCCCAAATCACCATCGAGCGGATGGACGAACCGGCGCACTGTCATGAGATTAATACCGAAGAAGTAGTGGAACAACCCTGGTTTCAGGAAGTCAAAAGGTATCTCTAGACCAGAGAATATCCTGAAGGAGCTTCCGTCAATGACAAAAAGTTCTTAAGGAGATTTTCTTCCAAGTTCTTCCTAAGCAATGGCATCCTTTATAAGCGCAGTCATGATTGTGTTCTACTTCGTTGTGTGGACAAGTTTGAAGCAGAGTTGATCATGACCGATATACACAGTGGCACATTTGGCACCCACTTAAGCGGACATACGATGGCTAAGAAGATTCTAAGGGCAGGCTATTAATGGTCTACCATGGAAGCTGATTGTCATCAACATTCCCGTACTTTCCACAAATGCCAAGTCTACGCCGACAAGGTACATATTCCTCCTGTTCCACTCAACATTCTGACAGCTCCTTGGCCATTTGCAATGTGGGGCATTGACATGATTGGAGAGATCAAGCCCACGGCATCCAATGGACATCGCTTCATCCTAGTGGCTATTGATTACTTCACCAAATGGGTCGAGGCAGCTTCCTATGCCTCAGTTACAAAGAATGTGGTTGCCCGCTTCATCAAGCAGAACCTCATATGCCGATATGGTATCCCCGACAGGATCATCACAGACAACGGTACAAATTTGAACAATACTATGACCACCGCTCTATGCGAGCAGTTCAAGATTTATCATCACAATTCATCTCCCTACCGGCCGAAGATGAACGATGTTGTTGAAGCCGTGAACAAAAATATTAAGAAGATCATTCAAAAGATGACAGTCACTTACAAGGACTGGCATGAGATGTTACAGTTTACTCTGCATGGATATCGTACCACGGCACGTACTTCAATAGGGGCAACTCCATTTTCTTTGGTATATGGCATGGAAGCTGTTCTGCCTATGGAAGTTCAGATTCCTTCCTTGAGGATTATGAAGGATGCATGTTTGAGTGAAGACAATTGGATTCAGACCCGGCTTGATCAACTTAACTTGATCGATGAGAAGCGAATTACTGTTGTTTATCATGGTCAGACGTATCAAAAAAGGATGATCAAGGCTTTCAACAAAAAGTTTAGGCGTCAGGTATATCAAGTCGGAGATCTTGTAATCAAGTGGATCATCTTACCGCAAAGTGATCCCAGGGGCAAGTGGACTTCTACTTACGAAGGACCATTTATAATCAAGAGCATCTTTTCTGGTGGAGCAATGATTCTGACCACCATGGATGGCGATGACTTGCCGCACCCTGCGAACGCAGACATAGTCAAAAGATACTACGCATAAAATGACCCGACAAGTTGAAAACCTGAAAGGGCGACTTGGGCAAAAATGGGCATCCCGGTGAATCGAAAACCTGAAAGGGCGGTTCAGGCAAAAATTAGGGATAAAACAAAAATAATCTATACACCCGGCAAGTTGAAAACCCGAAAGGGAGACTTGGGCAAAAAAGGGTTTCCCGGTGGATCGAAAACCCGAAAGGGCGGTTCAGGCAAAAGTTAGGGAATTAAAGCGTATGACTGTATCTCGTCAGATCACTTTAAGAACAATCTCTTAACCAACAAGCTCCAAGCTTCTGATCAATCCAATCATCTACGGACGAAGCAACGAATGGACAAATTCTCAGAGTTGTGAAGGCTATAGCAGAATGGGAACCCTATGGAATCATTACACATAGCCATCTTTCTTTTGTATAAAAAATTTCTCAATTTTTATGACAACATTCCCTTACTAGGATGTCTGTCTCCTTTGTACGAAGACACTTACAAGAATTAATACGAATATACTTCAAAGCACAGAAACTTGCTTGCCTTTATTTTTCTATTTTACATTTATGTTTTGTTTGAAAAACGTCCAATGTTTTGTTGAATAGGCATATGCATTTGAATATAATCATTGCTTACAAATAAAACGAAATTGGGAGAGGATAATTACTGATAGGTTGAAGGTGTAGGAAGATATCTTTATGACATTCGAGAAGAGATCCCCTGCATTACTTAGTTCAGATCCTCAACAAAGCTAAAACCTCGGAGTACATGTCCCCAGCCGAGTCAAACTTCAAAGTTCCCATCAGAGTTCAAACTCCCAATTCCCAGGGGAGCCAGAATAATCTAAACCTTCTTCCCCAGTGAAGTCCAATTTCCAACCGATCAAATTCCCTCAATTTCCCCAACAGCTAGGATGATTCCCCAGTAGATTGGCATACAATCCAAAACTCCTGATTTCACCGGCTGAGTAAACATTCTCCCCACAAGGTCATTTCCCAGCAGATTGAAGATTCTCATACTCATTTCTCCAGTAGAAGTCTCTCAGGTTTCATTTCCCCAGTAGAGGTCGTTAGAGTTTTCCTTATTTCCCAGGGAAGTCATAAAGAATGCTCAGTCCCCGCAGAAGTTGGTGAAGCTTTTGTTAAAATCCCCGCAAGTCACCAAGGATTTTCAATCCCCAGCAGTGGTCCTAGGATTTCTCATTCTCAACAATCAAAGATTTTTAATCCCCAAGCAGTCAGCAAGGATTTCTCATCTTCAATAATCAAAGATTTTTGGAATCCCCAGCTTCGGTCAAGGATTTACTTTCCCCGACAGCAGTCAAAGATTTCATTATCTCCATCTATCAAGGATTTATTTTCCTCAGCAAGACAGCTACTCAGCTTGCATGCATAACCATTACATTCATATATCATAAACATCGATGAAATACAGTTCATTGCATCGTACATATCATGCAACATAACTTTATGTTCTTAGCTAACATTTTACCCTTTTTAGGATAAGATTAAAAGGCTATTGTTAACAATTAAACAGATACAGTACAGATACACCTCAGACACGGTGGTCATTCAACTACTCATTCAGACTTCAGCAATCAGATACAGACTAGATACGCTCCAGACACGATAGCCATTCTACCTCTCATCCAGATTCAACTATCAACTACAAGTTCAGATACGCTCCAAACACGGATGCCATTCTGGCCTTTACACCAGCAATTTGATTCCCCCAGTGCAGTCGCCACGGAAGTTATTTTGTCACTTATTCAGATCCCAGTTACAGTACGGATACACCCCAGACACGGCAGTCATTCTACTACTCATACAGATCTCAACTTCAGATACAGTCCAGATACGCTCCAGACACGGTTGCCATTCTGTTACTCATTCATAGTTCATCCCCAGCACACAGTTGCTCCATGCACATATGTTTCTCTGTTACCCCAGATACAATACAGATACACTCCAGACACGGCAGTCATTCTGATATTCATCCAAAGTTCAAATACAGTTACAGCTCAGATACGCGCCAGACATAGACGCCATTCTTTTGCTCATACAAACTCAGTCTCCAGATACAGTTCAATGACATCCCGGACACGGATACCTTTTTGATGCTCATTCTTCTGACCTACAGCATTACAATTCAACAAACATTCTTGGATGGCGTCTCTAAGACCATCTCCAGCAAGATTCTACTATCTCCAAATGGCATCTCTAAGCCCATTTCCTCATATATATTTTGATGAGTGCAAATTTACGGGCACTCTAGTGTCCAATCCTCTTTTACCTTCGAGTCGCGAAAGGCAAACTTGCCAATCTAACTCTTCAGGTTCAAGAAGATTGAACAGGGGCAACTGTTGTACCCCAAAATTTTCCCTCTCATTTCATCAAAATTTTCTCAATCACAAGACCCTTGGAACTCAAGATCAAACTAGGGTTTGCCTTGCTCAAGACACCTCTTTGCATTGTTGACCCAAATTAGGGTTTGAGTTTACACAGGGATGTTTTGACCTACAATGCCCAAGATGACTTTCATACTTCATGTTGGACTCACAAGTTTGCCCATACCAAGTTTCAAGCCTTGATTCAAATTTTTGCCCAGTCAATTGGACAGTTGACCTAGAAATCAACTATAATGGGGAAAAAGTCAATTGTGGCCAAATGACAGTCAAACCTCATGAAATTTGACCCACATCAACATTATAAACTCATATATGTCATTTGATCATGTTTGGATCACAATTCCACAATAAATTTGATGCGATCACCAAAAGGGCAAAATGGTCATTTTTAGGGTTTTGACTGTACAAAGGCAATTTTTGACTGTTTGACCTAACCAATGGCCAAATCAAGCTCACACATGGACTCAAGGACTCAATGAAATTGTCTTTACCCATTCAACAAGTTCAAAAGATCTCAAATGCATAGGATTGACAGATGAATTTTTTCAGTCAACTGATCAAAATTTGACTGTACACTGAAAAGTCAAACATTGATTTTTTGGTCAAAATAAAGTGCCAAGAGTTATTTTTCATCAAGACATGTCAAATTATGAAACTTGTTCATCAAGAAACCCAAAAATGCAAATTAGGGTTTAAAATGGAAAAATTTTCATAACTTAGAATTTTTCTAAGTTATAAAATTTTCTTATTTTTTCCTAACTTTGTCCCATTTTTTCATCAAGATGCAAATGGATTCAAACAAAACTTGCAACATGAAAGTTGTAGTCCATCACAAAGTCTACAACTTTATTCACAAAGTTTTATCAAAAGAAGCTTTTAGCTCAAGTTATGATTTTTGGAACAAGGGTACCTAAAACTTTTAACTTAGAGAAAATTTGCCCTAATCTAGGCAGGATTTTGACCCATCTTCTTGGCCACTTTTCACTTAGTTCCACTTGTAATTTCAAGTTGCATTGCAAATATGGATTATATTACATGTTCCAAGCTTTCCAAATTGTCCAAGAACTCCTCAAACACCCTTGTGGTTAGAGAGAATCGAATGCTTGAAGTTGGCAAAAACTCACTTTTGTCCATGGCCAATACATGTTCATACCAACTTGCAATTCTGATCTACCTAGCTTGGTTCACCATTACAGGCCTCAAAACCAATTTTTACTCCTTAATTTAATGCATATCCATTGAATTAAGGTATTGTCTTGGTCATTAGGGCATTATACACTAGTTTAAGCCTTAAAAGGAAAAAGCAACAATGCCATTTTTGCCTAAACTTCACTTTATGTCAAAACCAAATCCTTGAGGCATGGGGCCAGATCTTTGAGGCAGGATCAAATCCACTAATCCTAGTAACCAAGAGCACAATGTGCAGCATGATATAGGGCTTGCACATGCCTGCATTGGGAGGACACACACTCTTGCTTGAAAAAGAAGAAAAGATGCAAAACATATCCATCTCACACATCTGTTGAAAGAGGCTTACACAAACCTTATAGACAAGTTCCATACCTCCCAACAAGCCTGAGACACGACCCCTTTGCCTCTCAAACTCCCTTGTACACAGAATCACTGTTTTTCTACAAAACAGAGCAAGTTCTTCATTTTGCAAGCCATAACCAAATTCCATCGTGCATTTTGTCCAAAGATAGTTCAAACACCTCCCAATCAACTCACTTGAACTATCCCAGTCCCCCAT
Source organism: Vicia faba (assembly GCA_948472305.1). Classification (NCBI taxonomy): domain Eukaryota; kingdom Viridiplantae; phylum Streptophyta; class Magnoliopsida; order Fabales; family Fabaceae; genus Vicia; species Vicia faba. Next base: position 1,551,842,696 of record OX451736.1, read on the forward strand.
TGCAAGCTGTAACACCTCTAACCCACTTTGCCATTTTTGTTTCAAAGCTATGCAGGTTGAGCTCTACAGCACGATTCAAGCTGTTTCAAAACAAGCCAAGCATTGGAAAAGCTTCCTTAGACCTCAGGCAAGCTCAAAAGAAGCTCAAACACCATTGAAGGTTGCTACATTGTCCAGCTCGAAGTCAACTGAAACAGGTATTTCATGGACTTCTATCTCGCTATCTAGGAATGGTTAGGCATAGGTTTGTGAATGAAATATGTTGTACTCTTAGCCCTGGAGCCATACATATGCTTAGTTTTCATTTACATTAATCGTGCTAAGAGAATTTCACTCATGAACTTTCTGAAAAAACTAGGTTAGAAATTGGGGCCAGAGAAATTATCTCTGGTCTTTGAGAGTTAATCCAAGTTTTTTATATGGTTGGATTCGTTGTTTAATTCTCTACAATGTTCATGTTATGAGTTTTGTCAAAAAATCAAAGAATTAGGAGATAGCCATTGATGTACAGAGGCACGCGTTTTATGAACAAGAGGAAGAAGATGAAGTCTGACTGGGCTGGGCCTGCTTGTTCTTTGCTTTTAACACCCCCATTTTCTGTTTACACCCCCCTGGCCCTTTTATTTAAATATTCATCATTTTGACATTTTTATTTTTTATTCTGACTTTATTATTTTTTGTCTAAATATAAAAAACACCAAAAAATTATTTTCTATATTTTATATATTTATTTGACATTTATTTTTATCTTACTAAGTAATAAATATGTAAATAATCTAATTTCTTTTTATTAAAACTCAAAAATAATGCAAAAAAATATACTTCTTTTCATTTGTTATTTTTATTTATATTTAAAAACATTTTCTTGAATATACACATTTTTTGTAAATAATTAATTTTTATTTCCATATATTTAATATGTTTAATATATATATATATACTTATATACTTTATTTAGTTAAATAATTAGAACAAAAAAATACAAAAATAATACATTTCATTTTTATTAATATTTTACACTAAAAACATTTTTTTTACAATATACTTTTATTTTTGTATAAATTAATATAATTTTGTATATAATTATTAAATAATACTAGTTATTTAAGGATTAGGGTTTTGCCCTAAAATAACAAAAATAATTAAATTTGACTTTCTTTTATTTCACAATGAAAAATACTTTTTACATACATGAAAATCTTTTCTTTTTTTTGCATAAAACATTTATTTTGATATTTGTTTAATTGTATTTATTTAAATATTAATTAGTGCCTATACATTCAATATGGTTGTCATAACTTAGAATTTATTTTCTTGTCAAATACCCCCAATCCAAATTTATTTTCAATTATACCATGCTTAAACCTAGGGTTTGTATGCAAATAAAATAAACAATTAGTTTGACCTAACCCAAGATAAACATGCATGAAAAACAAACACAATGCACACTTGCACCCCTAGGGTTCCATCCACTTGTTGCCTTCAAAAATGGGCCATGGTTGAATGTCAAGTACTTTGGCAAAATAAAAACAAAACAAAAGATCATAGTCCCTCGATGACGCTATCTGAGTTGCCTAAGCAAAATGATCAAGTCCCTCAAGAAAATTGCCAAAGATACTTGGCACCATTGCTATCATGGTCTATACGATGACCCGCGCCTGTCCCGTTAACATCCTAACACAAGGTTGTTCACCAAATATAATGGTGAAACAACACTGTTAAAAGGGTTAAAAACATAAGAAAGATCTTTGAATAAAATAGGGTAGATAGCTCTTAGTTACTTGATCAAAAACTTGCAAAACATCCTTGTTATTTTCAAAATACACTTCACAACACAATTTCAAAACCCTACTTTCAAACATTGGAAATTGTTCAAAAGACAAAAACACCTTTGTATACATTCAAACAAGAATCATTACAAAGGTTGCCACAACGATGGCCTCTTTTCAAAACATATTTCAAAATCACACACCAAGCACCATTTCAAACCATTGAAGAGCACCTTTTCAAACAATTGAAAAGAAAAGCAAGTGATCTAAGCAAGTAACTAAGAGCCCATGGATAACCATGGATGGAAATGGTGCTAATACCTTCCCTTTCTATAATATACTCCCCGAACCCAAGAAAACATCTCAAAGGTCTTTCCTGTGCTTTTTGACCTTTCCTTAGGATAAAATAAAAAGTCGGTGGCGACTCTTGCTAAACCGAAACATTTGCGAACACAAACGCAAAATCCCAAGTCAGTTCTCCCACCGTATCACAAGGTCAAACAAGCTATAATTAACACACTTAATCGAGAGTTTGAACTCTTTCATATGAAGAATGGTGAAACCATTTTCCAAATGCAAAAGAGGTTTGATCATTTCATTAATCGTTTAAACACACTAGGTAATGCTATTTCGAACGCTCTTTCTACTAACAAGGTTTTGAGATGTCTTACTCGGAATAGGAAACCAAAGGTCACCACGATCAAGGAAGTTAATGACCTTACAACACTTGATCTCACTACTATGCTTGGAAAGCTAGAAGAACATGAGCAAGAACTCACTTTCTTAGATAAGCATGAAAAGAAACACGAGAAGAAGATGGAAAAGAGAAATACATGGATAAGGAAGAAGGAACAAAGTCTAAAGCTCTTATGGCTTCTTGTACAAGGTCCTCAAAAGGTGAGCACATTAATGATTGTGATTCTAGTGCAATGAAGATTCGGATGATGAACAAATGGGATTTTTTGTTCGGAGATACAATCGATACATTCAAAAGAATAATGTCAAGCACTTCGACAAAAATCTTGTGAAATTTAGAAGACACACCGCATCCTCTAAATGACTAGACAACAAAAGGAGCAGATCAAGGAGTCTATGCTATGAGTATGTAAAACCGGGTCAATATAGACCGGACTGTCCATCTCATGACAAAGAGAAAGGAAAAGGCCAACACAACAAACCTAGAAAAGCTAGAAGAGCTCATGTTGCTTTGGATAGCAATAGTGATGCCTCAAGTAAGGAAAATTCAAGTGATAGTGACGAAGAGGAAAACTTGTGTCTCATGGCCAATCAACATAAAAGAAATAAAAATAATGTAAGTCATTTTAAATATGATAATGTTGATAAGTTTTCTTTTGTTGAATTGAAAAATACTTTTGAAAATCTACTTAGAGACACCTCTAGTGCTTTTAAGAAATTAGCTTTCAATGAAAGAATTTTACATACTTAGAAGCAAAGGTTGTAGAAACCAACAAGAAATTGGAAGCACTAAAGGAATCTATTATAGATAGGAAAAATAGTAAGAAGGAGGATGAGACACCATATTGGTTCGATTTTGAAACTTGTGACATTTGGTTACAAGAGACAAGATCTCTTAAAACCAAATTTGACAAGGCATTACAACCATGTGTCATACCCCATATTTTCCCAACTGATTTCTAATCTTTTTTTATCCCTTATTAATTTCCAGAATTATCATTTTGCTTTATAAATTGTTATGGTTAAATATTCACGGGGTTTAAGATTATGAAAGTTTTTTTTTCACCTTACTAAGAACTAATGGGACTTTCTAAATCAAAAAAGACCCATGTAAATTTTTAAAACCCATTCGGGTTCTCTTGCAAGGGGGGGTGTATTTGTTAAGATATAATAGCCCGTTTAAAATTCTGTATAAAGGGGTATGTTCTACATTTTTTTTGGAAGGCCCAAAAAATTAAAAAAATTAAGCCCATGTCACTTTGGGTTAAAGCTTTTTGGTTTTACTTTTATCCCATTTCAAATAAGGAGGGAGTTTACATTATTAAAAATTTTTGGACCTTTCTAAATCAGAAAGGCCCATACAGAATCAAGGGCGCGTTTCATTTTGTTTTTTTTTGTTCCAGCCCAGTTTAGTTTTTGAAAGGGTTTACATTATTAAAATTTCTTGGACCTTTCTAAATCAGAAAGGCCCGTGTAAAAGTTGAGGGCCTATTTACGTACAAAAATGAGGGGGTCTGTTTTTTGAGATGACTGGTCCAATAGTTAAAATTTTGGCACATTTCAAGTTTTTTTTTTAAATTTTATTTTGTTTAATTAAAATTATTATTATTAAACGTTACTATTGTGTTTTGTTTTATTAAATGAAAAAACGTTTGATTAAAGAAAGGCTAAAACTGTAGCCTTATAAGCCCAAGCCTAAAGTTGAGAAACACGCAATGTACAAATTAAGAAATAGAAACGCTTGTTTAGGGCTAAAAACTATTACAGTTCAAATAAAAAATCAGAAACAAAATATTTACACATTGAATCGTCCATATATCTTATAGAAAAAATATTCATATGACAAGATCCAATTGTGCAAGGAAAGTCATCAAAAGTTAAAAAGGGTTACAAGTCATTTTGACACTCTCTGAGCTAGTGTTTGCTGAATTCTAAAGAACAAATCTTGCTTAAATTTTTTGACTTTTAAGTGATTCCAAATACATGATTTTCTTCAAAGATTCCATAATATATTCTCTTCAAGGATCAAAGGCTAATTTGGCATGAAGGATCATTTAAGTTTGAAGAAGATTACAAGTTCCTTTGAAAAGCCTTTGAATCTTAGGGTTTGACTTCAAATGATCATAACTTGATCATGTTTTATCTCCTTAAGCTCATTATTTTTCTACATTAATCTTTGGGATGTCTATTCCAAATTTTTTTTAAAATTTAAGACTTTAAAATGCTTGGAAAGTTGTTAAATAATTGAAAAGATTATAGGTCTTTTGTGAATTTCCCCAAATTTGTTCATCATCTTCCAAAGACCATAACTCTTTTAATTTTTATGATTTTTGAATGATATCAATTCCACAATTCAATTCAAAGGGTATACTTCATTTCATCTTCAAGGTTCAAAATCACATTTTGAGTGGAAGGGCATGTATCTTTGAAGAACATTGTAGGTCATTTTGAAGTTCAACACTTAGAAATTTTTCTAAGTACAAAAGTCAGTTTGTTTTTCACGATTTCAATTGATCATAACTTTCAGCTCAAATCACCAAATGTTACCTTTCTCGTCAGATTGTGAAGTTTTTTGTGAAATCTTTCAAATGCTTCAAGAATCATCCTATAAAGCCTCTTACATTATGTGCCCCATGCTCTTGAAGTTGCTTACATGAAATTGAGTTTTTGCTTGAAGTCAGAATTTGATTTTCTTACTGTGCATTCTAATCACCAACTTTATGCGTGTTTTTCACTTAAACATGATTAACAAACTTATTTAGACTTGTGTAAGCATCAAAATGCATGAATTAAGTGATTTTTGATGGATCAAAAGTCACACTTTACTCATGATGCAGGTGCACACGAATTCCACTCATATATGATCATTTCTCTGACATTTTGTTTCTATCTTGCTCTCCTATAAATAATGGACACATTCCACTCATTTCCTTAAGCTTGGATAGCCAAAGAAGCTTTGTCGAACCTCACAAAACCTTTGAAATTTTCGAATTAGTTTTCTCCTTTAGAGGCTCTTTCATTCCTTTTTTTGATTCAGTTAGCTTCATTGAAATTCTCTGAAGCTAACCATACTATTACCACCAAGAATTAAGCACTGAATCAAGCTCACCAAGTTCAGTTTCAGAGCTCTGAAGTTGAGTTTCAACAGGTAAATTCCTCCATCAATTATCTTTAAACTTGTTGCTACAATGTAGCTCTCATCACTTTGATTCTCATAGCATTGTTTGTTCTTAACTGGAAGTGAGTTTTTTCGCATGAATTTTCAAATCCCTTTTCAATTTTTCCTTCTGGTTTTTTCCAAATTGACTAAGCTATGGTTAATATAAATTTTTCGCGAGGGTACCATTGGAATTATCTTGAAAAGACGAAGAGAATGTCACTAGTCTGAGCTCTTGATTTTACCGTTTGTGGAATCACGATTTGGAGTTGGCGGAGGTTGAAGATGATGACATGTCATCTCTCAGCCAATGACATTTTGCCACGTTTTTTTCAAACATGTTTTAATTAATGTTCCAATGTTTTTTTCACTAATGACCATGATATGTACAGTGCACCAGATCCCTTAAATTTGATTAATAACATGTTTTGACAATGATCAGATGATCCATATTTTTTTGGTTTATTATTTTATTTTTTGATTTTTGTTGTAATTGTTTTAAACTTCAAAAATTCATAAAAAAATCATTTCAACTTCTAAAATTGTGAAAAATAATCAAAAATGCTTTTGATTTTTCACTTTCTGATTTTTATTTTGTGATTTGGTATATTTTTTTGATTTTTCACTTTATTTGATTTGTTTTAATTGTTTAAAAATAACTTTTGATCATTTTAAATTCTGAAAAACATATGGATGGATCTAATGACCTCTTGACAAATATTGGTGACCTTATTTTACTTTTAGTTTTGATTTTTCTATTTTTCACAAATTTTTTCTTATTTCTTTATATTTTAAAAAATAGTTTCTAACTTTAAAAAATTCTAAAAAAATTTGTCAACACTTGTTGACTCATGTTTGATCTCAGATATTTTTTAGGATTTTTATTTAGTGTTTTATTACATGTTGTATATTTTACCATTTATTTCCTTTTTAAATCATTTAAATTTTGTTTTATATTAAATATATTTTATTATTTTTTTGATTGGTCTTGATTTGGAGACACTTCAGTGTTATTTTAGGACAAGTTCCTCAACCTCATTGGATCTTGGATGTTGATAGGTTGAAAAACCAAATACACTAAAATGGATGAATGATGTTGATGATATTTAAAACCCTAGTTTCATCTGATACATTAGTTACACTAGCATTCCCCCTCCCTATTCTCTTATCCCTTTCTTGTTTTTACTTGTGTTATATGTTTTTGGAGATTGATCTACATATCATTTCTCTAACATGATTGGTACATAGATTGTTATTGACCGACCTTAAAATAGGTATGGCTTCTACATAAGTCTACTTATGATTGCTTAACATAGTGCTAAACTTGTCTCGATTCGAAAAATAATCATTCATGACCCAAACCTATGTTTGCAAGTCCAAGTATGTTTAACTTAAAACCTTGGATCCAATAACTTTGAAGTTCTTTTTTAGGAGGCTTTGATTTTATCAATCCTCTAATGAACTTTATGAATTTTGGTCTAAGTGAATCTTTTGAACATCGTTGATCATATGTGGTTGCTTTGAGCACTTGAAATAAATGATATACTTGACAAAAAATAAATGAAACTTGTTGTTAAGAGGCTTTTATTTTAACAATCTTCTAATGAGTCTTCAAAAGCAAGCTTCAAGATGGTCATTCAATAAACCTTTTGTTATATTTGACCTCTAACTTCTAATTCATTAACAATTAACTTTACTTTATGCCTTTATTTTGTGCCTTTACTTTTATGTACCATTTATTTTTTAGCATTTACATTTCATGCCGTTTATTCTTTTGCTCACTTGAGCATTTATTTTTTATGACATTTTTTTCTTTGCTCACTTGAGCTTTCTTTTCTTTTAAAGACACTTAATAATGAACTTGAAAATTAAAAGCTTTAAGTTTACTTGGACCACTTGGTTATTATCCTTAACATTGTGGAGTTCTGGATCTCTCAGACTTGGGATTAGAAGCCTTGATACTTTGAGACCTTGGAACTCTGTAATCTTTGGTTGATATTTTTGTGAGGATCTTCTGAAATCCTTGGGGTTTACTTCAAGGCATTGGTTTGATTTTTTTTTCTGTGCAGGTTATTCTGATTTCCATACTTTGTTTGTGATTGAGAATTCCTATGTATACAGTTGTTACTCTGGAAAATTTTTGTCAATATGAAGACTTTGGTTGGTTCTTAATTCATTTGAAGCTTGGTATTCCTCAGAAGTTTAGTAATTTTTGTTTCCTTGGTTTTAATCCAAAGGATGGGAATTCTACATTGACTTCTTTATGTCAAGTGTTGGCTTCTTATTGGTTAGACCATTCTTTTCCTTATCGTTTACTTTGTGTGCTTAGGATAGTCCCTTCATCACCTCCTATCTTCTTTAATTTCAAAAATCTTCTCCCTCCTTTTCAAAATTCTTCTTGTTTTTTCAAACTCGAACCACTTTCATAATAAACATGGACTTAGGTCCATGCATTTTCAAAAATATTTTCTTAATCAAATTTTAATCGATTTAATCATAATTTGACATCTTTCTCAAGACTAAAAGTCATTAACCTTTCTCAAACCATTTTGCCACTTTGACTTTTTACTTTAAAACTTAAAAAAGATTAGACTCTTGTCAATTCTTGTAGTGACGCAAGCTACTATACTCCTATGATATATAGTAAAGAGAGATATTTTCCACTTTGGTGTTGAATGATGGATTTTAAATCCAAGTTAAATCCTCCACTTTGAGATTATGCAAATTCTCTTTTCTCATAATTTTGGGTGATAAGTATGTTCTCCACTCGGATATGACGATGATGTCTTTTCTCTTATAATTAACCAACACACATGTGTTTTAAAATTTTTGAGGTGAACTAAGAGTACCCTGATCCCCTATTACACAAAGGTGGTACGTAGGCACTAAAGGTTTGCGACCGCGACAGGTACAAAATTTTAAAAAATACTTCTTTTCTCATCTCTACCATCTTATTTAGTATACACTTTTATACCCAAAATACACAGATTTTCAAAGAGGTTCCTGTTAGAACAAAGTTTGAATCTACTACCCTATATTTAAGTTTTGATGATAACAATGTGAAAAGATATAGTATTTATAAGTTTCATGTATGAACTATCTGCTGCCTAAAATTATTATGTTCTGACTTGCAGATACTCTGATTGATATAAGCAAGATCACATCTATTCAGCATCAGAACTTGATTTCAGACACCAGCATCAGAAGTTGCCATATCAGAATGTTAGAATAAGATGATCAACTCACGTACATGCTGAAGCCTGATGAACAAGACTGCGCTCAACACTCTGATAAAGAAACACAACAGTTCATCAGCAACGAAGCAGAGTCAGAATGAGCCAAGCCAGAACTTGCATTAAGTAAGCAACGGTACTGTGCATTGAAAGAAAATTAATTCCAACGGCCTCATTCCAGACAAGATCTGCTCAATAAGGAAAGTTTGTTATTAGCATTGAATCAAGAATATTGCATCCAACGTTCATCATCTCAGTGCTATATAAACAAGACTTTGAAGATTGAAATGGCTAATGCTCTCCAAATCTCTACACGCACAAAAGCTAATCATAATCTTCTTTCTCTCAGTTTTGCTAAACCACACATTCTGATATTCTATCATTGTTTAGCAATCTAGTTTCTAAGCTTCAATTTGTGTATACATCACAGTTGTGATACAGTTTTGTAGAAAACATCCACACACTTAGTTTTATCTCTTTGTAAGAAAGTGTTACCTTGACAAACCGGGTTGTGGTTTGGATCAAGAAGGCTTTAGCAGTTGTTAAAGCAGTCTGTAATATTCAGTTGAATATAGTGGATTAAGACCTCGTTGGAGAGAGGCGAAATCACCTTGACGGGTGGACTGGAGTAGTTTGAGATCAAACGAACCAGGATAAAAATATCTTGTTCATTGCATTAGATTTCAGTTTTACAATTCAACCCCCCCTTCTTGTGTTTTTCACCACTTCAATTGGCATCAGAGCGCCTGGTTCTAAGCTAAAACACTTAACCGTGTCAGTACAAGATCCAGCGTCAGAAAAACACAATGGCAGGAAACAATTCTCACATCAACAATGACAACAATGAGGACAGAGACAGATTCAGTGGCAAACCTCCAGTCTTTGATGGAGAAAACTTTGATTACTGGAAAGACAGAATTGAAAGCTTCTTTCTGGCACATGATGCTGATTTGTGGGATATGGTGACAGATGGATACACGCACCCTGTGAATGCAAGTGGTCAGAAGATCGATAGAAAAACAATGTCTGATCAACAAAAGCGTGACTTCAAGAATCACCACAAGGCCAGAACCATCCTCCTCGGCGCCATCTCCTATACTGAGTATGAAAAGATCTCCAACAGAGACACAGCAAAGAATATTTTTGACTCACTCAGAATGACGCATGAGGGCAACGTTCAGGTCAAAGAAACAAAAGCTCTGGCGCTCATTCAGAAGTATGAGGCGTTCAAAATGGAAGAATCTGAATCCATTGAAACCATGTTCTCTAGATTCCAGATTCTGGTAGCTGGTCTCAAAGTTCTGGACAAAGGATACTCTACTACTGGCCATGTCAAGAAAATCATCAGAAGTTTACCCAAGCAGTGGAGACCTATGGTTACAGCTCTGAAGCTAGCTAAAGATCTCAACAAAATCACTCTGGAGGAACTTATCAGCTCCCTCAGAAGTCATGAGATAGAGCTAGAAGCTGATAAGCCTCAGAAGCAAGGTAAGCCTTTAGCATTAAAATCTAACAGAAAATTTGAGTCTAAAGTTTTGCAGGCAGTTGAAGAAACATCTGATGGATCCTCATCAGAAGAAGACGAACTCTCCCTTCTCTCCAGAAGAGTAAATCAACTGTGGAAGCAAAGACAAAGGAAGTTCAGGAATCCCAGAAGATCTGATCAGAACGAGTCTTCTTCCAGATACAAAAGGACAGATTCTTCCTCTGGATACAGAAGATCTGAAGGCTCCTCCAGTAGCAAAAAGCCAAACACCAAAGACATCATCTGCTATGAGTGCAATGAGCAAGGACACTATAAGAGTGACTGACCAAAGCTTCAGAGGGAAAAGCCCAAAAAGAAGTTTGGAAGAGAGAAGAAGAAAAGTATCATGGCTACATGGGATGACTCTGACTCGTCTGAAGCTGACTCAGAATCAGATGATGAAAGGGCAAACATAGCTCTCATGGCTAACATTTCAGAAGATAGTGAAGCTTCTGAATCAGACTCAGAATCAGACACTGAAGAGGTATTTCCTAACTTTGCTGTTAACTTTACAAAGGCTGAACTTGCTGAAAGCCTTAATGAGATTCTGGAACGTTATCAGCAAATTAGAGCTAAATTCAGAGACCTGAAAAGGAATCTTGAATCTGACTCTAATAAGACTGAGAGTCTCAAATTGGAAAATTCTGAGCTGAGAAATAAGATTTCAAAATTAGAAAACACTTTACAAAACTCTCAGAAGGAACCAATTTCTGGAACTCCCAACAACGCTGATGAGATCATCAAGGAGTATGATCACAGTTTCCAGAAGTTCCTAGCTAAAAGCATAGATAGAAGCAGAATGGCTTAAATGATCTATGGAGTTAGCAGAAACGGCAGGAAAGGAATAGGATACCAAGGTAAGGTTCCTACACCAAAGAATGTCATGGACTTAACCATTAAACACACTCCTCTGAATTCACATTTTGTATATGGTCACACACATGATATCAAATACACTAGCAGTAAGCACTCTGTGAAACCAAAATTCAACCAGAGTTTTGGTAAAACTAACAAATCAGGACCCAAGAAAATCTGGGTACCTAAGGATAAAATAATACATGTTGCAGATATCTTTAGCAGTAAGTCAGAAACACCAGTCATGGTACCTGGACTCTGGCTGCTCATGACACATGACGGGAAGAAGGCATATGTTCCAAAGCCTGGAACTTAAGCCTGGAGGCCACGTTGGCTTTGGAGGCAATCAGAGGGGAAAGATAATTGGCTCTGGAACTGTAGGTAATGGAAATATTCCCTCTATTAATAATGTTCTACTAGTAGATGGATTGATGCATAATCTGTTATCCATAAGTCAATTAAGTGATAACGGTTATGATATAATCTTTAATCAAAAATCATGTAAAGCTGTTAGTCAGAAAGATGGGACTATCCTGTTTAATGGTAAGAGGAAAAACAACATTTACAAAATCAAACTTTCTGAACTAAAGAGTCAGAATGTAAAATGTCTTCTGTCTGTTAACAACGAGCAGTGGATCTGGCACAGAAGATTGGGGCATGTTAGTATGAGAAGAATATCTCAGATTAACAAACTCAATCTGGTCAGAGGACTTCCTAATTTGAAGTTCAATTCAGATGCTCTGTGTGAAGCATGTCAGAAAGGCAAATTTGCAAAACCTTCTTTTAAATCCAAAAATGTTGTTTCTACCTCTAAGCCATTAGAACTTCTGCACATTGACTTATTTGGACCAGTTAAAACTGCTTCAGTCAGTGGTAAGAAGTATGGGTTAGTAATCGTAGATGACTATAGCAGATGGACATGGGTAAAGTTCTTAAGACACAAGGACGAGTCACACTCTATGTTTGTTACCTTCTGTAACCAAGTTCAGAATGAAAAGGATCTTAGAATCGTTAAAGTCAGAAGTGATCATGGTGGAGAATTTGAAAACAAAGATTTTGAGTCATTCTTTAATGACAGAGGCATTCTGCATGATTTCTCTTGTCCTAGAACTCCCCAACAAAATGGAGTTGTAGACCGAAAGAACAGAACATTGCAAGAAATGGCCAGAACCATGATCAATGAGACAAACGTTGCTAAGACCTTCTGGGCAGAGGCAATAAACACAGCGTGCTACATTCAGAATAGAATCTCAATAAGACCTATTCTGGAAAAGACTCCATATGAATTGTGGAAGAACAGAAAGCCCAACATTTCATATTTTCATCCATTTGGATGTACTTGCTTTATATTAAATATAAAGAATTATTTGAACAAGTTTGACTCTAAAGCACAGAAGTGTATTATGTTAGGATACTCTGAACGCTCAAGAGGGTACAGAGTATACAATACAGAAACACAGATTGTGGAAGAATCAATCAGTGTTTGTTTTGATGATAAGCTTGACTCTGAAAAGTCAAAGCAGAATGAAGTTTTTGCAGGTATAGAAATTGAATTTGCAGGTTCCAAAGACAAGTCATCAGAAGCTCTCAACACAGACATTCCTTCAACGTCTGAAAGGAGCACTGCTAGCAATCCTACAACAGCTGCTGATCAACCTCAGAAGAGATTACCCAGAAGCAGCTTGGATCACCCAGAAGAGACTATCCTAGGAAGAAAGGAAGATCCAATCAGAACAAGAGCAAGCTTCAGAAACTCTGAAGAAACACTTATGGGACTTGTGTCTCTGATTGAACCTTCTTCTATTGATGAAGCACTTCTGGATAATGACTGGATTCTGGCAATGCAAGAAGAGCTGAATCAATTCACCAGAAACGACGTATGGGATCTCGTTCCCAGACCAAAAGGATTCAACGTCATTGGAACAAGATGGGTGTTCAGAAACAAGCTAAATGAACAAGGTGAAGTCATCAGAAACAAGGCACGACTGGTTGCACAAGGTTATAGTCAGCAAGAGGGGATATACTATACAGAAACCTTTTCCCCAGTCGCCAGGTTAGAATCTATCAGACTTTTAATCTCATTTGCTGTTAATAGAGGCATCACTCTGTATCAGATGGATGTCAAAAGTGCATTCTTAAATGGTTATATAGAAGAAAAAGTTTATGTACACCAACCCCCAGGTTTTGAAAATACAAAACATCAAGAACATGTTTTCAAACTAAATAAGTCACTGTATGGTCTGAAACAAGCTCCCAGAGCTTGGTATGAAAGGCTAAGTAACTTTCTGCTAGAAAATGAATTCACCAGAGGGAAAGTGGACACTACTCTATTCTGTAAATCAGTTAAGAGTGACATCTTAGTCTGTCAAATTTATGTTGATGATATTATTTTTGGTTCTACTAATCCTTCTCTTGGAAGAAAATTTGCTAAGTGTATGCAGGCAGAATTTGAGATGAGCCTCATGGGGGAACTGAAATTCTTTCTAGGAATTCAGATCAATCAAACTCCAGAAGGAACTTACATTCATCAGAGCAAATACATCAGAGATCTTTTGAAGAAATTTAACCTCTCAGAATGTAAGCCATCAAAGATTCCAATGCATCCCACGTGCATTCTGGAAAGAGAAGAGGTAAGCAAAAATGTAGAACAAAAAGTCTACAGAGGTATGATTGGTTCTCTCCTCTATCTGACTGCTTCAAGACCTGACATATTATTCAGTGTTTGTATCTGTGCTAGATTCCAATCAGATCCTAGAGAATCTCACTTAACAGCTGTTAAGCGAATTTTCAAGTATCTGAAAGGTACTACTAATCTGGGTTTGTTTTATAGAAAATCTAGTGATTACAGCTTAGTAGGCTACTGTGATGCTGATTTTGCTGGAGACAGAGTGGAACGTAAAAGTACTTCTGGAAGCTGCCAGTTTCTGGGAGAAAATCTGATCTCTTGGTCCAGAAAAGGCAATCAACAATTGCTCTATCAACAGCAGAAGCTGAGTACATAGCAGCAGCAGGATGTAGCACACAAATGCTCTGGATGAAAAGTCAGCTTGAAGACTTCCAGATTTTTGAGAGTAACATTCCTATACTTTGTGATAATACTTCTGCTATTTGCTTAAGTAAGAATCCCATTTTACATTCTAGAGCTAAGCATATAGAAATAAAACATCACTTCATTAGGGACTATATTGAGAAAGGTATTTTGAACTTAAAATTTATAGATACAGACCATCAATGGGCTGATATCTTTACTAAACCCCTTTCAGAAGATAGGTTTAATTTCATTCTGAAACATCTCAGCATGAAAGTGTGTCCAGAGTGAAAATGTTTTAATTCCATATATTTACCTTCAGAATGTAATTGTTTTACTGTGAACTTCTGATCAATCTCCTTTCAGAAAGATAGAACATGCAGATTGTATCAGATGCAAGTCTAAAGATCTGAGAGTCTAAGCTCAAAGATAGACGTGCTGATCACTACATCAAACAAGAGTCATCCAATCATCAGCATATCTCTGAAGCAGAACGTGTGCACGCTTCTGAGAAGGCAAAGCGCTGATTGGGTGCATTGAGACACATGTCTGGTAACCGTTTTTAAGTATCTTTCTCAAATTCCCCAAAATCAGCAAGCATTTAATGATAAGTAATCATGCTTTTAAAATGCAATCATGATTTTTCTCTCTCTTAAAAAACATTTATCTTTTCAAAATAGTTTTGAAAACTCTCTTAATATGATTAGTTTTTCTGATCTTAATTGTTTTAGCACATCACCTACACTTTTTGATTGCTGACAAAAAGGGGGAGAACAAGAATGATATTTTAATCAATAACGGCTAACTAGACAGAAATTCTCAAACATTCTAACTCTATTACTTGAAAATGTTTTTTCTGTTTTGCTTAAAGTCTACAGGTACAAGGAAGCTCTTGGACACTATGAAGTTCTGATCCGCTCTGATATTCTGATCCAAAGCAAAGCTCTGACAAGAAAAGCTCTGAAGCTCTGCTCTGACATAAATCTTCTGATAAGTCAAAGACTCTGATACTCTGATGTTCAAAGAAAGGCAAAAAGATCTGATCCTGAAGAACACGTGTAATCAAAGGGAAGTAATAAACTCAGGGGGAGTATCTCTCAACTCTGATATCTCTTTACTCCTTATCCTTTTACTTCTTACTCTGATACATATCTCAGATACCTTTTCACGTTATTTTCATTTAAAAATATCTAGTTTTTGTCATCATCAAAAAGGGGGAGATTGTTAGAACAAAGTTTGAATCTATTACCCTATATTTAAGTTTTAATGATAACAATGTGAAAAGATATAGTATTTATAAGTTTCATGTATGAACTATCTGCTGCCTAAAATTATTATGTTCTGACTTGCAGATACTCTGATTGATATAAGCAAGATCACATCTATTCAGCATCAGAACTTGATTTCAGACACCAGCATCAGAAGTTGCCATATCAGAATGTCAGAATCAGATCATCAACTCACGTACATGCTGAAGCCTGATGAACAAGACTGCGCTCAACACTCTGATAAAGAAACACAACAGTTCATCAGCAGCGAAGCAGAGTCAGAATGAGCCAAGCCAGAACTTGCATTAAGTAAGCAACGGTACTGTGCATTGAAAGAAAATTAATTCCAACGGCCTCATTCCAGACAAGATCTGCTCAATAAGGAAAGTTTGTTATTAGCATTGAATCAAGAATATTGCATCCAACGTTCATCATCTCAGTGCTATATAAACAAGACTTTGAAGATTGAAATGGCTAATGCTCTCCAAATCTCTACACGCACAAAAGCTAATCATAATCTTCTTTCTCTCAGTTTTGCTAAACCACACATTCTGATATTATATCATTGTTTAGCAATCTAGTTTCTAAGCTTCAATTTGTGTATACATCACAGTTGTGATACAGTTTTGTAGAAAACATCCACACACTTAGTTTTATCTCTTTGTAAGAAAGTGTTACCTTGACAAACCGGGTTGTGGTTTGGATCAAGAAGGCTTTAGCAGTTGTTAAAGCAGTCTGTAATATTCAGTTGAATATAGTGGATTAAGACCTCGTTGGAGAGAGGCGAAATCACCTTGACGGGTGGACTGGAGTAGTTTGAGATCAAACGAACCAGGATAAAAATATCTTGTTCATTGCATTAGATTTCAGTTTTACAATTCAACCCCCCCTTCTTGTGTTTTTCACCACTTCAGTTCCTGTAGAGTAGCGTAGATGTTTAGGGTGATAATACCTTTCCTTTGCATAACCAACTCCCGTACCTATAATCTCCCCCTCATTTTGGGTTTATTCGCTCTTTTCCCATTTCCTTTGGTAACAATAAAGCGCGGTGGCAATTTTTATTTTATTTGTACGTGTTAAGTCAATCCAATGGCTTAGTCTCAACATTTCTACCGCTACAGAAAACCGGAGACTTCACTGGGGAAACATCTCAAAGTGGGTTGAGCCTATCTTTGTTTATCTGTGTATATGATATTATTTGTTGTATATTATTTGTTGTATATATGTATGTCTGGACTTTTCTGGTTTTCAGGGTGCTTGGTGATCTCTTATAAGTCCTATACCTATACTTGGGCAAACTTAAGATAGGATCGGCGGTATAGTCATGTTAACTTTGAGGGAGTAATTTCGAAAAAGGAGAAATGAGATCCCCCCACTCAGTGAAGGCCCCTTTGATGATAGTATTTGTTTACCGAGCAATCGGAAAGACGTGTTGCTTTCGACCTGGGAGCCCGCAAAGCTGAGAAGTCGTAAAACCCTTAACCCATATTGTCCTTTTAGGTGTAGTGTAGAGACTATAACAGAGCAATCTAGAAGTAGTTGTCACGCGATGCTGCACTCAGGCGAGTTTTTCCTGATAATATTGTTAATTACAGAGCTAATCAGGATGTTGGTAATATCTGAAGGAAGAATGTAGACTCTGGTATTTCCTTAGAACCTTGTTTGGAAGGTGATAAACCATTAGTACTTAACTTGTGGGTAGTACCTTTGACTTCACGCTCGTGACGTCAAACCTACGAACCCCCATATTTTTGATATTGTGTGTGATTGTTGCATCATCATGAATTCATGCACCCATGAGCATTCTTTAAACAGTTTTTCAAGCAACTTAAGGTTGACTTTTGAAAATGTCTCAGATACTCTTTTGACATTGTATTTTGGAAGGAGAAATACTCGGAAGTACAGTTTCAAGAATCCTAAGATAAAGGAACTGATGAGATTTAGAATCCTACAAATTTTCAGAAGAATTATAGAGTCGTTGTGCCTCTTATAAAGCTCAATATGAAGGAGGGTATTCTTTCTACATTGGTCTAGTTCTATGATCTGTTATACCAGTATTTCACTTTTTCTGATTATCAACTAATGCCCATATTGGAGGAATATTCTTACTTACTTGGTTTACCTATTACTGATTGTTTTCACTGGCTTAGAAGGAGAGCCCAAATATCATGAGATTTCCACCATAACTCACTTGAGGAAGTCTGATATTGAGGCTAACATGACTACAAAGGATGAATCAGGGGTTTACCTGCTCAGTTTCTATTGGAAAAATCTTGTTACTTCGTCAAGATGAAGAGTACAGCTGCTTTTGAGGCTATCTTTGCTTTGTTTGCCTATGGATTGTTCTTGTTTCCTAACATCGACAAATTTGTGGATGTTAATGCCATTAGGATCTTTCTGATTGGGAATCCAGTCCCTACGTTGCTATGAGATACTTATTATTCCATCCATCTTCGGAATTTCCATCAAGAAGGTATGATCATTTATTGCACACCATTGTTATATTAGTGGTTTATTTCTCACTTACCTCGGTCTTCTGCTTTTAGGCATATCAAGAAGGAACCACGTTGGCCATCAAGGATTATGGATCTCACTCATTCTGACATTGATTGGTATCATCAATCTTATTATGATGTGAATATTATTGATAGTTGTAATGTTATTTCCAATGTGCCTCTTCTTGGTAAAAAGGGAGTAATTAACTATAATCCTATTCTTGCACACCGCCAACTTGGATATCCAATGATAGACAAGCCACACAACATTAATCTGAGTGGTTTCTTTCGCAAAGAAGGAGAATATCACAAGGAAGCTAAGAAAGATATTGAAAAGGCTTGGCGTCATATTCATATAAAGGGTAGGAAATATTTGGGACCAAGAGGAGTTATTTCCTTAGAGCCTCATCTCCGTTGGGTAGAAGCAAGGGAAATTCAGTTGAAGATGCCTTATTCTCATTAGGAACCTATATCTGATATGTTTATAAGGACTACCCATCCTCTCTTAGATGATGTGGAATAACTTCCTCTTGCCTTAGTTAGGATGCAGTAAGAGAAGGAAGCATGGAAAAACAAGTATCAGACTTTGGAGGTGTCCTACTCAATAGAATTGAAAGAGAAGGATGACTTGATTGAGATTCTTGAGAGTATTGTTGTAGAGATGATGGAGAAGCAAGAGGATATATTTTCCTATAGAACTGAGCCAGGTCCCGGTCACCCATTTTTTGATTATGGTGGATGGAAAGAAGTTACTGACAAGTATGCAGAAGAGAACAAGCAATTGAAGGCTCGGATTGCAAGACTCAAGGGAAAGAGTCAATGTGTGTGGAGAGATCTTCATCAACTTTGTCTCCTTAGGATTTTTAAATTCTATCTTTATTCTCTTGAACTTAGGATTATTGAAACTTGTACTAAAAGTTATAAATCATTCCAAAGTTATTATTAAAATGAGATTTTTCAGTATTTCCAAATGTGTTAGTTCCTCAATATTTGCAATTATTTATAATTCTTTGAGTTCCTTGAATAAACACAATAAGTCATACGCATTTCATATTATGCATCATTTTGCACATATTTTTGCATTCTTACCTTTCATAGGTGTCTTACTTGTTTTTCTACTTCATTCAGTCGGTAAGTTGTCCCATCGCTACAATACTCGGGAAAATTCAAGAAAGAAGATGGAAAACCTTGAACAAGAGAATCGTGAGCTGTGCGAAGAAGTTACTCCTATGAGTGCTGGTATGGCCATCCTGAATGCTTTGGTAGCATTTTTGGTGGCTTCTCAGAATCAACCACCACCACCTCCTCCTCTTTCTCCTCATGCTACTCAACCACAGAAGACGACCATTATTTCAGAGGTTCGGTCAGTTCCCATCTTTATTACTCCAGTTAGTGCTACTCAATATCGTATGCCTCACGGTTACCCGTGGGGAATTCCTAAGAATTTCATGCCAGAAGGTTACAATCTTGTTGCTCAAGTTGCTCCATTTGTTCAAACTTTTGCTGCTTCTACACCTTATGTGGTACATGATGTCCCTGTTATTAATAATAAGATTAATCATGTTGCACTTCCTATAGTGAATGATATGCCTATTATTGACGGTGAAGTTTAACATCATACTCCTCCACCAAGTGAAAGTTTGGGATTTTATGACCGAATGGATGACTTTCAGGATCAATTCCATGAAATGCAAAAATAAGTGAAGGCCCTCTGAAGGAAAGAGTTATTCGTACAAAATGTTGGTGACCTCTGCTTAGTTCTTAATGTGAAAGTGCCAACAATTTAAGATGCCCGAATTTAAGAAGTACAAGGGCAACTCTTGTCCCTGTTACCACCTGGTGATGTATATTAGAAGGATATCCACTCATACTGATTACCAACATTTTCTTATTCATTTCTTCCATGATAGTTTAACTGGTGCTGCCTTGAAATGGTATATGGGATTGGACAGTAGCAACATTCACACATTCAATGATTTGGGTGAAGCTTTTGTGAAGCAGTATAAGTAAAACATGTTTATGGCACATGACTATACCAATTGAGAGCAATGGCTCAAAAATATAAGGAGTCATTTAAAGAGTATGCGCAATGTTGGTGCGAAGTTGTTGCACAAGTGGTACCCTTGATGGGAGAGAAATAAATGACTAAGGTCTTCCTAAAAACCCTTGGTTCATTTTACTATGAAAGAATGGTTGCAAGTGCACCAAGTGATTTCACTAAGATGGTAAGTATGGGTATCCATCTAGAGGAAGCCGTCTGGGAAGGACGATTATCAGAAGATGGTAAGATCTGGTTTCATGTCTTTTAAAGATATAGGTCCCAATGTAAAGGATAATCCACTACCCAATCATGGAGGTGGAGGTGTTGTGAATATGGTTGCTGGTTGTCCTGGGGACTTCAGGATTTTTTACATCAATCTTGTTAGAGGCGATTTTATGAAGATGCATGTTGATCCCTGTGAGTTTAGCTATTATACACATTACCATGCTTCTTGTAGTGTTTGCAATACGGACGTTCATAGATGTGATAAATTAAGAAGTGACCTCCAAGAGATGATGGATGAAGCTCTTTTCCATATAATCAGACCAAGGGTTGAATATGAATGTGTTAATATGATTGAAGACTATGATGTTGAGTCTAAGACTCCTGGTGAGTTATGTTCTTCAGATGGGTTTTTGTAAGACGATGAGTATGCTTCTATTGATGAGTTATTTTCAGATGATGAGTTTGTAATTGCGGATGTCCATGTTCAAACCCCCGCTAAAGCATATGCTAGGTATGTCAAGGAACCTACGATTGAAGAGCTCAATACTGTGACTTCTAGAGAGATACATGAAAAATGAGTTCAAAGAGGGCTGGTTGATTTTAGCTGTCATTGATGTCCAAAATGTGAAAAGAAACCTTGGGGTTGTGCTTCTTTAAGGAGTGATCTCGAGATAATAAAAATATCGGGTTTGTTTAAAGAAAGAGTGATAGTTGTTCTCGCTGATAGAAATAAGATTGCTGAAAATTTACGTGCTCCCTTGCCAATCTTGGAAGGGACTTCTGATACAGAGAATGAGATCATTATTTACAAATGAGTAGTTAACCCGTTGCTCAAGCATGTATGAAGTTTGGATAGCTCAATTGAAGGATACCCTGGATTTTAAGGATGATTAGCCTTCTCAGTTTATTAGCATTTTTACTGATTTCTCATTTGTAATTTTTCTTGTTTATCACTGCATAGTTTGCATGTAAGAACTTGTTTGCATTTGAATGATTATCTTAATACAATGCATACGTTTATCTTGAAGAAGCCCATTCGTTCCACTCGTATTTGTTTTAAATTTTAAATTGCTTTTTGCATAGTGATACCAACTTGTTACCCATTCTCTTGCCTAGGCAGAGATTAGAGGGAGAATGATGATATTAAAACGTAAAGTTTTTGGTTGTATGATTTTGGATAAAACCATGTTGACAACGTACATGCATTATTTCAAATTCCCAAACACCGGAGATATAAAGGAGTGAAACCCTCGTTAACCCCTTTGAGCCTTGAAGTAGGAGTTTCTTTTTCTATTCTGAAAAATCCTTATTTTTAACCCGGGGCAGGGTAGTGTTCAGTTAATTTTATTGAGCATTCAAAACTTATCAGGAGTGCGCATCTAAGGATAAACCACAATGGGTGTTATCCTTCAAAAGGTTGAGGAAAGTCGAAACTGCAATGGTTAACCTTCACATATTAGGAGGTTAATATATGACGATAAAACAATGGTTATCCCTCATCGATCATGGAGTGAGGCAGTCACAATCACTTACAACAAATTGAAGAGGACTCGGGATCAAAGGACTTGTTCAAAAGAGAGAATAAAAAAAGGGGAGAGAAAAGAGAGAAAGTCCGCTAAGTCAGGAAAAAAAGGAAAGAAACCAAGAAAAAAAGAGAAATAAAAGAAGAAGAAGAAGAAAAGAAAAAACGACTTAGGCAAAAGAAAGGAAAAGAAAAGAGAGAATATGATATTGAAAATTAAAGGACAAGGTTATGTGATCAGACACCAAAGCTAAAAAGTGAGTGACTATCATGTCCAAGAAATCTCAATGGTTCCTCAACCTTCACAAACTCCTCTTGAGAGATGAGTGCTCATATTGGGTTAACTGAATATAGGACTGGAGAACATCACAAAGAATGGGTGGGCACATATAACTTTGAGCCTTAAAATATTTTTTCTGAAAAACGTGAACCAGACCATGCTACAACCCTTAAAAGTCCTAATTGAAGTAGGGTTTAAAGCGTACTTCAACGAGATAGTTTTTCCTGACTCCCATGAGTTTGTTAAATTATTGTGTTGGTATCATATGCTTTTTTCATCTTTCATAAAAAAAAAAATCAATGTCACATCCTGGCTAGTGATTCACTCACAAGGTTTTGCGAAATCTTTTCAATAAAATCTACAAGACGTACATAATTGTTGCATTAGAATTTCCATTCTCATAATAAACATTTTATGCCTGTAAAATAATTGATTGATGTCAAGGAAGTTTACATTTGAGTATCAGCAAAGGGCATGTTACCGAGAAGAAGTTGTTGAGAAAATAATATGCAACATTTAGTCGATCTAGAGAAGTTACATCGAGATTCGACAAATCTCTGGAAGCTCGTTGGTCATGCAGATTATCTTAAATCCATGCAGTCTAGGGAACCCAGAGTTGTTTCCAAGGGCATCTCTATATTTTGTCAAGATAATTACTATATTTTCCCCAAGCCGAGAATCTTCCCCAAGCAAGATTATTTCTCATGATCTGCCTTATAGATGTGTGCATGGTTTCACCTATAATTGTTGATCGGTTGGTCAGTTGCCTCCGGATTGTGGTGTGGTGTTGGGCTTGTGGTCCTATTTTCACCAGTTAAGTCTTGTTTCAAAAATTCCTCTAGGTTGTGGTGCGGTGTTGGATTTGTGATCCCATTTTCAATAGTTAGTTCGTGTTTCTGATTTTCTCCAAGTTATTATGTGGTGTTGGGTTTATGTGGTTTGATACCTCTCTCACATGTTCCCCAGTTAGGTCTTGATGAAGATATCTCTAGCTAAGTGTGATCCTTTCCCCAGGTGGGTTGTGATCAAGCGAAGATTGTATAGTTATGAAGCCTTTGCTCATTTGCTGGAGTCCTTCTCCCTTTATGTTGAGAGTTGATGAAGAATCTCTTGCAGAGAATTGTTATCTCTAGTTATGACATTGTTGTAGTTGTATGCTCCCCAAGTAGCCAGACAAAAGCAATACATGTTCTAAGAAGTGATGAGACAATTGATTTTTTGGGTTTTCTCTCACCATGTGTTGACTTTGATTTAAAATCCTCACAATTTTGACTTCTTATTGTGATGTTAACTTCTTAACTCTCCCCACATGAATCAAGGACGATGTTTTCCTTTAAGTTTGATTGTCCCTATAAATTTTCCCACACTTCCCTAGAGAAGTTTATGCAACCACTACTCTTGACATTGGAGAATGTATTTGGGCTCCCCTCGGTGTGTGTGTGGTTTCATCTTTCCTAGTGAAGTCAGTATGATATCCTCAGTTGAAGTCTAGATGATGTGGCATTGTCTTCCCTAGCGTAGTTTGTATGATATTCCCCGGTGAAGCCTAGAGGAGTTTATTATATCCCTATAACTGTATTGGTTTATTGTTATCATATTTTGTTTTGATTATTTTGAAGCCATGTTTCTTCCCATTGAAGTTAGTCCTTGAAGTAGGACTTTGTTTCCTCAGTTGGTGCTTACTCTCCTATGAAATTTTCATCCTGGATTGATTTATCCGAGTGTTTTCCTTACCCAAGTTGGTTTTGTCTGGTTATCTCTAGTGGAATATATTTGTTTGTCAGAATACACATAACAACATTCATACATTCATACAATCATACATTAATACATTCATACATTCATACATTCATACATTCGTACATTCATACATTCATACATTCATACATTCATACATTTATACATTTATACATTCATACATTCATACATTCATACATTAATACATTCATACATTCATACATACATCATGCATAGCTAAATTAAAACTCATTGCGCGTTTGCATCCATTGATATTTTTGTTTGCATATTATCCTATTTGCAGAGTTATGTTATCCTCTCTCCAATAGAGTGTCAACTTTAAGCAGAAAGTGTATATCCTTTCGATTTCCCCATTGAGTTATCCCTCGTGAAATAATTTTTCTTTAGCCTACCTACCCAGCTCATTAACTGGATGGAATTTGATCCCCATTTGAATTTATTCCTCATTGGATGGTCTCTTGGTTGACTTTTCACTCTGATTTGTTCCTAGTTTGAATTTTTGGTCCCCAACAACAATATTATTTTGATCCCTATAGGCTGTGAAACTAGATTGAGAATGTGCATTTATTTTGTACGTGAAGACTTTATCCCCTCAGCAAGAATGTGTTGGCATTTCCCCATGAAATCAAAATTCATTTCCCAACAATGTTATTGCAATCCTTTTCGTAGCATCAAGTGGCAGTTCATTTATTTGAGCAACCCATACTTCCCTAGTAAGTCTGTTAAGGCTAGAGAAGATGTTTTTACTCTGATGAGTGGTAATCTCTATGTTATGGGAGATAGTTGGTTATTGAGATTGGTTGTACTTCGATGATAAAGAAAGTTTGTTGAAAGATTATTACAAGTAGTTATTACCCTTTTCAAGTTATATCTTGATCAAAAAAGAAATTGTTACCATTCTCGGTGAAATCCAGAAGTTAGTAAAGTTTGTTACCCTTTTCTGGCGGAATGACTTGGTTAAAGAAGAAGTTGAGACCCGTTTTAGGTGGAACACCAGAATTTTGGGAAACTTGTTATTGTTCTATGTTTTTTCTACCTTCATCCCTGAGTTGGTAGTTCATTGTCATTCCTTAGTTGACAGTTATCTATTTCTCCTCATTAAACTTTACCCCAATAGTGTTAAGTTATTCCCATCCATAAGTGCTAATGTGAACCTTTGTTCCCATCCATAAGTGCTGATGTCAAACATTTGTTCCCAGCCATAAGTGATGTTGTCAAACCTTTGTTCACATCCATAAGTGTTTATGTCAACCTTTGTTCCCAGCCATAACTACTGATGACAAACCTTTGTTCCCAGCCATAAGTGATGATGTCAAACCTTTGTTCCCAGCCATAAGTGTTGATGTCAACCTTTATTCCCAGCCATTAGAGTTGATGTCAACCTTTATTCCCCACCATAAGTGCTGATAACAAACCTTTGTTCCCAGCCATAAGTGTTAATGTCAAACCTTTATTCACAGCCATAAGTGCTGATGTCAAACCTTTGTTCCCAGCCATAAGCGATGATGTCAACATTTGTTCCCAGCCATAAGTGTAGATGTCAAACCTTTATTCCAAGCCATAAGTGTTGATGTCAAACCTTTGTTCCCAGCCATAAGTGTTAACGTCAAACCTTTGTCCCCAGCCATAAGTGTTGATGTCAACATTTGTTCCCAGCCATAAGTGTTGATGCCAAACCTTTGTTCCCATCCATAAGTGTTTATGTCAAACTTTTTTTCCCATCCATAAGTGCTTATTCCAAACATTTGTTTCAAGTAATAAGCGTTGATGTCAATCATTTGTTTCCAGTCATAAGTACTAATGTCAATCATTCGTTTACTAGTATCGAGGTTGATGTTTACCGTTGTGATACGGTGGGAGAACTGACTAGTGTTTTGCGTTCGCATTCGCACTTGTGCGGTTGAGCAAGAGTCGCCACCGACTTTTTATTTTATCCTAAGGAAAGGTTAAAAAGCACAGCAAAAAACCTTTTGAGATGTTTTCTTGGGTTCGGGGAGTAGATTATAGAAAGGGAAGGTATTAGCACCCTTCCTATCCATGGTTATCCATGGGCTCTTAGTTACTTGCTTAGATCACTTGCCTTTTGTTTTCAATTGTTTTAAATGGTGCTTTGAGTGTGTGGGTTTTGAAAATGTTTTGAAAAGAGGCCAATGTGGTGGCAACCTTTACAATGATCCATGTGGGGATGTATACAAAGATGTATGTCTTTTGAAAAGGTTTTCATTTGTTTTTGAAAGTTGTTTTGAAAGTGTAGTGTTGTGTGGTTTTGAAATTAGGCAAATGTTTTGTTTTGCAAGTCGATTCAAGTAACTAAGAGGTTATCTACTCCTAAATTTCTCAAAAGATCATTGCTATACTTTAACCCTTTTAACAAGTTTGCACCACCATTGTATTTGGTGGGCAACCTTGTGTTAGGATGTGAAAGGGACAGGCGCGGGTCATCGTTTAGACCATAATTGTAACGACGTTAAATGTCTTTGGGCAATTTCTCTAAGGGACTTGATCATTTGTTTTTGTTTGTTTTTTTTTGAAAAAAAGTTTTATCGAGGGACTATGATCATTCAAACTGTTTGCTTTGCCCAAAGATGTTCAACATACAATATGGCCCATTTATTTGAAGGCAACAAGTGGAATACCCTAGGGGGTGCAAGTGTGATTTGTGTGTTCATTTTCATGCTTGTTTATCTTGCATTAGGTCAAACTATTTTTTGTCGTTTTTTCGCATACAAACCCTAATTCTAACATGTTATCATTAGAAAGCAATAAAAATGCGAAATTAAAATTACTAAGCTATTACACAACCAAATATGGGAAGGGGGGTACAAATTTTCAAATGGGGATATTGACAAGAATTTAAATCTAAATTATTACAACTATTGGATATTTTGCAATGCATAATTAAATGTAAATTAAATAAATATGTGAAATGTAAAAAGAAAGTTTCTATGTGTATGAGAAAATATTATTTATGTAAAAGGAAAAAGAAAATAAAAATGTATTTATTTTTTAGTATTTTGAACCTAGGGTGAAAAACCCTAATTTTTAAATAAAAGGTATTATTATCTAATTTAATTCTACTATTTATTTATTATTTGTAAGAAAATAAAATGAAGTGAAATGTATTGTGAAAAAGGTATTTTTTGTATCAAATATTAAATAAAATGAAAAAATCAAGTATTTTTATATTTTTGTCTTAAATATATTAATAATCATATATATATATATATATATTTATATTAAACCCTAAATATGTATTATTCTAGAAATAAATATTTATTTAATATTTTAATAAAATAAAATAAAAGAGTATTTTTTTGTATAAAATATTTTCATAAAGTAAATAAAAATAAAAAAAGTGTATTTACATTATTTTTTTCATTTATTCTAATAGTTAAATATATATATTTATGTACAAACTAAACAAATAAACAAATAAATATGCAATAAATACAAAAAATAATGAAAAAAATATTTTTAATTTTTAAATGACATGAGAAAAAATAAACAAAGTCAGCCAAAAAAGAAAAAGTCAAAAATGTTAAAAAATGAGCAAATGGGCTCAGGGGGGTGTAAACATGAAAATGGGGTGCAAAAAGAAAACAAATCCAGGCCCAGCCCAGACCACTCCTTCTTCAACCTCTGTACAGCCTCCTTCAAGCTAAAACACGCGTTTTTTATCTCTGGATTCCTGGCTTTTTAGCAAAAACTCATAACATGAAAAATGTAGAGCATTAAGAGACGGTTTCAACCATATAAAGAACATGTCCTATCTCTCTAAGATGAGGGAGAATTTCTCTCCCCCTCTTTCCTGACCTAGTTTTTCTACCATTTTCAGAGCTCAAATTCTCTTCACTCAGATAAAAGAAATGAAAAGTAAAGCTATGTACATGTTCAGGGTTATGAGTAGGACTTTGTTTCTTCACAAACTTAAGACTAAAGATGCCTAATAAGAGAGATACGAATTCAAACTTTTACCTGTGCAGTTGAACTTCTATGTGGAGAATGAGAGACTTTCAATGCAATGTAATGATTGGAAAAGCTTCCTTGAGGTCCAGGGATGCTTTTTCAATGCTCACTTTGTCTTGAACCTTCTTGTATCAAGCTATAGAACTTCACCTGCAAGTCAAAGATGTGAAAATGGTGGAAGTGGTTAGAGCAACTACAGATCGTGCCTTAGCTTCTGGATAGCTTGCATATGTTGTAAGGAAGGTAGAGGAACAGGTTTGGACAGAAATGCTTGAAGGGATTGAGAGATTGCACTCAAACTGCAGGGGCACCCCTGTTTGTGCAGTTTGAGGATGATTCTGAGATGGAGGGTGTTTTGGAGGCCAAGAGCTCGTGTGTTAGCTTGGATATGTTATGTGTAATGTGTTTGACAACTTTGTTCTTGTGTTTGTATGCTGGTATGGGAGATGGCATAAGTTATGGATGTTACTTCTAAGTGAAGCAAGCAAATGTCAACTTGGTTTCTAGGCCAGTACAATGCCTCAATCTATGCTGCACATTTGAGTCTTGATCAGTGGGAAATGTCCATGCCTTTTTGCCTCAGAGATCTGCATTGTACCTCATAGATTTGCAAAGTTGCCATAAAGTAGCACTTTACAAGAATGGATAATATGCTTTTTCTAGTTTAGGCTTGATTTTGTGTGTATTGTCCAAATGAGCAAGATAATGCTAGAGCACAAAGGATATGCATTGAATTATTGAGTGAAAATGGGATTAGAGGCCTGCAATGTAGCTTAAGCATGCTGAATTCAAATTTGCCAAGTTTATGAACATGCTTTGATGAAGAACCAAAAGTGAATTTTTGCCAACTTGTGAAATTCGAATCTCTCAAGTTATGAGGTTGTTTGATGAGTTCTTGGACATTTTGGAAAGCTTGGAATGTGTACTACAATCCATCTTTGAAATGCAATTTGAAATTCCAAGTGGAAGGGTATGAAAAGTGGCCTTGAAGTAGGGTAGAAAACCTTGTCAAAATAGGTCAAATTTCACTAAGTTAAAAGATGGTTTAGTGCCCTTATTCAAAAATTCATAACTTGAGATACAAGCTTCAAATGAGAAAACTTTGTGAACCAAAGTTGTAGATTATGCAACAAGCTACAACTTTCATGTTTTGACTTTTGTTTGAATCCAAATGGATCATGGTGAAAAGATGGGGCAAAGTTGGGAAAAAATTAGGGTTTTTCATAACTTAGAAAAATTCTAAGTTATGAAAAATTCCATTTTCAAACCCTAATTTGCATTTTGAGATTTCTTGGTGAACAAGTTTCATGATTTGGCATGTTTTGATGAAAAATGAATCTTGACTCTTGATTTTGACCAAAAAGTCAAAGTTTGACTTTTCAGTATACAGTCAAAATTGATCAATTGACGGGGAAATTCAACTGTCAATCTTGTGTACTTGGGATCTTTTGAGCTTGATGAA
This sequence comes from Vicia faba, assembly GCA_948472305.1. NCBI lineage: Eukaryota > Viridiplantae > Streptophyta > Magnoliopsida > Fabales > Fabaceae > Vicia > Vicia faba. Next base: position 1,551,871,976 of record OX451736.1, read on the forward strand.
CATGTCAAGATAATTCCATGGGGTCCTTGAGTCCATATGTGAGCTTGGTTTGCCATTGGCTAGGTCAAACAGTCAAAAATTGCCTTTGTGCAGTCAAAACCCTAAAAATGACCATTTTGCCCTTTTGGTGATCTGATCAAATTTCTTGGGGAATTGTGATTCAAACTTGATCAAATGGTCCATGTGAGTTCATAATGTTGATGTGGATCAAATTTCATGAGGTTTGACTGTCAATTGGCCACAGTTGACTTTTTCCCCAATACAGCTGATTTCTAGGTCAACTGTCCAATTGACTGGGAAAAACTTGGAATCAAGACTTGAAATTTGGCATGGGTAAACTTGGGAGTCCAACATGAAGCATGAAAGTCATCTTAGGCATTTTAGATCAAAGCATCCTTAGGCAAATACAAACCCTAATTTGAGTCCACAGTGCAAGGAGAAGTCTTGAGCAGAGGAAACCCTAACTGGATCTTGATCCTCAAAGGTCTTGTGATGAGAAAATGTTGAGGAAATGGGAGGGCAAATTTTGGGGTACAACAGTTGCCCCTGTTCAATCTTCTTGGACCTGAAGAGTTAGATTGGCAAGTTTGCCTTTCGTGACTCGAGGGTAAAAGGAGATTGGACACTAGAGTGCCCGGAAATTTGCACTCGCATGTTGAAGTATCAGCCATGTGGTGTCGGGAATGGGCTTATAGATGCCATTTGGAAATGTGGTTGATAGGGAGATGGGCTTATAGATGCCATCCGGGGACGTGACAGAACCTTGTCGGGAATGGGCTTATAGATGCCACTTGGAAGTGTTGATCGCCTAAGAGATTCCTTAGCGAGAACTTGTGTATTTAAGAAAGACAGATGTTTTCCTGGCTTGTTACAGGTGTTTGATCTTCAGTCTCCTTATGCAGATATGCCCTGGCTAGATACAGGTATCGAATCTACAATCGGTTGCTCACAGATGTGCCCTGGCTGGATACAGGAGTCGAATCTGGAAATGTGGTCAACAGATATGCCCTGGCTGGATACAGGAATCGAATCTTCGAACTCTTCAGATGTGCCCTGGCTAGATACAGGAGTCGAATCTGGAAATGTGGTCAACAGATATGCCCTGGCTGGATACAGGAATCGAATCTGGAGCTGTTGTAGTTGATAGATGTGCCCTGGCTGGATACAGGAGTCGAACCTTCGAACTCTTCAGACGTGCCCTGGCTAGATACAGGAATCGAGTCTGGAAACTGATCACTCTCAGATGTGCCCTGGCTAGATACAGGTATCGGATCTGGAATTGCGACAGTTGACGGTAATTGTTTTTTGGGATTGTCTTTTTCCTGAAAAGGCAAAAACGTAAGTTGTATGCAATGTCATGATGTATGATATGCATGATATCATGATGTTCAACATGAGATGTTGTATGCGTTTCATCCTGTATGGAAGTAAGATGTATGAAAATGTGAAATGTTTATGAGTGTAATTTCATCTTAGGAAAATAAATCCTTGACGAACGGCCGGGAAGCTGCTCTGTGGAAGAGATACTTGGCCGAAGTTCTGATGGGAGGCTTGCTGAGGACTTTAACGATGGATTCCGCTGAGGATAATGATGATAAACTCCGCTGGGGAAACCCCAAAGATAAACTTCGCTGGGGATTGAAGGAACTTTTGCCGAGAACGGTCTTCCGTGGCTTTTAGCTGAGGATAACCCAGTTATAAGTCCTTGTGAGGAAATAACTCTAAATAAAACTTGGGCGAGACGTTCGTACTTCGCCGGGGATAAGCTTGCAGAATCTACTGGGGATGAGCTTTTAAGACCTGCCGGGGAAGGTTGTGCCTTTTTCAAGATCGACGGGGAATCGACTCCTGCTTGGGGAAAGTGCTGCTGAACCTTGTTTTGCTCTGCGGGGAGCTAAGATGATCTGGCCACATTTTCAGTTGAACCTACCTTGGTTCCTTGGTGGACAAAACAACTAGACCGCATTAGACAACTCCACATCGCCCCTGTCTTTGATGTCATTTGTAATTAATCTCTCTTTTCATATGCAAACATTTATGAATCAGCAATTTAATGTCAAATGCATATATCAAAAATGAACATTGGACGTTCTTCGCAAGACAAAACAGAAAAAAGAAAAACAATGGCAATTTGTATGGACAAGTGAATTTGTATTGATTTAAACTTTGCCTGTGAATAGGCGTTTTTTGTACAAGAGGCTGACATCCTAGTAAGAGGACATCGCCAAAAGTATAGAATTTACAATTTGAAAAAGAAAACAAAACAGCTATGTGAACAATCCCACTGGGTTCCAACTCTGCTATTGCCTTTATGTCTTCGGATGTCTCATCGCTTTGCTGCTTAGTTGAAGATGAAGCCGATTGATCAATGCCGAAATCTGGAGCCAGATAGTTGGTACCGAATTCCGGACGCGAAGTGATCCAAAGAGACATAGTGTTACGCTTTTATCCCTAACTTTTGCCTGGACCGCCCTTTCGGGTTTTCGGTCCACCGGGATACCCATTTTTGCCCAAGCCGCCCTTTCAGGTTTTCGACTTGCCGGGTGTACAGATTTTTTTTCATTTCATCCCTTATTTTTGCCCGAACCCTTTTGGTTCGCCGGGAAGCCCTTATTTTTGCCTAGGTATGTCAACCTAGCGGGTCTTTTATTTATGCGTAGTATTTTTTCACTATGTCTGCATTGGCGGGGTGAGGAAGGTCGTCACCATCCATGGTGGTTAGGATCATGGCTCCTCCTGAGAACACACGCTTAACCACAAATGGCCCTTCGTAAGTAGGGGTCCATTTGCCCCGGGGATCACTTTGAGGAAGGATGATGCGTTTGATTACCAGGTCCCCAACTTGATACTCTTGCGGTCTGACTTTCTTGTTAAATGCCCTGATCATCCGTTTCTGATACGTTTGACCGTGACAGATAGCAGTGAGCCTCTTCTCGTCAATCAGATTTAGTTGATCAAGTCGAGTCTGGATCCAATCATCTTCATTCAAGTCTGCATCCTTCATTATCCGGAGAGAGGGTATCTGGATTTCGATCGGCAAGACTGCCTCCATGCCGTAGACCAAGGAGAAAGGAGTTGCCCCGGTTGATGTCCTTGCTGAGGTGCGGTACCCATGAAGAGCGAACGGTAACATCTCGTGCCAATCTTTGTAGGTCACTGTCATCTTCTGCACAATTTTCTTGATATTTTTATTGGCTGCCTCTACAGCCCCATTCATCTTCGGCCGATAGGGGGAAGAATTGTGGTGCTGTATCTTGAATTGTTCACAGAGTTCAGTGATCATTTTGTTATTGAGATTGGTACCATTGTCCGTAATGATTCTTTCTGGGACTCCGTACCGACAAATCAGATTATGCCGGATGAATCGTGCCACGACGCTCTTGGTTACTGTGGCATAGGAAGCTGCTTCGACCCATTTCGTGAAGTAATCGATCGCCACCAAGATGAAACGATGCCCATTGGATGCCGTTGGTCGGATCTCACCGATCATATCGATGCCCCACATTGCGAAAGGCCAAGGTGCCGTTAGGACATTCAAAGGAACTGGAGGGATATGCACCTTGTCAGCATAGATCTGGCACTTATGACAAGTCCGGGAGTGTTGGTAACAATCGGCTTCCATCGTGGACCAGAAATATCCTGCCCGAAGGATTTTCTTAGCCATGGTGTGTCCACTAGAATGGATCCCAAATGTACCTTCGTGCAGTTCCATCATAATTTTCTCTGCTTCAGCCCTATCCACACAACGTAACAGAGTTGAATCATGATTCCGTTTATAGAGAATGTCGTTGCTGAGGAAGAATTTTGCAGCAAATCTCCTCATGAACTTCTTGTCGTTGACAGATGCACCTTCAGGGTATTCCTGAGCTTCCAAGTACCTCTTTACCTCGTGATACCAGGGTTTTTCAGTCACCTTCTCAGCCTCGAGCTCGCAGCAGTATGCCGGTTCATCCAACTTCCAGATTATGATTTGAGGAGCCTCATTGTCCCATTTAACTTTGAACATTGAAGACATCGTGGCTAGTGCGTCCGCTAGTTGATTCTCCTCTCTGGGGAAATGTTCAAAAGTTATCTCTTCAAAGTGAGGGAGCAAGGTTGACACATACTCCTTGTAAGGAATGAGATTCGGGTGTTTCGTATCCCACTCGTCTTTGACCTGATTGATCACGAGAGCGGAATCTCCGAAGACACTTAGAAACTTGATCCTCAAATCGATCGCAGCTTGTAAACCCATGATACATGCCTCATATTCTGCCATGTTGTTGGTGCAGCTGAAACATAATCGGGCGGTGAGTGGAGTATGAGTCCCTTTGGGAGATATGATTACAGCACCGACGCCGTTACCCAAAGCATTGGAAGCTCCGTCAAAATGCATAGACCATCGGGATCCTTCCTCAGGTCCTTCATCCGGTCCAGGTACTTCACAGTCAGTTACCACCATGATGTCTTCGTCCGGAAAATCAAAGTTCAATGATTGATAATCGTCCACAGGTTGGTGTGCCAAATGATCAGCCAGTACACTTCCCTTAATTGCTTTCTGAGTTGTATATTGGATATCATATTCTGTTAAGATCATTTGCCATCTCGCTATTCTCCCAGACAGAGCGGGCTTTTCAAATATGTACTTGATGGGATCCATCTTTGAAATCAATAAAGTAGTGTGAGTCAGCATATACTGTCTCAGCCGGCGAGCAGCCCATACAAGAGCGCAGCAAGTTTTCTCAAGCAGCGAGTAACGAGACTCACAGTCGGTAAACTTTTTGCTCAAGTAATAAATAGCGTGCTCTTTTCGGCCAGACTCGTCATGCTGCCCCAGCACACACCCCATTGAATTATCAAGCACTGTCAAGTAAAGTATCAGAGGTCTTCCTTCCACCGGTGGCATAAGAATAGGTGGCTCTTGGAGATATTCCTTTATTTTTCAAAGGCGGCCTGACATTCATCATTCCAGCGTACCACTTGATCTTTCTTCAGTAATTTGAAGATTGGCTCACAAGTAGCAGTCAGATGTGAGATGAATCGGGCAATATAATTCAGTCGTCCTAGGAAACCTCTGACTTCTTTCTCTGTTTTTGGCGTCGGCATCTCTTGAATAGCTTTAACCTTGGCAGGGTCCACCTGGATACCTTTATCACTTACAATGAAACCTAGCAATTTTCCGGATCTTACCCCAAAGGTGCATTTGTTGGGATTCAACCTCAGCTTGTATAACTTGAGTCGGTCAAACAATTTCCTCAGATGGTCAAGGTGCTCCTCCTCAGTTTGAGACCTTGCAATCATGTCATCAACGTATACTTCAATCTCATGATGGATCATATCATGAAATAAAGCAACCATGGCACGCTGATAGGTTGCCCCAGCATTTTTCAATCCGAATGGCATGACCTTATAACAGAAGGTCCCCCACTGAGTTACAAATGTAGTCTTCTCCATATCTTCAGGAGCCATCTTGATCTGATTATACCCTGAGAAGCCATCCATGAAGGAGAACACCCTGTGTTGAGCTGTATTATCAACAAGGACATCGATGTGAGGTAGGGGGAAATCATCTTTGGGGCTGGCCCTGTTCAGATCCCTGTAGTCGACACACATTCTGACTTTACCGTCCTTCTTCGGCACTGGCACAACATTGGCAACCCACTGAGGGTAAGAAGTTACCGCAAGGAAACCCGCATCAAACTGTTTCATCACCTCAGCTTTAACCTTCTCAGACATCTCCGGACGCATTCGTCGAACTTTTTGCTTTACTGGAGGGCAATCTTCCTTGGTTGGCAAATGGTGAACTACAATGTCGGCATCCAAACCGGGCATATCTTCATAGGACCAAGCAAAAATCTCCATGTAGTCTTGTAGCATCTGGATCAATCGTTGCTTCACGCTGAGCTCTAGATTGGCACCAATCTTGACCTCTTTCCTATCTGTCTCAGTACCCAAGTTAATTGTCTCCACAGGCTCTTCATGTGGTTGAATAGCCCTCTCTTCCTGTAGTAGCAGTCTTGCGAGTTCACCAGGCACTTCGCAATCATCTTCACCTTCGTCTTCGGCCAAGTTGATCGGATTTTCGAAGTCATAACTGGCGGTAGCAGAGCTGTTGCCAGTGAGATCCAGAGTGGATTGAAACCTGTATAAGTGAGTGTGTGTAAATATAGCTGTTTTGCAATATGTATAACACAGAAAGAAAAAGAGCGCAAGATTTGAAATGCAACAAACGTCCAATGTTTTGATTGATGATATATGAAAATGTCATACAAAAAGCCCTCACAAATGGAGCTACGATGCCCCGGGCAGGACACCGAGCCAACAAAGTTTTAACATATTGTTTGTTACAAATTTGGAAATCAAAAGAAATTAATTACTGCGTGACAAATGTGATAGGGGTAAAATCCTTTGCTGTCCAGTTGCTTGGTCCGTCGCTGGCAGTCGGGTAGATCCAATTATCAAACTCAGCTTCCTCCACATCCTCCTCGATAGCATTCACCCTTGAGCTGGAAATAAACACCGGAGCCTTTCCAATCTTCTCTTTGCGCACCGCCTTCTGAGCCTCTGCAGTAAAGCCTAGCCCAAACTTGTCGTTCTTCTGAGTGAAGTCAGGAAGCTGACCCCAGTGTGCACCATCGCCTTTCTGAACCACAGCCCGGGCATCCCTTAGGGAAACCATCTTCAGGGAATCATTCTCTTCGGCCATTGTCTCCGCAGCTGCTGAAATTGGATGTACCTCCTCGAAATGTTGGAAGGGAGTTTCAATAAATTCTCCGTCCATCTCGATGTACCTGAAGGAATTCAAATGGCTCACCATATACTCCTCTTCTCCTTGCACAGTGACAATTTTCCCCCTGACGGGATACTTCAGCTTTTGGTGTAAGGTGGAGGTCACTGCCCCAGCTTTGTGGATCCAAGGTCTACCCAACAGACAGGAGTACGATGGACGTATATCCATCACGTAAAAGGTAGAGTCAAACACTTGAGAGCCCACACGAATAGGGATGTTAACCTCTCCATGAACCATCCTCTTGGAACCGTCAAAGGCTCTGACGATGATATTGCTGGGTTTCAACTCCAGGCCTTCATAATCCAGACGATCCAAAGCCTTTTTCGGAAGAACATTCAAAGAAGAACCAGTGTCCACCAATACATGTGCCAGAGTAGTGCCCCTGCATTCAATGGAGACATGCAGGGCATCATTGTGGTTTCTCCCTTTTGCGGTTAGGTCAGCATCTGAAAAGCCCAAGCCGTTGTCCGCCGTCAGATTTGCTATGCAGTCAGTGAACTGAACTGCAGACGTCTCCTGCGGCACATGGGCCGTCTTGAGAAATGAGATCAAGGCCTTTGCATGGGCCTCGGAACATAGTAATAAGGAAAGCAGGGAGATCTTGGAGGGTGTATGCCCCAACTGTTCGACAACATTAAAATCACTCTTCTTTATTATTTTCAGAATCTTCTCCATTTCTTGTCGGGAGGCCTCAGCATTCACGGGTATTGGTGCCTCCATACGGGCAGGCTCTTCTTCAATCCCTTTGCCCCGAGCATTTGATGACTCGGCAGCAGGGGACACAATTTGATCAGCAACAGGACTTGGTAAACTTGCAGGTTTTATGAGGAGGGGTTTTCGAATAGCGGGCGGCGCAATGTCAGGCGAGAAGAGCCTGCCACTGCGGGTGACTTTAGCTGGACCGGTGATATCGCAGATACTGGCACTAGCATCAAATTCTTGCTTGATTCCATTTACATATACGTCTGCCCCATAATGCCAGGGGACAGCTTTATCAGACACGTAGGAGAGGGGTCCTGGAACAGTAATGATCACAGGCGCAACTGTCAAGATTTGAATAGGCTTCTTTGGGGGAGCCTTGATTGGATTTTTGAAGATGGTAATCACGGAAACTTCTTTCATCGGAACCAATTGAACAGCAGTCTTTTTGAATAGAATCTCCTTGCTATCCATTAGGCCTTGGATGCCTAACCTTAGCAAGGGACAATCAGATAGGGAAATAGCACAGAATGGGCAACCTTCGCCGCAACCCGGAAATAAACCGGCCCGCAGTAGGTTCTTCTTAACAGTCTTCAAAGGGGTAACAACTTCATCTACTGAAACATCGTACACTTCTTCCTCAATGGCATTTACCCTATGCTGGGGCATAGGAGCCGTTACAACATTCGGTCTTTCCGGCGCTTCAAACTGAATTTCTTTTGCGTCAATTAGATCTTGCACTTTGTTTCTCAAGGCCCAACAATCATCAGTAGTGTGCCCGGGACTATCAGAATGATAAGCACACCGGGCATTCGGGTTGTATTTAGGGGACGCAGTGTTGACGACCTTAGGAGCTTCTTTGAGGGTCACCAGGTTGGTGGATAACAGTTGGGGTAAAATTTGAGATAATGTCATACTCAATCGGGTATACTGCCTCTTGGGCCTTTCACTTCTTTGTTGATTGTACTGCTGAGGAGCAGCAACAGGTTTAGAGATGACCAAAGCATTGACGTCTTGGCGACTTTCGGGCTTGACTTGCCTTCTAGGGCCATAGACGGCGCTTGCTTCTTTCTTAAACGGCCTCTTCTCAGCACTTGTAGAGGCAGCTTTCTGTATCTTGCCTGACCTGATGCCAGCTTCAATTCTCTCTCCTGTTAATATCAAATCTGTGAACCCAGCGGAGGAGTTACCAACCAAATGATTGAAAAACGGACCAGACAACGTTCCCAGAAACATATCAACCAGCTCTCGATCAGTTAATGGAGGCTGCACCCTGCCAGCCAAATCTCTCCATTTTTTAGCGTACTCTTTGAACCCTTCACCCGTCCCTAGAGACATACCCTGAAGTTGGGTACGCGTAGGAGCAAGATCAGAATTGTATTGGTATTGTCTGTAGAATGCAGTTGCCAAATCTTCCCAGTGCCGGATGCTAGCTCCGTCCAATTGGTAGAACCATTCAAGCTGAGACCCCGAGAGGCTGTCCTGGAAGAAGTGAATCCAGAGGTTCTTATCCGCCGTGTAAGGTTGGATTTTCCTTACATACGACCTCAGATGCAACTTCGGGCAAGAGACCCCATCATACTTGGCGAAGGCAGGCGCCTTAAACTTGTGTGGAATTACTACTCCGGAAGATAATCCCAAATCTCCGAAATCCAGTCCTGGCACGTTCTGAATTTCCATAGCGCTCAAGCGGTCCTCTAATTGTTTGTATCTGTCAGCAGCAGGTGGGTATTGTTCCTCGTTATAGTCCGTCTCGTTGTCGGAGATTGCGGGACTAGGAGCTCCTCCCCCTTGGGGACTGTTTTTCTCAGCAGAAGAAGTGGTTGGATCAGCTTCATTGTGGAGCGTGTTCCCAAATCTGCGTCCGGTGTTGAACATCGCCGTCCTCTTTTTCTTCTTCTTCTTCAGGAGTAGAGTCTTCAACTCTTGCTGACCCTGGGCTAGGATTAAGACCATCTCTTGAAATTGTGCACTTTGGGCCTGAAGGGCCTTGATTGCTTGCTCACTGGATGATTCCGGATTCATGATGACTGTGCACACAAACAGCGAAGAAAATTAAGCAACCTGTGAAATAGGGTACCTGCTATGCATATGGTGCAATGGAATGCGCATGTATGCAATGCATTCAAGGATTTAGAACATTCAAACTTTGTTGTAGACAAAAAGGAACGCACATCATATTAATGAGGAGAAATTCGTTAGTACATAAATGCCTCATGGGCCAAATATTACAAAATAACTCTTTAAGGCAAAAAGACATTGCGCATCCTTTTTGGCGCGATGTAGGTGTTGAGATTCCTTTCCTCGTGCAGCAGGCGGGTGAGTTCCAGGACCTTCTTTTCACTAGCATGTAGACCGGTCTCAAGAGAATTCCGTTCTTCCTTAAGTTGGATCCAGCTCTTCTGCATCTCTTCCCAGGAGGTGGGCATGTCGGGATGTTGAATGGTGTAGGATGTTTCTCCTTCCAAGATTGGCTCTTTGATTACAGGTAGCATGTGAGGGTAAGGCATTACTAACTTCTGAGAGCGGGCTCGTACCCACTTGAGGTAAGGCTCCAACGGGATGGAGTTCCGGTGCCCCAGTGTCTTGCTGTCTATCCTACTTGGCATCCTCCAAGCTCTGATAAATCTCTGACGAAGTCCTTGAGTATCGTTGTCGAAGTCGAAGACTATGTCAGGAATTAACATGTCATGAGGGCCATCCTTCTGAGCATAACCAAACTGTCTCCAAGCCAGGCATGGGTTGTAGGTTATACCTCCTTTGATTCCAAATAAAGGAACATTAGGGTACTCCCCACAGCGATCAATGATAGTGACGTCTTCCCTGGACCTAGGACACCAATGTATATCTGCATGCGTGAGAGTCATTAACCGTTGTGACCATCTCAAACCCCGCTCGTTCTTCAAAACTGATTGTGGAAGATGCGAAATAAACCACCTTCCCAAGAGAGGAGTGCAACACATAAGGACACCCCTTCTCCTCATGGTTCGAGTGTAACATGAGTGAAGGATGTCCCCCAACAGTGTAGGTATAGGATTCCTGGTCATAAAGATCTGGACAGCACTGATATCAATAAGCTGATCTGGGTTAGGGAACAACACCAAACCATAGACAAGGAGGGCTACAACCTCTTCAAAAGCTCGTAGGTCAAGAGAGTTCCAACATTCTTGGGCCTTATCAAACAGAAACCTAGCTAAGAACCCTTTGATACCACTTCTAACTTCCCAATGTCCTTTGAGGTCGGATGTCTGTAGGTGCAAGGCTTTAGCAATCTCTTCAAGCTTGGGTTCCTCTTCCATACCGTTGTAGGGTAGTTGATCAAGGATAGGGACCTTCAGAAGTCGGGAGAACTCTTCCAATGTAGGCACCAACTGATAATCCGGGAAGGTGAAACAGTGATGCAGAGGGTCAAAGAATTGGAACAGGACCTTTATCAAGTCCTCCTCAATGTTGGTGTTAACCAAGTTGATGAGTCTCCCATGTCTCTCACTGAATGAAGAACCCTCGGGAATCCTGGACAGAAGCTCCTTAAGCTGAGGAGGGATCTTTACAAGGCTAATCTGAATTGTCTTTCTGCGAGCAGTTTCCATGTCCTATAAAATAAGAACAAAGATGAAGATTCGAAACCCTTGAAACGGTTAGTCAATGCTCATGATGTTTGTATGATGTAATGATTAAATGCACTATAAACATTCACAAAGGCAAACATGGTAAGGCATACAAGTCACACAAACCCTTAGAGTTTAGGCCTGCATGGGGTCTGGGTATTACCCTCTTGAAGTTTTGTGGGCTCAACCTGTCCTATCAAAAGTAACCGGGTTCTAAAGGTCCCAATATCACTGGATTGCTTTCATTGTTCATCGTTTCGATTTAGCCACTGAACTGGCGACCGAAATATTCCAGGAAAGCAACCCTCAATTGAGTGTAGTATCGAGTATCAACCAACCTCGGACTGCACCAAAGTCAGTTATCTCACTACCCTAAAAAGGCCAAGATGGTTCAATTAAGGTTCCTAAGGTCAGTTGATGCTTCATGACACCACGCGGCGGCCCCGTACTCTCCTTGACTGAACTCAAGGGTTACCGGTACACACCAAAGTGCCACATCAACGTAGCAGACTGCTTCAACCATGTCGGTATACCCCGCACAGTTCCCTCACAGCCTTGTTGCTACCTAAAAGGGTTTCCCCAGATCCGGGTTAGGATCTATAAAACTCCGATACAAAGCCCACAATATGTAAAAGCAAACAAAGCAAGCAATTGAAAACAAAGGTGATCTAAACCCTAAGGTTACTCCACTTTAAAAGAATTCCCCAGCAGAGTCGCCAGTTCTGTGATACGGTGGGAGAACTGACTAGTGTTTTGCGTTCGCATTCGCACTTGTGCGGTTGAGCAAGAGTCGCCACCGACTTTTTATTTTATCCTAAGGAAAGGTTAAAAAGCACAGCAAAAAACCTTTTGAGATGTTTTCTTGGGTTCGGGGAGTAGATTATAGAAAGGGAAGGTATTAGCACCCTTCCTATCCATGGTTATCCATGGCCTCTTAGTTACTTGCTTAGATCACTTGCCTTTTGTTTTCAATTGTTTTAAATGGTGCTTTGAGTGTGTGGGTTTTGAAAATGTTTTGAAAAGAGGCCAATGTGGTGGCAACCTTTGCAATGATCCATGTGGGGATGTATACAAAGATGTATGTCTTTTGAAAAGGTTTTCATTTGTTTTTGAAAGTTGTTTTGAAAGTGTAGTGTTGTGTGGTTTTGAAATTAGGAAAATGTTTTGTTTTGCAAGTCGATTCAAGTAACTAAGAGGTTATCTACTCCTAAATTTCTCAAAAGATCATTGCTATACTTTAACCCTTTTAACAAGTTTGCACCACCATTGTATTTGGTGGGCAACCTTGTGTTAGGATGTGAAAGGGACAGGCGCGGGTCATCGTTTAGACCATAATTGTAACGACGTTAAATGTCTTTGGGCAATTTCTCTAAGGGACTTGATCATTTGTTTTTGTTTGTTTTTTTTTGAAAAAAAGTTTTATCGAGAGACTATGATCATTCAAATTGTTTGCTTTGCCCAAAGATGTTCAACATACAATATGGCCCATTTATTTGAAGGCAACAAGTGGAATACCCTAGGGGGTGCAAGTGTGATTTGTGTGTTCATTTTCATGCTTGTTTATCTTGCATTAGGTCAAACTATTTTTTGTCGTTTTTTCGCATACAAACCCTAATTCTAACATGTTATCATTAGAAAGCAATAAAAATGCGAAATTAAAATTACTAAGCTATTACACAACCAAATATGGGAAGGGGGGTACAAATGTTCAAATGGGGATATTGACAAGAATTTAAATCTAAATTATTACAACTATTGGATATTTTGCAATGCATAATTAAATGTAAATTACATAAATATGTGAAATGTAAAAAGAAAGTTTCTATGTGTATGAGAAAATATTATTTATGTAAAAGGAAAAAGAAAATAAAAATGTATTTATTTTTTAGTATTTTGAACCTAGGGTGAAAAACCCTAATTTTTAAATAAAAGGTATTATTATCTAATTTAATTCTACTATTTATTTATTATTTGTAAGAAAATAAAATGAAGTGAAATGTATTGTGAAAAAGGTATTTTTTGTATCAAATATTAAATAAAATGAAAAAATCAAGTATTTTTATATTTTTGTCTTAAATATATTAATAATCATATATATATATATATATTTATATTAAACCCTAAATATGTATTATTCTAGAAATAAATATTTATTTAATATTTTAATAAAATAAAATAAAAGAGTATTTTTTTGTATAAAATATTTTCATAAAGTAAATAAAAATAAAAAAAGTGTATTTACATTATTTTTTTCATTTATTCTAATAGTTAAATATATATATTTATGTACAAACTAAACAAATAAACAAATAAATATGCAATAAATACAAAAAATAATGAAAAAAATATTTTTAATTTTTAAATGACATGATAAAAAATAAACAAAGTCAGCCAAAAAAGAAAAAGTCAAAAATGTTAAAAAATGAGCAAATGGGCTCAGGGGGGTGTAAACATGAAAATGGGGTGCAAAAAGAAAACAAATCCAGGCCCAGCCCAGACCACTCCTTCTTCAACCTCTGTACAGCCTCCTTCAAGCTAAAACACGCGTTTTTTATCTCTGGATTCCTGGCTTTTTAGCAAAAACTCATAACATGAAAAATGTAGAGCATTAAGAGACGGTTTCAACCATATAAAGAACATGTCCTATCTCTCTAAGATGAGGGAGAATTTCTCTCCCCCTCTTTCCTGACCTAGTTTTTCTACCATTTTCAGAGCTCAAATTCTCTTCACTCAGATAAAAGAAATGAAAAGTAAAGCTATGTACATGTTCAGGGCTATGAGTAGGACTTTGTTTCTTCACAAACTTAAGACTAAAGATGCCTAATAAGAGAGATACGAATTCAAACTTTTACCTGTGCAGTTGAACTTCTATGTGGAGAATGAGAGACTTTCAATGCAATGTAATGATTGGAAAAGCTTCCTTGAGGTCCAGGGATGCTTTTTCAATGCTCACTTTGTCTTGAACCTTCTTGTATCAAGCTATAGAACTTCACCTGCAAGTCAAAGATGTGAAAATGGTGGAAGTGGTTAGAGCAACTACAGATCGTGCCTTAGCTTCTGGATAGCTTGCATATGTTGTAAGGAAGGTAGAGGAACAGGTTTGGACAGAAATGCTTGAAGGGATTGAGAGATTGCACTCAAACTGCAGGGGCACCCCTGTTTGTGCAGTTTGAGGATGATTCTGAGATGGAGGGTGTTTTGGAGGCCAAGAGCTCGTGTGTTAGCTTGGATATGTTATGTGTAATGTGTTTGACAACTTTGTTCTTGTGTTTGTATGCTGGTATGGGAGATGGCATAAGTTATGGATGTTACTTCTAAGTGAAGCAAGCAAATGTCAACTTGGTTTCTAGGCCAGTACAATGCCTCAATCTATGCTGCACATTTGAGTCTTGATCAGTGGGAAACGTCCATGCCTTTTTGCCTCAAAGATCTGCATTGTACCTCATAGATTTGCAAAGTTGCCATAAAGTAGCACTTTACAAGAATGGATAATATGCTTTTTCTAGTTTAGGCTTGATTTTGTGTGTATTGTCCAAATGAGCAAGATAATGCTAGAGCACAAAGGATATGCATTGAATTATTGAGTGAAAATGGGATTAGAGGCCTGCAATGTAGCTTAAGCATGCTGAATTCAAATTTGCCAAGTTTATGAACATGCTTTGATGAAGAACCAAAAGTGAATTTTTGCCAACTTGTGAAATTCGAATCTCTCAAGTTATGAGGTTGTTTGATGAGTTCTTGGACATTTTGGAAAGCTTGGAATGTGTACTACAATCCATCTTTGAAATGCAATTTGAAATTCCAAGTGGAAGGGTATGAAAAGTGGCCTTGAAGTAGGGTAGAAAACCTTGTCAAAATAGGTCAAATTTCACTAAGTTAAAAGATGGTTTAGTGCCCTTATTCAAAAAATCATAACTTGAGATACAAGCTTCAAATGAGAAAACTTTGTGAATCAAAGTTGTAGATTATGCAACAAGCTACAACTTTCATGTTTTGACTTTTGTTTGAATCCAAATGGATCATGGTGAAAAGATGGGGCAAAGTTGGGAAAAAATTAGGGTTTTTCATAACTTAGAAAAATTCTAAGTTATGAAAAATTCCATTTTCAAACCCTAATTTGCATTTTGATATTTCTTGGTGAACAAGTTTCATGATTTGGCATGTTTTGATGAAAAATGAATCTTGACTCTTGATTTTGACCAAAAAGTCAAAGTTTGACTTTTCAGTATACAGTCAAAATTGATCAATTGACGGGGAAATTCAACTGTCAATCTTGTGTACTTGGGATCTTTTGAGCTTGATGAACATGTCAAGATAATTCCATGGGGTCCTTGAGTCCATATGTGAGCTTGGTTTGCCATTGGCTAGGTCAAACAGTCAAAAATTGCCTTTGTGCAGTCAAAACCCTAAAAATGACCATTTTGCCCTTTTGGTGATCTGATCAAATTTCTTGGGGAATTGTGATTCAAACTTGATCAAATGGTCCATGTGAGTTCATAATGTTGATGTGGATCAAATTTCATGAGGTTTGACTGTCAATTGGCCACAGTTGACTTTTTCCCCAATACAGCTGATTTCTAGGTCAACTGTCCAATTGACTGGGAAAAACTTGGAATCAAGACTTGAAATTTGGCATGGGTAAACTTGGGAGTCCAACATGAAGCATGAAAGTCATCTTAGGCATTTTAGGTCAAAGCATCCTTAGGCAAATACAAACCCTAATTTGAGTCCACAGTGCAAGGAGAAGTCTTGAGCAGAGGAAACCCTAACTGGATCTTGATCCTCAAAGGTCTTGTGATGAGAAAATGTTGAGGAAATGGGAGGGAAAATTTTGGGGTACAACAACCGTCATCTCTGAGCCAGTATTATCTTACCATTTCTATTCGCGTCCTCCGGGTTGGTAGTTTATGATCCCCTGTGAGTCGATGTTACTCTCTTTTTGCTATCTCCTCTATGAATGGGTGGTTCACAGTTGTCTATCAGTCGTTGTTACCCATTGCTTTTTCCATAATTTTTTTGAGTTGATGATACTTTGTCTCCTCTCTGGGCTTTACCTTAATAGAGTTGAGTCTTCTTTTCCCCAGGGGAGTTGATTTTCCTCCAATGGATTTGAGTTTCTTTCCTCCATTCGAGCCGATAATCCTTTCTTAATGGTTACCACCTTGATAGTTTGTTGCTTGCATTGTTAAGAGTTTCTGTTGTTGAAATCATACTATGCATTTGGTTTCTTTAATCATGATTTTGGATTTACCTATTTATAATCATCCCTAGAGTCTTGTTGTTCCCCAACAATTTACTTTCCTAGTCAAACTCTCTTTTTGGTTCGTTGGTTTTATTTTCTGCTTCCCCAATGGTGTTATATGTCACCTATGGACTTGGTCATTTACATTCATAATCATAAGCATTGCATGGCATCTTAGGGCCAAAAATAGGGTTTGTTTTGTATTTAAGTGTCTTCAATCGCATCAATACAAAGATTTTAACCTTCGTATCTCCAGATATAAGACATTTAAATAAGGGCAGCTCTTATACCCTAATTTTTGCCCCTAAGATCTCTCATCATCTTATATTATCAATATATCAAGATCACACATTAGGGTTGGTTCTCCCTTTCTACTTCATCCTATCTTTCATTTTTCTCTTGAGGGTTCACTGAGCACCTTGAATTGTGTATCTTGAACATGTGTTATTTTTAATAACATCAAGATATGTATATATGTTTATTTTAATATTCATATTGTAGGTGATGACACAACTACATTCATCTCACCATCTAACCAAGGGTTTTGAGGGATTGTCCTCAGTCAAATGGTACTTAAATGGATTGCAAGAGCTTAAGCTTCAAGGCTATGTCCATGATATCAAATTTTTCTGGTTCAAAGACCTCTCTCACCTTATTTAGGTCAAGTTTTCCTCAAGGTTGGTGGTGGAATTCATCAAGAAGATTCATAGGTTCATGTGTTTATTACCACGCCTTCTTCAACAAGTTTCATTGAGACTTAAGCTCCACATTTGATTATGCTTCAATACAACACCATTTCAAGGTTTGATGTGATCCTTCATACTCTATTTTGAAAATAAAGTTCAAAATATTCAAGTTTGATTCAACAAGTTTGACCTAATTGAGCAAGTGCTTAATTCAGTGATCACAAGTGCATAACTCTCTCAATTTTTAACATTTTTAGTTGTTTCTTTTTGCTATGGACTCTTATCATCATCTAAAAAAACTTTATTAACATGACAAGATCCAATTGTGCAAGTAAAGTCATCAAAAGTTGAAAGGGGTTACAAAGTCATTTTGACACTCTCTGAGCTAGGGTTAGCTGACTTTCAAAGACCATATCTTGCTCAAATTTTGTGATTTTCAAGTTATTCCAAAGCCATTATTCTCTTCAAAGAGTCCTTAATATCTCATCTTCAAGGATAATAGGCCAATTTTGCATGAAGGACCATTTAAGTTTGAAGAAAATTATAAGTCCCTTTGAAAAGCCTTTGAATCTTAGGGTTTGACTTCAAATGATCATAACTTGATCATCTTTTATCTCCTTAACCTTATTAATTTTCTAAAATAATGTTTAAGGTGTCTATTACAACTTTATTTAAATATTCAATAATTGAAAATGCTTGGAAAGTTGTTAAATAATTGAAAAGATTATAGGTCTTTTGTGAATTTCCCCAAATGTGTTCATCATCTTCCAAAGACCATAACTCTTTCAATTTTTATGATATTTGAGTTATCTCAATTCTGCAATTCAATTCAAAGGGTATACTTCATTTCATCTTCAAGGATCAAGAACAAATTTTGAGTGGAAAGATATGTAACTTTGAAGAACATTAAAGGTCATTTTGAAGTTCAACACTTAGAAATATTTCTAAGTACAAAAGTCAGCTTACCAAACTCTACCTTTCTTGGAACATTGTGAAGTTTGTTGTGAAATCTTTTAAATGATTCAAGAATCATCCCATAAATCATCCTACATTGTGTGCCTCATGCTCTTAAAGTTGCTTCCATGAAATTGAGTTTTTACTTGAAGTCAGAATTTAATTTTCTTAATGTGCATTCTAATCACCAATTTTGTGCGTATTTTTCACCTAAACATTATAAACAAACTTATTCAGACTTATTTAAGCATCAAAACTCAGGAATTTAATGAGTTTTGATGGATCACAAGTCACAATAATTCCACTCATACTTGATCATTTATCTCACTTTTTGTTTCCATCATTCGCAACTATAAATAAGGGACACATTCCACTCATTTCCACAAGCTTGGATAGCCAAAGAACCTCTGCCCGAACCTCACAAAACCTCTGAAATTTTGAATTCATTTTCTCCTTTAGAGGATTTTTCATTCCTTTCTTTTGATTCAGTTAGCTTTATTAAACTTCTCTGAAGCTAACCATATTATTACCACCAAGAATCAAGCACTGAATCAAGCTCACCAAGTCCAGTTTCAGAGCTCTGGAGTTGAGTTTCAATAGGTAAATTCCTTCATCAACTCTCTTCAAACTTGTTGCTACAATGTAGCTCTCATCACTCTGTTCCTCATAACATTGTTTGTTCTTAACTGGAAGTGAGTTTTGCTCGTGAATTTTCAAATCCCTTTTCAATTTTTTCTTCTTGTTTTTTCAAAATCAACTAAGCTATGGTTAATATAAATTTCCGCGAGGGTACCATTGGAATCGTCTTGAAGAGATGAAGAGAATGACACTGGTTTGAGCTCTTGATTTTACAGTTTGTAGAATCACGATTTGGAGGTGGCCGGAGGTTGAAGACGATGACATGTCATCTCTCAGCCAATGACATTTTGCCACGTTTTTTTTTTCAAACGTGTTTTAATTAATGTTCTAATGCTTTTTTCACTAATGACCATGATATGCACCGTGCGCCAGATCCTTTTGATTTGATTAGTAACGTATTTTGACAATGATCAGATGATCCACATATTTTTGGTTTATTATTTTATTTTCTGGATTTTGTTTTAATTGTTTTAAACTTCAAAAATTCATTTAAAATTCATTTCAACTTCTAAAATTGCGAAAAAATTACCAAAAATAATTTTGATTTATATCTTTCTGATTCTTATTTTTTCATAATTTTATTTTTTGATTTGGTATTTTTTATGATTTTTCACTTTATTTTATTTGTTTTAATTATTTAAAAATACTATTTGGTCATTTTAAATTCTGGAAAAATTATGGAATGATTCAATTACCTCTTGACAAATATTGGTGGCCTCATTTTATTTTTAGTTTTGATTTTACTATTTTTCACAAATTTGGTCTTATTTTGCTTATTTCTTTATATTTTAGAAAAAAAAATTCTGACTTTAAAAAATTCTAAGAAATTTTATCAACACTTGTTGATTCATGTTTGACCTATGATACTTTTGTAAGGATTTTTATTTGGTTTTTTAATACATTTTGTGTATTTTACCAATCATTTCTTTTTTAAATCATTTAAATTTTGTTTTATATTAAAGATATTTTATTATTTTTTATTGGTTCTGATTTAGAGACACTTGAGTGTTATTTTGGGACAAGTTCCTCAACCTCATTAAATTATGGGTGTTGATAGGTTGAAAAACTAAATCAACCAAAATGGATGAATGATATTGATGGTATTTGAAACCCTAGTTTTATCTGATACATTGGTTATACTATCATTTCCCTCCCTCTTCATCTTATCTCTTTCTTGTTTTTACTTGTGCAACATGTTTTTAAAGAGTGATCTACATATCATTTCTCTAACATGTTTGATACATAGATTTCTATTGAGCGGCTTCAAAATAGGTGTGGCTTCTACATAAGTCCACTTACGATTGCTTAACACAATGCTAAATTTGTGTTGATTCGAAAAATGATCATTCATGGTTCAAACCTATGTTTGCAAGCCCAAGTATGTTTAATTTTAAACCTTAGATTCAATAACATAGAAGTTCATTGTTAGGAGGCTTTGATTCTATCAATCCTCTAATGAACTTCATGAATTTTGGTCTAATTGAATCCTTTAAACTTCGTGGATCATATGTGGTTACTTTGAGCACTTGAAATGAATGATATACTTGACAAAAAACAAATGAAACTAGTTGTTGAGAGGCTTTGATTTTATCAATCTTCTAATGAGTTTTCAAAACAAAGCTTCAAGATGGTCATTCAACTAACATTTTGTTATATTTGACCTCTAACTTCTAATTGCTTAACAACTAACTTACTTTATGCCTTTATTTTGTGCCTTTACTTTTATGTACCATTTATTTTTTAGCATTTATATTCCAGGCCATGTTTTTCTTTTGCTCACTTGAGCATTTATTTTTTATGTAATTTTTTTCTTTGCTTACTTGAGCTTTCTTTTCTTTTAAAGACACTTAATAATCAACTTGAATATTAAACGCTTTAAGGTTACTTAGACTTCTTGGTTACTATCGTTGACATTGTGGAGTTTTGGATCTCTCGGACTTAGGATTAGAAGCCTTGATACTTTGAGACCTTGTAACTCTGTAATCTTTGGTTGATATTTTTTTGAGGATCTTCTAAAATCCTTGGGGTTTACTCCAAGGCATTGTTTTGATTTTTTTATGGATTCAGGTTATTCTGATTTTCATGGTTTGTCTGTGATTGAGAATTCCTCTGTATACAGTTGTTACTCTGACTAATTTTTGTCAATAAAGACATTTCTTGGTTCTTAATTCATCTGAAGCTTGGTATTCCTCTGAAGTTTAGTATTTTTTTTCTTGCTTGGTTTTAATCCAAAGGATGGGAATTCTACATTGACTTCTTTATGTCAAGTGTTGGCTTCTTATTAGTTAGACCATTCTTTTCCTTAGCTTACTTTTGTACTTAGATAGTCCCTTCATCTCCTCTTATCTTCTTTAATTTCAAAAATCTTCTCCCTCCATTTCAAAACTCTTCTTATTTTTTCGAACTTGAACCACTTTCATAATAAACTTGGACTTAGGTCCATGCATTTTGAAAAATATTTTCTTAATCAAAATTTAATTAATTTAATCATACTTTGACATCTTTCTCAAGACAAAAAGTAATTAACCTCATTCAAACCATTTTTCCACTTTGGCTTTTTACTTTAAAAATTTTCTCAAAAGATTAGACTCTTGTACTTTCTTGTACTGACGCAGGTGTTGTACCCCAAAATTTGTCATCTCATTTTCTCGAGATTTCTCTCACAAGATGTCCATTGGTTCAAGAATGCACAAGGATGGATTAGCTCAAGACATCTCCTTAACATTGATGCCTCAAATTAGGGTTTGAGTTTTGTACAAAGGCAGTTGGATTTCTAATGTTTCAAATGACTTTCATGGATCATTATGGTCCCTCAGGATTACTTATGTCATGTTTCAAGTCTTGGATCACAATTTTCCAAGAAAGTCATTCAAATTATCAAATGGGCAAAATGGGCAAAATTAGGGTTTTGACTGGAAATGACCGAACTTTGATTTTTGACCTAATACCTGACTTATTGGTTGGAAACATGATCTCAAGGATCCGAGCGTGTCATTTTAACGTAATCGCGTATTTCAATTCATCTCCTGAGATCAGTGGATTGATAGACGAAATTCGGTCAATTGGTGAAAAAAGTCAAATGTACACTATAAAGTCAAACTTTGACTTTTTGACCAAAATTGAGACCCAAAAATCACATTTTCATCAAGACATCCAAAATATGAAATTTGATCATCAAAAATCAAGAGAGCCAAAAATCCAACTTTGTAAGACTTGGAAAATTTTCTAAGTATTTTCTATACTTGTTAATTTCATTGCTTCATGACATCTTTTCACTACAATTCAAAATAATTCAAGATGTTACAAATAACTCAAGATGTTACAAATAATTCAAGTTATTACAAAGTGGCATTTTTGCAAGATTGCAAATTCTAAACTTTGTCTTGTTTGAATTTTTTTCCTTTTGACTCAAAACCTTGCCACTTTGCTTTGTCTTTGTTACAATCTGCATAAATTGGTCCACAAACCAGATTTTGTACCATGCTACAATATGTTGCCGAGCCCAAGCCTGCTTACTATAAGCTCAAAATCATTTTTAGAAGACAACATGATATCCTAAACAAAACAGCCCTGCTATGTTATCTCTAAACACAGCCATAACACTCCAAAACTGCTGCAAAACAGCCCTGCTATGCTGCTTCTAACCCAGTCCAAGCCTGAATTATCTCAGCCCCATATTTGCACCAAATTAGCACATAAGAGCTGCATCAAAAAAGCTATGAAGACAACATACCCAAACAGTTCAAATTGTTACTTGTTTCCCTCCCAAAATCCCAGCAAAACATATCTACAAATAGACTGTTTTCACAATACACAAGGTGTTTCCTTTGAGAGAGAAAAGGAGAGAACAAAAAAAGCATTCTTTGTAAACTCTGCTCATTTCACAAAATACCCTTGCTTATACTCATCTTTATTCTCAGTCACAAAAACAGAACCTCAATCCATTATTTCATCTTATAAATTCTCCCATAAACCAAACACCTTATCACATAGAGATTGTTCAAACACAAGAACAGTTTCTGTAGTGCCATTATCTTTACCCTCCAAATACAAAAACAGTATTGTATAACTTGATTGAGTTAGTGTGATTCAACAGTTTGGAACAGCTTCCTGGAGACTCATTGGAGCCATCACAACATCTTGAAAATTATTCACACTTAAAACACCAAGGGCAGTCTCAAGGTAAGTCTTCTTGACTTTGCATTTTTTCATACACCATTAATGATTTATTTTTGAAGATAAAATGTAGTAATCATTTCCCCTTTGAGCTAACCATTTGCTTGTTGTTTATGTTTATCAATCATATGTTGTAAACTGACCTGTATAGACAATAAAACAATGTTTAAGGCAAAAAAATTGCAGCATGAGTCGACTCATTCTAGTGAAAAAATAAGGTATGAGTCGACACATGGCCTTATACATCGACTCATACTGTTATCCAGGCCCTAAAACAGAAGGATGAAAGATGCATGAGACGATACAAAACGCGTATGTGTCGACACAAACAGGTGCATGAGTCGACACATCCCATTATGCATCGACTCATACTGATTTGGTTTGGTTTTACAGGGGAAAGGAAAGTTATGTGTCGATGCATAGCAGCATGTGTCGATACATAATAGTTCAAAATGAAAATTTTCCTATATTTTACATTGTCTTCATTGTTATTCGATATAGTTGTAATATTTAAGTTTATACTTCATCCCCATTTGTAAATTGTACCCCCACTCCCCTAATGATATAATAGCTTAGGATTTTAATCTACACAATTTACCGCTTTAATATAAATTGTTAGTAATTAAGGTGTGTATGGTAAGATAAAATCGACCGTTAGAAAACCCTAATCTCCAAAGACAAAAAATGCATGCAATCAAACACACCATTCACACGTGCACCTCTAGGGTAACCTCGCTTGTTGCCTCAGAAAATAGTCATGTCCCTCGAATATGGGCGTTTTAGGAAAGACCCTTGATAAAAAAGATCATAGTCCCTCGATGACCCTTCGATGTTTCCTACGATAAAACGATCTTAAGTGCCTACAAAAATTGCTAAAGGGTCTCATAAGTTGCCTTCTATGACTATACGGTTGACCCACGCCCGTCCCTTCACATCCAATGATAGGAATTCTTACCAAATCAATGGTAAGATAGAAACATCTAAAGGAGGAGGAAAAGAACAAAGACCTTTTTAGTAGGTAGGACGCTCGTAATTGCTTGCTCACAAATTAAAACCATTTCCACACTCACACTTTCAAAACATCTTCAAAAAAAACATCTCTTTGAACTATTTTCAAAACCAATACTTTGTATGCATTCTTATAGAGACGAGAATCATTAAAAAGTTTTCGAAAACAAAGGCGTTTCAAAATACTTTCAAAACCCACCACAAAGCACATTTCAAACAAAGCAATTTCAAAAGTGATCTAGCAAGCAACTAAGAGCCCGTAGATAACTACAGATTAAAAGGGTGCTAACACCTTCCCTTTTCATAATCTACCCCCTGAACTCAAGAAAATTTCTCGAAAGGTATTTCCTGTTCTTTTCACCCTTTCCTTTATTGGATAAAATAAAAGTCAGTGGCGACTCTTGCTATCCGCAACATTTGCGATAAAATGCAAAACACCCAAGTCAGTTCTCCCACCGTATCACAGCAAGCTACTATACTTCTACGATATGTAGTGAAGAGAGATATTTTCCACTTGGGTGGTGAGTGATGGATTTTAAATCCAAGTTATATCATCCACTTTGAGATGACGTAAATCCTCCTTTCTCATAATTGTGGGTAGTAAGTATGTTTTTCACTCGGATATGACGATGTCATCTTTTCTCTTAAAATTAACCAACAAACATGTGTTTTAAAATTTTTAAGGTGAACTACGAGTACCCTGATCCTCTATTGCACAGAAGGTGGTGTGTAGGCACCAAAGGTTCGCAATCGCGATAGGTTCAAAATCATAAAAAATACTTTTCTCATATCTACCAACTTATTTTGTATACACTTTTTATATCCAAAATACACAAATTCTCCCCCCTTTGCATAACCAACCCTTGTACCTAGATTATCCCCCTTTTTTTGGGTTTATTCTCTCTTTTCCCATTTCTTTTGGAAACAATAAAGCGCGGTGGAAATTTTTATTTGATTTGTACGAGTTAAGTCAATCTAATGCCTTAGTCTCAACATTTATATCGCTACACTGGTCATTAATAAGGAGAATGAAGTGTTAATGAAAAGAGACATATCTAAGTATAATTTCTACTTGTGGACACTTCAAGGAATCAATGATACCTCCACATGCATGTTGTCTAAGGAGTATTAAGTCAAGTTGTGGCATCAAAAACTTGGCAATTTACATTTGAAAGGTGTGAGGAAGATTGTGTCTAAATAAGCTATTAGAGGCATTCCCAAACTCAAAATTGAGGAATAAGGAATCCATGAAGAATGTCAAAATGGAAAGTAAACCAAGATGTCATACCAAAATCTTCAACATCAGACCACCTCAAAAGTTCTGGAACTTCTTCATATAGATTTGATGGGACATATGCGAGTTTAAAGTATTAGTAGAAAAATGTATGATTATGTTGTTGTTTATGATTTTTCAAGATTTACTTGGGTGAATTTCATCAAGGAAAAATCAGAAGTCTTTGATGTCTTCAAGGATTTGTGTCAAAAGATTCAAAGAGAGAAAGAGAGCAACATTGTTAGATCATAAGTGATCATGGTGGGGAGTTTTAAAAAATAAGTTTACTAAATTTTGTGCCTCTGTAGGTATTAGTCATGAATTTTCCTCACCTATCACTCTTAAACAAAATGGATTTATGGAAAGAAAGAATAGAAATATACAAGAATCGGCAAGAGTCATGCTTCATGCAAAGAAGTTTGTTGTACCCCAAAATTTTCCTTCTCATTTCTCAAGGATTCTCTCACAAGATCTTCTATGACGTCAAGTTTGCAGCACTCATACATCAATTTTGGCTTGGAATTAGCACAAGGGCAAAATGGTCAATTGCATATTAGAAAGTCAAACTTTGACTTTTTGGTCAACATTACATTCCAAAGATCAAATTTCATCAATACATTCAAGAATATCAAGCTTGATCATCAAGAAGTCAAGGAAGTCAAAAGTCAACTTGAAAAGTCAAGATTTCGAAGACTTGGAAATTTTTCTAAGTGTTTTATACATGATAATTTCATCACTTCATGCCATTCTTTCACCAAGATGCAAGACAGTTCAAGGGAAACTTTCAACCTAAAAGTTGTAGATCTCCATGATATCTACAACATTGCTTTACACAACTTCTCCTAGAAGTGCTTGGATCTTGAGTTATAATTTCATGAAGTCATGACATTTTCATTTTACACTTAGAGAAATTTTCAACAGATTTTGTTCAGGATTTTATCCCAACTTCTTGGCATTTTTTCACATAGTTCCAAGATGATTTTGTCAAAATGGCCAACATGAAAGTTATAGAGGATGTTTCAAGATTTTCAAAACATCCAAGAGCGTGAATTTATCATATTTGTGCTAGGAGATTCAAGGGCATGAAGTTGCGCATCCATTCTTGAATTACAAACCATTTTTGTTGAAGAACACATAATCCAATTGGCATGATGTGTTGCATGATCTTACTTTGAAGGCCTTCTTGCTTGAAAATATCTACATAATTTAATGTTTACACAAGAGCTTGAGCTATTACCCAAGTGTTTGAGCCATTGTCCAAAGGATCTTTCCATTTATGACATAAAGGCACCATTGTTATTCTTGAAAAGCAAGCTTTTTGTAAAAAGTTTGTCTTGAGCCCATACTTTGCTTGTTTCTGATTATACTCAACCATAAATCATGGGAAGTAGCTCCTCAATACCAGCAACTTTGGTATTTCATCTTGGAACCATGGAGTACTTGACATAGTTTGATTTTTGTAATCCAACCAAACCATAACATGTTGTCTTGCAAACTTAGTCAGCTCATATGCACAAGCCTCTTGCCTATAAATAGAAGAAGCATTTGCAAGACAAAGAGGTTAGAAAAAAAAAGAAAGAGAGAGAGGTTGGAAAAAGAGAGAGAGAGAGAGAGAGAGAGAGAGAGAGAGAGGTTAGAAAAAAATAGAAAGAAAACCAGAAGTTTTATTGACAAACTCTCAAAAAATCTCATAACTGAAAAAGGTCATAACAGTCCACAAGGCAACAACTCAAGCTCAAAACATAAATTCTAGCTGCAAGGTAAGTATCCTTGACTTTAAAACTCTTCATTTCAATCATCATCATTTGGTTCATTTTTTTAGGCTAAAATGCAGTGACCTTTAAAGAAAAGGTTTGTAAAAAATCATGAACAATTGCCAAGATTGAGTGAAAAGTTTTCCATGAAATAGCATCATGAACAGGCAGGTGTAAGGTAGCTGTTTTTCAAAACCATACAGTGTGCAATCGATTTCACAACCATGCAAGTCGATTGCACGGGGTCCCAGTAGCCATATTTCCATTTTTTTAGTGTGCAATCGATTGCACAACCATGCAAATCGATTGCACGGGGTTCCAGTAGCCAGATTTCCAAATATTTTGAGTGTGCAATCAATTTCACAACCATGCAAATCGATTTCACTGGAAGTCAGTAGCCATGTTTTGAAAAACTGAAGCATGCAATCGATTGCACTCAAATGAAAATTGAATTTTTGCTTTGAAAAGACTTGAATAAAGAGTTAGACAATATAAAATGTTTCTTTTTGACCATTGAGCATCTATATCTTAAGTTCAAGGTAAGTATTATCATTATACCTTGAAATTTGCTAAGGGCTTGAACCAAAGACTTCATCAAAGCAAAAGTGCATTCGAGAAGCTTGATTTTACAGCATGTGTCGACACATAATGATCCAAAATGTTTCTTTTCCTTTCATTTTTCTTTATTTTTAGATGCTTCATATATTTTCTTCATGGCTATTCAATATGGTTGTAATAGATAATTAGGACTTTAATTTCTTGCAATCCCCATTTGTAAACTTGTACACCCCATCCCCAAATGTTTGTAATAGCGTAGGATATTTACTTTCTGCAATTTATCGCTTTATATAATATGTTCATAATTAGGGTTTGTATGGAAAGATAAAACCAATCAAATAGAAAACCCTAATTTAAGACAAAATCAAGCATGAAAATGATACACTTGCACACAAACACCCCTAGGGTTACTCCACTTGGTTGCCTTGAACAAAATGTCCATATTACGCATGTAAGGTATCTTAGAAAAACAAACAAAAAAACAAGATCATAGTCCCTTGATGACGCTATTCAAAGTTGCCTTACAAAAATGATCTTAGTCCCTCAAAATGCTAAGATACTTTGCAACATTGCTAATCATGGTTATACGATGATCCACGCCCGTCCCGTTTACATCCAAAAATAGGGTTGCTTACCAAATCAATGGTAAGACAACAATATCAAAGGAAAAGAAAATGAACAAGAAAGGCATTTGAGTAGGTAGATTACTTTTGGTTACTTGCTCCATTTCAAACAAATATCCTTGCTATTTTCAAAACAAACACACACATTTCAAAATATCTTACAAACTTGAAAACATTTTCAAAAAGACAAACATCTTTGTATACATTCTTACGAACGAGAATCATTACAAAGATTGCTTAAACAATGGCCTCTTTTACAAAATACTTTCAAAACCACACAAAGCACAATTTCAAACAAAAGCAAGTGATCTAGAAAGTAACTAAGAGCCCATGGAAAACCATGGATGAAAAGGGTGCTAATACATTCCCTTTTCATAATCTACCCCCCGAACTCAAGAAACAATCTCAAAGGTATTTCCTGTGCTTTTTCACCTTTCCTTTTAGATAAAAGAAAAGTCGGTGGCGACTCTTGCTAACCGCAACATTTGCGATAAAACGCAAAATATTCAAGTCAGTTCTCCCACCGCATCACAGAACTGGCGACTCTGCTGGGGAAATTTTAAAAGTGGGGTTACCTTAGGGTTAGATCACATTTACTTGCTTTCTTTGTTTGACTTGTGTGCTTTATATTTTGGTTCTTTGTTTGGGTTTTAATCCTCTACCCGGATTTGGGATACTTTATAGGTAAGTAGCAATACGTTGTGGAAACTGTGCGGGGTATACCGACATGGTCTAAGCAATAGCTACGTTAGTGCGATATATTTGTGGGTACCGGTAGCCCTTGAGTAGTCAAGGAGAATACGGGGCCGCTGAGTGATATCATGAAGCACTAATGAACTTTTAGAACCTTTACTTGACCAACTTGGCCTTTAGGACATAGTGAGATGACCGGCTTTGGTGCAGTCTGAAGTTGGTAGATACTCGATACTACACTCATTAAGGTTTGGTTTTTTGGGATATTTCGGTCGCCATTAAAGAGGCTTGCGCTGAAACAATGCTCGAGAAAACAAATCAGTGATATTGAGCTCCTTAGAACCTGGTTATTATTACTAGGACAGGTTTGAGCCAACTAAACTTCAAGAGGGTACTTACCTATGAGACTCCATGGAAGCCTAAACCTAAGGACTTGTTTGCTTTGTTTGTATATATCTACTTGTACATGACATCATAAACATCATAACATCATACTCATACTCACTAACCATTTCAAGGATCTTGGGATTTATCTTTGTTCTGTTTTGTAGGACATGGATTTTATTCGTAGGAAAACGATTCAAGACAATCTCGTAAGGATCCCTCCTCAACTCAAAGAGTTAGCATTAAGGATTCCTGAAAATTCTCCATTTACCGAAAGACATGGTCGCCTACTAAACTTGGTAACTTCCAACACTGATGAAGACATGATGAAGGTGATCTTTCAGTTCTTTGATCCCCTACACCATTGCTCCACGTTTCCCGATTATCAACTTGTGACAACTTTGGAAGAATTCTCCCAACTCTTGAGGATTCCCATCCTCAATCAACTAACTTTCAATGGTATGGAAAGAGATCCAAAGCCAGAAGAGATTGCTCAAGCTCTAAATTTGAAACCATCTGATATCACAACTAATTGGGAAACAAGGAGTGGTGTCAAGGGTTTCCTAGAAAAGTTCTTGTTTGAGAAAGCCCAAAATTGTTAGAACTCTTTGGATTTGCAAGCCTTTGAGGAAATTGTGGCTCTCCTTATCTATGGGATGGTTTTGTTTCCAAATCCTGACCAACTCATAGATGTGAACACCGTCAAAATTTTCATGTCTCGTAACCCAGTGCCTACTTTGCTAGGGGACATCCTTCATTCCTTTCACACTCGCACCATGAGGAAAAGAGGTATCCTTATGTGTTGTACTCCTCTTTTGGAAAGATGGTTTATTTCGCATCTTCCCCAATCTGTATTGAAGAATGAGTCAGGTTCAAGGTGGTCACATAAGTTGATGATGCTCAGACATTCAGATATTCATTGGTGTTCCCGCTCTTTGGAGAATGTTACTATCGTCGACCGTTGTACAGAATTCCCTAATCTCCCTTTGCTTGGCATTAGAGGAGGTATCACTTACAACCCTTGCTTAGCCTTAAGACTGTTTGGTTACGCCCGAAGGGATGGTCCCCATGAGATGCTTATTCATGGTTTGGTATTTGACTACGAGAGTGACAATCAAGGTTATCTTCAGAGGTTTATCCGAGCCTGGAGGATGTTGAACAAGGTTGATAGCAAGACACTAGGACACAAGAATTCCATTCCCCTCTAGCCTTACCTTAAATGGGTACGAGCTCGTGCTCAGAAACTTGTGATGCCTTATCCTTCTATCTTACCAATCATTATGGAGCCTATGGTCGAAGGAAATGTTCCCTACACTATCCTCTATCCAGATATGCCAACCTCTCTCGAAGACTTACAAAAGGGTTGGATCCAGCTGAAGGAAGACCGAGACACTTTTGAGGCTCAGTTCTATGCTAGTAAGAAGAGGGTCTTGGAGCTTACAAAACAGCTACAAGAAGAGTAGAATGTGAACTCTTATCTCGCGCCAAAGAGGATGTGTTCGGTCTTTTTATCCTAGAAAGCTATTTTGTAAGCCCAAGATGCATGATGTAATATTTATTGTTTTGTCTAATGAGAATTAACGTTTGTTCATTCTTTTGTTTATACAAATTTAAATTTCATTAATCCTTGAAATCATTTGCATATACATATTCCATGCATCATAACATGACAGGTTTTCGCATAACAGGTTTCCTTATCTTTCTGTTGTTTATTTCAGCAAGATGGATCTAGAGAAAACTCTGATGGAACTCCAAGCCCAGAATTCTCAGTTTCAGGAAACTCTACTCATCCTAGCCAAAGGGCAGCAAGATATGATGGCTTTGTTGGCCGTTAAGAAAAATCCAAAGAAGAAAGCTCTGCTCAACATGGGTAGAAGGTTCGAGGAGAGAATCCGTCAAATCCAAGTTGAAGAAGATTCATCCGAAGAGGACAAGAACTAGGTCGGTGAGGTCAAGAGTACTCAGGATGAATATGCTAATAATCAAGAATTCGATGATGATTATTTCAAGGAGCAGTATCCACCCGCTGGCATCAAATACAAGCAATTAGAAGACAGATTGAAAGTTGTTGAAATTCAAGCCGTCCCCGGTTTAGATTTTGATGATTTGGGTTTGATATCTAGGGTAATCATTCCCCACAAATTCAAAGTACCAATATTTGCAAAGTACGATGGGGTTTCTTGTCCCAAAATCCATTTGAAATCTTATGTACGCAAGATACAGTCGCACACTGCTGATAAGAAGCTCTGGGTTCACTTTTTCCAAGAGAGCTTGGCTGGAACACAACTTGAATGAATTAATCAGTTAGATTGTTCTCGTATCAACACTTGGGAGGATCTAGCTACTGCCTTCTACCATCAGTATCAATACAATACTGACTTGGCGCCAACAAGGGTTCAGTTACAAGATATGACCATGGGAAAGAATGAAAGATTTAAGGAATATGCGCAAAAATGGAGAGAGACCTTTCTAGTAGAGTCCAACCTCCCTTGACTGATAGGGAGCACATCGACATGTTCATGGGCACTTTATCTGGTCCTTTCTTTAATCTGTTGGTTGGTTGCTCTTCTTCCGGTTTCACCGAACTAATCTTAACCGGTGAAAGAATGGAAAGTGGCATCAAAAGTGGGAGTGGCATCTACCTCCATCATCAATCCTATCAAGAAACCTTTTGCTGCAAAGAAGGAAGTTAATGTTGTGTATGGGGAAAGGGCCCATACCAAGAAGAATTATCGTCTGTCTGTCAATGTTGTCTGAATCTCCAATCCAACTCCTACTCCAAGTACATTCGCAAATCATCAACGTTTTGAAACTCCAAGAAGAAATTTTACAAGGTTAGGCATGTCAGTGTCTCAAGCCCTTCAACATTTGCTCAAGGCTAATTTAGTGACGTTGCACAATCCTCCCGCCAATCCTGACACCTCGTCACCAAAGTATAATCCAAACGCTAAATGTGCTTACCATTTAAAGAGCCCCAGGCACGAGACCGACCAGTGTTGGGCCTTGAAGAACAAAATCCAGGATTTAATTGACAATAAAACTATTGAATTTGATCCTCCTCCAATTCCAAATGTAATTACCACTCTAATACCGAAGCATGATAAAGGTGTTAATGTTGTCGAAGATACAATTTTCATTGCCTCTGTTGAAGAATTGACTGCTCCGTTGAATATAATCAAGAACAATCTGTTGAAAGCTGGGATTTTCCCTGGCTGTGAGAAAGACTGTGTGTGCTGTACGAAATAATACAATGGTTATGAAAGGCTTAAGAAAGGTATACAACGCCTGATGGATAGCCACGAAATTCTTTTTGAAAAGACTCTGCCTGCCAAGAGTTTGGTTAACAAATGTGAAGACGTCTCCATTATTACCATCTCAAACAAACCTATTAGGATCACCTCCAAAGGTCCTATTAGGATTTCAAATGAACCCACTATTGCTCCCTTAATAATTACCAATCCTGGACCAATTCCCTACTCTTCAAATAAAGTGGTACCATGGAATTATTAAGTGTTCTATCATGGGATTAAACATGATGCCTGGATTGAAGAAGGGAAAGATGACGATATTGGAATCATAGTTGGCTCAAGAAAAGTAACTAGAACTGGGAGAATATTCTCACCCAATATCTCACCTCCAATAGTTACAAAAACGCCCATCCGTATTACTGTTGCCAAGCCAAATACCGATACCAGAGGGAAGGGGAAGGTTGTTGAGCCTGATACAATTGAGGTACTTTCCAAAGATGTAGCTGATAAAAAACCCTCCACCCGTGAAATGGACGAGATTTTGAAGATCATCAAGTGAAGAGACTTCAAAATTGTAGAACAATTGGGGCAAACCCCCTCTAAGATTTCAATGTTGTCATTGCTGCTTTACTCTGATGCCCATGCTCGGACATTAATCAAGTTCCTGAAAAAGGCTCATGTCCCCCATGAGACAACAACAGACCAATTTGAGAATTGGGTGGCTAGCCTGACAGCTGATAATGGCTTGGGGTTTTCAGATACTGACCTAACACCTCTCAGGAAGAATCACAACAAAGCTTTACATGTTTCTATCGAGTGCAAAGGGACTACCTTATCACATGTGCTAGTCGACACTGGTTCTTCTCTGAATGTATTACCAAAGGGGCGTTAGACCGTCTTGACTGTGAAGATTTAATCTTGAAGCCAAGTGATATCATCGTAAGGGCGTTTGATGGATCAAAGAGGACTATTCATGGGGAGGTAGATCTTCCAATCAAAGTGGGTTCCCAAACCTTCAACTCCACCTTCTATATTATGGATATTCGTTCGGCGTATTCCTGTCTGTTAGTTCGCCCGTGGATCCATAAAGCTGGGGCAGTAACCTCAACCCTCCACCAGAAACTCAAATATCCAATCAAGGGAAGAATAGTCACCGTCTGTGGGGAAGAAGAGTTTATGGTGAGCCACCTTAACTCTTTCAAGTATGTAGAGATGCACGGAGAATTCATTGAAACCCCATGTCAAGCCTTTGAGGTTGTACCACAGATGATTGTTGCTACTAAATGTTCTTCTGATGAGCCTAAAGCTATTAAGGCCACACCAAAGATGGTTTCAGTTAAGGATGCATGTGCGGCAATTGAAAAAGGAAACTGTGATACTTGGGGGCAACTCCTCGATATCCCTTTTAAAACGGACAAGTTTGGGTTGGGCTTCACTGGAAAAGCTCTAAAGTAAGTGAGGCATGCTCGTGCTGGAAAGCCACCTCTCTGCATTAGAAGCCATGAAGTAAACGTTGTGGGTGACTCTGAAGAAGAATCCGCATTTGAAGAATGGGTGTATCCGACTACTACGGAGCTGAAGAATTGGCATAAAAGGACTTTGTGCCCATCTCCTTCATTGAGGAGTAATCTACTTGTTATTGCTTTTCTTTCAATTCAAGAACATGTTGCTTGTAATATTTTAACAATGACTTTTCTGCCATTTTCCTGGCCCGGGGCACTTTGGTCCATTTGTCAAGGGTTTTATTTATGTTCATCTAATCATATGATCATTCAGCACATTGGACTCTTTTGCATTTGAATATTTGTGTTCATTGTCTTTCCTTTCTTTCAATTACATTTTCCAAAAAAAATAGCCATGTATCTTACATGCACACACACACACTCTTGTAGGTCCACACCCACTCTGGATCCTATTGCCAATGACTCTACTATTGTCGACTATGACTTTGAATGTCCTATCAACCAAGCCGAATATGAAAGCGAGGAAGATTGTGAGATACCGGGAGAACTAGCCAGACTTCTATTACAAGAGGAAAAATCTATTCAACCGCACTAAGAGTCAGTTGAGGTTATCAACTTGGGTACTGAGTCAGATAAGAAGGAAATCAAGATCGACGCTAACTTGGAAAGCAGTGTCAAGAACAGGTTGGTTCAGATGTTTCATGATTATGTGGAAGTTTTTGCTTGGTCTTATGAAGATATGCCTGGGTTGGATACCGACATCGTAGTTCATCGTCTGCCGACAAAAGAAGATTTTCAGCCTGTCAAGCAAAAGGTTCGCCGCATGAGGCTTGATATGTATGAAAAGATCAAAGCTGGAGTGATGAAACAATTTGATGCAGGGTTCCTAGCTGTGACATCCTATCCTCAATGGGTTGCCAATGTGGTGCCAGTGCCAAAGAAATATGGGAAAGTTCACATGTGCGTAGACTATAGAGATCTGAATAGGGCAAGCCCCAAAGATGATTTCCCTCTACCACACATTGACGTCTTAGTTGATAATACTGCTCAGCATAAAGTCTTCTCTTTCATGGATGGCTTCTCAAGCTATAATCAAATAAGGATGGCTCCCGAAGACATGGAGAAGACTACTTTTGTTACGCAATGGAGCACCTTCTGCTACAAGGTCATACCGTTCGGACTAAAGAATGCAGGGGAAACATTTCAAAGGGCTATGGTAGCTTTATTTCATGACATGATTCATCATGAGATAGAGGTATATGTGGATGATATGATTGCCAGATCACAAACCGAAGAAGAACATCTCAATCACTTACACAAATTATTCGAGAGGCTGAAGAAGTATAAGCCGAGGTTAAACCCTAATAAGTGTATGTTTGGAGTACGCTCTAGAAAGCTTCTAGGTTTTGTTGTCAGCAATAAAGGCATTGAAGTTGATCCTGCCAAGATAAAGGCCATCCAAGAAATGCCAGTCCCTCATTCTGAAAAAGAAGTCATAGGATTCTTGGGTCATCTCAATTACATTGCCCGTTTCATATCCCACTTAACTGCTACGTGTGAACCACTCTTCAAACTATTGAAGAAATATCAGGTAGTCAGATGGAACGATGAATGCCAGATTGCTTTCGACAAAATCAAAGAATACCTATAAGAACCTCCTATTCTCATGCCTCCAGTTGAAGGAAGACCCTTGATCATGTACTTGATTGTACTAGAGAATTATATGGGGTGTGTATTGGGCCAACATGACGAGTCTGGCCGAAAAGATCATGCTACTTATTACCTGAGCAAAAAGTTTACCGACTATGAAACCGGATATTCACTGCTCGAGAAAACTTGTTGCGCTCTGGCATGGGCTTCTCGCCAGCTAAGACAATATATGTTGACTCATACCACTTTGTTGATTTCTAAAATGGACCCAATCAAGTACATCTTCGAGAAACCTTCCCTTTCCGGGCGGATAGCCAGATGGAAAATGATCTTCACTGAGTATGACATTCAATACACGACTCGAAAATCCATCAAAGGAAGTTTACTAGCAGACCATTTGGCCCATCAAGCCGTGGATGATTATCAATCAATGAACTTCGACTTCCCTGATGAGGACATCATGCGGGTAACCGACTGTGCAAAACCTGGACCGTATAACGGACCTGAACAAGGATCCCGACGGACTATGGTATTCGATGGGCCTTCCAACGCCTTAGGTAATGGAATTGGTGCTGTGATCATCTCTCCTGAAGGTTTCCACACTCCTTTCACTTCCAGACTATGCTTCGATTGCACAAATAATATGGCTGAGTATGAAGCATGCATCTTAGGTCTGAAAGCTGCCATTGACTTAAGGATCAAGCATTTGGATGTGTTTGGAGATTCCGCCTTGGTGATCATCCAAGTAAAAGGAGATTGGGACACTAAACACCCTAATCTTATCCCTTACAAGGAACTTATACTATCCCTAATTCCTTACTTCGAAAATATCACGTTCGAGCACTTCCCTAGGGAAGAAAACCAGTAGGATGACGCTTTGGCAACCATGTCTTCAATGTTCAAAGTCAGATGGGACAACGAAGCCCCTATGATAACAATTGAAAGATTCGATGAACCTGCACATTGCTATGAGCTTGACACCGATGCGAAAAAGCCATGGTACCATGAGGTGATGAGATACCTTGAAACACAAGAGTATCCAGAGGGGGCATCTATCAATGACAGAAAGTTCTTGCAAAGATTTGCAGCCAAATTCTTCCTAAGTAATGGGATATTGTACAAATGCAACCATGATTCGACTCTACTCCGATGTGTGGACAAGAAGGAGGTAGAGGAAATTATGGAAGACATGCATGATGGTCTCTTAGGTACTCACTCAAGTGGGCATATGATGGCCAAGAAAATCTTAAGAGCAGGTTACTATTGGTCGACAATGGAGACTGATTGCCATCAATATTCAAGGACCTGTCACAAATGCCAAATCTACGCTGACAAGGTCCATGTGCCTCCTATCCCTCTGAATGTCATGACCGCTCTGTGGCCATTTGCAATGTGGCCATTGACATGATTGGAGATATCAAGCCCACAGCTTCCAACAGACATCGCTTCATTCTTATTGCTATCAATTATTTCACCAAATGGGTCGAAGTCGCCTCATTTTCCTCAGTCACCAAGAATGTGGTAGCCAGATTCATCAGACACAACCTCATCTGTCGTTATGGTATCCCCGAAAGGATCATCACCTATAATGGGACTAACCTCAATAATGCTATGATTACCGAGCTTTGCACTCAGTTTAAGATCAAGCATCACAATTCTTCTCCATATAGACCAAAAATGAATGGTGCAGTCGAAGAGGCCAACAAAAATATCAATAAGATTGTGCAGAAGATGGTAGTAACCTATAAGGATTGGCATGAGATGTTGTCGTTTTCTCTACATGGTTACTGTGATACGGTGGGAGAACTGACTTGAGGTTTTGCGTTTGTATTCGCAAATGTTTCGGTTGAGCAAGAGTCACCACCGACTTTTTATTTTATCCTAAGGAAAGGTTAAAAAGCACAGCAAAAAACCTTTTGAGATGTTTTCTTGGGTTCGGGGAGTAGGTTATAGAAAGGGAAGGTATTAGCACCCTTTCTATCCATGGTTATCCATGGGCTCTTAGTTACTTGCTTAGATCACTTGCCTTTTTGTTTTCAATTGTTTTAAATGGTGCTTGAGTGTGTGGGTTTGAAAATGTTTTGAAAAGAAGCCAATGTGGTGGCAACCTTTGTAATGATCCATGTGGGGATGTATACAAAGATGTACGTCTTTTGAAAAGGTTTTCATTTGTTTTTGAAAGTTATTTTGAAAGTGTAGTGATGTGTGGTTTTTGAAATAGGCAAGTGTTTTAGTTTGCAAGATTGATTCAAGTAACTAAGAGGTTATCTACTCCTAAATTTCTCAAAAGATTATTGCTATGTTTTAACCCTTTTAACAAGTTTGTTCCACCATTGTATTTGGTGGACAATCTTATGTTAGGATGTAAAAGGGATGGGTGTGGGTCATCGTTTAGACCATAATTGCAAGGGTGCCAAGTATCTTTGGGCATTTTCTTTAAGGGACTTGATCATTTGTTTTTGTTTGTTTTGAAAAAATGTTATTGAGGGACTATGATCATTCAATTTGTTTGTTTTGCCCAAAGAGACCTAACATGCAATATGGCCCAATTTTGAAAGGCAACAAGTGGAGTACCCTAGGGGGTGCAAGTGTGATTTGTGTGTCCATTTTCATGCTTGTTTATCTTGAGATTAGGTCATAACTATTTTTTGTCATTTTTCGCATACAAACCCTAATTCTAACATGTTATCATTAGAAAGCAATAAAGTGCGAAAATAAATTTACTAAGCTATTACAAAACCAAATATGAGAAAGGGGGTACAAATGTTCAAATGGGGATATTGACAAGTAATGTAAACCTAAAACTATTACATCAATTTGGATTTATACAGTTTAATTAATGTACAATAACTAAATAAAATAAATGGAATAAAAATGCAAGATGCAAAAATGTTTTGTATATGTATGAAAAAAAATGTTATTTATGTAAAAATAAAAAAGGATATTATTTTTGGAGTATTTTGAATTTAGGGCAAAACCCTAATTTTATTAAGGAAAATGTATTATTGTTTAATTTAATACAAACATTTATTTATTATGTACAAAAATAAAAATAATGAAGTATATTATGAAAAAGTATTTTTTGTATCAAATATTAATAAAAATGAAAAATTCAAATATTTGTATATTCTAACCTAAATATATTAATAAACATATATATATATATATATATATATATATATATATATATATATATATATATATATATATATATATATATATATATATATATATATATATATATATATATATATATATATATATATATATATATATATATATATATATATATATATATATATATATATATATATATATATATATATATATATATATATATATATATATATATATATATATATATATATATATATATATATATATATATATATATATATATATATATATATATATATATTAAGTTCTAAATATGCATTATATACAAAATAATATATATTTAATATTTAATAATAAAAAAAAGTATTTTTTATGTGAAATATTTTCAGAAGGTAAACAAAAATAAAAATGTATAGAAATGCATTTACACTATTTTTAGTATTTTAAATAAAATATATATATATTTATCTATCTATGTATAAACTAAAAAAAATTATATAAATACCTAATAAAATCAAAAATGGTGAGAAAAAATATTTTTATATTTTTAATGTCATGAGAAAAAATAAATAAGTCAAACAAAAAAAGAAAAAGTCAAAAAGAAATAAAAATAAAGCAAATGGACTCAGGGGGTGTAATAGCAATTATGTGGTGTGAATAAGAAAAAATACACAGGCCCAGCCCAAAGACCACTGTCTTCAACCTCCAGCAACAATATTTGAAAAAACGCGCGCCCTGTTCCTCATCTTCCAACTCTTGATTCTTGGCTTTTTAGCAAAAACTCATAACATAACAAATGTTCAGCATGAAGAGACGATTCTAACCATGTATGGAACTTGACCTAACTCTCTAAGATGAAGGAGAATTTCTTCTCCCCCAATTTCTGACCTAACTTTTATGCCATGTTCAGACTCAAAATTCTTGCAGCATACATAACATAAATGAAATCTAACTATATGGTCATGTTCAGGGCTATGATTGTGACATATTTTCTTCACAAACCTAAAGCTAACAATGCCTAATAAGAGAGATAAAACTTCATGAATGTACATGTTCAGTTGGAATCGTGCTTTACAATGGTGGATGTTTCAGAGTAAAATGATGATTTGTATAGCTTCCTTGAAGTGTAAGGATGCTTTTCCAAGTGCTACTTTGTCTTGAAACTCTCTGAATCGTGCTAGTGAACTCCAACTGCAAGACAGAAAAGCAAAAATGGTGAAGTGGCTTAGAGGGATTACAGGTCAGGTTTCAGGTCATGGTTAGCTTGCATAGATGCTAGGGGATGTGTATGAATTGGTTTTGACAAGAATGCTCGAGAGAAATGGAAGTTGGTACTCAAACTGCAGAGGCAACTCTGTTTTTGCAGTTTTAGAGTGATTCTGAGATGGAGGGTGGATTGGAGGTCAAAGGCTCGTGCAAAATCTTGGATATGATCTTTGGAATGTGTTTGATAACTTTGTTCTTGTGTTAGTGAGCTGAGATGGAAGTTGTCATAAGTTATGCTATGTTTCTTCTATGTGAAGCAAAGAAATGCAAGTTGGTGTTTTTGACTGATGCAGGCCCCCATAACAAGCTGCAAACCCTTGTCTTGATCAGTGCAATTAGCTCCTAAACTTGTGCCAATGAGATCCTAACTGTACTTGCTTGGATTTCAATTTGACATAAAGTGATCTTTTGCAAAAATGGAAAGAATGCTTTATCTAGTTTGGGATTAATCTTGCATACAATGTTCAAACTCATAGAACAACACCTTAACACAATGAATATGCATTAAATTATTGAGTGCAACTTGGTTTAAGGACCTGTAATCTAACCTAAAGCATGCTGAGTTCAAATTGCCAAGTTATGAACATGAAAAATGGCCAATTCAAAAGTGAGTTTTTGCTATATTGTGAAATTCGATTCTCCCTAACCATGAGGTTGTTTGAGAAGTTCTTGGACATTTTGGAAAGCCTGGAATGTGTACTACAATCCATCTTTGAAATGAAAATTGAAATTCCAAGTGGAAGTGTATGGAAAATGGCCTTGAAGTGGGGTAAAAACTTGTCAAAAATAGGTCAAATTTTCACTAAGTTAAGAATGGTTTAGTGCCCTTATTCAAAAATTTGCAACTTGAGATACAAGCTTCAAATGAGAAAACTTTGTGAATCAAAGTTGTAGATTATGTAACAAGCTACAACTTTCATGTTTTGACTTTTGTTTGAATCCAAATGAATCATGGTGAAAAAGTGGGGCAAAGTTGGGGAAAAATTAGGGTTTTCCATAACTTAGAAAAATTCTAAGTTATGAAAAATTCCATTTTAAAACCCTAATTTGCATTTCTTGGATTCTTGGTGAACAAGTTTCATGATTTGGCATGTTTTGATGAAAAATGAATCTTGACTCTTGATTTTGACCAAAAAGTCAAAGTTTGACTTTTCAGTGTACAGTCAAAATTGATCAATTGACTGGGAAATTCAACTGTCAATCTTGTGTACTTGGGATCTTTTGAGCTTGATGAATGTGTCAAGATCATTTCATTGAGTCCTTGAGTCCATATGTGAGCTTGATTTGCCATTGGCTAGGTCAAACAGTCAAAAATTGCCTTTGTGCAGTCAAAACCCTAAAAATGACCATTTTGCCCTTTTGGTGATCTGATCAAATTTCTTATGGAATTGTGATCCAAACTTGATCAAATGGTCCATATGAGTTCAATATGTTGATGTGGGTCAAATTTCATGAGGTTTGACTGTCAATTGGCCACAGTTGACTTTTTCCCCAATACAGCTGATTTCTAGGTCATCTGTCTAATTGACTGGGCAAAACTTGGACTCAAGACTGGAAACTTGGTGAGGATAAACTTGGGAGTCCAATATGAAACATGAAAGTCATCTTAGGCATTTTAGGTCAAAACATCCTTGGTCAAACACAAACCCTAATTTGAGTCCACAGTGCAAGGAGAAGTCTTGAACAGAGGAAACCCTAACTGGATCTTGATCTTCAAGGGTCTTGTGATGAGAAAATGTTGAGGAAATGGGAGGGCAAATTTTGGGGTACAACAGTTGCCCCTGTTCAATCTTCTTGGACCTGAAGAGTTAGATTGGCAAGTTTGCCTTTCGTGACTCGAGGGTAAAAGGAGATTGGACACTAGAGTGCCCGGAAATTTGCACTCGCATGCTGGAGTCTCAACAATATGGTGTCGGGAATGGGCTTATAGATGCCATTTGGAAGTGTCGATCGCATAAGAGATTCCTTAGCGAGAACTTGTGTATTTGAGAAAGACGGATGTTTTCCTGGCTTGTTACAGGTGTTTGATCTTCAGTCTCCTTATGCAGATATGCCCTGGCTAGATACAGGTATCGAATCTACAATTGGTTGCTCACAGATGTGCCCTGGCTGGATACAGGAGTCGAATCTGGAAATAGTCGTTAATAGATGTGCCCTGGCTGGATACAGGAATCGAATCTTCGAACTCTTCAGACGTGCCCTGGCTAGATACAGGAATCGAGTCTGGAAACGTGGTCAACAGATATGCCCTGGCTGGATACAGGAATCGAATCTGAAAATGTTGTAGTTGATAGATGTGCCCTGGCTGGAGACAGGAATCGAATCTTCGAACTCTTCAGACGTGCCCTGGCTAGATACAGGAATCGAGTCTGGAAACTGATCACTCTCAGATGTGCCCTGGCTAGATACAGGTATCGAATCTGGAATTGTGACAGTTGAAGGTAGTTGTTTTTGGGATTGTCTTTTTCCTGAAAAGGCAAAAACATAAGTTGTATGCAATGTCATGATGTATGATATGCATGATGTCATGATGTTCAACATGAGATAGTGTTGTATGCACTTTATCATATATGTAAGCAAGATGTATGAAAATGTGAAATGTTTATGAATGTAATTTCGTCTTAGGAAAATAAATCCTTGACGAACGGCCGGGGAGTTGCTCTGTGGAAGAGATACTTGGCCGAAGTTTTGCTGAGAGGCCTGTTGAGGACTTTAATGATGGATTCCGCTGGGCATAATGATGATAAACTCCGCTGGGGATTGAAGGAACTTGCCGAGGGCGATCTTCCGTTATTATCATTATTATCTTAACTGAGGATAACCCAGTTATAAGTCCTTGTGAGGAAATAACTCTAAATAACACTCGGGAGAGACGTCTGTGCACTATAGGGAACAAGCTTCCAGAATCTACTGGGGATGAGCTTTAAGACCTGCCGGGGAATGTTGTGCCTTTTCAGGATTGTCGGGGAGTCAACTTTGCTTGGGGAGAGTATTGCAGAATCTTGTCTTACTCTGCGGGACGTTGAGATGATTTGGTCACATTCTTCAGTCGAATCTACCTTGGTACCTTGGCGGACAAAACAACCAGACTGCATCAGACAACTCCACATTGCCCCTGTTTTTGATGTCACCTGTAATTAATCTTTCATTTCATATGCGAATATTTATGAGTCAACAATTTTAATGTCAAATGCATATATCAAAAATGAACATTGGACGTTCTTCGCAAGACAAAGCAGAAAAAAGGGAAAACAATGGCAATTTGTATGGACAAGTGAATTTGTATTGATTTGAACTTTGCCTGTGAATAGGCGTTTTTGTACAAGAGGCTGGCATCCTAGTAAGAGGACGCCGCCAAATAACATAGAGTTTACAATTTGAAAAAAAGAAACCAAAACAGCTATGTGAACAATCCCACTGGGTTCCAACTCTGCTATCGCCTTTATGTCTTCGGATGTCTCATCGCTTTGCTACCTAGTTGAAGATGAAGCTGATTGGTCGATGCCGAAATCTGAGCCAGATAGTTGATGTCGAATTCCGGATGCGAAGCGATCCAATGAGACATAGTGTTACGCTTTTATCCCTAACTTTTGCCTGGACCGCCCTTTCGGGTTTTCAGTCCACCGGGATACCCATTTTTTCCCAAGTCGCCTTTTCAGGTTTTCGACTTGCTGGGTGTACAGATTTTTATTCATTTCATCCCTTATTTTTGCCCGAACCCTTTTGGTTCGCCGGGAAGCCCTTATTTTTGTCTAGGTATGTCAACCTAGCGGGTCTTTTATTTATGCGTAGTATTTTTTCACTATGTCTGCATTGGCGGGGTGAGGAAGGTCGTCACCATCCATGGTGGTTAGGATCATGGCTCCTCCTGAGAAAACACGTTTAACCACAAATGACCCTTCGTATGTAGGGGTCCATTTGCCCCGGGGATCACTTTGAGGAAGGATGATGCGTTTGATTACCAGGTCTCCAACTTGATACTCTTGTGGTCTGACTTTCTTGTTAAATGCCCTGATCATCCGTTTTTGATACGTTTGACCATGACAGATAGCAGTGAGCCTTTTTTCGTCAATCAGATTTAATTGATCAAGTCGAGTCTGGATCCAATCATCTTCATTCAAGTCTGCATCCTTCATTATCCGGAGAGAGGGTATCTGGACTTCAATTGGCAAGACTGCCTCCATGCCATAGACCAAGGAGAAGGGAGTTGCCCGGGTTGACGTCCTTGCTGAGGTACGGTACCCATGAAGAGCGAACGGTA
This sequence comes from Vicia faba, assembly GCA_948472305.1. Classification (NCBI taxonomy): domain Eukaryota; kingdom Viridiplantae; phylum Streptophyta; class Magnoliopsida; order Fabales; family Fabaceae; genus Vicia; species Vicia faba. The sequence goes on from OX451736.1 coordinate 1,551,916,047, forward strand.
GCATCTCGTGCCAATATTTATAGGTCACTGTCATCTTCTGCACAATTTTCTTGATATTCTTATTGGCTGCCTCTACAGCCCCATTCATCTTCGGCCGGTAGGGAGAAGAATTGTGGTGCTGTATCTTGAATTTTTCAGAGTTCAGTGATCATTTTGTTATTGAGATTGGTACCATTGTCCGTAATGATTCTTTCCGGGACTCCGTACCGACAGATCAGATTATGCCGGATGAAACGTGCCACGACGCTCTTGGTTACTGTGGCATAGGAAGCTGCCTCAACCCATTTCGTGAAATAATCGATCGCCACCAAGATGAAGCGATGCCCATTGGATGCCGTCGGTCGGATCTCACCGATCATATCGATGCCCCACATTGCAAAAGGCCAAGGTGCCGTCAGGACATTCAAAGGAACCGGAGGGATATGCACCTTGTCAGCATAGATCTGGCATTTATGACAAGTTCGGGAGTGTTGGTAACAATCGGCTTCCATTGTGGACCAGAAATATCCTGCCCGAAGGATTTTCTTAGCCATGGTGTGTCCACTGGAATGTGTTCCAAATGTGCCTTCATGTAATTCCATCATAATTTTCTCTGCTTCAGCCTTATCCACACAACGTAGCAGAGTTGAATCATGATTCCGTTTGTAGAGAATGCCGTTGCTGAGGAAGAATTTTGCAGCAAACCTCCTCATGAACTTCTTATCATTGACAGATGCACCTTCAGGGTATTCCTGAGCTTCCAAGTACCTCTTCACCTCATGATACCAGGGTTTTTCAGTCACCTTCTCAGCCTCCAGCTCGCAGCAGTACGCCGGTTCATCCAACTTCCAGATAATGATTCGGGGAGCCTCATTGTCCCATTTAACTTTGAACATTGAAGACATCGTAGCTAGTGCGTCCGCTAGCTGATTCTCCTCTCTAGGGAAGTGTTCGAAAGTTATTTCTTCAAAGTGGGGGAGCAAGGTCAACACATACTCCTTGTAAGGAATAAGATTTGGGTGTTTCGTATCCCACTCGCCTTTGATCTGATTGATCACGAGAGCGGAATCTCCGAAGACACTTAGAAATTTGATCCTTAAGTCGATTGCAGCTTGTAAACCCATGATACATGCCTCATATTCTGCCATGTTGTTGGTGCAGCTGAAACATAATCGGGCGGTGAGGGGAGTATGAGTTCCTTTGGGAGATATGATTACAGCGCCGACGCCGTTACCCAAAGCATTGGAGGCTCCATCAAAATGCATAGACCATCGGGATCCTTCCTCAGGTCCTTCATCTGGTCCAGGTACTTCACAGTCAGTTACCACCATGATGTCTTCGTCCGGAAAATCAAAGTTCAATGATTGGTAATCGTCCACAAGTTGGTGTGCCAAATGATCTGCCAGTACACTTCCCTTAATTGCTTTCTGAGTTGTATACTGGATATCATATTCTGTTAAGATCATTTTCCATCTCACTATTCTTCCAGACAGAGCGGGCTTTTCAAATATGTACTTGATGGGATCCATCTTTGAAATCAATAAAGTAGTGTGAGTCAGCATATACTGTCTCAGCCGGCGAGCAACCCATACAAGAGCGCAGCAAGTTTTCTCAAGCAGTGAGTAACGAGACTCACAGTCGGTAAACTTTTTGCTCAAGTAATAAATAGCGTGCTCTTTTCGGCCAGACTCGTCATGCTGCCCCAGCACACACCCCATTGAATTGTCAAGTACTGTCAAGTATAGTATTAGAGGCCTTCCTTCCACCGGTGGCATAAGAATGGGTGGCTCTTGGAGATATTCCTTTATCTTCTCAAAGGCGGCCTCACATTCATCATTCCAGCGTACTACTTGATCTTTCTTCAGCAATTTGAAGATTGGCTCACAAGTAGCAGTCAGATGTGAGATGAATCAGGCAATGTAATTCAGTCGTCCCAGAAAGCCTCTGACTTCTTTCCCTATTTTTGGAGTCGGCATCTCTTGTATGGCTTTTACCTTGGCAAGGTCCACCTGGATACCCTTATCACTCACGATGAAACCTAACAATTTTCTGGATCTTACCCCAAAGGTGCATTTGTTGGGATTCAACCTCAGCTTGTACAACTTGAGTCGGTCGAACAACTTCCTCAGATGGTCAAGGTGCTCCTCCTCAGTTTGAGACCTTGCAATCATGTCATCAACGTATACCTCAATTTCATGATGGATCATATCATGAAATAAAGCAACCATGGCACGTTGATAGGTTGCCCCAGCATTTTTCAATCCGAATGGCATGACCTTATAACAGAAGGTGCCCCACTGAGTCACAAAGGTAGTCTTCTCCATATCTTCTGGAGCCATCTTGATCTGATTATACCCTGAAAAACCATCCATGAAGGAGAACACCTTGTGTTGAGCTGTATTGTCAACAAGGACATCAATGTGAGGTAGGGGGAAGTCATCCTTGGGGCTGGCCCTGTTCAGATCCCTGTAGTCAACACACATTCTGACCTTACCGTCTTTCTTTGGCACCGGCACCACGTTGGCAACCCACTGAGGGTAAGAAGTCACTGCAAGGAACCCGGCATCAAACTGTTTCATAACCTCGGCCTTGATCTTTTCAGACATCTCTGGACGCATCCGTCGGACTTTTTGCTTTACCGGAGGGCAATCTTCCTTGGTTGGCAGGTGGTGAACTACAATGTCGGCATCCAAACCATGCATATCTTCATAGGACCAAGCAAAAATCTCCATGTAATCCTGTAGCATCTGGATCAATCGTTGCTTCATGCTGAGCTCTAGATTGGCACCAATCTTGACCTCTTTCCTATCTGTCTCAGTACCCAGGTTAATTGTCTCCACCGGCTCTTCATGTGGCTGAATAGCTCTTTCTTCCTGGAGTAGCAGTCTTGCGAGTTCACCAGGCACTTCGCAATCATCTTCACCTTCGTCTTCGGCTAAGTTGATCGGATTTTCGAAGTCATAACTGGCGGTAGCAAAGCTGTTACCAGTGAGATCCAGAGTGGATTGAAACCTGTATAAGTGAGTGTGTGTAAATATAGCTGTTTTGCAATATATATAACACAGAAAGGAAAAGAGCACAAGATTTGAAATGCAACAAACGTCCAATGTTTTGATTGATGATATATGAAAATGTCATACAAAAAAGCCCTCACAAATGGAGCTACGATGCCCCGGGTAGGACACCGAGCCAACAAAGTTTTAACATATTGTTTGTTACAAATTGGAAATCAAAAGAAATTAATTACTGCGTGACAAAGGTGATAGGCGTAAAATCCTTTGCCGTCCAGTTGCTTGGTCCGTTGCTGGTAGTCGGGTAGATCCAACTGTCAAATTCTGCTTCCTCTACATCCTCCTCAATAGCATTCACCCTTGGGTTGGAGATAAACACCGGAGCCTTTCTGACCTTCTCCTTGCGCACAGCCCTCTGAGCCTCTGCAGTAAAGCCCAGCCCAAACTTGTCGTTCTTCTGAGTGAAGTCAGGAAGCTGACCCCAGTTTGCACAATTGCCTTTCTGAACCACAGCCCGGGCATCCCTTAGGGAAGCCATCTTCAAGGGAACATTCTCTTCGACTGTTGTTTCTGCTGCTGCTGAAATTGGATGCACCTCCTCGAAATGCTGAAAGGGGGTTTCAATAAACTCCCCGTCCATCTCAATGTATCTGAAGGAATTCAAATGGCTCACCATATACTCCTCTTCTCCTTGCACAGTGACGATCTTCCCCCTGACAGGGTACTTCAGCTTCTGGTGCAAGGTAGAGGTCACTGCCCCAGCTTTATGGATCCAAGGTCGACCCAGTAGACAAGAGTACGATGGACGTATATCCATCACATAAAAAGTAGAGTCAAATACTTGAGAGCCCACACGAATAGGGATGTCAACCTCTCCATGAACCATCCTTTTTGAACCGTCAAAGGCCCTGACGATGATATTGTTGGGCTTCAGTTCTAGGCCTTCATAATCCAAACGGTATAAAGCCTTTTTCGGTAGAACATTCAAGGAAGAACCAGTATCCACCAATACATGCGCCAGAGTAGTGCCCCTGCATTCGATAGAGACATGCAGGGCATCATTGTGGTCTCTTCCCTTCGCAGTCAGGTCAGCATCTGAAAAACCCAAGCCATTGTCTGCTGTCAGATTTGCTACGCAATCAGTGAACTGGACTGCAGACGTTTCTTGCGGCACATGGGTCGTCTTGAGAAATGAGATCAAGGCCTTAGCATGGGCCTCGGAGCATAGCAATAAAGAGAGCATGGAGATCTTGGAGGGCGTATGCCCCAGCTGCTCGACAACATTGAAATCACTCTTCTTTATTATTTTCAGGATCTCCTCCATTTCTTGTTGGGAGGCCTCAGCATTTATAGGTATTGGTGCCTCCATCCGGGCAGGCTCCTCTTCAATCCCTTTGCCCCGAGCATTAGATGACTCGGCGGCAGGGGAAACAACTTGATCAGCAACAGTAACAGGTACACTTGTAGGTGTTATAAGGAGGGGTCTTCGAATAGCGGGGTGGTGCAATGTCAGGCGAGAAGAGCCTGCCACTGCGGGTGACCTTGGCTGGACCAGTGATATCGCAGATACTGGCGCCAGTGTCGAATTCTTGTTTGATTCCATTTACATATACGTCTGCCCCATAATGCCAGGGGACAGCTTTATCAGATACGTAGGGGAGAGGCCCCGGAACAGTAATAACCACAGGTGCAACAGTCATGATTTGAACAGGCTTCTTCGGGAGAGCCTTGATTGGATTATTGAAGATGGTAACCACATAAACTTCTTTTACCGGAACCAACTGAACAGCTGACTTCTTAAACAGAATCTCCTTGCTATCTATTAGGCTTTGGACGCCTAACCTCAGCAAGGGACAACCAGATAGGGAAATAGCACAGAACAGGCAACCTTCACTGCAACCCGGAAATAAACCGGCCAGCAGTAGGTTCTTCTTGACAGTCAAAAGAGGGGTAACAACTTCATTTACCGAAACAGCATACATTTCTTCCTCAATGGCATTTACTCTATGCTGGGGCATAGGAGCAGTTACAACATTTGGTCTCTTCGGCGCTTCAAACTGAATTTCCTTTGCGTCGATCAGATCTTGCACTTTGTTTCTCAAGGCCCAGCAATCATCAGTAGTGTGCCCGGGACTATCAGAATGATAAGCACACCGGGCATTTGGGTTATACTTAGGAGACGCAGTGTTGACGACCTTAGGAGCTTCTTTGAGGGTCACCAGGTTGGTGGATAACAGTTGGGGTAAAATTTGAGATAAGGTCATACTCAGTCGAGTATACTGCCTCTTGGGCCTTTCGCTTCTTTGTTGATTGTACTGCTGAGGAGCAGCAACAGGTTTTGAGATGACCAAAGCATTGACGGCTTGGCGACTTTCGGGCTTGATTTGTCTCCTAAGGCCATAGACGGCACTTGCTTCTTTCTTAAACGGCCTCTTCTCAGCACTTGTGGAGGCAGCCTTTTGTATCTTGCCTGACCTGATGCCAGCTTCAATTCTTTCTCCCGTCAATATCAAATCTGTAAACCCAGCGGAGGAGTTACCAACCAAATGATTGAAAAACGGACCAGACAACGTCCCTAGAAACATATCAACCAGCTCACGATCAGTCAATGGAGGCTGCACCCTGCCAGCCAAATCTCTCCATTTTTGTGCGTACTCTTTGAACCCTTCACCCGTTCCTAGAGACATACCCTGAAGTTGGGTACGCGTAGGAGCGAGATCAGAATTGTATTGGTATTGTCTGTAGAATGCGGTTGCCAAATCTTCCCAGTGTCGGATGCTAGTTCCATCTAATTGGTAGAACCATTCAAGCTGTGACCCCGAGAGGCTATCTTGGAAGAAGTGAATCCAAAGGTTCTTATCCGCCGTGTAAGGTTGAATTTTCCTTACGTACGACCTCAGATGCAGCTTTGGGCAGGAGACCCCATCATACTTGGAGAAGGCAGGCGCCTTAAACTTGTGTGGAATTACTACCTCAGAAGATAACCCCAAATCTCCGAAATCCAGCCCCGGCACATTCTGAATTTCCATGGCGCTTAAGCGGTCCTCCAATTGCTTGTATCTGTCAGCAGTAGGTGGGTATTGTTTGTCGTTATAGTCCGTCTCGTTGTCGGAGACTGCGGGACTAGGAGCTCCTCCCCCTTGGGGACTGTTTTTCTCAGCATAAGAAGTAGTTGGATCAGCTTCATTATGGAGTGTGTTCCCAAATCTGCGTCCGGTGTTGAACAATGCAATCCTCTTTTTCTTCTTCTTCTTCAGGAGTAGAGTCTTCAACTCTTGCTGACCTTGGGCTAGGCTTAGGACCATCTCTTGAAACTGTGCACTTTGGGCCTGAAGGGCCTTGATTGCCTGCTCACTGGAGGAGTCTGGATTCATGATGACTGTTCAAAATAAACAGCGAAGGAGATTAAGCAACCTGTGAAATAGGGTACCTGCTATGCATATGGTGCAATGGAATGCGTATGTTTTATGTTTTCAAATACAAACAAGATTCAACTTTGTAGACAAAAAGGGAAACACACTTCATTAGATTAAAATTTTCAATTGTTCAACAATTTGCCCTTAGGCATTACAGGAATGAAAAATACTGGAAAGGAAATAAACTATAAAAGGAAACATCCAAAGCTCATCAATGCTCCCATGGCCTCCTCTTTTCAGTGCTGATGTAGTTGTTCAGGACCCGTTCTTCCTCCAATTGCTTAGTCAGCCTCTGGATCTTCCGTTCCTGCTCGTTGAATTTCTCCCGATAGAAATCCCGTTCTTCCTTTAGCTGCGCCCAAGATCTCTTCATGGTGTCAAAATCAGTAGGTATCTGAGGAGGGAGGACAGTTGGAGGAACCCCATCTTCAACAGGAGACTCAAGAATGAGAGGTCTAACAGCTTCGTAGGGCATACCTAACCTTTGAGCACGGATGCGGACCCATTTGCAATAGGGCTTCAATGGCAGAGAAGTCTTTGGTCCCAACTCATGTGGGTTGGCTTTGTGGATTCTGTCCCAGGCTCTAATGAATCCCTGGCGTAGTTTGTCACTGTCTGCCTGAAACTCAAAATGGAAGTGAGGAACCAGCATTTCATGAGGCCCATCTCCTATGGCTCTTCCAAACTGACGGAGAGCTAAGCACGGATTGTAAGAGATTCCTCCTTGGATACCAATCAACGGAACGTTAGGGTATTCTCTGCAACGGTCAATAACAGCTACCTCATCCAAACCTCTGACAGTCCAGGTGATGTCATTATCAGTGAGAGCCATTAACCTCCTAGCCCAACCTTTTCCTTCTTCATTCTTCAGCGCGAACTTAGGAAGGTGCGAAATAAACCACCTTACTAGCAAAGGAGCACAACACCACGGAGTTCCCCGTTTTCGAGCAGTACGAGCATAGAGTTGTTGTAGAATATCACCCAAAAGAGTGGGTACCGGATTCCGAGACATGAAGATCCTTATGACATGGATACTGATAAAAGTGTCAGGGTTGGGAAACAATACCAGACCATAGATCAAAAGAGCCAGAATATCCTCGTATGCCTTGAAGTCCAAGTCATTCCAGAAATCATTAGCCTTGCCAACCAGAAATTTGACCAAAAAGCCCTTGATCCCATTTCTAGTTTCCCAGTTGGACAATACCTCTTCTTTGGTCAAGGGGAGAATTGCAGCAATCTCTTCAGGCCTAGGAGTCTTTTCCAAACCAGTGAATGGAGTTTGTTCCAAAACAGGGATCCCAAGCAAATAAGAAAATTCTTCCAGGGTAGGAACCAGCTGGAAGTCTTGAAAAGTGAAACAATGATACAGAGGGTCATAAAATTGGGTCAGAACACTTATCAGTTGTTGGTCCCATTTTGCAGTGATCAAGCCAAGGAGAGACCCATGTCTGTTGATGAAGGAAGAAGTGTTTGGAATCCTACCAACCAAATCCTTGAGTAAAACTGGTGGTTGAACAAAGTTGAGCCGGACAGTATTCCTACGCACGGGCATCATGATGTCCTACAAAATAGAGCAAAGATGAAACTCTTTTGTCTTTGAAATGGGTTAGTCCTTTATACAGGATGCATTCAATGGTATGATGGCATGATGCTATGATGAAGCACACCACAAGTATTCACATAGGTAAATAAGGCACACAAGTCACACAAGACACCCTTAGGTTTCAGGCCAGCATGAGTTTCAGGTATTACCCTCTTTTGGTTTTATTGGTTAAAACCTGTCCTATCAAAAGTAACCGGGTTCTAGAGGATCTCAAATCATTGGCTACCCTCAATCGGTCATAACTCCAGCATCGCAATCTTTTCTCGCGGCCAGAACCATCTCGAGAGTTTAGCCTCAATGAGTGTAGCATACTGCTACTGTCCTAATAGCCAAGTTGGTCAATTTAGGGTTCTAAGGTTGGTTGGTGTTTAATGACCCCTTAGAAGACCTATATTCTCCCCGTTGCAACACAAGGGATATAGGTACAGACTGAGATGCCACACCAACGTAGCCACTGCTTCACCCATGTCGGTCTACGCCGGACAGGTCCCTCACAGATTATGCTACCTAAAAAGGGTATTTCCCAGATCCGGGTTAGGATCTATGAAACTCCGATGCAAAGCCCATAAATATAAAAGCAAACAAAGCAAACAATTGAAAACAAAGGTGATCTAAGCCCTAAGGTTACTCCACTTTTAAAGAATTCCCCAGCAGAGTCGCCAGTTCTGTGATACGGTGGGAGAACTGACTTGAGGTTTTGCGTTTGTATTCGCAAATGTTTCGGTTGAGCAAGAGTCGCCACCGACTTTTTATTTTATCCTAAGGAAAGGTTAAAAAGCACAGCAAAAAACCTTTTGAGATGTTTTCTTGGGTTCGGGGAGTAGGTTATAGAAAGGGAAGGTATTAGCACCCTTTCTATCCATGGTTATCCATGGGCTCTTAGTTACTTGCTTAGATCACTTGCCTTTTTGTTTTCAATTGTTTTAAATGGTGCTTGAGTGTGTGGGTTTGAAAATGTTTTGAAAAGAAGCCAATGTGGTGGCAACCTTTGTAATGATCCATGTGGGGATGTATACAAAGATGTACGTCTTTTGAAAAGGTTTTCATTTGTTTTTGAAAGTTATTTTGAAAGTGTAGTGATGTGTGGTTTTTGAAATAGGCAAGTGTTTTAGTTTGTAAGATTGATTCAAGTAACTAAGAGGTTATCTACTCCTAAATTTCTCAAAAGATTATTGCTATGTTTTAACCCTTTTAACAAGTTTGTTCCACCATTGTATTTGGTGGACAATCTTATGTTAGGATGTAAAAGGGACGGGCGTGGGTCATCGTTTAGACCATAATTGCAAGGGTGCCAAGTATCTTTGGGCATTTTCTTTAAGGGACTTGATCATTTGTTTTTGTTTGTTTTGAAAAAATGTTATTGAGGGACTATGATCATTCAATTTGTTTGTTTTGCCCAAAGAGACCTAACATGCAATATGGCCCAATTTTGAAAGGCAACAAGTGGAGTACCCTAGGGGGTGCAAGTGTGATTTGTGTGTCCATTTTCATGCTTGTTTATCTTGAGATTAGGTCATAACTATTTTTTTGTCATTTTTCGCATACAAACCCTAATTCTAACATGTTATCATTAGAAAGCAATAAAGTGCGAAAATAAATTTACTAAGCTATTACAAAACCAAATATGGGAAAGGGGTTACAAATGTTCAAATAGGGATATTGACAAGTAATGTAAACCTAAAACTATTACATCAATTTGGATTTATACAGTTTAATTAATGTACAATAACTAAATAAAATAAATGGAATAAAAATGCAAGATGCAAAAATGTTTTGTATATGTATGAAAAAAAATGTTATTTATGTAAAAATAAAAAAGGATATTATTTTTGGAGTATTTTGAATTTAGGGCAAAACCCTAATTTTATTAAGGAAAATGTATTATTGTTTAATTTAATACAAACATTTATTTATTATGTACAAAAATAAAAATAATGAAGTATATTATGAAAAAGTATTTTTTGTATCAAATATTAATAAAAATGAAAAATTCAAATATTTTTATATTCTAACCTAAATATATTAATAAACATATATATATATATATATATATATATATATATATATATATATATATATATATATATATATATATATATATATATATATTTATATATATATATATATATATATATATATATATATATATATATATATATATATATATATATATATATATATATATATATATATATATATATATATATATATATATATATATATATATATATATATATATATATATATATATATATTAAGTTCTAAATATGCATTATATACAAAATAATATATATTTAATATTTAATAATAATAAAAAGTATTTTTTATGTGAAATATTTTCAGAAGGTAAACAAAAATAAAAATGTATAGAAATGCATTTACACTATTTTTAGTATTTTAAATAAAATATATATATATATATATATATATATATATATATATATATATATATATATATATATTTATCTATCTATGTATAAACTAAAAAAATATTATATAAATACCTAATAAAATCAAAAATGGTGAGAAAAAATATTTTTATATTTTTAATGTCATGAGAAAAAATAAATAAGTCAAACAAAAAAAGAAAAAGTCAAAAAGAAATAAAAATAAAGCAAATGGACTCAGGGGGTGTAATAGCAATTATGTGGTGTGAATAAGAAAAAATACACAGGCCCAGCCCAAAGACCACTGTCTTCAACCTCCAGCAACAATATTTGAAAAAACGCGCGCCCTGTTCCTCATCTTCCAACTCTTGATTCCTGGCTTTTTAGCAAAAACTCATAACATAACAAATGTTCAGCATGAAGAGACGATTCTAACCATGTATGGAACTTGACCTAACTCTCTAAGATGAAGGAGAATTTCTTCTCCCCCAATTTCTGACCTAACTTTTATGTCATGTTCAGACTCAAAATTCTTGCAGCATACATAACATAAATGAAATCTAACTATATGGTCATGTTCAGGGCTATGATTGTGACATATTTTCTTCACAAACCTAAAGCTAACAATGCCTAATAAGAGAGATAAAACTTCATGAATGTACCTGTTCAGTTGGAATCGTGCTTTACAATGGTGGATGTTTCAGAGTAAAATGATGATTTGTATAGCTTCCTTGAAGTGTAAGGATGCTTTTCCAAGTGCTACTTTGTCTTGAAACTCTCTGAATCGTGCTAGTGAACTCCAACTGCAAGACAGAAAAGCAAAAATGGTGAAGTGGCTTAGAGGGATTACAGGTCAGGTTTCAGGTCATGGTTAGCTTGCATAGATGCTAGGGGATTTGTATGAATTGGTTTTGACAAGAATGCTCGAGAGAAATGGAAGTTGGTACTCAAACTGCAGAGGCAACTCTGTTTTTGCAGTTTTAGAGTGATTCTGAGATGGAGGGTGGATTGGAGGTCAAAGGCTCGTGCAAAAGCTTGGATATGATCTTTGGAATGTGTTTGATAACTTTGTTCTTGTGTTAGTGAGCTGAGATGGAAGTTGTCATAAGTTATGCTATGTTTCTTCTATGTGAAGCAAAGAAATGCAAGTTGGTGTTTTTGACTGATGCAGGCCCCCATAACAAGCTGCAAACCCTTGTCTTGATCAGTGCAATTAGCTCCTAAACTTGTGCCAATGAGATCCTAACTGTACTTGCTTGGATTTCAATTTGACATAAAGTGATCTTTTGCAAAAATGGAAAGAATGCTTTATCTAGTTTGGGATTAATCTTGCATACAATGTTCAAACTCATAGAACAACACCTTAACACAATGAATATGCATTAAATTATTGAGTGCAACTTGGTTTAAGGACCTGTAATCTAACATAAAGCATGCTGAGTTCAAATTGCCAAGTTATGAACATGAAAAATGGCCAATTCAAAAGTGAGTTTTTGCTATATTGTGAAATTCGATTCTCCATAACCATGAGGTTGTTTGAGAAGTTCTTGGACATTTTGGAAAGCTTGGAATGTGTACTACAATCCATCTTTGAAATGCAAATTGAAATTCCAAGTGGAAGTGTATGGAAAATGGCCTTGAAGTGGGGTAAAAACTTGTCAAAAATAGGTCAAATTTTCACTAAGTTAAGAATGGTTTAGTGCCCTTATTCAAAAATTTGTAACTTGAGATACAAGCTTCAAATGAGAAAACTTTGTGAATCAAAGTTGTAGATTATGTAACAAGCTACAACTTTCATGTTTTGACTTTTGTTTGAATCCAAATGAATCATGGTGAAAAAGTGGGGCAAAGTTGGGAAAAAATTAGGGTTTTTCATAACTTAGAAAAATTCTAAGTTATGAAAAATTCCATTTTAAAACCCTAATTTGCATTTCTTGGTTTCTTGGTGAACAAGTTTCATGATTTGGCATGTTTTGATGAAAAATGAATCTTGACTCTTGATTTTGACCAAAAAGTCAAAGTTTGACTTTTCAGTGTACAGTCAAAATTGATCAATTGACTGGGAAATTCAACTGTCAATCTTGTGTACTTGGGATCTTTTGAGCTTGATGAATGTGTCAAGATCATTTCATTGAGTCCTTGAGTCCATATGTGAGCTTGATTTGCCATTGGCTAGGTCAAACAGTCAAAAATTGCCTTTGTGCAGTCAAAACCCTAAAAATGACCATTTTGCCCTTTTGGTGATCTGATCAAATTTCTTATGGAATTGTGATCCAAACTTGATCAAATGGTCCATATGAGTTCAATATGTTGATGTGGGTCAAATTTCATGAGGTTTGACTGTCAATTGGCCACAGTTGACTTTTTCCCCAATACAGCTGATTTCTAGGTCATTTGTCTAATTGACTGGGCAAAACTTGGACTCAAGACTGGAAACTTGGTGAGGATAAACTTGGGAGTCCAATATGAAACATGAAAGTCATCTTAGGCATTTTAGGTCAAAACATCCTTGGGAAAACACAAACCCTAATTTGAGTCCACAGTGCAAGGAGAAGTCTTGAACAGAGGAAACCCTAACTGGATCTTGATCTTCAAGGGTCTTGTGATGAGAAAATGTTGAGGAAATGGGAGGGCAAGTTTTGGGGTACAACAGTTGCCCCTGTTCAATCTTCTTGGACCTTAAGAGTTAGATTGGCAAGTTTGCCTTTCGTGACTCGAGGGTAAAAGGAGATTGGACACTAGAGTGCCCGGAAATTTGCACTCGCATGCTGGAGTCTCAACAATATGGTGTCGGGAATGGGCTTATAGATGCCATTTGGAAGTGTCGATCGCATAAGAGATTCCTTAGCGAGAACTTGTGTATTTGAGAAAGACGGATGTTTTCCTGGCTTGTTACAGGTGTTTGATCTTCAGTCTCCTTATGCAGATATGCCCTGGCTAGATACAGGTATCGAATCTACAATTGGTTGCTCACAGATGTGCCCTGGCTGGATACAGGAGTCGAATCTGGAAATAGTCGTTAATAGATGTGCCCTGGCTGGATACAGGAATCGAATCTTCGAACTCTTCAGACGTGCCCTGGCTAGATACAGGAATCGAGTTTGAAAACGTGGTCAACAGATATGCCCTGGCTGGATACAGGAATCGAATCTGAAAATGTTCTAGTTGATAGATGTGCCCTGGCTGGAGACAGGAATCGAATCTTCGAACTCTTCAGACGTGCCCTGGCTAGATACAGGAATCGAGTCTGGAAACTGATCACTCTCAGATGTGCCCTGGCTAGATACAGGTATCGAATCTGGAATTGTGACAGTTGAAGGTAGTTGTTTTTGGGATTGTCTTTTTCCTGAAAAGGCAAAAACATAAGTTGTATGCAATGTCATGATGTATGATATGCATGATGTCATGATGTTCAACATGAGATAGTGTTGTATGCACTTTATCATATATGTAAGCAAGATGTATGAAAATGTGAAATGTTTATGAATGTAATTTCGTCTTAGGAAAATAAATCCTTGACGAACGGCCGGGGAGTTGCTCTGTGGAAGAGATACTTGGCCGAAGTTTTGCTGAGAGGCCTGTTGAGGACTTTAATGATGGATTCCGCTGGGGATAATGATGATAAACTCCGCTGGGGATTGAAGGAACATGCCGAGGGCGATCTTCCGTTATTATCATTATTATCTTAACTGAGGATAACCCAGTTATAAGTCCTTGTGAGGAAATAACTCTAAATAACACTCGGGAGAGACGTCCGTGCACTATAGCGAACAAGCTTCCAGAATCTACTGGGGATGAGCTTTAAGACCTGCCGGGGAATGTTGTGCCTTTTCAGGATTGTCGGGGAGTCAACTCCGCTTGGGGAGAGTATTGCAGAATCTTGTCTTACTCTGCGGGACGTTGAGATGATTTGGTCACATTCTTCAGTCGAATCTACCTTGGTACCTTGGCGGACAAAACAACCAGACTGCATCAGACAACTCCACATTGCCCCTGTTTTTGATGTCACCTGTAATTAATCTTTCGTTTCATATGCGTATATTTATGAGTCAACAATTTTAATGTCAAATGCATATATCAAAAATGAACATTGGACGTTCTTCGCAAGACAAAGCAGAAAAAAGGGAAAACAATGGCAATTTGTATGGACAAGTGAATTTGTATTGATTTGAACTTTGCCTGTGAATAGGCGTTTTTGTACAAGAGGCTGACATCCTAGTAAGAGGACGCCGCCAAATAACATAGAGTTTACAATTTGAAAAAAAGAAACCAAAACAGCTATGTGAACAATCCCACTGGGTTCCAACTCTGCTATCGCCTTTATGTCTTCGGATGTCTCATCGCTTTGCTACCTAGTTGAAGATGAAGCTGATTGGTCGATGCCGAAATCTGAGCCAGATAGTTGATGTTGAATTCTGGATGCGAAGCGATCCAATGAGACATAGTGTTACGCTTTTATCCCTAACTTTTGCCTGGACCGCCCTTTCGGGTTTTCAGTCCACCGGGATACCCATTTTTGCCCAAGTCGCCTTTTCAGGTTTTCGACTTGCTGGGTGTACAGATTTTTATTCATTTCATCCCTTATTTTTGCCTGAACCCTTTTGGTTCGCCGGGAAGCCCTTATTTTTGTCTAGGTATGTCAACCTAGCGGGTCTTTTATTTATGCGTAGTATTTTTTCACTATGTCTGCATTGGCGGGGTGAGGAAGGTCGTCACCGTCCATGGTGGTTAGGATCATGGCTCCTCCTGAGAACACACGTTTAACCACAAATGGCCCTTCGTATGTAGGGGTCCATTTGCCCCGGGGATCACTTTGAGGAAGGATGATGTGTTTGATTACCAGGTCTCCAACTTGATACTCTTGTGGTCTGACTTTCTTGTTAAATGCCCTGATCATCCATTTTTGATACGTTTGACCATGACAGATAGCAGTGAGCCTTTTTTCGTCAATCAGATTTAATTGATCAAGTCGAGTCTGGATCCAATCATCTTCATTCAAGTCTGCATCCTTCATTATCCGGAGAGAGGGTATCTGGACTTCAATTGGCAAGACTGCCTCCATGCCATAGACCAAGGAGAAGGGAGTTGCCCCGGTTGACGTCCTTGCTGAGGTACGGTACCCATGAAGAGCGAACGGTAGCATCTCGTGCCAATCTTTATAGGTCACTGTCATCTTCTGCACAATTTTCTTGATATTCTTATTGGCTGCCTCTACAGCCCCATTCATCTTCGGCCGGTAGGGAGAAGAATTGTGGTGCTGTATCTTGAATTGTTCAGAGTTCAGTGATCATTTTGTTATTGAGATTGGTACCATTGTCCGTAATGATTCTTTCCGGGACTCCGTACTGACAGATCAGATTATGCCGGATGAAACGTGCCACGACGCTCTTGGTTACTGTGGCATAGGAAGCTGCCTCAACCCATTTCGTGAAATAATCGATCGCCACCAAGATGAAGCGATGCCCATTGGATGTCGTCGGTCGGATCTCACCGATCATATCGATGCCCCACATTGCAAAAGGCCAAGGTGCCGTCAGGACATTCAAAGGAACCGGAGGGATATGCACCTTGTCAGCATAGATCTGGCATTTATGACAAGTTCGGGAGTGTTGGTAACAATCGGCTTCCATTGTGGACCAGAAATATCCTTCCCGAAGGATTTTCTTAGCCATGGTGTGTCCACTGGAATGTGTTCCAAATGTGCCTTCATGTAATTCCATCATAATTTTCTCTGCTTCAGCCTTATCCACACAACGTAGCAGAGTTGAATCATGATTCCGTTTGTAGAGAATGTCGTTGCTGAGGAAGAATTTTGCAGCAAACCTCCTCATGAACTTCTTATCATTGACAAATGCACCTTCAGGGTATTCCTGAGCTTCCAAGTACCTCTTCACCTCATGATACCAGGGTTTTTCAGTCACCTTCTCAGCCTCCAGCTCGCAGCAGTATGCCGGTTCATCCAACTTCCAGATAATGATTCGGGGAGCCTCATTGTCCCATTTAACTTTGAACATTGAAGACATCGTAGCTAGTGCGTCCGCTAGCTGATTCTCCTCTCTAGGGAAGTGTTCGAAAGTTATTTCTTCAAAGTGGGGGAGCAAGGTCAACACGTACTCCTTGTAAGGAATAAGATTTGGGTGTTTCGTATCCCACTCGCCTTTGATCTGATTGATCACGAGAGCGGAATCTCCGAAGACACTTAGAAATTTGATCCTTAAGTCGATTGCAGCTTGTAAACCCATGATACATGCCTCATATTCTGCCATGTTGTTGGTGCAGCTGAAACATAATCGGGCGGTGAGGGGAGTATGAGTTCCTTTGGGAGATATGATTACAGCGCCGACGCCGTTACCCAAAGCATTGAAGGCTCCATCAAAATTCATAGACCATCGGGATCCTTCCTCAGGTCCTTCATCTGGTCCAGGTACTTCACAGTCAGTTACCACCATGATGTCTTCGTCCGGAAAATCAAAGTTCAATGATTGGTAATCGTCCATAGGTTGGTGTGCCAAATGATCTGCCAGTACACTTCCCTTAATTGCTTTCTGAGTTGTATACTGGATATCATATTCTGTTAAGATCATTTTCCATCTCACTATTCTTCCAGACAGAGCGGGCTTTTCAAATATGTACTTGATGGGATCCATCTTTGAAATCAATAAAGTAGTGTGAGTCAGCATATACTGTCTCAGCCGGCGAGCAACCCATACAAGAGCGCAGCAAGTTTTCTCAAGCAGTGAGTAACGAGACTCACAGTCGGTAAACTTTTTGCTCAAGTAATAAATAGCGTGCTCTTTTCGGCCAGACTCGTCATGCTGCCCCAGCACACACCCCATTGAATTGTCAAGTACTGTCAAGTATAGTATTAGAGGCCTTCCTTCCACCGGTGGCATAAGAATGGGTGGCTCTTGGAGATATTCCTTTATCTTCTCAAAGGCGGCCTGACATTCATCATTCCAGCGTACTACTTGATCTTTCTTCAGCAATTTGAAGATTGGCTCACAAGTAGCAGTCAGATGTGAGATGAATCGGGCAATGTAATTCAGTCGTCCCAGAAAGCCTCTGACTTCTTTCTCTGTTTTTGGAGTCGGCATCTCTTGTATGGCTTTTACCTTGGCAGGATCCACCTGGATACCCTTATCACTCACGATGAAACCTAACAATTTTCTGGATCTTACCCCAAAGGTGCATTTGTTGGGATTCAACCTCAGCTTGTACAACTTGAGTCGGTCGAACAACTTCCTCAGATGGTCAAGGTGCTCCTCCTCAGTTTGAGACCTTGCAATCATGTCATCAACGTATACCTCAATTTCATGATGGATCATATCATGAAATAAAGCAACCATGGCACGTTGATAGGTTGCCCCAGCATTTTTCAATCCGAATGGCATGACCTTATAACAGAAGGTGCCCCACTGAGTCACAAAGGTAGTCTTCTCCATATCTTCTGGAGCCATCTTGATCTGATTATACCCTGAAAAACCATCCATGAAGGAGAACACCTTGTGTTGAGCTGTATTGTCAACAAGGACATCAATGTGAGGTAGGGGGAAGTCATCCTTGGGGCTGGCCCTGTTCAGATCCCTGTAGTCAACACACATTCTGACCTTACCGTCTTTCTTTGGCACCGGCACCACGTTGGCAACCCACTGAGGGTAAGAAGTCACTGCAAGGAACCCGGCATCAAACTGTTTCATAACCTCGGCCTTGATCTTTTCAGACATCTCTGGACGCATCCGTCGGACTTTTTGCTTTACCGGAGGGCAATCTTCCTTGGTTGGCAGGTGGTGAACTACAATGTCGGCATCCAAACCATGCATATCTTCATAGGACCAAGCAAAAATCTCCATGTAATCCTGTAGCATCTGGATCAATCGTTGCTTCATGCTGAGCTCTAGATTGGCACCAATCTTGACCTCTTTCCTATCTGTCTCAGTACCCAGGTTAATTGTCTCCACCGGCTCTTCATGTGGCTGAATAGCTCTTTCTTCCTGGAGTAGCAGTCTTGCGAGTTCACCAGGCACTTCGCAATCATCTTCACCTTCGTCTTCGGCTAAGTTGATCGGATTTTCGAAGTCATAACTGGCGGTAGCAGAGCTGTTACCAGTGAGATCCAGAGTGGATTGAAACCTGTATAAGTGAGTGTGTGTAAATATAGCTGTTTTGCAATATATATAACACAGAAAGGAAAAGAGCACAAGATTTGAAATGCAACAAACGTCCAATGTTTTGATTGATGATATATGAAAATGTCATACAAAAAAGCCCTCACAAATGGAGCTACGATGCCCCGGGTAGGACACCGAGCCAACAAAGTTTTAACATATTGTTTGTTACAAATTGGAAATCAAAAGAAATTAATTACTGCGTGACAAAGGTGATAGGCGTAAAATCCTTTGCCGTCCAGTTGCTTGGTCCGTTGCTGGTAGTCGGGTAGATCCAACTGTCAAATTCTGCTTCCTCTACATCCTCCTCAATAGCATTCACCCTTGGGTTGGAGATAAACACCGGAGCCTTTCTGACCTTCTCCTTGCGCACAGCCCTCTGAGCCTCTGCAGTAAAGCCCAGCCCAAACTTGTCGTTCTTCTGAGTGAAGTCAGGAAGCTGACCCCAGTTTGCACAATTGCCTTTCTGAACCACAGCCCGGGCATCCCTTAGGGAAGCCATCTTCAAGGGAACATTCTCTTCGACTGTTGTTTCTGCTGCTGCTGAAATTGGATGCACCTCCTCGAAATGCTGAAAGGGGGTTTCAATAAACTCCCTGTCCATCTCAATGTATCTGAAGGAATTCAAATGGCTCACCATATACTCCTCTTCTCCTTGCACAGTGACGATCTTCCCCCTGACAGGGTACTTCAGCTTCTGGTGCAAGGTAGAGGTCACTGCCCCAGCTTTATGGATCCAAGGTCGACCCAGTAGACAAGAGTACGATGGACGTATATCCATCACATAAAAAGTAGAGTCAAATACTTGAGAGCCCACACGAATAGGGATGTCAACCTCTCCATGAACCATCCTTTTTGAACCGTCAAAGGCCCTGACGATGATATTGCTGGGCTTCAGTTCTAGGCCTTCATAATCCAAACGGTATAAAGCCTTTTTCGGTAGAACATTCAAGGAAGAACCAGTATCCACCAATACATGCGCCAGAGTAGTGCCCCTGCATTCGATAGAGACATGCAGGGCATCATTGTGGTCTCTTCCCTTCGCAGTCAGGTCAGCATCTGAAAAACCCAAGCCATTGTCTGCTGTCAGATTTGCTACACAATCAGTGAACTGGACTGCAGACGTTTCTTGCGGCACATGGGCCGTCTTGAGAAATGAGATCAAGGCCTTAGCATGGGCCTCGGAGCATAGCAATAAAGAGAGCATGGAAATCTTGGAGGGCGTATGCCCCAGCTGCTCGACAACATTGAAATCACTCTTCTTTATTATTTTCAGGATCTCCTCCATTTCTTGTTGGGAGGCCTCAGCATTTATAGGTATTGGTGCCTCCATCCGGGCAGGCTCCTCTTCAATCCCTTTGCCCCGAGCATTAGATGACTCGGCGGCAGGGGAAACAACTTGATCAGCAACAGTAACAGGTACACTTGTAGGTGTTATAAGGAGGGGTCTTCGAATAGCGGGTGGTGCAATGTCAGGCGAGAAGAGCCTGCCACTGCGGGTGACCTTGGCTGGACCAGTGATATCGCAGATACTGGCGCCAGTGTCGAATTCTTGTTTGATTCCATTTACATATACGTCTGCCCCATAATGCCAGGGGACAACTTTATCAGATACGTAGGGGAGAGGCCCCGGAACAGTAATAACCACAGGTGCAACAGTCATGATTTGAACAGGCTTCTTCGGGAGAGCCTTGATTGGATTATTGAAGATGGTAACCACATAAACTTCTTTTACCGGAACCAACTGAACAGCGGACTTCTTAAACAGAATCTCCTTGCTATCTATTAGGCTTTGGACGCCTAACCTCAGCAAGGGACAACCAGATAGGGAAACAGCACAGAACAGGCAACCTTCACTGCAACCCGGAAATAAACCGGCCAGCAGTAGG
Organism: Vicia faba; assembly: GCA_948472305.1. NCBI lineage: Eukaryota > Viridiplantae > Streptophyta > Magnoliopsida > Fabales > Fabaceae > Vicia > Vicia faba. The sequence goes on from OX451736.1 coordinate 1,551,936,497, forward strand.
TTCTTCTTGACAGTCAAAAGAGGGGTAACAACTTCATTTACCGAAACAGCATACATTTCTTCCTCAATGGCATTTACTCTATGCTGGGGCATAGGAGCAGTTACAACATTTGGTCTCTCCGGCGCTTCAAACTGAATTTCCTTTGCGTCGATCAGATCTTGCACTTTGTTTCTCAAGGCCCAGCAATCATCAGTAGTGTGCCCGGAACTATCAGAATGATAAGAACACCGGGCATTTGGGTTATACTTAGGAGACGCAGTGTTGACGACCTTAGGAGCTTCTTTGAGGGTCACCAGGTTGGTGGATAACAGTTGGGGTAAAATTTGAGATAAGGTCATACTCAGTCGAGTATACTGCCTCTTGGGCCTTTCGCTTCTTTGTTGATTGTACTGCTAAGGAGCAGCAACAGGTTTTGAGATGACCAAAGCATTGACGGCTTGGCAACTTTCGGGCTTGATTTGTCTCCTAAGGCCATAGACGGCACTTGCTTCTTTCTTAAACGGCCTCTTCTCAGCACTTGTGGAGGCAACCTTTTGTATCTTGCCTGACCTGATGCCAGCTTCAATTCTTTCTCCCGTCAATATCAAATCTGTAAACCCAGCGGAGGAGTTACCAACCAAATGATTGAAAAATGGACCAGACAACGTCCCTAGAAACATATCAACCAGCTCACGATCAGTCAATGGAGGCTGCACCCTGCCAGCCAAATCTCTCCATTTTTGTGCGTACTCTTTGAACCCTTCACCCGTTCCTAGAGACATACCCTGAAGTTGGGTACGCGTAGGAGCGAGATCATAATTGTATTGGTATTGTCTGTAGAATGCGGTTGCCAAATCTTCCCAGTGTCGGATGCTAGTTCCATCTAATTGGTAGAACCATTCAAGCTGTGACCCCGAGAGGCTATCTTGGAAGAAGTGAATCCAAAGGTTCTTATCCGCCGTGTAAGGTTGAATTTTCCTTACGTACGACCTCAGATGCAGCTTTGGGCAGGAGACCCCATCATACTTGGCGAAGGCAGGCGCCTTAAACTTGTGTGGAATTACTACCCCAGAAGATAACCCCAAATCTCCGAAATCCAGCCCCGGCACATTCTGAATTTCCATGGCGCTTAAGCGGTCCTCCAATTGCTTGTATCTGTCAGCAGCAGGTGGGTATTGTTCGTCGTTATAGTCCGTCTCGTTGTCGGAGACTGCGGGACTAGGAGCTCCTCCCCCTTGGGGACTGTTTTTCTCAGCATAAGAAGTAGTTGGATCAGCTTCATTATGGAGTGTGTTCCCAAATCTGCGTCCGGTGTTGAACAATGCAATCCTCTTTTTCTTCTTCTTCTTCAGGAGTAGAGTCTTCAACTCTTGCTGACCTTGGGCTAGGCTTAGGACCATCTCTTGAAACTGTGCACTTTGGGCCTGAAGGGCCTTGATTGCCTGCTCACTGGAGGAGTCTGGATTCATGATAACTGTTCAAAATAAACAGCGAAGGAGATTAAGCAACCTGTGAAATAGGGTACCTGCTATGCATATGGTGCAATGGAATGCGTATGTTTTATGTTTTCAAAGACAAACAAGATTCAACTTTGTAGACAAAAAGGGAAACACACTTCATTAGATTAAAATTTTCAATTGTTCAACAATTTGCCCTTAGGCATTACAGGAATGAAAAATACTGGAAAGGAAATAAACTATAAAAGGAAACATCCAAAGCTCATCAATGCTCCCATGGCCTCCTCTTTTCAGTGCTGATGTAGTTGTTCATGACCCGTTCTTCCTCCAATTGCTTAGTCAGCCTCTGGATCTTCCGTTCCTGCTCGTTGAATTTCTCCCGATAGAAATCCCGTTCTTCCTTTAGCTGCGCCCAAGATCTCTTCATGGTGTCAAAATCAGTAGGTATCTGAGGAGGGAGGACAGTTGGAGGAACCCCATCTTCAATAGGAGACTCAAGAATGAGAGGTCTAACAGCTTCGTAGGGCATGCCTAACCTTTGAGCACGGATGCGGACCCATTTGCAATAGGGCTTCAATGGCAGAGAAGTCTTTGGTCCCAACTCATGTGGGTTGGCTTTGTGGATTCTGTCTCAGGCTCTAATGAATCCCTGGCGTAGTTTGTCACTGTCTGCCTGAAACTCAAAATGGAAGTGAGGAACCAGCATTTCATGAGGCCCATCTCCTCTGGCTCTTCCAAACTGACGGAGAGCTAAGCACGGATTGTAAGAGATTCCTCCTTGGATACCAATCAACGGAACGTTAGGGTATTCTCCGCAACGGTCAATAACAGCTACCTCATCCAAACCTCTGAGAGTCCAGGTGATGTCATTATCAGTGAGAGCCATTAACCTCCTAGCCCAACCTTTTCCTTCTTCATTCTTCAGCGCGAACTTAGGAAGGTGCGAAATAAACCACCTTACTAGCAAAGGAGCACAACACCACGGAGTTCCCCGTTTTCGAGCAGTACGAGCATAGAGTTGTTGTAGAATATCACCCAAAAGAGTGGGTACCGGATTCCGAGACATGAAGATCCTTATGACATGGATACTGATAAAAGTGTCAGGGTTGGGAAACAATACCAGACCATAGATCAAAAGAGCCAGAATATCCTCGTATGCCTTGAAGTCCAAGTCATTCCAGAAATCATTAGCCTTGCCAACCAGAAATTTGACCAAAAAGCCCTTGATCCCATTTCTAGTTTCCCAGTTGGACAATACCTCTTCTTTGGTCAAGGGGAGAATTGCAGCAATCTCTTCAGGCCTAGGAGTCTTTTCCAAACCAGTGAATGGAGTTTGTTCCAAGACAGGGATCCCAAGCAAATAAGAAAATTCTTCCAGGGTAGGAACCAGCTGGAAGTCTTGAAAAGTGAAACAATGATACAGAGGGTCATAAAATTGGGTCAGAACACTTATCAGTTGTTGGTCCCATTTTGCAGTGATCAAGCCAAGGAGAGACCCATGTCTGTTGATGAAGGAAGAAGTGTTTGGAATCCTACCAACCAAATCCTTGAGTAAAACTGGTGGTTGAACAAAGTTGAGCCGGACAGTATTCCTACGCACGGGCATCATGATGTTCTACAAAACAGAGCAAAGATGAAACTCTTTTGTCTTTGAAATGGGTTAGTCCTTTATACAGGATGCATGCAATGGTATGATGGGATGATGCTATGATGAAGCACACCACAAGTATTCACATAGGTAAATAAGGCACACAAGTCACACAAGACACCCTTAGGTTTCAGGCCAGCATGAGTTTCAGGTATTACCCTCTTTTGGTTTTGTTGGTTAAAACCTGTCCTATCAAAAGTAACCGGGTTCTAGAGGATCTCAAATCATTGGCTACCCTCAATCGGTCATAACTCCAGCATCGCAATCTTTTCTCGCAGCCAGAACCATCTCGAGAGTTTAGCCTCAATGAGTGTAGCATACTGCTACTGTCCTAATAGCCAAGTTGGTCAATTTAGGGTTCTAAGGTTGGTTGGTGTTTAATGACCCCTTAGAAGACCTATATTCTCCCCGTTGCAACACAAGGGATATAGGTACAGACTAAGATGCCACACCAACGTAGCCACTGCTTCACCCATGTCGGTCTACGCCGGACAGGTCCCTCATTGATTATGCTACCTAAAAAGGGTATTTCCCAGATCCGGGTTAGGATCTATGAAACTCCGATGCAAAGCCCACAAATATAAAAGCAAACAAAGCAAACAATTGAAAACAAAGGTGATCTAAGCCCTAAGGTTACTCCACTTTTAAAGAATTCCCCAGCAGAGTCGCCAGTTCTGTGATACGGTGGGAGAACTGACTTGAGGTTTTGCGTTTGTATTCGCAAATGTTTCGGTTGAGCAAGAGTCGCCACCGACTTTTTATTTTATCCTAAGGAAAGGTTAAAAAGCACAGCAAAAAACCTTTTGAGATGTTTTCTTGGGTTCGGGGAGTAGGTTATAGAAAGGGAAGGTATTAGCACCCTTTCTATCCATGGTTATCCATGGGCTCTTAGTTACTTGCTTAGATCACTTGCCATTTTTGTTTTCAATTGTTTTAAATGGTGCTTGAGTGTGTGGGTTTGAAAATGTTTTGAAAAGAAGCCAATGTGGTGGCAACCTTTATAATGATCCATGTGGGGATGTATACAAAGATGTACGTCTTTTGAAAAGGTTTTCATTTGTTTTTTAAAGTTATTTTGAAAGTGTAGTGATGTGTGGTTTTTGAAATAGGCAAGTGTTTTAGTTTGCAAGATTGATTCAAGTAACTAAGAGGTTATCTACTCCTAAATTTCTCAAAAGATTATTGCTATGTTTTAACCCTTTTAACAAGTTTGTTCCACCATTGTATTTGGTGGACAATCTTATGTTAGGATGTAAAAGGGACGGGCGTGGGTCATCGTTTAGACCATAATTGCAAGGGTGCCAAGTATCTTTGGGCATTTTCTTTAAGGGACTTGATCATTTGTTTTTGTTTGTTTTGAAAAAATGTTATTGAGGGACTATGATCATTCAATTTGTTTGTTTTGCCCAAAGAGACCTAACATGCAATATGGCCCAATTTTGAAAGGCAACAAGTGGAGTACCCTAGGGGGTGCAAGTGTGATTTGTGTGTCCATTTTCATGCTTGTTTATCTTGAGATTAGGTCATAACTATTTTTTTGTCATTTTTCGCATACAAACCATAATTCTAACATGTTATCATTAGAAAGCAATAAAGTGCGAAAATAAATTTACTAAGCTATTACAAAACCAAATATGGGAAAGGGGGTACAAATGTTCAAATGGGGATATTGACAAGTAATGTAAACCTAAAACTATTACATCAATTTGGATTTATACAGTTTAATTAATGTACAATAACTAAATAAAATAAATGGAATAAAAATGCAAGATGCAAAAATGTTTTGTATATGTATGAAAAAAAATGTTATTTATGTAAAAATAAAAAAGGATATTATTTTTGGAGTATTTTGAATTTAGGGCAAAACCCTAATTTTATTAAGGAAAATGTATTATTGTTTAATTTAATACAAACATTTATTTATTATGTACAAAAATAAAAATAATGAAGTATATTATGAAAAAGTATTTTTTGTATCAAATATTAATAAAAATGAAAAATTCAAATATTTTTATATTCTAACCTAAATATATTAATAAACATATATATATATATATATATATATATATATATATATATATATATATATATATATATATATATATATATATATATATATATATATATATATATATATATATATATATATATATATATATATATATATATATATATATATATATATATATATTAAGTTCTAAATATGCATTATATACAAAATAATATATATTTAATATTTAATAATAAAAAAAAGTATTTTTTATGTGAAATATTTTCAGAAGGTAAACAAAAATAAAAATGTATAGAAATGCATTTACACTATTTTTAGTATTTTAAATAAAATATATATATATTTATCTATCTATGTATAAACTAAAAAAAATTATATAAATACCTAATAAAATCAAAAATGGTGAGAAAAAATATTTTTATATTTTTAATGTCATGAGAAAAAATAAATAAGTCAAACAAAAAAAGAAAAAGTCAAAAAGAAATAAAAATAAAGCAAATGGACTCAGGGGGTGTAATTACAATTATGTGGTGTGAATAAGAAAAAATACACAGGCCCAGCCCAAAGACCACTGTCTTCAACCTCCAGCAACAATATTTGAAAAAACGCGCGCCTTGTTCCTCATCTTCCAACTCTTGATTCCTGGCTTTTTAGCAAAAACTCATAACATAACAAATGTTCAACATGAAGAGACGATTCTAACCATGTATGGAACTTGACCTAACTCTCTAAGATGAAGGAGAATTTCTTCTCCCCCAATTTCTGACCTAACTTTTATGCCATGTTCAGACTCAAAATTCTTGCAGCATACATAACATAAATGAAATCTAACTATATGGTCATGTTCAGGGCTATGATTGTGACATATTTTCTTCACAAACCTAAAGCTAACAATGCCTAATAAGAGAGATAAAACTTCATGAATGTACCTATTCAGTTGGAATCGTGCTTTACAATGGTGGATGTTTCAGAGTAAAATGATGATTTGTATAGCTTCCTTGAAGTGTAAGGATGCTTTTCCAAGTGCTACTTTGTCTTGAAACTCTCTGAATCGTGCTAGTGAACTCCAACTGCAAGACAGAAAAGAAAAAATGGTGAAGTGGCTTAGAGGGATTACAGGTCAGGTTTCAGGTCATGGTTAGCTTGCATAGATGCTAGGGGATGTGTATGAATTGGTTTTGACAAGAATGCTCGAGAGAAATGGAAGTTGGTACTCAAACTGCAGAGGCAACTCTGTTTTTGCAGTTTTAGAGTGATTCTGAGATGGAGGGTGGATTGGAGGTCAAAGGCTCGTGCAAAAGCTTGGATATGATCTTTGGAATGTGTTTGATAACTTTGTTCTTGTGTTAGTGAGCTGAGATGGAAGTTGTCATAAGTTATGCTATGTTTCTTCTATGTGAAGCAAAGAAATGCAAGTTGGTGTTTTTGACTGATGCAGGCCCCCATAACAAGCTGCAAACCCTTGTCTTGATCAGTGCAATTATGTCCTAAACTTGTGCCAATGAGATCCTAACTGTACTTGCTTGGATTTCAATTTGACATAAAGTGATCTTTTGCAAAAATGGAAAGAATGCTTTATCTAGTTTGGGATTAATCTTGCATACAATGTTCAAACTCATAGAACAACACCTTAACACAATGAATATGCATTAAATTATTGAGTGCAACTTGGTTTAAGGACCTGTAATCTAACCTAAAGCATGCTGAGTTCAAATTGCCAAGTTATGAACATGAAAAATGGCCAATTCAAAAGTGAGTTTTTGCTATATTGTGAAATTCGATTCTCCATAACCATGAGGTTGTTTGAGAAGTTATTGGACATTTTGGAAAGCTTGGAATGTGTACTACAATCCATCTTTGAAATGCAAATTGAAATTCCAAGTGGAAGTGTATGGAAAATGGCCTTGAAGTGGGGTAAAAACTTGTCAAAAATAGGTCAAATTTTCACTAAGTTAAGAATGGTTTAGTGCCCTTATTCAAAAATTTGTAACTTGAGATACAAGCTTCAAATGAGAAAACTTTGTGAATCAAAGTTGTAGATTATGTAACAAGCTACAACTTTCATGTTTTGACTTTTGTTTTAATCCAAATGAATCATGGTGAAAAAGTGGGGCAAAGTTGGGAAAAAATTAGGGTTTTTCATAACTTAGAAAAATTCTAAGTTATGAAAAATTCCATTTTAAAACCCTAATTTGCATTTCTTGGTTTCTTGGTGAACAAGTTTCATGATTTGGCATGTTTTGATGAAAAATGAATCTTGACTCTTGATTTTGACCAAAAAGTCAAAGTTTGACTTTTCAGTGTACAGTCAAAATTGATCAATTGACTGGGAAATTCAACTGTCAATCTTGTGTACTTGGGATCTTTTGAGCTTGATGAATGTGTCAAGATCATTTCATTGAGTCCTTGAGTCCATATGTGAGCTTGATTTGCCATTGGCTAGGTCAAACAGTCAAAAATTGCCTTTGTGCAGTCAAAACCCTAAAAATGACCATTTTACCCTTTTGGTGATCTGATCAAATTTCTTATGGAATTGTGATCCAAACTTGATCAAATGGTCCATATGAGTTCAATATGTTGATGTGGGTCAAATTTCATGAGGTTTGACTGTCAATTGGCCACAGTTGACTTTTTCCCCAATACAGCTGATTTCTAGGTCATCTGTCTAATTGACTGGGCAAAACTTGGACTCAAGACTGGAAACTTGGTGAGGATAAACTTGGGAGTCCAATATGAAACATGAAAGTCATCTTAGGCATTTTAGGTCAAAACATCCTTGGGCAAACACAAACCCTAATTTGAGTCCACAGTGCAAGGAGAAGTCTTGAACAGAGGAAACCCTAACTGGATCTTGATCTTCAAGGGTCTTGTGATGAGAAAATGTTGAGGAAATGGGAGGGCAAATTTTGGGGTACAACAGTTACCGTACTTCAGCTAGAACCTCAACTGGGGCAACTCCTTTTTCCTTAGTTTATGGCATGGAAGTTGTTCTGCCAGTGGAAGTTCAGATTCCCTCGCTGAGGATTATGATTGAGGCAGGCTTAGGCGAAGACGAGTGGATTCAAACGAGATTGGATCAGCTGAACTTGATTGATGAAAAACGGTTAGTTGTTGTTTGCCATGGTTAGACGTACCAAAAATGAATGATCAAGGCTTTCAACAAAAAGATCAAGCCTCGAGTATATCAAGCTGGTGACTTGGTGATAAAACGCATCATTCTACCATAAGGCGACCCCAGAGGCAAATGGACTCCCACCTATGAAGGGCCATTTGTTGTAAATAGAGTTTTCTCTGGCGGTGCCATGATGCTGATACCATGGATGGCGAGGACTTCCCACATCCCATAAACACATACATAGTTAAAAAATACTATGCATAAGAGACCCGTTAGGTTGACACAACTAAGCAAAATAAGGGCATCCCGGCAAATCAAAAGGTTTGGGAAAAAATTAGGGATATATGCAAAAGATTGTACACCCGGCAATTTTTACTTTCCGTGATTTATCGCTTTATATAACATGTTAATAATTAGGGTTTGTATGGCAAGATAAAACCAATCAAATAGAAAACCCTAATTCAAGACAAAATCAAGCATGAAAATGATACACTTGCACACAAACACCCCTAGGGTTACTCCACTTGGTTGCCTTGAACAAAATGGCCATATTACGCATGTAAGCAATCTTAGCAAAACAAACAAAAAAACAAGATCATAGTCCCTTGATGACATTATTCAAAGTTGTCTTACAAAAATGATCTTAGTCCCTCAAAATTCTAAGATACTTTGCAACATTACTAATCATGGTTATACGATGATCCACGCCCATCCCGTTTACATCCAAAGTTAGGGTTGCTTACCAAATCAATGGTAAGACAACAATATCAAAGGAAAATAAAATGAACAAGAAAGGCATTTGAGTAGGTAGATTACTTTTGGTTACTTGCTCCATTTCTAACAAATATCCTTGCATATTTCAAAATAAACACACACATTTCAAAACATCTTACAAACTTGAAAACATTTTCAAAAAGACAAACATCTTTGTATACATTCTTACGAACGAGAATCATTACAAAGATTTCTTAAACAATGGCCTCTTTTACAAAATACTTTCAAAACTACACAAAGCACAATTTCAAACAAAAGCAAGTGATCTAGCAAGTAACTAAGAGCCCATGTAAAACCATGGATGAAAAGGGTGCTAATACCTTCCCTTTTCATAATCTACCCCCCAAACTCAAGAAACAATCTCAAAGGTCTTTCCTGTGCTTTTTCACCTTTCCTTTTGGATAAAAGAAAAGTTGGTGGCGACTCTTGCTAACCGCAACATTTGCGATAAAACGCAAAACCTTCAAGTCAGTTCTTCCACCGCATCACAAAGTTGCCATATCATTTTTGGGAAGAAGCTATGAATACTGCTTGTAATATCAATAATGGAGTCACCTTAAGGACTGGAACAATAAATACTCTATATGAGTTATGGAAAGGAAGAAAACCTACAGTCAAATACTTTCATATTTTTGGAAGTAAATGTTATATCTTGACTAATCGTGAGAAAAGAAGGAAAATGGATCCCAAGAGTGATGAAGGAATATTTCGGGGCTAGTCTACAAACAGTAGATCTTATAGAGTTTTTAACACTAGAACTCAGGTCATGATAGAGTCCATAAATTTTGTGGTTAATGACCCAAGCTTAGACAGTGAACATGATGTTTAAGATAATGTTGGAACATCATTCTAGATGAATGATAAGTCTGAGACGTGGAAGAAAATGACATCAATATTGAGACTATTGATGTTGAACCTGATAAAAATCAAGTCAATAAGGGTCCTTCAATTAGAATTCAGAAAGATCATCCTAAAGAGCTTATTATAGGAAATCTTGATTAAGGGATTACTACTAGATTAAGGGAGGTTTTCTATAATTCTTGTTTTCTTTCTAAGATTTAACCCAAGAATATAAAGGATGCCTTAATTGATGAGTTTTGGATCAATGCCATGTAAGAAGAACTTAGTCAGTTCAAGAGGAATGAAGTTTGGGACTTAGTTCCTAGGCCTAGTAGGACAAATATAATTGGTACAAGGTGGGTGTACAAGAACAAAACTGATGAAAGTGGGGTTGTCACCAGAAATAAAGCAAGACTTGTAGTACAAGGCTACACTCAGATTGAAGGGATATATTTTGATGAGACTTTAGCTCCAGTTTCTAGACTTGAATCCATTAGAATACTATTAGGAGTAGCTTGTCTATTGAAGTTTAAATTGTTTCAAATGGATGTGAAAAGTGCCTTCCTCAATGGTTACTTACAAAGGGGTTCATTGATACTACTTATCCAGATAACGTATTTAAGCTAAAGAAAGCTCTCTATGGATTAAAGAAAACTCATAGGGCTTGGTATGAGAGGTTGGCACAATTTCTTGTCAACAATGGATAGAATAAAGATGGAATAGACAAGACCTTGTTTGTCAAGGAGAAGGATGGAAAACTCGTGGTTTCTCAAATATATGTAAATGATGTTATATTTGGAGGGATGTCAGAACAAATTGGCTTAACATTTTTTTAAACAAATGCATTCAGAATTTGAGATGAGTCTTGTTGGAGAATTAACTTATTTTCTCGGACTTTAAGTAAAACAAATGGATGACTCTTCTTCATCTCTCAAAGTAAGTATGCCAAGAACTTAGTAAATAAGTTTGGTATGGAAAATGCAAGTCACAAGAGGACATCTACTCCTACTCATTTAAAACTATCAAAATATGAAAAAGGTGTTGTTGTTGACCAAAGCTTGTACAAAATCATGATTGATAGCTTGTTATACCTTAATTCTAGAAGACCTGATATCACATTTATTGTGTGTGTTTGTGCAAGATATCAAGCTGAACCAAAAACAAGTCACATCAATCAAGTAAAGATGATTTTGAAGTACATCAATGGTACTAGTAACTATGGCATGTTATACTTTCATGGTTCATATTTCATGTTGGTGGAGTATTGTGATGCAGATTGGACAGGAAGTATTGATGACAGAAAAACCACTTCCGGTGGATGTTTCTTTTTAGGAAAGAATTTGATATTCTGGTTTAGTAAGAAATAGAATTGTGTTTCCTTATCTACTTCTGAAGTTGAGTATATTGCATCTGGAAGTAGCTATTCACAACTGATGTGGATGAAACAAATGTTGAAAGAACATAATGTCAAGTAGGATGTCATGACATTATACTGTCATAAGTTGAGTGCTATCAACATTTCAAAGAATCTTATTCAACATAGTAGGACCAAGCATATTGATATTCGTCATCATTTTATCATAGATCTTGTTGAAGATAAGGTGATTACTCTGGAAAATATAACAATTGAGACAGGGGGTATTGGTTTTGTGTGACAAGGGGAGTAATGGGCATGTCTGAAGTTGCTGACTATTGTTCAAGCATTGAGTCTCTTGTGTTGTGTTGGAGTCTCTTGTGTTGTGTTGGAGCTATGATGTGTGATGTCATACCACATGTCTTGACATCTGTCTTTTCGAGTTTTGAAGAAGATTTGTGTGTGAGGTTGGGTCTCTCTGTAGCTACATTTATCTCTAAACTTTATGTTTGTAGTTTGTACAAAGTTTACATGTGTTTCATGTAGCTTGTATTTTATGTTTGTGGTTTTATTCCTCTCTCCAGTTTGATTGTGCTAAAGTTGTTTTAGCAAAATTTGTCAAATGGGGAAATTGTTAGATCCATGGTTGTATGATTGGTATAAATTTTGCTAAATCATGGTTCATAGCAGATATTGAGCAAAATGTTATGACATCTTGACAAACGGGTACAACAGAGTCTGCTGTTAGTATTTTTGACAGATATTCTGACAAATGTTGTGACATGTCACACAAGAACATCAAAACAATACAGCTCTGTAAATCCTTGAAGATTTAATTGAAAAATATGATATTCTGGATGATTTTAGTTCTCGTATAGGCATAACTGATCAAGGATATTTTAAGAACAAAGAAAATTTGATTTGGTTTCATAAAAAGGATATTTGAGACTTTTTAGGAAACTTTGAGGATTGGTTCCTATTTTTGTTGAAAATCTTGCAACTAATTTAAAATTAGAAGATTTGATTTTATTGAAGAGTTCAAGCCCATTCTACAAGAATCTATAAATAAGGACTTGCTAAACCTAAAATAGAAAGCATTCACAACAAAAAATTGTGGGTGCATAATATAAGGGTTTAGGCTTTTGATATTACTTTAGGTGCTTGTTTTTTTTTATGTTTCACCTATGTATCTTTTGATACATTGAGGTATATTGATTGTTTATTGTTACTTGCCCATCACTCTTGAGCTTTTAAGCAAAGAGTTGATTGTGTATCAAGTTATTATTCTCACTCATGAGCTTTTAAGAAAAGAGTTGAGTATTGTTTATTGGAAGTGTAATCTTTTGTTTTGGTTATTGTCACTGGTTTGTGATTGGTCTTATCACTGAGGTGATTATGGGAAGTGAGAGGGGGATCTCATTTCTAGAGGTTTTCTAGATAGAAATAACATAAGGTAGTGATAACGTGATAAGTTGTAAACTAGGGTTTTTTAGCTTTGAACTAATACTATCATAGTGGATTTCCTTCCTGACTTGGTAGCCTCCAGAGTAGGTGATGTTGCACTGAACTGGGTTAACAGTTAACTGTGTTATTTTATCTTTAGTAATTTATTTTTATGCATAATTCATCTTCTACAAATTGATGTATCAGACATATGATGTCTTAACATCTGTCCTAAATTGTGTTTTGGTGTAGGGACATCAGTCTTGACATTTGTTGTTTTTATAGTGCCTGAATTTACTATTGAAAAAATGCAAATTTAGGTGCTTCTTAGTTCCTAAAGGTATTTTTCAATGGTTGCCCAAATACAACCAATTTTTCACTCTCCCAAGGACCTAATGAGAATTGGATACCTACCACCTTTGTTTGATTTTGTAGATTGAGTGTCTTGACTCTATGACAGGTAAATGGATTCTCGATAGTGGATGTTCAAGACATGTGATGGGAGACATCCCTCTATTCTCTGACTTTGTGTCGAATAAGAAAGGATAGGTATCCTATGGTGATCATAATAAAGGTGACATACTTGGAAAAGTGTTGGGAAATGTACTACTTTTCATGGTCAGGTGCATCTATAAAAGACTTACTGAAGGACACCGAACAAGGAATTGATCAACCTAATGAGGTGAAGCTTAAGGAGGAAGAAGATGAAAACCAATAAAAGGAATATGATGAAAGTCACAAATAAGATGATGGTCTTCCATTAGAATGGAGAACCTCCAAGGATCATCCAATTGACAACATTCTTGGAGACATCACAAAAGGGATAAAAATGCAATCTAAGATAAGTAATTTATGTTATCACCATGCGCATGTATCATAAGTTGAACCTAAAAAGGCTAAAGATGCCTTACTTGAGCATTGGCTCATGGCCTTGCAAAAATAATTTAATGAATTTGAAAGAAATGACGTTTAGGACCTTGTCCCTTGTTCACGAGATCATCAAGTTATAGGCACTATATGGGTTTTTAAGAATAAACTCAACAAACATGGAGTGATAACAAGGAAAAAGGCCTGGCTAGTGGCTTAAGGGCATAACCAAGAGGAAGGCATTTATTATGAGGAGACTTATGCTCTGGTTTCCCGACTCAAGGCTATACACCTTTTACTAGCATATGCATGTTCCAAGAACATCAAATTATATTAAATGGAGGTGAAAAGTGCATTCCTTAACGGATACATAAATGAAGAGGTGTATATTTCACAACCTCTTGGTTTTGAAAATCATGAGTATCCTAATCACGTTTTCAAGCTAAAGTGAGCTTTATATGGTCTCAAGCAAGCCCCTAGGGCATGGTATGAGCGACTTAGCAAGTTATTGCTTGACAAAGGATATTCAAGAGGGGAGGTAGATACAATTATCTTTATTAAACGTCAAGGAAAGCATATTCTTCTTATTCAAATTTATGTTGATGATATTATTTTAGGATTAACTAACATGCAACTTGTCAAGGATTTCCTTAAGCATATGCAGGGAGAGTTTGAAATGAGTCTTATGGGAGAGTTGAATCACTTCCTCGAACTCCAAATAAATCAACTCAAGGAAGGAACATTTGTGTGTCAAGCTAACTATTGTCTCTAATTACTAAAGAGATTCGACATGGATGATGCAAAGTAAATTGACACTCCTATGGAAACAAATGGGAACTGGGATAGAGATGAAAAAGGTAAAGATGTAGACATCCAGAAATGTAGAGGTATGATTGGATCTATTCTGTATCATATGGTATCTAGGCCAAATATTATGTTTAGTGTTTGCATGTGTGCTCGATATCAATCGGATCCTAAGGAATCACACTTAAAAGCAATGAAACATATTCTTAGATACCTCATTAGTACCTCTAAGTTTGAGCTTTAGTATTCAAAGGGAAGCAATTGTAGCTTGGTTAGCTACTCTGATTCTGATTTTTCCAGTTGCAAATCAGATAGGAAAAGTACTAGTGGAACTTGTCACATGTTTTCAAATTCCTTGGTTAGTTAGCATAGTAAAAAGCAAGTTTCAATAGCTTTGTCAATGTCTGAGACGGAATACATGGAAGCCGATAGTTGTTGTGGCCAAACTTTATGGCTTAAGCAATAATTACTTAGTTTTGATATTAAAATTTCATGTATTCCTATCATGTGAGACAACACTAGTGCAATTAATTTAACCAAGAATATGACACTACATTCTTGAACTAAACATATTGACATACGTCACCACTTCTTTCGCGATCATGTTGAAAAAGGAGATGTTGTTTTCGAGCATGTTGATACTAAATATCAACTTGTCGATATTTTTAGAAAACCTCTTGCAACCGAACCATTTTTCAATATTCATGCGGAATTAGGGATTATTGATATCACTAATGTTTCTTAAATTACCTTGTTGCATGCACTTTTATACATATTTCTCTAACCTTCATTTGAGTATTTAAAATCATGGGAGTGCATCTTTCGTTCCATCAAAGTTGAGGTAATGTTGTTCCAAATTTCTCTTTGAAAGTAATATTTTTTCTTTTTCATGTTGTTTAGGTTCCAAATGCTTGATATTCTCAAAGTGATAAAATCCATGATTGTTAATTTCCAAAAATTTCAATTGACAACTATCGTGGGTTTGTTCAATTTATATGCTTATATTGACTTCATGTATTAACTTTACATCATTTAAATTTTTTTTATTGGTGTGCAAGCATGATTATTATTATTATTATTATTATTATTATTATTATTATTATTATTTTATATTCTAGCACATAAATTGAATGTATGTGTGTTTTCTTTCAAATGCAATTCTTGTTCTAGTTATGTCACATGTTATGACTGCGTTTTCATTTTGGATTTAGTGGTAATATATTTTTCTCCAAGCTAGGCACATGCGTGTGCAGTATCGGGAGTTCCATTGTGATGTGTTACGTAATTGTGACGCTAAAGAAAGAACTCAAGAAGTTTTCTTTTGCATAGCATTCATTATTATTCATGAATTGTATTACTTGTTAGTAATGTGTTGTGTTGGTTATTTATCAACTTTGTGTCATTCCATATATATGGAAATATGTGAATGAATGTTCTTCTTTGCAAAAATGCCTCTGTATGATATATTTTTATCTGCATTAAATCATGATACTTCTAACGGTTTTCTATCTTTATTTTAGATGTTTTCAAAGTGGGGGGAGTATATGTGAGATGAAGTTGGGAAGCACAAAGTTAGGGGGAGCCTTCAATGAAGACATGAAATACAATGTCACAAGTTTTTTTATCATCAAAAAGGGGGAGTATGTGAGTGCAACTTCACCATTAGAGTTTTTTCATAATGTAAAAACTAGGAATACTTAGCATTTTTGTATATTGGACGCTATCTCTGTGTCGTTTGGTGCGTTATTGCATTGGAGGTCTTACGAAGCATTCAAAACAAGATTAAATTTGGCCAATAACATGAAAAATCATTTTCTACACAAAAATTAACAGCATGTGCCAGCACATCCATCTTTCAGGCCGACACATATACTGCATTTTTAAAGGTTGTAGCTTTTGTCTTGCATAGGTTGTAACGTCTGTTATTTAATTAATTATTTAATTAATTATTTTCGAATTATTCATTGAATTGTGAGATATTGTGAATTGTTGGCATAAGTTGATAAATTATTATTAGTTAATTAATTAGTTAAATAATTAGTTGATTAATAATATTAATAATAATAATGTTAGAGTTAGTAGAATAATAGAATAATTATGTTAGGACTATTTTATTGGTTTGAAGTAGTAAAGTGGGGGTGTGTAAGTTAAGCCCAATAGGATTCATGGTATAAGGTTAAGCTAACATAAGGAATTTGGTTAGTTGGAGAATAGAAAGTCTTAGTGTGCTGGCCGTGTAAAGCTACGTAGAAGGAGAGAAAGGTTGCACGATTGTCGAGCAAGGCAAGACAAGGATTACAGTCAGAGATTTGTAGAGCAACCTTCAATCCAGTTAAGGGTGGAGTTCTGACTATATAATTGGGCTTATGATGAATGTTATATGGAGATTAGCCGTATATATGTTTGTCGTGCGTATGATTTTGGATCTATTTCTTGTACTTGGCTGTTTTTCATGTTGTTGGCATTTATGAATTGTCTGCGTACTTCCCGATATAATTGATGAATAGGTTAGTGTAGATTATCACTTGTTGATGCGGTCGTTAAGTCGTTGTGTTGTTCCGAGCGGTTGGCCGAAAACTAGGGATTGTATTTATGTGGTCGTTATGTTATTCCATGATGTTGGCCAGAAATTAGTGGTCTAAGAGGATACTGAAGGGTTGGGTTAATGTTTGTCACAGAACCGATGACGTTTGTGCAAATGTTTTGAAGACATTAGGTGTCGGGGGGCACATGTGCTAGGCGCCGAGCGGCATTATGCTGCAAGGTGTGTCGGGGAATACAGGTGTTGGGTGTTGAGCAGTAATAGGCTGCAAGGCGTGCCGAGGAGCACGGTATTTGTGTCGAGTTGCACGAAGCGGCAGGTAGTTCCAAGGGGCACATGTTATTTGTTAATTCTTTCTTAGTTCATGTGCATGTCGAGGGGCACATAGTTCTCCCTTATTCCTTAACGCCTTTGCATGGTGAGTTGGTTAATTACTTTAGTTTAGCAGTCCCAGTAATCTAGTAGAGTTTTCAGTGACTGTAGGAGAGAAAATTAGTATTTTAGTAGAAAACTACTTAGCTGGATATAGTTGAATTGCTCGTATAATTACGCAGGACGTCATAGTATATTTTGGTTGATATGTTATATTGTACGCTTGTTATAAATTTAGAATTGGCAGGTGTTGATGAATTTTGTTAAGATGCCTCTAATTATTGGCAAGTATTAAGTTGTAGGCTTATGGCCAATGTTGAATTATGTTGAGTTGTTGTTGAATTATTGTTGTTGTTGTTACTACATTCATATTGTTGTCGCATACATAGCATATCAAGTTAGAGCCCATACTCGGTAAGTTGTCCTGGATTGGAAAAAATATAAAGTTGAAGGTTTATGCCTTGTTTATGCCTCTATTAATTGGCAGATTATTAAGTTTGGAGTTTTGGTCCATTGGTACCACATGCATGTGCATAAAACAAGTTGCATTCCATGTTGCGTTATGAGTTGTTGTGTGGATGGATTAATGATGTTAATGTTGTTAAAGAGCTGCGAATTGGTGATTTTGTATGAACTATTTCTAATATATTATTTATCATACATTATATTATATTGTTTGATATTTCACCCCTTATGTTTGAATGTTAAAGGAGATTATGTTTCTTGGTCATGTTATCTCAGGTAGTGGTATTGTTATAGATCCATCTAAAGTAGGTGCTATGTTGCAATGGGAAACTCCAAAGTCGGCAACCAAGATTAGAATCTTTTTGGGATTAGTTGGTTATTATAGAAGTTTTATCGAAGGTTTTTCCATGTTGGAATTCCCGTTGACTAAGTTGACTTGTAAAGGTAGAGCTTATGTATGGCATGTTCAGTGTGAAGAAAGTTTTACAGAGTTGAAGAAGAGATTGACATCGGCTCTGATTTTGACATTACCTAATTCAGGAGAACCTTTTGTTGTATATTGTGATGCTTCTAAGATGGTTTTAGGAGGTGTGCTTATGCATAATGGAAAGGTAGTTGGTTACGCGTCAAGGTAGTTGAGGACTCATGAAAAGAACTATCCTATGCATGATTTAGAGCTTGCTGCATTTGTTTTTGTGTTGAAGATTTGGAGGCATTATCTTTATGGTTCTAGATTTGAAGTATTTAGCGACCATAAGAGTTTAAAGTATTTATTTGATCTGAAAGAATTGAATTTAAGACAACGAAGATGGTTGGTGTTGTTAAAGGATTACGATTTCGGTTTGAATTATCATCTAGGAAAGGCAAATTTGGTGGTTGATGCGTTAAGTTGAAAGACTTTACATATGTCGGCAATGATGGTTAAAGAGTTGGAATTAATTGAACAGTTTAGAGATATGAGCTAAGTTTGCGAAGTAACACCGCAGAGTGTTATGTTAGGGATATTGAAGATTGATAATTATTTTCTGGATAACATCAGAGAAGCTCAGATGTTAGACGTGAAATTGGTAGACTCGATGGTTGGGATCTATTAGTCCGAGAATAAATATTTTAACTTAGATGTGCAAGGTATGTTGAGATTCTGTAGTCGAATTTGTATTCCTGATGATGCGGAGATGAAGAAAGTGATTCTCGAGGAAAGTCATAGAAGCAAGTTAACTATTCATCCAGGAGCTACAAAAATGTATCAAGATTTGAAGAATTTATTTTGGTGGCCTGGAATGAAGAGTGACGTGGCTCGTTTTATGTATGCATGTTTAACTTGTCAGAAGTTAAAAGTTGAACATCAGAAGCCCGCAGGGTTGATGCAACTGTTAGAAGTTCCAGAATGGAAATGGGATAGCATTTCGATGGACTTTGTGATAGGGTTACCTAATACTTCAATAGGACATGATTCAATTTGGGTGATTGTTGATATGCTTACAAAGTAGGCTCATTTTATTCCTATTAACATCAATTTTCCAGTGTTGAAGCTGGCAGAGATTTATACTAGTGTAATTGTAAAGTTTAATGGTGTTCCTTTGTGCATTGTGTCAGATAGAGTTCCGAGTTTTACTTCAGATTTTTGAAAGAGTTTGCAAGAGGCATTGGGTTCTAAGTTGAGGTTGAGTTTGGTGTATCACCCTCAGAAGAATGGTCAAACTGAAAGGATTATTCAGTCGTTAGCATATTTGTTGAGAGCATGCGTTCTTGAACAGAGAGTTTCGTGGGATACTTATCTTCCATTAATAGAGTTCACTTATATTAACAGTTACCATTCTAGTATTGGAATGGCACCTTTTGAAGTTTTGTATGGTCGAAGATGTAGAACTCCTTTATGTTGGCATGAATCTGGAGAAAGTGTAGTACTTGGACCTAAAATTGTTCGAGAGACTACTGAGAAGGTGAAGTTGATTCGAGAAAAGATGAAGACTTTCCAAAGTAGGCAGAAGAGTTATCATGACAATCGAAGGAAAGATTTAGAATTTCAAGAAGGTGACCATGTGTTTCTGAGAGTTACACTTGTGACTGGTGTTGGGCGAGCATTGAAGTCTAAGAAGCTCACTCCTCGTTTTATTGGTCTGTATCAAATTTCAGACAGAGTTGGGAATGTTTCTTATAGAGTGGCCTTACCGCCTAATCTTTCGAATTTACATAATGCGTTCCATGTGTCACAACTCCGGAAGTATATTTTAGAAGCATATCATGTGATTCATATGGATGATGTGCAAGTATGGGATAATCTTACTATAGAGACGATGCTTGTACGAATCACAGATCGTGAAATGAAGACTCTAAGAGGCAAGGAGATTGCTTTGGTGAAAGTAGTCTGGTTAGGAGCTGCCAGAGAAAGCATGACGTGGGAGTTGGAAATCAGGATTCAGGACTCTTATCCTTAGTTGTTTGAACAAGGTAAATTTTCGAGGACGAAAATATTCTAAGTGGGGGAGAGTTTTAACGTCCGTTATTTAATTAATTATTTAATTAATTATTTTCGAATTATTCGTTGAAGTTGTGAAATATTGTGAATTATTGGCATAATTTGCTAAATTATTATTAGTTAATTAATTAGTTGATTAATAATAATAATGTTAGAATTAGTAGAATAATAGAATAATTGTGTTGGGCCTATTTTATTGGTTGGAAGTAGTAAAGTGAGGGTGTGTAAGTTAAGCCCAATAGGATTAATGGTATAAGGTTAAGATGACATAAGGAATTTGGTTAGTTGGAGAATAGAAAGTATTGGTGTTTGACCGTGTAAAGCTGCGCAAAAGAGGAGCAAGGTTGCACGATTGTCGAGCAAGGCAAGACAAGGATTACGGTCGAAGATTTATAGAGCGACCTTCAATCCAGGTAAGGGTGGGGTTAT